>CM060970.1:17573649-18773649 GCA_030765045.1 Tenodera sinensis
CATGGCGGTATAAATACGATTTCCGGAAAAAGGGGCTCATAAATCTATAAGCCCCTCTTCCGGAAATGTCCTGTTACCCATTTGTTAACGTTATCTTTGTCATCTATTACACAAGTTAGAAGCAATCTCCTTACTCATGGGCATCGTGAAAAGGGAGGGCTAGGGGTGACGCGTTCCCCCTTGGAAATCAATACATTTTAGTAAATTACTGACTATTAGACCATTATTTTAATTTTGATCCAAATAATTTTTCCTCAGTATACTCGTACAAAAGAGATACACGATTGTTTCATAGCACCTGTGTTACAAATGACCTCGTCAGTTGTGTTGTTCACAGTTTAATGTAAATAAATACATTGTTTTCAATTAGTAGCTACATATCGTTATTAATTACTGCGGTCAACAATAATTTCACACCGACAGTTATAAATGTTTAATTTATTGTCAATGGTTGTGCGGCGACGTCGTGTCCGACTGGTTAGGCGGTCCGGGTTCGATCCCAGGGACCCTACCCGCATGTGGTATTCGTGGTAGACGAAGCGCGTCGGGGCGGGTTTTCTCCGCACTGTCCGGTTTTCCCCGCCACTCATTCCACCAATTGCTCCGTCTTCACATTTCCATTGATGCATTTCACATCAGCCTCTTCCTGACTCTCATACTGCCCATCCGTTTCCAGGTGTTAGTTTGATCCATAGGTTCCTCTGCTCCCCGACAGACGTCTGACCCTAGACACTGGCTTGTAAGTCCTACTTAAGGGGAGGGTAATCACTTCCTCACTCTCAAACTGACCACTTCACTCTGTCTGGTACATAGGTTCCTGTGTTCCCCGACAGACGTCTGACACTAGACACTGGCTTGTAAGTCCTACATAAGGGGAGGGTAATCACTTCCTCACTGTTATACTGACCACTTCACTCTGTCTGGTACATAGGTTCCTCTGCTCCCCGACAGACGTCTGACACTAGACACTGGCTTGTAAGTCCTACATAAGGGGAGGGTAATCACTTCCTCACTGTTATACTGACCACTTCACTCTGTCTGGTACATAGGTTCCTGTGTTCCCCGACAGACGTCTGACACTAGGCACTGGCTTGTAAGTCCTACATAAGGGGAGGGTAATCACTTCCTCACTGTCATACTGACCACTTCACTCTGTCTGGTACATAGGTTCCTGTGTTCCCCAACAGACGTCTGACCCTAGACACTGGCTTGTAAGTCCTACATAAGGGGAGGGTAATCACTTCCTCACTGTTACACTGACCACTTCACTCTGTCTGGTACATAGGTTCCTGTGTTCCCCGACAGACGTCTGACACTAGGCACTGGTTTGTAAGTCCTACATAAGGGGAGGGTAATCACTTCCTCACTGTTACACTGACCACTTCACTCTGTCTGGTACATAGGTTCCTGTGTTCCCCGACAGACGTCTGACACTAGGCACTGGCTTGTAAGTCCTACATAAGGGGAGGGTAATCACTTCCTCACTGTCATACTGACCACTTCACTCTGTCTGGTACATAGGTTCCTGTGTTCCCTGACAGACGTCTGACCCTAGACACTGGCTTGTAAGTCCTACACAAGGGGAGGGTAATCACTTCCTCACTGTCATACTGACCACTTCACTCTGTCTGGTACATAGGTTCCTGTGTTCCCCAACAGACGTCTGACCCTAGACACTGGCTTGTAAGTCCTACATACGGGGAGGGTAATCACTTCCTCACTCTCATACTGACCACTTTACTCTATCTGGTACATAGGTTCCTGTGTTCCCTAAGTAGGGTAATCAGGTAAAGGAGAAGAACAAAAAACAAAGAACAAAGGAATATGGGCATCAGAGAAAACCTTGGAGTACCAAGTTTAATTGAGGAGATAGAAAAACACCAACGAGAATGGAAAAATTATTTGATGAGAATGGAAAGAACTAGACTGCCAAAATTGGCATTCCAGTACGCTACAACTGGTCCCAGGGAACAAGGAAGACCAAAACAGTGGTGGAAGGACCAAGATTATCTTCGCTAGGTTTATCGTTACAGGCCACATGGCTTAAAACGAACTTGTTCATGATATTTGTACGGTTGTTTCTTCATTTCTTTGCTGAAACGCGGGACTTGCCAAGACCGGCAGTACGAAGTGAAAACTGTTTGGTGTTTAAAATTATAGCAACTGGGTGCGCCACAGGTTTCACCTCATCGAGGGCCCCCCTCCCTGGAACAAGATGTGTTCAGGGACACGTTGATGCTGATGATTTCACAGTTTCAGCCGACAGCCATATCGATTGCAGTATATGGCAACAAAAAACCGGAATCATTAGCGATGCAAGCGTCTACCTGTTGCATCCTTGCATAATCTCTTGGTGCACCAAGTTACCAAATTATTGCAACAGGTTTTAATTTTGTTTATTGCTGAAGAAGAGTGGATAATTTCTAGCACAGCCTTCGAACAGATGCACGTAGGAACCCTCTAAAGCAGCTATGTCCAAATGCAGGCTCACTCTTTGATACTTCCCGCAGAATGTGTATTTGAAATAAGGGAGAGGATTAAGTCAACAGTGTCAAGTGGGGTTATCTGAAGTTTCAACTAAATATTGTGTATCACAAGGTTATTCACAAGACCAAAGAATTTAACACACGACAATAATCAATAAACAGCAGTGACGTAGCCTGATTATCAGACTCGGGTATGTAACCCAACGAATATTGTTAAATTAGTTAAAGTATGACTCAACCTAATCAGAATTGCCCTTCGGAGTTGTCATCTTTTAGCATTGTATGGAAAAAATATTCCGATAATACTGAGACCATGATTTGGGAGAGAATCTGC
The DNA here is from genome assembly GCA_030765045.1 of Tenodera sinensis. NCBI lineage: Eukaryota > Metazoa > Arthropoda > Insecta > Mantodea > Mantidae > Tenodera > Tenodera sinensis. The sequence continues at coordinate 17,576,470 of CM060970.1, forward strand.
TTTTCTGTCAGAACTTAAATCTGTAAATCAAATAAACGACTGTTTAACATTTCCATCAACATTTACGTAACGAGTGGTTGACGTCAGGAGTTTCATCTAATGTCGCCGAAACAAACGAGGCAATACAAATTTTCTTAACCTACATTTCCTTTAATATATACTAAGTATGTACCCAAGTGTCAAAATCATGCTCAAATATTCACAAATGCAGAGCACACATACAAGAAGCAAACCAAATCGCAAATTACTCCCTATTCAGGACAACAAATGCAATAATGTTAGCATGAGATGTGGTCTTACTCGATACATGCATGGCTCAAGCGCGCACCAGTTTCCTGCAGTTAACAACAGATACCGTTGACGCAAGCTTTGTTTCGGAATACTACCACGACGTTATTGCAGAGTGGCGCGAATTCAAACCATGTTTAAAACTTGATTTTAATCACATTAAAATTATTATGTACCTACCATAACATTATGAATACCAGGTTTGTCAATTAGTTTAAGGGAAATTACAGGGTATGTAATACATCTCTCACATCCATTGACCCTAAGCCCCTGGTGAACAACTGAATCTTCTAACTTCAGCATAATATGTTATTCTAGCTGTGCCAAGAGATGGGAATCTGATATTCTACTTCTATTTTTAGGTTTTATTTGCTTTATTTGAGAAAAATGTTGCTCGCAAATGTATGTGGAGGGAAATATTGTCAATATGCGAGCGTTAAATGACCTAAGGCTGCTCTGAAACCTCGCGTTCTGACCGAGGGGAAAAAAAATCACCTTCTAAAGCAATACGTTTACTTCAACTTGCAAATTATTTCAGCGCACTTTGAACGTTCATTTTGTCACACGTGGGAACATAAGCTAAGTACTGGTAGTCATACCCACATGAATGTGGATCACTTGGAAGTGAAGGTCGTGCAGTTTTGCAGCTGCAAACACAGGCTTGTGTGAAAGCGCATGATTGTGATGAATCCCAACTTTCCTTTTTGCAAGATGCGCACGTTTAAATCGCATAGCATCCTTGTGTTGCTCCAGTTAAGTTGCTGCAAAATTTATAAAAGGTTCAAATGATATGTCACTTGAAAGAAGTAATAAAAGTTACCATTTAATCCTGATCATACATATTTTTATTACTTTCTCTACTGGTAAGTAGGGGAAGTATTGTATTCCACCCAAAAATTCGATGTCGAGATTTCACCGGAAATATATGTTTTGAGACCCCTGAATCCACTTTCACTGTCTCTTATATGTTGACTATTACGATACATTCACTCGACACATACGTACACATTGACAGGCTGGCCGACTCACTAGGTTCCAAGGTCACCCGGCTTCTCTCGTCCGTATATTGTTGAACGACTCAATGCTACAGCATTTTCATACCCAAAACTTAGTGTAAAATGCAATGGACACGACTTATCGAGGTCTTCGTAATGCCAGCCAACTCTCCTACGCTCAATCGGCGTTCACTGAGGACAGTATTTTCATCGCAATATTGTCAATCGTAACGGTTATGGAACGCACTGAAGGCTAAAGCCGTCATCTTGAATAGAACTACAAGGTTCAAGTTCAGCAGTGCGCTTCTTAACCGTCGAATGGGAAGGGGGTACACCATTAATGTCAAATCTAAGTTCTTTTGCTTCCTGTTGAACTTAAACCCCTCAAAACTAATTGCTTCATCATAGCTTGTATTTCAATTATACCCATTTTGTAGAAATGGTAACACCAGGTTATTTACACGATCTCCACAAACAAGTGACTACTTACTGGGGTAAAACTTTACAGGGCGCCATCTAAACGATAACTTAAAAACTACTTGTAGTTTGACCATCTTCACCCACATATCTGAGTCAAGCTGACAACTTTTAGATCACCCATTTGGAATATTAACAATAGAGTAATTCCACGTCAAATCGCACAAAATATGGCCAAAAATGACCTTGATCTCAGATTTTCTTCTTCTTTTTTTTTTTTTTGGGGGGGGGGAAATACATTTGACCCTTGTTTCTTCGTTTTATAAAAAAAATTATTTTGGCAGATATTAATTTTTGAAATGTCCCAAAAATCGCGCGCTCCTCACTTCGACCAATCATACCTCCGATTGTAATGAAGCAAATTACTTGATCTTTGGCTCAAATTAAAGAAAAAACGCAGTATTTCGTGAGGTATTTATTAGAAAATTTATTAATTATAAATATTATATTTTATACGATTAAAGTTTTAAAGTTAGGTAATAATATAAATTCGACCATTCAAAAATCTGGGGAAGAAAAAAAAAAAAACTAAAAATACAACGAAGTTTATACAATATTCTCAGAAAAATCAGAATGGAGTCTCTAATAGTTCAGTTGTAATTAACTTTACAAACCAGTACAGCGGTGGCGGCTACAGTAACCTCACACAATTGCCACCTTCCATTATGGCAACTGTTCATTGCTTGAGGTTCCATGAACGTTACAACAGTACAGTAAGGAGAACACTTCTAGCTGACACTATTATATGTACACTATTAGCATCTTCAAAATGTTTTTAAAATATGCTTTTTAAACTAATGTTTCCATACAACACACAGCTTTACCTCCTTCTTCGAAAGAAAATTGTTTCACTAAAGCTTCAGTTTTTGACAAAGGAATGAAGGAGTGTAATTTTAAAGCACAGCTGGACCCATCGTTCTTGGTCCCTGACCTAGACTGGAAGTCCTCTTGGCGAATCCATAGCTTTTGTCTGTTTCATCAGCTCATATTGTGTAATTCTGCGAATGAAACTATGCACAGGGGGAGGGAGGGGGGAGGTAGTGATGTCTGCATGTCTTGCTAATTCAAAGGTGCTTTTTAGTGCAGCGTGCAGTTGAAGACCTTTGCGATAAAGAGTTATAGTGAATTTGTGAGACATTGATCTTAGCGTAAATCAATTATATCACCTGTACGTTCTAAATTAGGGACCAAAACATTACACAGCAGCGTAGAGAAATTATTTCAAATGTATGGACGTACATGAAGGAAGAAGCTAAAAGCAAAGAACTGCGTACATCAGAAGATTTTTTCAAAAAAAAAAAAAAATCAAAAGTTCAAAAGCACGTATCAGATGCCACAGGAGTATCAGAAAGAAGGTACATTGTGGAGACATTTTTCTGCATGGACTGTACAGCCTGATATATTTTTCTGCATGAACTGTACTGCCTTAGTAAGAAGTTATCTGAGTAGCATAGCTGACGCACCAATTCGCATGCTGTCTGCAGTCACCAGGCTTGTTACTCGCTTTCAAGGGGCCAAGATCGCCGAATCCAGCTGTACAAACGGATCTCTACTTCATGTCGTCCGTGTGCGCTTGCACGCCTCCAGGGGAAAAAATTGTAGCAAATGCACTAATGCGAGCTCCATAGTTTTCAACATCTTATTTTATAGATAAAATGTCACGGAATAGTGTGTATTTTTTAGATTTTTAACACATCGATTTAAATTCTATTTTTGGTTTTACAAAATATACCATCAAAACAACAGTACAAAATTTGTGTATAATAATGATTGGTCGAAAGTTGTTAAAAGTGTTGTATTTAACCTTTCCAGTGCGCCAAACCCCAACTCTCAACTCTATATGGCCTTAGAGCAGGCGTGTCAAACAGCACTCGCCAGGTGTGAACATATTCCCCTATTTTCCCTCCCTTCAAATCGGAAAACGATAAAAACAAAGCGAAAACCGGTTCTACTAGCGCGTGCTACTGCACTTAAGGAGGGGTGGACTCCTCTCTTCACACCCCGGGAGTGACGTTTGACAGGCCTGCCTTAGAGTAACAAGTTATTTTATATTACGGTGCGCGCAGAAATTGCTTAGCTTCTAATAGCCATAACTAAGCAAGTAATTTAAAAATACGCAAATAAAAAAGTACGGGTCTCCTTATTTGATGCCTATTATTCATAAAAAAATGTTGAACCTCCTACGAAAAAGTCGTGTTTTACGGGTGTGCGATTTGACGTGGATTGACCCAATAGTGGACTAAATAGTGAACTATTTGACACAATAAAGCAAGAGATATAAAATTTGTATGAGGTTATTAAAAGATAAATTGTATGTAGATAAAATTACTAATACTTAAAGTAGACAATTTGATCTTGACATGACCTTCTGTGGCGCTATTGTATCTCTTCGGAGAACTATTCTTACAAAAGGTAGAAAGGTAGTACGTCTAGTAAGTAGTATCTATTGTATTTGACCCATAATTCGATGTCGAGATTCCACTGGAAATGAGGCCACCTGAATAAAAAGAAAAAACATTTTTAGAAAAAGGTCCGTGTTTGTGTATGTGTATGCGTGTGTCTGTCTGTGAGCAGCATAATTAAAAAAGACGATAAGTCGGTTAAAAGCCAAAGTTGGTATCTAAGTTTAATACCTTTGAAGGACGCAACACGAAGGTTTAGAGCAAGATTCCTCCACCCTAAACTAAAATTTTTATTTTCTTAAAAGTGGCTTTAATGGTTTTGATTAAAATGCCATTACGTTTAAGATGTTCTTATGGCAAATGAAATTTATATTTTGAATTTTGTGGCTGTAGTCCATGTAATCCTATTTACTCTTGATCACTTTTGCATAACTGGTAAATCTTAAGAGATAGACCACATCCTGTTATACAAAAAATGTAGATCTTGTAAAAACACACAATTTATATCGAATTATCTTTTTGTGAGGTGAACCATTTCGGAGATATTCCTTGTTATTTGTCAGAATTTTGCAATATTTATATAACGTTCTGAAATGAGAGGTCGTTATTCATTTTTATCCATTGGTTATGCAGAGAACTGAATTTCAGTCATAGCAATCGCTCGTAAACATTTGACTATCACTTAAAGTCTGCTGTATTTCCCTTGTACCTACAAATTATCAAGAAGATAATTTCTACAAATGTTTATCTTGATTAACATGAAGTGGATACAGGAATAAGTGTTTATAAGAATAGTTTGTACCAGAGTAGAGAAAGTCATGTGAGTGCGACACATTTGATTTTTTTAGCAAGTACGTATAGAATATCTAGTTCCTGTGAATTAATCGCTTGAACGGGTTTAATGCAAGGAGAGGAAGTTGTTTTTCTCCCCAGTAGCCATCCAAGTATCGTCAGTGTGTTGTTTTTGAACAGTTGATTGCGTTTCACCGTGCAGAGCGTGCGCAAAGGGGCAGAAACACATTATCATGTCATGTGAATTCATATGAGCTGACGTGAACATACCCACCTCAGCGGCTATATCGTTCAATTACACTGTCAGTGGGGTCATCACTCTGGTTACGTGTTGTCTGCCAGCTTTAACAACGTTTTTAATGCACTACCAGCAGAAATAACCCACGCTCTCACAGCTTTTGAAAAATTAAAAGCATTTAGAATACTGCTGTTATTCAATTCTTTTAATTGCCTCACCTCACCTTCATTGTACCTAATTTCTCATCCGGTTTTTACAAACTGTCACTTAATTATCTGGTTCAGTTTTAGCCGAGAGTTCACTTAGCTCACTCGTCTCTTCCCTAATGTGTCACTTCACTGTGTTCGCGTTGAGCACGCCGATCGTGGTCTCGTCTTGCTGGGGGATCGAACACAAGACGCCTCTAATCTCGTGCGGTAATAACACTCGTCTCTCTTTTCGCGCGTTCGCTGGGAGAGTGCGTAACTCATGTAACTTCAGTTTTAGTCACTATCGCCAGAGTAAGTTTAAGAGTGAGTGAGTGAGTGAGTCGAATTGTCAGAGCGAGCTGTGTAAAGTTGAGCAATGTTTTGTGACAAAGTTACGATACTACGGTCTCTTTAGTGATACATAATTAGCTGCTATTCCTCACTTCCTCTTTCAGTCGGAGAGTGAATCAGCTCTCACCAGACAGTCAATATTTAGTAACGGACATAAACAGGCGATTCCATGGCAGTTTCTAAGTTATACCTTGAATTTTCTGGGAATGTTCTCAGAAGACCTCTTCATTGTGGATGATTTTTGCCGGATTGCCGGTTCGATTCCCGGCAGGGAGTTATTTTTCTCCAGCCAGGATTATTCCTCATCCTTCCCTGGGTCTGGAAGTATAATGGTGGCGCCGTGGCTGAGTGGTTAGACCGCTCGCCTACCACCTAGACGGGACCCGGATGCGGTATTCGTGGTGGACGAAGCGGCGCCTGGGCGGGTTTTCTCCTGATTCCCCCGCCGCTCATTCCACCAATTGCTCCATGATCACTATTCTAATCCATTTCGTCTGCATTTCATAGCATCCTCTTGCTCACTATGATACGTGAACACCTGCTTCCAGGTGTTCACTGTCTGGTTCACAGGTCCCTCTGCTCCCCGACAGGCGTCTGACTCTACGCTGGCTTGTAAGTCCTACATAAGGGGTGGGTAAGCAGGGAAAGAAGAAGAAGGAACTCGTTACAACACAATTTATGTCAAATATTTATTTTTTCTTTTGATTGAACCATTTTCGAGATATTCTTTATTTGTATTAGAGTGAGTATAGTTCTGCACATATTTGCGAGTAGTTTCTCCAAATTGAACTATATTATAACTCTGCAATATGTTATGCGACGATCACTTGGTGTATCTTCTAAGGCTCTGCACTTCGACTTTGTCGCCAAATTTTGCTAGACTTCTTAAACGTAAGGGGTACAAAAGAAGTCGCTAATGAACAGATGTTTATCATATTAGATTTTAAAACGCTTTCGTAAATCAAACCACCGCTACATCATAATTGAGTGTTCAAACAGTGGCACAATCCGCAGAAAGTGGAAGGAGGTAAATCTAACCTCCCTTCTTTCGTAAACGCTTAACATCGCAGCCATGAGCTGCAAGGTCACGAGATGTGAATTGTGTTTTAGTTAAAGGCATGTGACAGTGACATGAAATAACTGGACTGGTTTCTGATGATGATGAAACCTATCGCCCAAAACTGAATAAGTTACCGAGTATTTTAGAAAGTAGGTAAATTGAAGGAATATTTGGGCAGTTGTGTGTGTTGTGTTGCCTGGCTTTAGGTCGGCTTCAGTAAGAAAGGATTTTTTTCTTGTTTTTGGGTAACATTATACGCGTGAGTGGTAGATAATATCAGCAGCAGCCCCACCACAATGAGGGGGAGCGACATGCAGGAGAGATTAAAACACTCGCTTTTCTGAAGCCCTATCAGTGCTCGCTTGTTAATGTGCTGACAGTATAATGCAATAATAGGCGTGCAACTCATGCCACAGCGCTTCGCAACACATTCCACCTACACCTGGAAAAAACCTCAAATCCATCATTTTCATGGCCGCGGGTTTTAGCCTGCGTGGCTTTCTACATACGGTTTTATTACATCATCCGAAATGTTTTGGCAATTTTGATTAATATTCCAAAAGGATATTTTTCCTTCGAAATTTTCTCGTGCTGTGATCAAATAACAAGAAATATATCCGAAATGGTTCAGTCCACAACAAAATTTATTCAGACATAAATTGTGTATTTTAGCAAGATCTACATTTTTGTATAGTAAGACTATGTCTATATCTTATGTTTTATGCGTTATTCAAAAGTCATCCAGAGTAAACCGGACTACATAGGCTATAGCCAGAAAATTCAAAATATACATTTCATTTGTCATCAAAATATCTTAAACATGTCATTTTAATCAATATTGTTTGAGCCATTTTCAAGAAAATCAAAATTTTCGAAAAAAATTCCATTAAAGGGTAGTTTAGGGTGGGGCTATTTTCTTCAAAATCTTCGTGTCGCATCCTTGAAAGATATTACATTTAAATATAAACTTTGGTTTTTACTCGACTGTTCGTTTTTGAGTTAGCCTGCACAGACTGACAGACACACACGGACCTTTTTCCAAAAATGCTTTTTTTTTTATTTTTTTTTATTTATTTATTTATTTTTTTTTTTTATTCAGGGGGCCAAAACTTATATTTCCGGTGAAATCTTGACATCAAATTTTTGGGTGGAATACAATACTTCTACTTACCAGTAGAAAAAGTAAGACGAGAAGTCGGTTAAAAACCAAACTTGGTATTTAAGGTATCTTCCAAGGATGCAACATGAAGTAGATAGAGAAATAAAAGTTTGTAGGAATGTTTAGTACAAGAGTAGAGAAAGTCATGTGAGTGCAACACAAACTTCAGCTGACCGCACGCCACTGCTTCCTTACCTCTAGACTTGGCCACTTCTGTTTATGTTTTCTTAATAACACTAATGGATTGGGACGCTATCCATCTCATTCATAGCAAAATGGAAGATAAGTTGGTGGACCTGACTGCAATCATTAATTTTCCGGAGTGTAGCCGACCGACCGACCGACTGACTGCGAACCTCAGATCGATTTCATGTCAGCGCCCACATTTACATACACCTGGGCGGCCCATGATAAATCTATGGCCGTTCTTCTCACCCCGAAATTTGTCATTTTTATTGCTTTCTTGGGATTTGTTTAGTGTGAGTCATGCTGCAGCCTCCTCTTCTAATGCACAACTAGCATCGTTGATTTATTTTTCAACTTGATTTGTTTATGCAAAGTTGCCCAACCTGTTCTCAAACCCTCAGGACACAGCTTGTATTCCCGTGTTTATCTAGAGCGTTAAGTCCATAGCAATCTACAAATTACTCCGAAAAAACTGTACTGTGTGCACTTGCCTGACCTTCTCTACTCACTCTTGTGCAAATTATTCTTAAAAACTCTTTTTTACTTTCTCTACTGGTAAGTAGGGGAAGTATTGTGTTCCACGCAAAAATTCGATGTCAAGATTTCACCGGAAATATAAGTTTTGGCCCCCTGAATCCAAAAAAAGCATTTTTAGAAAAAGGTCTGTGTGTGTGTGTGTGTGTGTGTGTGTGTGTGTGTGTGTGTGTGTGTGTGTGTGTGTGTGTGTGTGTGTGTGTGTGTGTGTGTGTGTGTGTGTGTGTGTGTGTGTGCGCGCGCGCGCTTATGTGTGTCTGTGGACAGCATAACTCAAAAACGAAAAGTCGGTTAAAAACCAAAGTTGGTATTTAAGTTTAATGTCTTTCAAGGATGCGACACGAAGATTTTGAAGAAAATAGCCCCACCCTAAACTACCCTTTACATGGAACATTTTTCGAAAATTTTGATTTTCTTGAAAATGGCACTAACGATTTTGATTAAAATGTCATATGTTTAAGATATTTTGATGACAAATGAAATGTATATCTTGAATTTTCTGGCTATAGCTCCTGTAATCGTATTTACTCTGGACGACTTTTGCATAACTGGTAAACCGTTAGAGATAGACCAAATCATACTATACAAAAAAATGTAGATCTTGCTAAAATACACAATTTATGTCTCAATAAATTTTCTTGTAGGGTGAACCATTTCGGAGATATTCCTTGTTATTTGTGTGAGCTTTCCAATACCTCTACTTTTCTCAAATGGAAGGTCGTTATTCACTTCTTTATCTCTTGGTCGTGTAAAGAGAACGGAATTTCAAAGCTTTCATATAGCGACCAGCTTTAAAAGGTCTGAGTATCGCTCAAAGACTATTGTATTCCCAAATTCTCAAAACATGTATTTCCAGTGAAATCTCGATGTGGAATTTTTGGTTGGAATATAACACTCCCACTATACATATCGCAGAACCTAAAAAGCTTATTGTTGCTACTACTACTTAATGGAGATAAACGTTTGTAGAACTAAATATATTTCATATTTCGTTGCAGTTAAATGAGCGATATAGAAGACAGAAACGATAGACATATCTTTGTACAGCTGTTCCCCTTTATTGAAGTCTTTAATTTCTAAAATGCTGAAGCTTAAGTGGGAATTAGAATGGAATCGATTGTAAATGCACACTTTTTCAACAGGTTTATTACGTCATTGGTTGCTAGGCAACCATTACGGTCCCATGCTAGAAAGACGCAATTATATGGAACTTTGACCGTCATAACATCCTACTTTAATACTAGGATTCCATAAGGGATATTTGTAGTTACGTTAATGTTAACAGCTTATGCGAAGAAAGTGGATTGGAAGATCTACCCAAAACGCTGGAAGATTGATTCTAAAACATTTGGGAAAAAATAACGAAAACAAAGAAAGAAAGAAAATATGTAGAAAGGTTGGTGCTTTTTTCCCCATTGTTGTGTTAACATTAATAAACTGTATATGATTAAAAGTTTTGCCCTAAGTAATGGTCCAAAATCTTAGGGAAACGGATTAAAATCGCGTATAGCAATGTTCTCATTTAGTCACGTTAACCATATATTGATTTGCCCACTTTTTAGTTGTCCAAAAGAAGGAGAAGATTCTTTAGTGTCGAAACTAACTCCTTTTTTAATTTCTGTTGAGGTTAAGTCCTAAATGAAGTAGTTTTCTCACGAGTTGTATTTCAGTTTTATCCATTTCGTAGAAAATGTTAGCATTGGTACACATAATTACAAACAAGTGAGTAGTTGCTTGCGAAACTTCACAACGCGCCATGTAAACAGAGATACTTATCAGTAGGCTTCGTATTTTTATGATTTCAGAAACTCTTGAAATATGATTGCATTTATGCTATAAAAATCATGACCAAATGTCCTAAAAATATGACCTAAAAATTAAATCAAAAAACAAAAAAATGCATTTACTTTTAATAGTTAGGGATGAAATCATTCATAGCCCGTTTAACCTTCATTTTCGCCAAAATTGCACTGGATAACGACATGCAGTCAAACTTGAAGGATCGTCCGTTGTGAACAAGTAGAACATCATACTTGGAGAAACTTCCTTTTGCATCACATGATGTTATGAGGACAAACTTGAAATAAGGGAAATCATTAGCAGAAAGTTGTGGTTTATTTTCATCGCGCGCGCTCACACTTTCGGGCTCTGGATAAGGAATAATCCTACCGAGACAGGATCAATGAAGACAGCTATACATTTTTTATTTAAAACGAATTACTTTCGTCAAAGCTGTTGAAAATCTTCTCAATATCAATGTAATTTATGCAGTAGTGGTTAGTATACTGTGACGCTGGCGGGACATCTGGCAACGAATAGGGCCGTTACACACCCAAAGTCAGGGTAGACATTTCCAGAAAGCCATTCCACCAGCATACGTCTCACCTGTCATCCACTCGCCTGATCCTTCGATTCCAAATCATGTAAAGAAATGAAATGATAGGAGGTGGCGCATTATCTACTGTAGTATTCGCCTACCAAACATGGAAAACCGCGAAAAAACTGAAGATCGAATCGAACCTTGGACCTGTCAAATGCGAGTCTCCCACTTCACTGCGGATCTATCTTGCTTGATAGTTAAAGGGCGATAATTTTTAAAGGGCTGCTCATACCTACATTGCCAGTAGGTTCACAAATAGAAGACTAACGAGTGAAAACATGGTTGGTAGGCCGTGTTGGGAAGGCTTTCTCTTATCCCTCTTTAGAGCAGTGTCTCTCACATTTGCATCCCTGGGAGTACATCTTGAATCATATTCTCTCCAATTACTTGCTCCATCATAGCTCTCAGAGGCAAGCTCTCCATAGCTTCCAGTTACTACCCGCTGTAGTGCTGCCAACTGCAGAGCCATATTGTCCCTAAGCTCAGACACGTAGCGGCAGGTTTAATAAGTGAGTCAACAATTATCGGGTTTATTTCTCTACTACGTATCGAGCAGGAGGACTCAGATGGTAAAGGATGTCGTGGGTTCCATTCTCGTGGCGGATCTTGCTGAGCCATGGATTTTTTGGGGGTTTCTACGGATCGCTAGGTGAATGCTGGGAAGGATAATTACATGCCCTGAATCTGCTGTTTCCCCATTTCACTTCACTTCATTCACTTCCTTTCAAGATTGACCTGTGTCAAATGTCTCCAGCACTGAATGGTGGGGAATTTGCTCTCCGTAAACCTGAAGGCGTTGCGGAGGTTGTGTCGGTCTCCAGCGGAGGCAACTGTCTATAGTATTATCCCATAGAGGGCGGGGTGGTTCCGACCCCTTCAGTTGCAGCGGTGTGGGCGCTGTGGACCCCGAGCATCCGTGGAAGTACCTCGGGCTGGACATTCGAGCTCCTCCCGTAAGAGAGTTGTTCGGATTGAGTTGGCCTCGGTGGAGCAGCGGTTTCGGATACCTAATGGAAGATTGGGTACGTCCTGACTTGTCAAGGCGGGGTTGTGAGACGCCTCAATGTCCTCCGGCTGGTATGTTAGATTGCTAGCCGAGGTTTGCGGTAGTCTTCCCAGATGGGTTTACGCGCATAAGTGGCGTATCCACTTCCGTCCCAGCAGGGGGGAGGGGGGGTTAGACTTTAGGTATTGCCCTAATGGAAAGCCCGACGGAAGGAGAGGCACCCGGATGCCGCCTTCCCTGGTTTTTGAGGGGGATTTTCGACTCCTGGTACGCTTTCGTCATAATATCTACTGCAGTAGTTGCCACCGGGGAATAAATACCAAATAAATTAAATAAATACCAAAGTTGTTACCTATTTAAGTTCGTCTTCCAAAGTTCCGACACAAAACTGTTCAAGAAACTCCGCTCCCCACCCCCAAACTACGCGTTATAAAGAAATCGATTTTCCCAAAAGTGGCTGTAACGATTTTTTATTAAAATGCCATATATTTAAGATTATTTTCACGGTAAATGAGATTTATGTCTTGAATTTCCTGGGAACGTCCTCAGAAGTACTCTTCATTGTGGCTGGCTTTTTACGTAAGTGGCAAACCGTAATAGACAAAATCACATAACGGCCGGCTTTAAAACATTTGTCTGTCTCTTAAAGCCTATTGTATTTCCATATTCCCCTTGCACCTACAAGAAAATCAGCAATAAGGTAACTTGTACAAATGTTTATCTCGAATAGATAGAGGAGTAAGGGTTTGTACAGGAGTAGAGAAAGTCATGTGAGTGCACACATCCTATATTTGTTCCGAGAAAGCAAGTGACCAGAAACAAACTATAGCCGTGTCCCATACGCTGAAGAATTTAGGAAGATGTGTGTTGCAGGAGAGGACCGTAGCCAGTTTACGACACAATGACCCAGACATGTCTGCAAGCACAGCCCATTGTCTGGTACATTTCACGTTTTATGACGTCTTGGCTTCGAGGTGGCCGTGATTAAAATACCTCTCTTCTCTCTATGTACCGAAATAATATCTTTATGTCCTCTCAGGGCTGGTAACTTCAATGTGCTTTTTTTACCTACTTGAATATGAAATTCAAGAAAGAATATTCAGGGACCAATGTGGTTGTTTTCCTTCTCATTCTCACTTGTTTCCAAAGGGCAGGTACGGCTATAAGCATCTCAGGGATGTGACACATACCTACCTTGTAATTTTCCTCAAACTGATTGCCAAATTGGTGTTCATTATAATTAAGTGCTACATAATCGTTTTAACGTCATTAAAAGTGAAGCTTTCCTAAACATAATGATTTGAATTCGCGCCACTTTGCATTTGGAAACAAGTTTGGGTGAACGGCATTTGTCGTCAGCTGGAGGAAACTTGCTGTGCGCTTCACTCATGGCATGTAATCACTTCTTGTTAAGAATCGCGCTGACATTATTGCATTTATAGTCGTCAATGGAGAGTAATTTGCGATTTGTGTTTTTCTTGTATGTGTGCTCCTCAATGGTGAACATTTGAGCATGATTTGGACACTTGTTTACTTACTATTAAAATAAAATGTAGGTTAAGATTTCCGCGGATTCCGGGACAAAGTTGGGTACACTGGCAGCGTACATCCAACAAGTTGCGAAGTGAATAGGAGCTACAGTAGTGAACAAAACTTCATTTACGTGCCGCTGTAGCATCGAAAATAGCAATAAACTCTTGTGTGGTAGACAAATTCTACGTAAGAAACTTCCAAACATTACAATTTCTCTGAAAGACGTTATGTAATGAAATAGATCCTCCAAAGCCTGCTCTCAATATTACGACAACATTAAAAAATGTATGACATTTCAACATCAAAGTTTATGAAAGTAAATCCTGGTTGTATCGTATAATACTTACAACAAAAGTTTTTTGATCCTTTTTCCGAAAGAAAAGTTTCCATTGAATAATTTCAGTATAAGCTCTCAGTTGAACAGCATAACAATAAATTGGAAAAGAACAGAGCTTTACTTTCTCATTTTGTAGGGCTGTATATTTTCTACGAAAATACGCAATTGCTTTTCATGGTCACAATGAGAATGAATGACCTTCAGAGGCAGTTATATTGAATATTTAAATGCTCGACACTAGACCTTCAAACGAGATTTGAAGTAAACACTTCAGAATTTGGACCTGGATGTCATACATGCTGCTATAGATGACTAACTGACTGAGTTGGTTGAATGACTGTGTGACCTCGAAAGGAGGACATTTAGAGGAACCGTTAAAATCGTTCTAAAACACAGGCCCTTCCTCCTCAGTGCTTTCTGCAAAGTTGCAGCCTCTTAAAATGAATTACTGCACCTAATGGAACAGAAAAAAACAGATGTGTTGCACTCACATGACTTTCTCTACTCTTGTACTAACCATTCCTACAAACTCTTATTCCTATATCTTCTTCGTGTTAGTTGAGATAAACATTTGTACAAATTATCTTATTGCTTATTTCCTTGTAGCTGCAAGGTTGTTTTAAGTTTTCGAAACTGACACAAATAACAAGGAATATCTCCGAAATAGTTCATTATACAAAAAATTAATTTAGACATAAATTGTGTGTTTTAGCGAGATCTAATGTAATATTTTGACTATCTCTAACGGTTTACGACTTACGCAAAATTCATCCAAAGTAAACAGGAGTACATGGGCTATAGCCAGAAACTTCAAAATTACATTTCATTTGTCATAAAAATATGTTTAACATATGACATTTTATTCAAAATAGTTAGAGCCATTTTACGAAAATTAAACTTTTCGAAAAATGTTCCATGTAAAGGGTAGTTTAGGGTGGGGCTGTTTTCTTCAAAATCTTCGTGCCGCATCCTCGAAAGACATTAAACTTATATACCAACTTTGGTTTCTAACCGACTTTTCGTTCTTGAGTTATGCTGTCCACTAACTGACACACACGCACGCACGCGCACACGCACGTACGCACGCGCGCACACACACACACACACACACACGCACGCACGCACACACACACACACACACACACGGAGTCCACATGTATGTCACTTCCTTTAAATCTGAGTTCAAGTACACGGATAGAGGTTTCCCTTTTATGAAGTGTGGAGATGGATTTATTACAATCAGCAATTGTTGTGGTTGCGGTGTATTTCCTTTGTGAAGCAACTGCACACGCTTTCAGTAAACAGACTTTGACTATGTTGTTCGTATTCGCTAGCGAAGATGGTAAGAAAATGTTTTGGATAGTGCCAGTCTTTGATACGTTTATGGCTGTGACACAACTAACTTACGACCTGACTAGGTAATAATACAGAGGTAATAATAGTTGCACAGGATACGGGACGTCAGTCACATCAAGAGACAAGTCGCCAGTGGAAATCGTAAATTTAGTACCTAGCCAAATAACACTAGGCGTGAGACATGAAAGGAACCAGACAATGGGGCATCCGATGAGAATTGAAGGAAGACACGTGTGAATGTTGGTTGAGCTTCTGCATAGATATGAGAATAGGAATGGCTTGATTATTTCGATAATTTGTATTCATGTGAAGACATGATGTCTGTCCCGGGAGGGGTGAAAAGTATAATTTACCGCCATCTTCCCTTGCGCGGAACACCGATTAATGGCAGCGAGTCACGAAAAGAAACTCACGCGCGTGCCATTTCCTACGTTAACTTGTTTGTGCAAGGGAAATGCAAAATACAGGGACTTGGTGCTAAAAACGATTCTCAAGCGCGCTGCCTTGTATGGTATTTAGCCAATTACACTTCTGTTGCACCGTTGAACAGTTATAACTGGGCTCTACTGTGTAACAGTCACACCACGTCCTCCTCCCATTCTCAATACGATCCCCGTTTCCATATTGAATTCAATCTGAAATAAGATCGATTTTGATGCGCGAGGGTCAAGCATAAATAATTGAAGCTTTTATGTTGGTCACTTGCTTTATGCAGAAAAACTTGTAAAAAATGTGTTTTCTGTTTATTTTAAGTAGGTTTTGAGGGTAGTAAATGTTTTGTTTTTTTAAATGAATATGTTGCGAGATTATAGAAACAATATTTCGCTAAGAAAACAAAATGACGAGCGTGCAACATGTTACAGTACAGTAGAAGTTAGCATATCTGGCGAATTCAAATCCATTTGAATCCGGTAGGTGTTTCCATGCAACACAATTTCGATCCGACCGCACTTCCAAGAGGATCGAATCCAAAGATTTAGTTCGATCTGAATCTGCGTTTCTATGCAGTATTATATAATATCTGAGCATTCTTCATTTGGCGAACCTCGTGCAGCTAGTCAGATGAAGAAGCCGAACGTATGTAGTTTACGGCGAAACGTCGGCATGATTAAAAAGTCTAACAGGACGCGGCCCATACCGGAAGCCAAGAAAGAAGTAACCGACAAAGGCCGTGAAAGTCGATGTAATTATTCAAATGTTTATCTCGATTAACATGAATTAGATAAAAAATTAACATTTTTAAGAATAGTTTGTACAAAAGTAGAGAATTTTATGCAACTACAACACATTAGATTTTTTTTTTTTTTTTTTCCTTTTTGTAACAAAAGTATCCTTCAAAAGGCTATCATATCTATAGTTTCAATGGAGAAAACTTGTTAATTTGCGTTTATTTTCTTTCATTTTCAGGTGAGTTCGGACTTCATTATTTCGGATAGCAGCCTTTGGTGAGTGAACACTATGTTAAGGCGAATATGAATAAGTTAATTAGTTCAACTGAGCAATTATGACCTTTATCTTCCACATGTTATTCATAAAACAACATCTTTTAACATTCTCTAGGTAATTAAATTAGTTATCTTAACTACTTTTAATTTCTCTGCTATGTATAATAAATATTGTATTGCACCTAAAAATTTGATTTGAAGATTTCACTAGTATATGTTTTGAGAGCCCCTGGATCTTAAAAAATTGTTTGAAAAAAGGTCTGTGTGTGTGCGTGCGTGTGAAAAGTCGGTTAAGTACCTACCAAACGGTATTTATCAGTATCAAGGAAATTAGGAAAGGTAACGGAACCAGTAAAAACGTCTAAAGGAACTTTGCCATTACCTTTATCAATGAGCTGTTTCGAAAATATTTCTCCAGATCGATCATTTGGGGCTAGCAGCACATTCACTTATATTTATATAGAGGAAATGTATATACCATGTATGTGGTATATGTATATGTTATGTATAATTTTACATAATTTCTAAGTAAAATAATGAGGAATAGCGCGACCTTGACAGAAAAAATAATTTTATATGAATACCAATCTATATAATACGATACTTGAATTTATGATTGGCAGAGAAGGCAATGTGAATGTATTGCGTCAGATATTTTAAAACACAGTTCAACTTCGGCGCTTGCATGAAGCATGTGCTATTGGATGAAAAACAAAATATGAACAACAGAGCGCTCTTGTATGCTTTTGAGAGAATTTTCAATAAACGCAGCGGCAAATTGATGAAGTAGCGAATAGTATTGACTGAGCTAGGGAAGCCGGAAGACACTCTGGAGCCATCTAGTTGCCGGAGAGGAAATTAGTGCCGTGTGAGAGCGATGTGAGAAGGGACGATTGATTACCTCGCCGGACAGACGGGGTTCTCCAGTATTTGAAATATGTATATCGTTATCACGGCTTCAAATTCTGTTTCATAAGCAGGCAACACAATTTTTATCACTTACTATTATCATGCATATGATTCCCAAATATTTTGGAGTAGTTTTTGAGAAAACATTACATAGTTTCTATAAGAACACTTTTTAGACATGCAGTTTTCAAACTTTTCTAACAAAATACACAATTACTTGCCAGAAATAGTACACTTTTAAACGTAAATCGAATTATTTTAAAATAGAAGTATTATAGAAAAAACGAACAATAAATTAATTTTTCTCAGATCAAAAACGTTTGTTCTTAATATTTATCTCAGGTGAGCGAAAGAATTTATGTGAGAATATGAGACCGTCGGATGATATTTATTTTGAATGTTTCATAAATAAAATAATAATTGAAATGCTACATAGCATATGTTTGACCAGAAAATGTTTAGTTCTATGAACAGGGGGGGGGGGGGGGGGCTTAAAATATGTTCATCACGATAAGCGCACTTCCACTTACTCAGCACTGTCAACTGAGGAAAACGAAATCCAGGAATTAAATGTATTTCGATTTTCTCTTATTTTTATAATAGAAAACCAGTTAACGGTACCCTTAAAGGCCAAATTCAGTGGAGAAGTTACTTTAACAAGTTGGGTTACACGTAAAGCGCTGTGGAGTTGAAGGTGGAAGAAATCCGCTAGGATCCGGTGCAAACCAAAGCAGTTGAATATACTTAGGTAAAGGTCGCTAGGCACTTATCCAAAATCATTTCACATTGTGTGCTCCCAAATGCGGTTTCGTTAAGTCAATTAGAATTTTATACGTCGTATTCAACCATGTATGTTTAGGTGTAGTAAGTTTTCGTGTTATATGGTTCGGCAGCCATACGCAATTATACAAAATCACTCATAATCATTCAATATAGCGATATAGGTACCTTAATCACATGGTGTTTTAACCAAAGTTATTAAATACGCTTCTGAGAAAATTTAAAAAGGAAAAGAAGGGAAACATTTCATGTGTTGAATTCGCATGCCTTATATAATATATTAAAAGAAATAGTTTGTTATAAAAACATGTATGCTTTTTTGTAATGTTTTCGTGTGTCTTTAAAAGTTTACTAATTTAAAAAATTATATCAAATTCCTTCCAAATGAAAAGAACTAAGAGCATTTCGCAGAAAATTCAAGACATTTGTTCCGTTTGTCATGTAAATGTGAGTCAAAATGGTTGGAGGCGTTTTTGGAAAACTAAATGTTTTCGTCTAAAGGTGAATTTGTATTGGTGGGAATTTTGTTTAAAAATGTTGATGTCACATCTATGGAAGCTGCTGTGCTTTACGTACCAACTTTGGTATTTATCTGACATTTCGTTTATGTTATGGTATTCACACACATACACCCACTCACACATGGATCTGTTTGTATTTCTTTTTGGGAGGAATCGACGTAGCTGCCCTCCCACCCCAAGTGTATTTGTGATAAAATTTCAACATCGAATTTTTGGTTGGAATACCTTAATTACTACGGCAAATGGTGGAGATAATAACACACATGAAACTGAAAGAAATTTGAAGTTAGAGCTATTGCATCAGAGGCTACGAGTATATTAAGCTGATAATGGACTATGTTTTTTCATGTTGCGTGTTTACCTTCTGTGTTCCCGGAGCAGGTAAGGGCCACTTAAAGATCCCTGCAGCAACTTGTGCCTCCGCGGTGTGAGGGAAGGAAGGAAAAGGACCACAGTTACTCACATGTTAGCCATATCAAGGGAATGTTCACAAACCAGAGGTCATAGTGAGGTGATAACAGGTTTATCTAAAGCCCATATCGACTGTGTTTATGTTAATTTGTTCACCTAGTTTGTGTACCTTTTTCGTGGTGATCATTATAAAAGTGTCAGTGTTAAAATTGATCTAGAGTGTTTCTTGTCTGACTCCGAATGCAAAGCTTAAACTTAATGATCGTGTGAAATGGCCTGAAAATAGGAGTGCGGTGTGTGAAAAGTACTAGAAAAATAATAGGATCCATTTTATTGAATAAAACAATAGAGACGCTGTCTGTTTGTGAGGTAAGGATTTTAATGCGTCTCTGCCGGTACTATTTTCCCAGCGACTCTCGCGCTGGGGAGAGCCCGAGAATGCGTTAATGTACTTCAATGACCCCTAAATCGTTACTCATTAAGCTACAACTGTTGCTTGTTTCACGTAATTTCGTATACATCAGAAACCACACGTGGGCAGATTATTGGTCTATGGCAAGCTGGTAACACAGTTCGACAAATTTCTGAAACTGCAAATTCACAGGAATGTAATTAAATTTTAATACCACCCAAGGAAGCCGGTTTATTGTATAGGCATCAGGAGAAACTATTTCATTCGAGAGCAGAAACTGTAGTATAACTATAACGCAATAGACAAACATGTTTAAAGCTATTTCCATAGGAATTTTAATTGTAGTGCAAACATAGGGAGAATTTTTAGGACTAAACGTTTTTATATTTTTTATGTAATCTTATATAATGTTTACTGTCCAGGTCACGTTTTTGTGATTCTAAGGACAAAGTTAAAGCTTTTGTTATAACACAGAATCATTTAACTCAATGCTGCTTGCTTCAAGCAACATTTGCAACGATTTCCATAATAGGCAATACGAATTTGGGGATAAATCTAACGAAAATTAAAATGACCTTCAACCTCCCCCACATTTTTGTCCTCCTTACACTGCCACGCCTCTAGCCCCGTATTTCATTTGCCAGCAGTTCCACCCCTATTTCATGTACATTTGCAATAATCAGTACTGAAGCTCTTGTGCTGGGGATGAATCATTGTTGAAGAAGAATCCCCTTCCTGTTTACATCCTTATTCGGACTCCCATTTCCATTTTCTGCTCTTCTCAGAAAGTAATTTAGAACAGTCAGGGAAGTGACAAATACGTAAAGATATTAGATAATGCACACTGATTTCGAAAATGAAGTGAGAGGTAGAAAAAGAAAATTAAAAGAAGGTTGTAAAGCAGTGAAAAGGGCGTGTGATAGAAGCCGCACAGAAGAGGCTCTTTAATTTCCACCCCCCCCCTCCCCCCGCACTTACAAAAAAGTGGAGCACAATTTCCGTTCTTCTTGAAGCAGAAGTAATTTTCAAGTGCGAGCTGAATAAGAGAATCGTTTAACCTTGTATACCTATGTATTCAGAGTTTTAAATAGTCTTCAGCGGTTTATGTACTTCTGCAGAAAGTGCAGCTTCTTGACTGTATGACATAAACTTCTAGTAATAATAACAAAATCTTGTGTTATAGTCACATGACTTTTGCTGTCCACTATCGTTTATTTCTATACCCAAAGCTTCAACAAACTGTTGCGAAAATGCATCATGTACTTCATGTTCTGGTGTGGCGAGGCGGCCCCGGGTTCGATCACCAGTATCGACGTAGATATTTTTCCCCTCTGGGAGGTCTGATCCGGCGTGTCTTCAGCCACATGATGACAATTGAGTGGTTATCCTGATGGAAAGGTAGCCTTGGCTGCTGCTGGAGGATACAGCGCCCGAGCGATAAAGGCATTCTCTAGTCCATTTTAAAGTTAGACTGATATCACTGGGTGGGTGGGGTTTAAGAGCCCGTCGACAACTAGGTCATTTGGGCGACATCATAACCAAGAACACAGCAACATCGCCGCATCCTTCTCTGACTAAAGTAGAGTTCGTTGCTACTAACAGTAGGAATCGATTGATATCTAACTTTAGCCAATCACAGGTATCAGAATGTGGTACCCAGTTTTCTGAAGTTTCACCGTCCTTTTTTCTTTTCTTAATGTTTTAAAGTCCGCTCTTACAATGTGCGTCATCGCAGGCGGTGACACTGATGATACGTGGAATGAAGATGGAGCACTTGTAGAATGAGATGGCGGGGAAACCGAAGAATCCAGAGGAAACCCGCCCTTGCTACGCCTTGTCCACATTTGGTCGCCTGGGATCGAACCCGGACCGCTTTGGTGACAGGCGAATGGCATGACCTACCTCTCCGGATGAGGAAAGCATTACCGCGATACCCAAACTAATGCAAAAGAGGGAAGGGCGAATTTGCCTCCACCTTAAGCTCGCCAAGCTGACAAGAAACCTCTCTAATGCTTGGTTACCTAAATGAGTGAAGGGGAAATGGTTCATGCACACAAGAGAAGACATGGCATTGTGCGGGATTTGTTCCCCACCAATGAGGAGAAAGGGGATCTGCTGCAGGGTGGAGTGTACTCGCCTGGCCTGGCCTCGTCACAACATTACTATAAGCGCCCACTCACTCTATCGTGAGAGACGGAAAACCACTTGAACACGAGTGAGTACCGGCTTTCGCAGCGGGACTTTAATTACATTTCCGAGCATTTTGGTCATTTATTACAGCAAGTCTGAGCTATATTTAGACACTGCTACTTCCATATTCTAGCTTTGAGTAACATATATTAAACACCCAGATATTGTGTCAGTTTGTGATTTATTCTATCACAGGAATCAAAATGTAACTCGCGGTACACCATTCAATAGCATAGTGAGTCTTGGAAGCATTATTTTGTTTCTGTGGTTTTTTTTGTTTTTTTTTTTTTAACATATGCACAATACACACAAACATCCATGCCCGAGGCGGGACTCGAACTCGTGAAGCGCCAGACGTACGCCATAGAGGCCCGGCAGTCATTCGTATTGGTGCTTGAAAATCGTACCAGTACTGAGTATCAAAAAGTAGAGGTTATGTCCCATCACTATTTAGAACTAGGCTTCGGCCCCGGTTGCACGTTATCGGCACTTCAGTTATGTTTTCTACCACCCCTGCGTTACAGGGTAGGTTGGGTAGGGGCGGTACAGTCGCGTCACTTTACAAACAGTTCACTGTAGCGGTGTGTCACCCTCCCCTCCCCTTCCCTGCCTCCTCTACTGTCAACAAAGTAGAAGCAGGTACAGTAAAGTAGCTCTCAACCTAACGTTTTTTGCAACCGGGACCGAAGCCTACTTATAAGCATCACATAGTATATTCACCACAGTGCGTGGTTAATGGTAGTGTCCTTCAGCGCTAGCCGGCTAGTGATAGAAGAGGCGCTCTCAAATAAGGAATCATGCAGACAGATAATCTTCGAGACTTGACCTTTCTTCGGCTGCGTAAGAAGTTTCTTCAACAATGGAAATTGGCCGCGACAACAGGTTGCGATGCAGTGTTTAAGCTGGAAAATAAAGAAATGTCCCAAAAATGCAATAGAAATGCAACGTATTACATTCATGGGTTTTTGTATTCCACCCAAAAATTCGATGTCGAGATTTCACCGGAAATATGTTTTGAGACCCCTGAATGGAAAAAAAAAAAAAAAGCATTTTTAGAAAAATGTCCGTGTGTGTATCTGTCAGTCTGTGGACAGCATAACTCAAAAACGAAAAGTCGGTTAAAAACCAAAGTTGGTATTTAAATTTAATGTCTTTCAAGGATGCGGCACGAAGATTTTGAAGAAAACAACCCCACCCTAAACTATCCTTTACATGGACCAATTTTCGAAAATGTTGATTTTCGTAAAATGGCTCTAACGATTTTAAGTAAAATGTCATATGTTTGAGATATTTTGATGACAAATGAAATGTATATTTTGAATTTTCTGGCTATAGCCCCTGTAGTCGTATTTACTTTGGACGACTTTTGCATAATTGATAAACCGTTAGAGATAGACCAAATCATACTACACAAAAAATGTAGATCTTGCTAAAATACACAATTTGTCTCAATAAATTTTCTTGTAGGTTGAACCATTTCGGAGATATTCCCTGTTATGTATGTGAGTTTCGGAAAACTTCAAAACTTTTGTGAAATGGAACATCGTTGTTCATTTTTTCTACTCGCTTTTCTGTTATGTAAGTTATTCACATGTCATCCATTCGCTCTTCTGTGTACAATTCATATAATTTTCTGTATTATTGAAATACAAATTAAATGTGTTACATTCACAAAGTTTTCTCTATTCTGTTTTCTTCCTATGGTATTTGTGCTTATTCAACAGTGCTTTTGCATAGTGATTTTCCGGTGTTTTTATTTAATTTATTTTTTTGTTCGTTATAGTATCCTAAGAGCTTTAATTGAATATTTGTTTAGATATATTAAGTAATATTTTTTTTAAATATCTCCAAAGAAACACAATATCATTGAAGAAGTGTCGAAAAGTTGTAGGGATAAATGCCTCAAAGTACGGACATCGCCGGGTATTTGAGCTAGTATGTTGTTATATAGGTAATGGGTACTGGATAGAGAAAGTAAGAAGGGTATTACATATGGCATTTTTGGTGTTAGGAGAAGAGAACAGTGGTGGAAGGGATGCTGGGCTCGGGGAGAAGTAGGTCAGAGGCTAATCAGTGCGTGCATCATCAGTTCTTATTATCAAGGTGGTATCGGTAAAATAAAAAAGGAGTGAAGTTTATGGCCCAAGTGACCTCACAGGTCGATTGATGGTGGGGGGTGCAACATCAGCTGTGTGGATGGGACTTGAGCGAGCAAGCGAGCGAGCTCAGTATTGACCGGGGCGCGCGGTCTGCACGCTGCGACTCGACGCGACCTTCCTACATCTGCAGTCTCTATGTGCAAGTGTGTTATTGGTTAGTGATTTCTTACTTTATAGGTACGACTCACATCACTTTCTCTACTCATATCCAAACTTAGCTTCACCGGAAATAAGTTTTAACACTCCCTCAATAAACAAACAAAAAAGAAGAAAGTCTGTGTGTGTTTGTGTCTGTCTGTGAACATCATTACTTAAAAAAGAAAGAAAAAAGTATAGGTTAGATACCAGAAGCATCTTGTAGCAATATGCCAGAAAACCTTATAGAAAATCCTCCCTCCCGAAACTACCCCTTAGGTACATGAAAAAATTTTCTAAAAAATGTCTAAAATTTTGATTAAAGTGCGTAAGATATTTGCATGACAAATATAATGTAATGCACTTGCCAAATAGCCTTTTGTTTCTTTGAAGAAATTTAAAAAACATTACTTAATACACAAACAAATATTTAATTAAAGCTATTGGGGATAGTATGAAGAACAACGAATAAATTAAAAAAAAAAACAGCGAAAAGACATTGTGCAAACCACGAATACCACAGGAAGAAAAACGAATAGAAAAAACCCTGTGAATGTAATACGTTGCATATAAAACTGTATGATTAAGGGCGAGTAGAAAAAGACATGTGAATGTGTTAGTAAATAAAAAGCCGTGGGAATGTAATGCGTTGCATAGTAAAATGGATAGCATAAAATCCTTCATGAAACAACATCTAGATGTGCGAATTTCCATGGTGATCGATCTACCGGTGTTCAAGTTCATCAAGTTCATTCATACATGCTAAAATCCATTTACATATTATCACAATTAAAAGACAATTTATGTGAAAATTTCCTCTGGCGTAAACGATTTCCGAGGTATTCTTTGTTATTTGTTGGACTTTTAAATACTTTTCTCAAGCGGATAGTCGTTATTCTTTGTTTTATCATGCATATGTAAAGACAGTGAAATGCCGCAGCATCTGACTGGTTACTTATCCTTCTATGCCCTACGTGTAATGAAATTTGGAAATGTGTAATTATCTGGATTAACTAGAACTAGTTTAAAGAATACGCTTTAATAAGAATTGTTTTTAGACGGGTGAGTAGAGTAAGTAATGCGAATGCTGCACATAAAATTGTTTTTGTGTCGAGGGGAAAATTGAATAGATGGTGGAATGTTTAAAAACTGGTAAATATGTGCTGGACCATACCCTTTCCATTTGAACGAGAGAAACAACTGAATAGCAATTTAAAAAGATTGCAAACAATTAAAATGTTTCCACTAATGATCATAATAATTTGGTAACGGCTGATGCCACAAATATTACATAACTTCAAATAAATCTGTTAAGGTTTACCAGTTATACAAAATTAAAACGAAATATATTCTGCATGAAGGCTGCTTCACCAATTATTCCTAGAAAATCAACATATACATCTTATTTGCCATGTAAATGTCTTAAACAGGTGCTATTTTAATTAATAACGTTAGAGCAATTTTTTAGAAAATAATTAAAAACAAATACTTTGAGTTCGTTCTGGGAGGAGATTTTGAAATCTTCTGTGAACGATATTTTTTAACTTAATACCAAGTTTTCAAATTCAAATTTATTCACCATTAATATAACAAAGTACAGGATCTGTTTAATTTTGCTATTAAGTTAGCTATATGGATCCCCCAATCTAGATGTTACGTAGTCTAAAATTTTTGTATGGCTATCTTGTATAATTTTTGTTTTATATATTTGCAGGTCAATAGTTTTCTCGTGTTTAATTTTTTTATGTCCGAACGCAATTACTAGTGCTTTTGAAGCATATAAAAGTAATTTATTATTCATAAACCAGTTCTCCATTCTGATTATTAGGTCCTTCCATAATTATATTACTATCATGTTAACATATGTATTCAAGTGTCTTGAAAAATCATTTATAAATGTTTTGCTTTTTGAGTAACAATGCTCGCACATATGCACACACACACACACATCTTTTTAAAGTGTTTTTAATATAATACAGTGAACTTAAAAATATGTATTTCTACTGAAGTTATTATCACACTAAGTGGTGCATAAAGTAAAAATTAGTGGAAAATCAGTAATTCATAAGCGAAACTATGAAGAACAAAAACAGTAGAAATACTATCTTATATCCACCACTAGGTACATTGATATTATGAAGTTGTGTTTATATACATAAACTTCACACGTTCAAATTTACCAGAATATTAGGACAAACTTACTTTCATATATCCACCTCTTCATGTACTTTTAAACTTATTATGAACATCCAGTATTCACTCCATATCGAAGATATCAAATTAGTGAGATATGCTAGCAAAGTACCTTAATTTACAGCAGTTTTCTTCTGATTTGTGTAATTGGTAAACGGTCGTAGCTTTCTCTCAGATATTTTTTTTTTGGCTTTGCAGGTATTAGAATGCTATGAATCTCAGAAATGTCCCCCGATCCTGATGATGAGGATACCCGCGACAAAAGCCTATGGGTTAGGAAGCTCGGCCACGGGAATTCAACCCACGACCTCCCAAATTAGGGCCACAGAGGCTAACCCGAGCCATATCTGTCGGTATTTCTCTTCTGACAATGTTTCAGAAATATTTTATGCAAACCTAGCATTAAAACGGCTTATTACGATGACATAAATCTTGCAATATTACCCTATTTCTGGCTCCAGTGGCAGAAAATGAATTACATAATTACCATACCATCAAGGCATCAATGACTTCATCATCGCCACAACATAATTTTCTCCTACGTGCCTGTTAGAAAACCTGAAATCATCACTCTCGCAAGTGCAGCAACCTTCAAACCGTCACCTCGTTTCTTCATCCACAAAACTTTTCATATTCTTTTTCGTAAATATCATTGAACACAATGACATATGGACTTATATGGTTGTGATACCATTGACGTCCATGGAAGACTATTTAATAGAACATTGCAGCTTTTAAATACTTGCCACGCCTCGAAATTTAAGTTTGTTTTTCTCAAAACGAAATTTCCTTTGCTTTATGCATCTTTTTCTAGGAAAGTAGTGCAACTTTATCGGGATATGTAAATATAATATATGCTTCATGTGACTTACAATCATCTGTATGTGAATAACATGGACATTACTAATATAAATATTATGCGTTTTTTGTTTGAGCACATTTTTTTCACGATTATATTTTTTATGTAAGCTGGAATTAAGCTATCACATTCATTCTAGGTCGCATTAAGAAACCTTTTACCAAGAGTCTCTATACTGAAGTTCGAAGCATAAAAACAGCTGATTCATGAAATTTATTTATGAGAAATACACAAAATTTGCACTGTATATGTGCCAGATATCAACATGCAAATGAAACTTATTGAGGTTATCTCTAGTAGTTTAAGAAAAATTGTTACCTATTTTACTAAAAACACATATTTGCACATTTCAATCAGGTATCTTCCCTTAAGCGATAGTTAAATCTTTTAAAACTGGTGCCTATGTGATGGATTTGAAATTACATTCTCTTTGCGTGGCAAACAGATTAAAAAGACGAATAGCGACTTCCCATTTGAGTAAAGTGCCAGTATTATAAAACTATGCTGTTCACACACATTTTTTTTTTATTCATGACACCTCAAAACTGTTATTTTCGTTGAAATATGGGTATCTAATTTTTTATGTAATGTGACACTTGCTTCTTTCGGCAAGTAGTAAGAAAGAATAAAGCAAAGTTTCGGATAAATGTCAAATTTGATCATTTATTTCGTCTTCAAAGTTATAACTCGGAGATTATCATCCCATCCCAAACTAACTTTTACATAGAACATTTTCCCTTATTATGTATTATTTTTTAAATGGCTCTAACAATTTTGATTAAAATAACTTGCATTTACCATGTCTGCCAGACTAATAAAAACGTATATTTAATTTCCTCCCAATAGCTATATTGAAATCTGTTTAACCTACAACAAAGCCATTATTTAAATTATTAAACACGTTTTTGTAAGGTTAGTTGCTCCATTTGTGTACGTCTTATTTCTCCTTGTTTTTTCGCTGAGTTCGAAGCGGCGGTTTTAATGCACACTTGCTGTAGCAATTAATCATTATTGACGTCATTTGGATATTGAATTTCGATAATGGTTATTTTAGTTCTATATACTATCGCAGCAAATGGGCTGTCGTCTACACGGAGATGTGTTAGCATATTAGAGTGAGTCCATTTGTTCCTTGCTGTCGGAATAAACGGCAGAAGATACATAAAGCACCTTCCATTTTTAAAATACTTTTTCTAATATGCATTTAGAGCAAATAATGTATTCCATCCATAAACTCGGTACCGAATAAACGGTACTTTTAGAAAAGCTTCTATGAAGTAGTGCGGAGTTCACAGCAGGTAAAAATGGGGTACAGTACTGGAGGGTGGGACGTGGTCAGCGCCCCGAGCCCTCCTGGCCAGTTTTGTGGCCTTCACAACCCGGGGTCGCTATTTGTCCATCAAGTAGCTGCTCAATTGCCTCCTTAGGGACCTAAGAAGGCTGAGTGCACCCCGTGCCAGACCTCCCCACGCCGGTACCGGGGATGGAACCCGTGTCTTCCGCGCCAGAAGCAGGCGCACCACCACTGCGGCACGGAGGCGGTCAGTTCACAGCAGGTAGATGCCATTGTTAAGAACCTATTCCTCTATCTACTTCATGTTAATCGAGATAAACTTTTGCAGAAACTATCTTAGTCGCTTATTTTCTTGTAGTTGCAATGGATATATGGAAATACAGTAGGCTTTTAGTGATATTCTGTTCCGTTTGCATAGCCAGATTAAAAATGAATAATGACTTCCCATTTGAGAAGAGTGCAAGTGTTGCAAAATTCAGACAAATAACAAGCAATATCTCGGAAGTGGTTCACTCCACAAAATCATGTCTTTGACTTAAATTATCTACATTTTTGTGCAATAAGATTTTGTTTTATGTCTAATGGTTAATCAGATATGCAAAAGTCACTCTGACTGCAGAGCAAATTCCCAGAAACTTCAGGATAAGGATTTCGTTTGTCATGAAAGTACCTTAAATACAGGGTATTGTAATACAAATTGTTTGAGCCATTTATTGATGAAATCAAATTTTTGAAAAATGTCTAGAGTGGGGGATTTTCTTGAAAATCTTTGTGTCGCATTTTTTCGAAGACGAACAGTTTGGTGTTTAACCGACTTTTACTTTTAGTTATGCTGTTCATGAGACACACACACACACACACACGCGCGCGCGCGCGCACACACAGAGAGAGAGAGAGAGGCGGGAGAGAGGCGCGGTGCTTTTTGTAAAAGTGCCCTTTCTTTTTAAAAAGAGGGGGTTTTAAAGCGTGTATTTCCGGTGAAATCTCCACATCGAATTTCTTGGATGGCGTACAATAATTCACTCATTTTATATACCTGGTACCGAAAGTAGCAATATAATTCAAATATAAGTATTTTGCCCCCAATTTATATTTATTACAGAGTGCAGCACAAATATAATTTAACAAGATCATCTTTTAGATGTTATTCATGAAATAGTATTCAAAAGGCCCATTTGAAGTTAGGAGTTTCATCAGGTAATCTCTCTTGGAATTACCTTATAAAAGACGTCTATGTATACTTATAATCAGTGGTGCCCTAGTTTGTAGTTAGTGTACTTTATGCCAGCGCTGTCCAAATCGACGCCAGCGGGAGCCATGGCGCACATGATGAATTTTTCTGACGCCCTTCATATAAGTAAATTTTTACTCCGACGCTTTCCAATACTAGCTAAAATTTCAAGGCAAAACTATTATCTTCCTGGCACACACCCATGAAGTACGTTTTCGTACACATAAAGCTGTATTCATTACTTCACTAACTACTGCTTTCCCTTTTTCCTCTCAAAAGAAGGGTACTTGCGCTAACGGCCGCGCCTCCATAGTCAGGAGTTAAATGTGCCCGAGCACATAAGAAAGACTGCTTTATGCTCCAATGTGCGCGTAAGAAAACCTGAAAACATCACTCTCGCTTGTGCAGCAACATGCAAACCAAGGAATCACCTCGTGTTCACGTATTCATAAGTTTTTTCCTAAACATCTTTTGATTCTTCTGGACTTAAACTCTCAGCACCCTTGGCTTCGTTCAAAATGCTGGGCGAAATAGAATCCATAATTTCAATACTTTTATCATTTTCGCCATTTTCCACAGTAATTGTTTAAACAAATGAAACATCTGCTTAGCAGCCATATTACGTCATACTTCTGTGATCCCTGATACATTGTAATTCTTCGTTTAGGAAATTTATTAATTATTTTTACGTATTTTAAAGCTAAAATTGTATCAAACATTGTATTAACATAAATAACTATTGCATTCTAACAAAATAGAAAACGCGCCATCAAAACATCAATTACAGGTTCAACAAAACGTAAAATGCACTTTAAATCATTTAAGTTCTATATCTCATCAAGTGTATCTTATTTTTCTTGATAATATGTATTAAAACAAAATCGTTCACCCCTAATTCATAGTTATTGTAATATTACCAATACAATTTGTAATGCTTATTGAAATATTGTACGTTGCCTGTAATTGAACTTTCGTGTCTTTTTATTTTTCTCGAAAGCCCAGATTACTCTTTCTCTGAACATATCGTTTCCGCAGTAAATACATTTTATTAGAGATACTAAACATACAACATATACTAAAATACTCTTAATGTAGATAAAATATTGTAGACATGTTACAAAATTAGAATTAGTAGCTCCCGACCCTACTCCCTTCGGTCGTGTTCTAAACCTCTACTTTTGTAACAGACTCTAAATATCTAACAGGCCTAATGCAATTTAAGAAGTTTCAGAACCCAAGAGTCGCGGTTGAGAGCGTCAGATAGGTTAAAAAGCTATTTTCTATTGTTTAAAGTGCTCTAACAAAATCCTGCTGGGAAGCGACAACTGAATTACTGAAGTTAGCCCCCCCCCCCCTTCAGAAGAAGGGGCATGAACCCTGACCTTTACCGTGTATGAGTGTCCTGCGCCATGTTGTCTGAGATGATAAGATGGGAATTAACGCCATTCCTTTTCTCCAAAGATCTCATTAAATCCAAGAAGATGCATTGAAACTGCAGAACTAATTTGTTAGCCTGCTATAGAAATGTTCCAAAGTTTTAAAATACGTATAAAAGTACATTTTTACTTTCTCTACCACGTATAGCAAGTAGAGGAAGTATTGCATTGTGCTTATAAATTTCATACCTAGGTTTCACCGCAAATGAAAGCTTGAATTATTTATGCTTGAGCCTTGCGTATCCAAGTCGATCTCATTCCGGATTGAATTCAAAATGGAAACGCGGATCGTATTGTGAATGGGCTTGGACTCAAATCGATTTCAATTGCCCATGGAAACTTAGCGCTTGTTAAAAGCAGCATCATTAATAACAAAATGCGCCAATGCCAATCCCCAGGATAAAGCCTATTGTAAATTGGGATCACATGTTTATGATTTAAGGTGTGTCATTTACCCCCAGATAGCCCCGTCCGCTCCGTCGAGAGGATTTTTTCCTAAATGTCATGGTGTCTCCCTTCATTTTGCTAGAAAAGTGTTTTGACCTTTAAGCATACAAGCTCGTTCTCTCTCGTTTGAGCTGAAGCAAGGAAGGTCTGACGGTAAAAGATTCATACAACGAAAATAACTTATTCCTTTTGTGTAACTTCTCTGGATAGATGTTCAGGTCTTCTTTGTAAGGGAGCAAATCGAATCCAGCTACGTAAATAATAGTCTCTTTCTCTTTCTCCTGGCTTTCTACACGATTGGATTCAAGATGAGAACTCCAAAAGAATTCTGATTGAGGTTTTCGTTTGTGTTTTCCCTTGGGCAGGGAAAAAAAGAAGTGTGATTACTCCTACTTCTATTTTTGTTTCATAAAGATATTCATTACCCGTATATATGCTTCTCATTATGAACAGGGTATTTGAAACGTCAAAGGTTCCAAGAGCCAACTTCTACAGAAGAAAGTATTTTTCCACTTTACTCATTCAAGCAAAATAATTGGAAAGGCCTTTTGATAACAAATGTAATTGTTTCTAATCTATATTAATGTTTCATATATATGTCTAGGAGGAATCTGCTAACCTCTAGTTCCCGAGGTCGCAGGTTCAAACAAGGCGGAGGGCAATGGATGTTTTCGGGTGTAGAAACCCTTAGCATCATTTCCTTCGGATGGGAAGTAAAGACGTAAAAAAAGAGGTATCTAAACAAAATAAGGCGGTCTTCCAATATAGAATTGGACGTCGAAAACCACAGCAGTTGAGTCTATAAATAAAACTGGCAGTTGTTTTTATTAATTGAGGGAGCAAAGAGAAGTTGGAAGGTTTAAAATTTCACCTACTGTAATCATCCAGTAATTGCCATAATTGCTGTAATTACGCGTTTCATGTAATCGCCAATAAATTTGAAACTTTGGGTTCGGCATTAGGGAAACGTTCTAGATCAGTTTTAATAGAAAATGATGTGGATGGAATGGGTATCGCTTTAGAGTGATCAACTCGAAAATTGTGAACAAAATTTGCTCAGGAAGTTAACAGTCGATGTTGGGCTTAGTACGTGATAGGTGCTAGAGATATAACATTACGCAATATATTACCTATATGAGTGCCGTTCAGAAATGATTTACAATAGGTATATGGGATGTCTCAATGGACTCCCCACCAACGTCCATACCTGGGAACTTCATTATTCCGTCTCGGAGGTACCACGCACCCACTCGTGGACAGATGTCTGCAATTCCTTATTATTGCAGCGCGTCCTTCATGTTATCGAACACCTTCTTCTATGGTAGTGATTCATCACCAGTTTCTGGATGTTCATTCTCCATTTCCAAGAGTCGACAACTCTGCTCTCCTTCTGGGCCTGAGCCAAGTCCCAGGAAATGCAATATGCAAAAACATTTTTCAAACCTTTTTTGACTCTTTCCTTTCACAAAAACAATGCAGTTCATCTTTATCCATGGCTTTCTCAACTTAACAACAAACAAGTGCTGTTCTTTCACCGTACACTCTGTTCACAACTACGACCTAGTGTTTGAGTGGTGTTCATCCTACGAGAACACGTGCCTGTAGATTGAACGCATTTTTTAAACAACGCAATTCTAAAGCATTTCCAAACGCCCGTCGTAAAATGTATGATAGTGGGTAAAGAAGCATCTGAATGCTCAGATATTTTTTGTTTTTCTTCTAAGTTGTATGGGTTTGTCATTAGTTCTCTCTTCATTGTTGCAATGGAAAAGAGACGTAGCGAACCTGCATGTGGTTTGGTAGGTATACGACAGCGTAATACGTGGTAATCCGTGATTGTGTGGGTATATTTGGGCACAGCAAAAGAGCAGCTTTCACAATGTGCAGAGAAGTGGATCGGCTTAAAAGAGCGATGATGGCAGCAGTTTTATCGTCTGTTATTATGACTTTGAGAGCAATTAAACCATGTTGGCAAATGAAAAGTCAAAAAGGTCAGAGTTTGACGCATCGCTTTTTCAACGAGAGTTTTCCCAGCACATGTTTCTGGAAGTTTCGATAGAAATCGATGTTTATGGAGAGCCATGATGAATGAGGAACCGTGTTATTACTGCGTTCTAGAGAACCACGCCCTTTTCTGAAATGGGAGCGACGGAAGTTTGTGATCGACTTCGTAATTAAGGATGGTAGTATATAGAGTTGGGGGGGGGGGGTGACGATTATTGTAATGCGAGAAGTTGGGGCTCAATAGTCATTTCGCTTCTATTCCTTCATACACTTTCTGGTGATTTCATACGATACCACAAAGTATTCAACAAACCTATGCTTTAGTAGAGGCTCAAATTGTAAACAACGATGGGAATATGGGAATACAGAAAACTAAAAAAATAAATCGATTTAATGTAACATCCCCTATCATATAGTCCTCACTATATAAAACCGATTAACAAATGTTTTGAGAACTGGTCGCTATATGATGGTCTGGACATTCCATTCTCTTTCCATGGCCAAGAGATAAGGGAGTAACATTCGTATTTCAGAAACGTGGAAGTATTGGAAGATTCAAATAAATAAATAATATCTGTGGTCTAAGGGGTATCATGCTAACCTACGCTTCCAGGTCCTGGTCTCAAACCCGGGGAGGGCGATGGGCTTCTTCAAGCGTAAAAATCCGTAGCATGTCTTCTTTCGGAAGGGATGTAAAGCCGGTAGCTCGTGTCATAGATCTAGGACACATAAAAGAACCTCAAACTTCGCCTAATATAGAATGGGACGCTGAGCACCACAGCAGTTAAGGAGCGCCGATAAAATAAGGAATATCTCGGAAATGGCTAAGTACACGAATATATTCGACATAGACTGTGCTTTAACGAGATCTGTTGTTTGGGTAGTAATATTTTGTTTATCTTTTACGGTTCACCACTTATGCAAACCACATGCGTAATGAAGAAAACTTCAGGGAGTATTTCCAGAAAAGTAGATATACATTTCGTTTCTCCTATGAATTTCTTAAATATATGATATTACGATAAAACGTTTTAGTTATTTATATAAATCAGAAAGTTCGAAACATGTTCCATATAAAGGATAGTTTGGACTGAGAGAGTTTTATTAAAAATCGTGTCGCATCTTTCGAAGATGCTGAACTAAGTTCAGTTAGTTACACTGGTATTTATTGGACTCTTCTAGAGCTGTTCACAGACACTTGTGTTCTAAAACGACTTTCTTTCCGGGTTCGTGAGCCTTGAATGTTGTGTAAAATGAAATACTTCCTTGAGCTGCTGTACGTAAGCATACAAAAAACTCACATGACTTTCTCTACTCTTGTGCTAACCATTCTTACAAACTCTTATACCTATATCTTCTTCATGTTAGTTGAGATAAACATCTGTAGAAATATATTATTACTTGTTTCTTTGTAAGTACAAGGGGAATATGGGAACACAGTAGGCTTTGAGCAATAGTCAAATCTCTTAAAGCTTTGTAACTCCGTTCTCTTTGTACGGCTACGATATAAAAAATGGATAACGATCTACCATTTGACGGAAGTTTAAGTATTCCAAAGCTCACACAGGTAACGAGGAATATCTCCTAAATGGTTCACTCTACAAAAAATTCATTTCGACATAAATTGTGTTTTAGCAAGATCTACATTTTTTGTACAGTAAGATTAGGTCTATCTCTTACGGTTTACGAGTTATTCAAAAGTAATCGAGAGTAAACTAGGACTACTTAGGCTACAGCCAGAAAATTCAAAATATGCATTGCATTTGTCATAAAAAAATATCTTAGCATATGGCATTTTAATCAAAATCATTAGAGCCATTTTCGAGAAAATAAAATTTTTCGAAAGTTTTCATGTAAAGGGTAATTTAAGGTGGAGGAATTTTCTTCAAAATCTTCGTGTCGCATAGATTCACACACATACGCTCGCGCACATGGACCTTTTGCTAAAGATGCTCTTTTTATTCAGGGGGTCTTAGAACATATATTTGCGGTGAAATGTCGATATCAAATTTTGGGGTGGAATACAATAGTTCCTCTAATTATTATACGTAGTAGCGAAAGTAAAAAGTAAAATGTGTTTTTAAGGCATAGTTTCTAGATGGCAGAATTAGCTTCTTAAAGGCACATTGTAGTTTCTGAGCTTAAAAAAATATCAGTTTCTTTTCTTTTCCTTGTTCAAACCTCCATTCCTTTTTGCACCCATTGATATATAATATATGGGTGGTTGTACATTTTATAGTTCTCAAAATCCATTTAAATAGCATGCCGCAGCTGCCACGCGGTTTTGAGATTTTTTGCATTTTCTCCTAACTTATAATTTTGTACATATAGGTACAATTTGCTCCAAAACTATTGCTCTAGGAAGTTGAACTTTTTTTAGCTGTTAAAATATCTGATGTAGTTTAAAATGAGTGTGCAGGTTTACCATATTTTAGATACAATTTAGAAACTATAATATTACGTACTACAAAAATTGAGCTAATTTTTTTAAATTTATATACTAGCGCTCCATTTAGGGACATGTCTTCTTGTAAGACGATGAACTGATACTAGTACACCACGCAGACACTAGGTGGTAGTTGTGAAGGGAATGTATAGTGAAAGAACAGCGCTTGTTTGTTGTTAAGTTGAGAAAGTTATAATAAGGAATTGCGGGCAGCTGTCCGCAAGTGGTTCTGTGACGCAATAATGAAGTTGCCAGGGAGGTGGCAGCAGTGTGCTAATGTCGGTGAGGATTATTTTGAGATATCCTATGTAAATTGAATCAGTTGTATTAATAAATAACGTAAATAATTTTGGGAACGCACCTCGCACAATACTGACATACTTTTCATTTGTGCTTAACTACGATGTGCCTTTAATGGATATTGTAGGTCTGCACTCCCCTTCTTGGTCTTCATTTACTTCGGACATGAAGCAATACCGAGAAAGCCTTATGAAGTGAAAGACTATTTTTGTTTCTGTCTCACGAAAGAAGCTCATCAATAATTTGTGCAGTGTCGTTTGTCTTTCTCCTGATCAAGATTAATGCATGTCGTACTTTGGGGTGCTTTTTATTGTACTCCACCTACTAAGAAATTGCTTCATGTATTAATGTTTCCATTCGGAAATGGACTTGTCTGACTTGGCTAACATTCAACTTCTATCCCCCTCCCCCTGCACATCGAAGTGAAGTGAAATTGGCAAATGAAAGTGTTTTGGGGATTAAAAGCACAGCCAGGTGCAATATTGGAAGTGGACTTACAGGGCAAAGCTCTCAGGATGGCTGTAGTCTACCGCTTCCCTTTTCGCAGACTACTGTTGTCACCTTTTCGATACTATACACTTTGGCTATTAACATATAAATTACTCACATGACTTTCCCTACTCACTCTTGTATGTATTATTGTTAAAAAACATTTATTTTCTATCTACTTAATTTTAATCGAGATAAACATTTGTAGAAATGTATTTGCTTGTAGGTAGAAAGGGAATAAGCGAATACAGTAGGTTTTAAGCGATAGCCAAATCTTTTAAGAGCTGGTCGCTATGTGGTTGCTTTTTAATTCTATTCTCTTTTCACGTCCAGGACATAAAAAAAAACGAAAAATGACTTGCTATTTCAGAAAAGTGTATATGAAAATTCAGAAAAAGAACAAGGAATAGCTCGGAAATGCTTCCCTCCACAAAAAGAGAATGTGTTTGACATAAATTATATGTTTTAATGACATTACATTTTTCTGCAGTAAGATTTTGTTTACTTCGTATGCTAAAGTTATTCAGAATTAAAACGGCTTCTGAGATCATCAGATAATTTAAGATATAGATTTCATTTGTCATAAAAGTATATTAAACAAATGGGATTTTAATAAAATCGTTAGCCATTTTTTGTAAAATCAAAATTTTTCGGAAATCTTTCATATAAAGGCTGCGGTGAGAGGATTTTCTTCGTGTTGCATCCTCGGAAGTTCACCATGTTTGGTACTAAACCGCTTCCTGTATTTCAGTTACGTTGTACGCGCGCACGCACGCACACACACACACACACACACACACACACACACACCACACCCACACGCATACGCACACGTACGCACACACTCTATATGTTTTTAAGGGGACAACGTAGTCTAAACATACGAAATGTTACTACACCTTAGTTAAATTACCACTTACTTTATTAATCATGACAATTATTTCTAGTGGTATTTGCATTGATAGTTTATGTGGTTGAATCTATGGAATTATTTCATCCATCAGAAAATAATAAAATTTGCTTTTAACACATGTGAATTCATGTACATAACTTTTCTCTGAAAGTATGAAGGGCAGAGAGCTGACATTTTCACACACAGTTCAACTTTCTGGACCACAATAATAATTTTATAATATTATTAGTGATATGAACGCCTCCGTAGAGCAGGCTTTGCGCGTCTGCCTCTGGCGCCGAGGACCCGGGTTCGATCCCCTGCTGGGAGGTCTGGCACGGGGTGCACACAGCCTAGTTGTGCTACTAGGAGGAGGAGCTACCCCAGGCGCATAAGTGTCGGGAGAGCTAGTACTGACTACGTCCCATCCTCCAGTACTGCATCCCACTCATGACGCCTGTAGTGAGGTGGGGATGCAGCGGCCGGGCGCTAAGCCTTGACCTGCGAAGGGTTGTTGTGTGACGGGGTTTTTATATTAGTGATATAAAGAAAGCAACAACATTGCAAATTTGTCATATTTTTCACTTTTTTGATTTTGCAAATATTTTTTTTAGTTTATAGTAAACTGGTATACATAAGGGAGGTTCAGAAGATACTTGGTTGTACTAATAACACGCATGCAAAACTATGATTCTGTACTGCAAGTAGTTTAGAGAAAGAGGCAGGCATTTGAGTTCACATGCTTTAACAGGAAATTTTATTATTTTCCTGCTGGATGAAATAATTTCTATATATTCAACCACATAAATTATCAAAGACCACTTGAAATAGCTGTAATAATTTGTATGCTTAACCCATTTTGTCCCCTTAAGTTAACTTTATGGTACTTGTATATTAATTACCACACATACATTAGTTAGTCCAAAATACTTCTGTGTGGGTGAGAGTTTTTGAACCGATTCATTATTTTTTGACACGTTTACTGAAATCTTTATAATCAAACTTTTTGAAACTGTGTTTGACCAATGGGTTGTGTTTCCGTGATACATTGTATGCTTGCAGTCTTTCTGGTAGACAGAGAATAGATTCCATTATTATGGAGGGCATGTCAAATCATAAAGCAGTAAGAATGATAACAAAAGCTACCTCTCCCCACGCAGGAAAGCACAAAGTGGGAAGGGAAAGAAAAAGACAAATAAGCATAGCACTTGGAAATGGGATCGAACTATAGTACCTATCTCTTATACAATGAAACCGGACCGGACCGGCGCCTCTACCAGAGGTGGCGTAGGTGAACCGTCTCCACCAGATGATGACGTAGCATGGCGCCTACGTCAGACGTTCAGTGGACGCTAGGCGCCTTCACCATGACGGGAATGGAAGTGCCGTCGGGCTCTTGTTACTTATTAATATTTTTCTCCTCAACTACTATTTCATACGTATGATTGAAAATTTCGGAAATAGTATATGATATAAAATGAAGCTTATTGGTTATAGATGTAACACCAGACTTAAAAAAGAAATATTCTTTTTTTTCCTCAAAATTAGGCACTGGTGATCAATTCTTTGTATATATTAGGAATATGTACGTAAGCTTCAATTGTAGGAGTTAAAAGAGTGATAAATATGAGGTGAGGTGTATGTTCCTTTGTGTTGTGGTTGTTGGCTCGAGTTCAACTCGCAGTTCATTTGCATACATTTCTGCCAGCACACGCTTGTAAAGGAAACTTGAGCAATTATTTTTGGTCAGAGCTTTTCTGCTGGTATAGCAGCAGCAGCAGCAGCCTCTTAGGCACACGGTGATGCATAAACTCTTAATTGCACTCGCTCACGACTTGCCATTGTGTTTTGTGTGCCAAGACTAATGCTTCGCCTTTTATATAAAACTAA
The DNA here is from genome assembly GCA_030765045.1 of Tenodera sinensis. Taxonomy (NCBI): domain Eukaryota; kingdom Metazoa; phylum Arthropoda; class Insecta; order Mantodea; family Mantidae; genus Tenodera; species Tenodera sinensis. The sequence continues at coordinate 17,616,195 of CM060970.1, forward strand.
GAACATTATTTTGATGATTTTGGTAAAAATATAAAACATTTGTTTATTTAACCTTTGTGGACACTGTATGAATTTTCCAGCTCTTTTAAAATATATTTACTTAAAAACTGGCACACTTAATATGAGTAAAGAAAGAAATTGCCGTAAAAAAGCACAAAGATCTAGCTGAAGTAGTTCGCTTACGTTTCTGAACATCTCAAGTATCTTTGCGCAGTAAAAACAATTAAAGGGCTGTTCAAAAACGGCAGACATTAATAGTGATTTAAAAGTAAACAACTTGCAAAAAATTAATACATTTTAATTAAGATTTATTTTCACAGTTGGCACTACAACTAATGCATTAGACAACTCCGCTGAGTTCGTAACTACTTTCATTGCAAAACGTCTTAAACTGACTCCATACACATGTATATTGGCAATGTCTGGCTCCACATTCACTTGCAAGCAACTTTTTTCTCGAATGAGCCAAATAAAGCGTTAAAACAGAACTAGAATATCAGATTCTCATCTTACCGCACAGCTAAAACATTGTGGCCAAAAGGCCAACCCAATTACTTTTTTCTTACTTTCCTTACAAATATGTTTGCACAAATACAGTTTTCTTTTATTGACGTTAACACTACCGTCCTTCCTGGTGTTACAACTCACAGCCGTTTTCTTCTCGTAAGCGTGAATCACCCCTTTCACTGTCTTTCTTCAAGTTCTCTGTCTCTCAAACAGCTGACTTTGACGATAAAATCACTCAACACTCATTAACTGATTCACTGTCCTCCTTTCGACACGACCGTACGTACACAGCTGCCACACGCACACTAAAAGTAAAAACTGACTCCAAACTCTCGTTGCCTCGCCTCCTTATATAGCGAGGGTGACTTTACAAGGACCTTTGTCGAACTTCTACAAGTAAACCGGCCGTTAGACACTTCTTAAATAATCTCGAAAACCCCTTTTGGTTCTGCCGCTCTGATTGTTGTCACTTGTTTGCTTGCGTGAGTGGTGTGGTGCAGCTTGGCCTTGAGCGCCTTTGATACGTGGTGTGGTAGCCCTGCCCCACGTCCACGTCCTTAGTTGTGCGCCGCGGTCGGCGTCACAATATCTATAACAGACATTGTGCCGAATTAGGAAATGTAGTTTACTATTTGTTGAAGGTTATCCTTTATTTTACAGCATGAGTTAATTTTCTTTGGTCTTGTGAATGCATAATAGCCCTTTCTTGTACTCAATATTTAATCGTAAGTTAACATCATTTGCGAGTACAAAGGTCGATTTACTCCTCTCTCTCCTTCCAAATACATGTCATGCGGGAAGTATCTAGGACTAGCTAGCCGTTTGGACATGTCTGCCATGGCTGCAGTTCCGTGAAATTTTGATATCGAATTTTCTGGTAGAAGGTAAACTTGCTGTAATGGTACCATGTTACTCTGTTCCTTACACAAAGATACCTCACATACTGCCACATATTTACATATTGTGAATGTTATACGCGTGGCAGTGGGGCTGATAAAATTCTCTGCATTTCTGTACAGACACGTAGCTATAAACCCGTGTATAAGGGATGAGCTTTGTGGGGGAAATCTAGATAACAACAATAAAAGCTGCACCTAAGGTGGCGTGCAGAGAAGCAATTCATTTTATCTCAGGGGAGCTGTAAAAACGCGGTGATGTAATAATTTTCCTTATATTACAACATCGGAACAGCAAAATAAATCTTGATAGCTTCGGGGTGTTTTCTTTTACCATTACTTCCTTTCTTCGCCCATAAAGTTCTTCATAAATTTCTAACTTGTTTATTAATTTTTGCAAGTGCAACCAAAATGAGCAGATAAGAGAACATTTGCATGAAAGGTAACATAATTTTAACGTAATGGGATAAAGACATCAAGTTAAAATGTTTGAAATATTATGTTTTCGGAAGAACTGGTGAAACATTTTTCTTTTGTCCCCTTCTCGTATTTCTTTATATTTCCTTCCATTGCCCGCGCCATTTATGATGCGAAACTGAATGGGTTGTCCTGAAAACCAGACCTAGGTTCGATGTACTTGCTTTTTTTAATGTTCCATTTGTATACCAACTTTAACATCTAAGGTCATATCTGCAGCTATTTGCCTTTGGAACAGTAGCTCATTGGCAATGCTAGGTATTCACTCGCTTACACTGGTTTGGGTTTGTTGTATTTTTGGTTTTCACACAATCATTCACACTCCTATTCACACTCCCAGTCATTAGGGAGAATGGCGATAATCCTGGCTAAAGAAAAATTCCCATCCTGCAGCCGGGAATCGAACCCGAAACATCTGGCTTTGATGATCAATAATTGTCCCAAAGTAATTTTGAGAGAGCCATTTTAAGAGAGGTTGCAGACTGTTCCACTCATACGGAATTTGGTTGAAATCAGCAAATCATGTGCATAACAATTTCAAATTTGTACCAATGACAGCCTTCATTTGTGAAAGATTTATCAAAGTTTATCTGAATTTTAGTTATCACCTGCCCTGCTTTTCTTATGTTGTGATCAGGTTAGAGAATCTAGCTTCACTGTACTAAGAGATGCGCAACAGCTTACGTCATGTGACGCAACAGAGTCGCTAGGTATAAATGTCATATATGGCTGACTCGCTTCTTTAAAGCATCTAATATTGAAAAAGATGCAATAATTCGATGAGGAAAACCTCAGAACGCTGAATACAATTGCAAATATGTTTAATATAGATAAATTGCATGTGCAAGCAGGCAACTAGGTCAATGGTATTTAATCTTGTAGGCAGTGCCAATGGACGTTGATTTATGTATGTCTGCTTCATTTTTGTTAGTAAAGAGGTTCGTAATTAAAATACAGTATTTAAATAACATTTTATAGACTATATCATCCTTTAATTCGTGAAATAGTCTTAATAAATGCAACTCGTGAATTTCAAATTCCGTAGGAAGATAAACTGACAGTCACTCGGGGGCATTACATATGAACATAATGAAACTTGCTTCTCGGCAGTCTGTGGCTTATTTGTAGCGAAGGGGATTTTATTTAAAATTCCTGAATGTGATTTTAACTTTTGGTCACTGAGAAAGATGGCTCCGCAATAACCTGTACCATTCGAGAGGTTACGTTTGATTCCCGGCTACTCTGACCTTTGTTTTTGTTCCCTTTTTTCATGGTTTCCCCGGCGTCGATGGGCAAATGCTGTTGTTTTTCTCCTTTTATTACGAATTTCCTATTTATCATTTCTTTTCATCTGTTTAACGTCAAGATTCTAGGACCAGGCGGTTGGTGTGTTATGGCAGGACGGTGATGTTTGCGCTTTGGAGACTTTTCTGATTTTTTGTAGGTTATTTTTCGACATTGCCAAATTTTCTGCGCTAAACTACATGCTATTAACATGCAACTGATTATTGTATAAATAAAATAGGTGCTTCAACGGAACATGACGTCATTGAAGCGTACAGCACAGATGGTAGTGCCACAGGTTCTAGGGTTAATTTTCGTGGATATATTTCTTCCTGCAATACTGAATTTATGACTTTCATGTGTTCAAAACCAAGAATCTTCTGCAGTTTAAAAAAATGACCCAGGTATTTATTTTCTGTATACATTGCCATAATTGAGTGGCAGATTGCACTTTCCAACCGATGTGTAGGATATTTTAGTTGTGAATTCCTGATGTAGCTTTATTTAGGCGCAGTAAAAATCACAAATTCTTCTTCAGAAAGCCTGAAACGAATGTGTGTGTGTGTGTGTGTGTGTGTGTGTGTGTGTGTGTGTGTGTGTGGGTGGGTGGGTGGGTGTGTGTGTGTGTGTGTGTGTGTGTGTGTGTGTGTGTGTGTGTGTGTGTGTGGGTGGGTGGGTGGGTGGGTGGGTGGGTGGGTGGGTGGGTGGGTGTGTGTGTGTGTGTGTGTGTGTGTGTGTGTGTGTGTGTGTGTGTGTGTGTGTGTGTGTGTGTGTGTGTGTGTGTGTGTGTGTGTGTGTGTGTGTGTGTGTGTGTGTGTGTGTGTGTGTGTGTGTGTGTGTGTGTGTGTGTGTGTGTGTGTGTGTGTGTGTGTGTGTGTGTGTGTGTGTGTGTGTGTGTGTGTGTGTGTGTGTGTGTGTGTGTGTGTGTGTGTGTGTGTGTGTGTGTGTGTGTGTGTGTGTGTGTGTGTGTGTGTGTGTGTGTGTGTGTGTGTGTGTGTGTGTGTGTGTGTGTGTGTGTGTGTGTGTGTGTGTGTGTGTGTGTGTGTGTGTGTGTGTGTGTGTGTGTGTGTGTGTGTGTGTGTGTGTGTGTGTGTGTGTGTGTGTGTGTGTGTGTGTGTGTGTGTGTGTGTGTGTGTGTGTGTGTGTGTGTGTGTGTGTGTGTGTGTGTGTGTGTGTGTGTGTGTGTGTGTGTGTGTGTGTGTGTGTGTGTGTGTGTGTGTGTGTGTGTGTGTGTGTGTGTGTGTGTGTGTGTGTGTGTGTGTGTGTGTGTGTGTGTGTGTGTGTGTGTGTGTGTGTGTGTGTGTGTGTGTGTGTGTGTGTGTGTGTGTGTGTGTGTGTGTGTGTGTGTGTGTGTGTGTGTGTGTGTGTGTGTGTGTGTGTGTGTGTGTGTGTGTGTGTGTGTGTGTGTGTGTGTGTGTGTGTGTGTGTGTGTGTGTGTGTGTGTGTGTGTGTGTGTGTGTGTGTGTGTGTGTGTGTGTGTGTGTGTGTGTGTGTGTGTGTGTGTGTGTGTGTGTGTGTGTGTGTGTGTGTGTGTGTGTGTGTGTGTGTGTGTGTGTGTGTGTGTGTGTGTGTGTGTGTGTGTGTGTGTGTGTGTGTGTGTGTGTGTGTGTGTGTGTGTGTGTGTGTGTGTGTGTGTGTGTGTGTGTGTGTGTGTGTGTGTGTGTGTGTGTGTGTGTGTGTGTGTGTGTGTGTGTGTGTGTGTGTGTGTGTGTGTGTGTGTGTGTGTGTGTGTGTGTGTGTGTGTGTGTGTGTGTGTGTGTGTGTGTGTGTGTGTGTGTGTGTGTGTGTGTGTGTGTGTGTGTGTGTGTGTGTGTGTGTGTGTGTGTGTGTGTGTGTGTGTGTGTGTGTGTGTGTGTGTGTGAGAGAGAGAGAGAGAGATCTTGAAATCTATTAACTAAATCGTGAGAGAAATAAATAAAAAAAAACATGAGCAATGATTCTTTTTTGTGTGTTACAGTGGAATCCCGATAACTCGACATGCCGTGTACTCGACGACCTTTTTACTTTAATTTTTTATATCCTTAAACTTAACTGCAATCATTGCTATAATCCAGTATGCGATATAAACAGCAGAGGTAAATGTTAATTCTCCCTCACAGTAACAAAAGTGCTGACTGCGTTTAGACCTTCGATATCTATTTGGAGCATAAGCAGTCCATTGTCACGATATCAAAAGCTTGCCGCTAATAATGTGGATACACGATACAACACTTGTTTAGAAAATTCGTTGCTTTATCCAGTGCGTAAACGGCAAGCTGCGTAAATTTTCAGGTACATGTTTCTGTTTACAATAGAGTTTCTCAGATTTCAGGGTTACTGTTATTATCGCTCCAACTTGATGTAAACACAAGCTGTCAACATCTAACCCTCGATACGCTGGAACCAAAGCACACCATAAAATATATTACCTTGAAAACTGACGATTACCTGTTAATTTTCAAGATGTATGATAACCCTGGTAAAATTACTTGAATGTAACGCTATTCCTAAAACTCCCGAGTAAATACCATTCTGTTACAACATAAATACGAGGCGAGTCCACGTGACGTTTGTGTTAGTACGAACACCAGGTTATCGCGGAGGGATACAAGGTGCGGATCTAAGGCTGGATGGAGTATAGTGTTGTGTTGAGTTGTGTTTGTGTCAGTGGAAGTGTCGATCGAGAAGAAAAGACAAGTTAACATAAGAATGGAAATTGCCTAAATTGGATGCGATAGAGACTGGGCACAGGGGGACATATTAATACGTAGTTTCCTATATTGTGCTACAACATGAATTTACTTTGCACTCTTGTTATGAGTTGTGAATAACAGACCGCTTATTCTGTAAAAGCAGACATTTCGGTAACTCGACAGTCTCTCAGTCCACATTAAGTGCAGTTATCGGGATTGTACTGTATTTAATATCTAAGGTTATATCGGAGGACTTCTTTGAAACAAATGCTCACTCCCGTACAGTAGTGTTAATCGTTGTGTTTGTGCGCGCGCTGTGTACTTTCTTTATGTTATAGTCAGACACATTGGCTCCCTCATTCATACTTCCAGACTCTAGGGAAGACGGGGAATAATTCTGGATAAAGAAACATTCCCACCCTTCAGCTGAGAATCGAACCTGTGAGCTCTGAATTTGAAGGTCAACTATTGTTGTAAAGGGAAGCAGACGCCAATATGACCCTACATGTTACTGATGGCATGTAAATGGGAGGAGGAAGTAGAAATGTATAAAATAATAAGGCAGTTCGTTTTGTTATCAGTTCTGAACGTGTAAGTGTGTGTTTAAAAACCTTGCCCGCGGCAGTGTATGCCTTTGTGGCCTTTAGAGGTTATGTCCGTCAGCAAATTGGGTTTTCCAAGGGCTGCTGCTACAACAAAACACACTCCCTGGCTGTTGTACGTTATCTAAAATTAGAAATGCTGATTAAAAAAAAGTTTTGCTAATGAAATGGGACAAAGACGCGAGGAGAAGGGAACACGCACTAAAGGGGTTTAGGGAGATGCCCCTCCCTCCCTTTGGTTGTTCACACGCATCCACCCTTTGTTTCGTTTCATTAATTAACCAAGGTGAACATGCACTACACGCTTTGGTCTGAATTAAAACTTACCTACCTTCGACTACTTGCATCCCTCATTTAAATCTACTTGATACAATGAAAATAATAGCACGAGACTGAATATTTTCAGGCTATGAGGCCTGAAATTTTATCACAATTGTTAGCGTTTGAACTTAGAAACGTACCAAGGCTTTCTCAATAGGTAATGTTTGCTTTCACTGCCGCTAATGCTAACATATCCTTTGTGGAAGGCGATTTGTATTTGCTGTTTCATTTAATTTATCAATACGACTTAACTTATCTGGTCAGTCTTTTGTTTTCTAGCATTTGTCACTAGGTCATTATTTTGTTTAGCCACTGTCGCCAACTGTATTCCCATAAATCGCTGAAAAACAATTTATTACACATTACAATCGACTAACAATCAAAATAGTACTCCATTTCAATTTGACAGCTGTTTTAACACTTTTATAATTGATGGATTTCTCCAGAAGAAAGGTTATTTGTTAATGTTATAAATAAATTGACATTTATGTTTTGTAGAATTTAACATTTTCTGGTCAATATAATATTTAAATTCATATTTTATTTCTGAAATAGTTCAGATATCATTGACGGTCTGAGTCTGGCTCCGTTCGTACATCTTATGATATTATGTATTTGTGATGGGTATAGAAATATCACCTGGAAAGCCATATTTTAGTCTCCTAAATTCCCAAAGTAGCTATGTACAGCTTAAATGTTTCCAAAAATCTATTTTAAATTATATATGTCAGTGGATGCAGCAAACTTTTAAGTGTACATTACGGAAATAATTACTTAAACATTTGCATTAGTTTCAGAGTAATGATTTAAAATATAAATTATATTTTTCTAAACCGTTTTCTTTACAATTCCAGAGCTACTGAACGGATTTGAAGGAAACTTTTTGTGCATGATACCGTATATCGTAATCTAGGGAACTGTCATAATTGTTCTCTGATAGTTTATGTGAAGCAAGTTGTGTTTAAATGATTTTAAAAAAATGCTTTGCTAATTTGAAAATAACTATAATATTATTTAGTTCCGGTCATTTTTATAAAACAAAGCTTAAACCGTAAAAAGTGAAATATCTTGAAAAACATCAATATCTTTGGGAAAATCTTGGTTCCAGTGTGGCAAGTTGTCGGCATTTTGAATAATTAAATTGCGCATGTAAATAAGTTTAGTAGAGCTAATATTTCTGAGATATTCTTTACCGTTGGTTTGAATTTTTCGATACTTTTACTTTTCTCGGTGGCAAGTAGTTTTTTACTTCCCCCACTTCAATGTCATCACATAACAACCAACACTTCAAATATTTGACGTATTCCCATATTCACGTTGAACGTGCAAAGAAATGCTTGTATGTAATGAAACCTTTCTAGAAATATTTATCTCGATTAACCTGAAGTAGATAGAAGAATAAGTGTTTGTAACAGAACTTTGTACGAGAATGAGTAGAGAAAGTGTTGTGAATGCAACAATTTTCCGGCCAAAGGCGAAAGTTTCTCTTGCCTTTGCGAATGTCATCATTAAAGTTGCATACTATAATTTGATTTAAGTAGAAGAATTCATGGGAGGTAGAAAGAGAGACTGGGTTGTTGTAACGGAACTCTTACACCAAAGAGCGTTACGTTACAGTGTCTCTGTCTCTCTGTTTCTCCCCTCCCATAGGTATGTTTACAAGAGTATGGTTCTAGTTTGAGACGACAGAGGTGATGAGAGAGTGGTAAGTTAGTGTGGGCAACTTGTGAAGTGCTTGGTTCCGGAGTGTTGTGATATATACCTACATAAGTATAGCACGATGACGTGGTATGGGTGATCCTAAGAAGGCAGGAGAAAACAAGGACGAAGATGGAGGACAGACGATGGCAAGTACAGTTGTATGCTGCGACACACCGGTCCCTATAGTCAAAATCTGCATGTGTGGAGATACCTTTAAGACGGTGCGTAGTCCCTATTATTAGACCTTATATCGTATCTTAAGTATTGCTAAGGTAACCTAATTTAGAAATAAAAACCTGCATGAATTAAATATATTTACCTAGCCTTAGTCTACACAATTGTAGTTACTATAATTTTGAACCATTTAGGACCTGTATTATAAAGGAGGTATAAACTATAGATTAAGGTTTTCTTTCGTTTTATAAGCGCTAATCTTTAGTTTAAGTTTAATTTTACTAGAACTTATCTACCGTTTAACACAGTTTAATGCTATGCGTAATATGGTGGTCCCAGCTTGTATATGTATGTGGAAACCGGAGAGATATTTATTATGATGTAGTTGTAACACCTCGGAGACCCAAAACTTTCTTAAATAGACCTAATCAGTTTCAGTTATTGAATGAATGATCATGAGTTTTTGAATAGACAATCCTAACCTCATTACATCAAATTCGAAAACGTATACAGAAATCAACGAGAAGGTATAAACCGTAAAACCATTACATATTCTCATGTTGGATTGCTATTTTAGAAAATCAACGTGAACATATGAGTAAAACCCAGGACCATGTAATGCAATTAATACATACAATGTAAACATACAGTCCTACAAATTTACGTGAGCATTAATACAATTGGCTATCCCCTAGCCTATACCTACCGAAAAATTTTCGGACATGATTTACCTAAAATAAATAGAAAAATTAGTTTTGCTGAACACTTCGTGGAATAGAGATATACAAATAAATCGTAATAAGTAGTGTGAAATTCACAACAGACTTGGTCTAGTACGCACCAAATCGCTGAATGTATGTGCCTAAATATCTAAGTGCTTCGTTACTGCAAAGCAAGGTCACGTTAATGTAGTGCTAAACTGTAACACTTATTTTTCATCCAACATGTAATTATTTCAGAACATTAACTTTTCTTCTAAGCTACCAAGAGCATTCAGTTACATTAACAGCATTACCAACATTACATTTTAGTTACCAACTGCATTTAGTTGTGGTGTAAGATTGGCGCTGGAACTTAAACGCTACTATTTTTCGTAGTGTATCGTCGCCTCTCACCTTAATTTAACGTTACACTTAATTTTCATCGCGAATGGCCATAGTTCCAGAACATTTCAATTGTTTCTAAGCTAGCAGGGTACCAACATTATTTAGTTGTGTAAGAAGATGAGCGATCGTCTGTTTTCTCGGTATTTAGGCATACCAACATTTCCACATTGTGGTTTAGTTATAAATTCTGCGAGTTTAATTAACCAGACGTTTATAAAACGATGCCGGTGGTTAAACTTTTGGTTTGGTTTAAATAATTTTCTAGTCAAACGACATTTATAATATCTTATTGGGAAATGAAACCCCAATCTCCCCAATCTTAGATCTGTTTAATCACAGAAACTATTTAACGTAACAGATTGAAAATTTTATAGGATGCGTTCTAAGTTCACTTCTTAAGGTCTGTTAAGTTATATGATAACTCATTCGCACTCTCTTTGCACTGTCCAAGAGTACTGAGAGTTGCCGGGGAAATGGTGCAGGCAGAGACGCTAAAATCCTAACCTCGCAAACAGACAACATATCTCCTATTGTTTCTTTAAACAAAATTGGTCCTATTATTTTTCTAGCACTATAACACACTCCAATTTTCAGGTCATATTGAGGCGATAGTAAAAGTTTTTCTGAAGCCCAATATCTACTGTGTTCATTAAATTTGTTGATCTACTTTGTATGCCATATTCGAGGTAATCACTTTCAACTGGCATCCGCTTCATCTAGTTAAATTTTTCTACTAAAACTAATCAACGTTTCTTGTATTACAGTGAACCCGAAGCTTCAAATTTATTAACGCCTCATTATGAAAAATAATATTTTGTAAGACTAGTTTATAGTAGCTGTATAAAGATGACAATGTGTAGAGAAAGTTGTGTGAATATTCTTGTGTTGCTGATCGCTGTAGGATGTTCATAATTATAGCTGTGCTCTAGGTAGCAATACTTCTAGTCGTATTGTAGATTATTGCTTAAACACTAAATATAGTCTTTGTAGATATATTTTATTTGTATTTTAACTGTCCAAGTATGTGAAATAAGGATTGTAGCTAGAAATATTTATTTGTATATTCGTTCTCATATACATACCTTACTTATTTCTATACTTAAATCTAAGTACAAATAAGAGCCATTGCCACCTACCTTCCTTCCCAACCTTACTTTGGTAGCAGTGTAAGGAACAGTACGCACAACTTCCACGTCAGCCGGCGCGAAGTATGTCTGTGAACTAACATGCAAAATAGCGTTAAATTTAAAAGAACTACAAGAATTATTTACAAAAACAGTTTGAAAATCTTATTGTAAGAATAAATGGAATACATCAATATGCAAAATCATTGTTATTGACACTTTTAACTGTGATATGAAATGCATGTGTACTATTACGAAATGGTAAAAATAAAATTGTTTTAAATATATTTACAAAATATTGTAAGAAATGCCGATCACCATTATTGTGTTACTCTTTATTTTACGTAAGAGTATAGAACATATCCGCTCCTTCTATGACTAAGGGCCTGTATTACGATCTCCGGTTAAGGTTTCGGTTAACAGTTAACTTGAAGTTACACCCAGATGTCAGTATTACGACCTTCGGTTAAGGGTATAATTCTAGAGCCCTGTAAGTGTAGTGGATTGACACAAACAATACGATGTTTTGTGCGATTTTCATTACATTGGCACCACGTTTTAACGAACGCAAATGTAATAAACGGAGCATGGCAAGTTACACATTTTGCGAACAGAAAATACACGGAAAGCTATACAACATATAGGTACACAAGTTCAAAAACACGCGGAACAAGATCATTATCTTTAACTAACGTTGCATGTTATTCATTGTGGGCAGAACGATTACCTTTTAAATAGTAACATTGCATTATATTCATTGTGGACATAACGATTTTGCGCTTCTTCAAAGCACTTCAAGGCTCTGAATGAATAGTGAATAAAACAGAAGCTATTTTTAGGTTATGCAATGTGTACACATCTTCAAACCATCCCACACATCTGTGATGTGCTTTACCCGCGAGATAGCGTTGCAAACACAGCAAAAGCCTAGTGAAAAATGTTACCAACTGCTCTCAGGGCATCATAATCTTCAGGGTAACAAACCTACAGTGCAATTGAGTTTGTAATACACAGCGATAACTGAGAGGTAACAAACCGTGGCTAGTAACCGGAGATAGTAATACAGGCCCTAAGAGAAAGCAGGTAGTTGTTGTGGTACTCGTGTGCAATACAGGCCGAACCCACTCACTTGCCGATCATAGGGCCCCGCGGAGGAACACAATTACGCCCTAAAGTAGGGCCGGCGAAGGTATGCTATTCCCTTTCTTTCTCCTTCATTGCATCGCTGTACAACGTGAGTGATGTTTATTCTCCAAACTACCCCATATCTCTTGTTTACCTGCGTCCTCCAATGTAATTCTCACCTTCTAGAAATATTCGTTTCCTTCATCTTTCTCCATGTCCCACATCGCTATTTTTGCCATTTTTGCTTCCACCCCGACAACAATCTGCTTTATTTTGATTGTAACTAAGTAGACAAAGTTTGTTGTAGCATTTCTGAGAAGTAAATTAATAAATTTATAAATCAGCTCATGTTATTTACATACAAGTCAGAATGGGTTATTTAGATAATGCCAAATGTTTTTGTTAGCTCACCTTAGGAACAGCTTATATCTGTGTGGTATGTTTTTTTTTTTTTTTTTATGCAAACTATGGGTGATGTATGGAATGTAATGTGAAATGTGTACCTATGTGGTTGTATCTGTAGCGAGTACGGTTGTAGGACCAGGCGGCGGTGTTCGGCGACATGTTGCTGCTGGATGGTGTAATGTGCCTTCTTCCTTGTTGTCGGTCGGGACTGTTCACGCGGCCTTGCACCCATCGTGATCCGGATGTAGTCGCCTTTGGTGGCCATTCCCTCATCTCTTTCTCTCAGGGGTCACGTTGGAAGTAGAGGGCATATGTGCTGCTATGCTCTACAGCTGTTCTTATCTGTATCTTTGCCTTTTGATTCCCTCCCCCTCGCTAAAAAAAAAAAACCACTGGGTAATGGGATGTTTTTCTGGTGAAATTTTTATTTTCTCTATGTGCTTTAATTAGAAGCATTGTATGCCAATTGTATGCCATACAATTAAATGCCGAGATTTCGCCAAAATACATGTTTTGAGACTCCCAAAATAAAAAAAAATTCCAAAATGGTTTCTTTAAAAAAGAAACATTTTTCAAAAAGCTCAAATGCCCTAGTTTTAAACTCTATACACTAATTAAACTCCAGCGCAACAGACCATGAAGGGCCAAGGCTTGCCGCCCAGCCGCTGAGCTTCCAGCCTCTGTCCATTACAGGCGTCATTGGGGTGCAGTACTAGAGGGTGGGACGTGGTCAGCACCCTGAGCCCTCCCGGCTAGTTATGCAGCCTTCTCGACCTGGGTCCGCTTCTTCTTCATCAAGTAGCTCCTCAATTGGTCCCTCCGGGACCTAACGCGGGTGAGTGCACCCCGTGCCAGACCTACCAGCGGGAGAAAAATCCCCATGGTAGTACCGGGGATCGAACCCGGGTCCTTCGTGTCAGAGGTAAGACTATATACTCGCCCACTCCAAAAAGCTTCCTGTTTCTGCCTGTCTGTAAACATCATAGTTAAAGAATGAAAGGTCGGTTAAATACCAAGCAAGTTCCAAGGATACGGTACAGAGATGTTTAAGAAAATTCTCCATCCCGGACTACCCTTTACTTGGAAAATGCTAGAACATTTTGATTTTATCAACAGCTATTCTACCCTTTCCAAGACAGAAACCCGTGAAAACGGGGAAAAGAGCAGAAACGATTGCATTCCGTTTTAGGCAGGTTTTGAGTAACGTAATATGGACAGAAGAATACGTTTTTATCGTAACACTAGTGTACATATATAGTGCTTGAGATTGTCATCGGCAGAGAAAGTAGTAAGAACGACTGTTGTTACGTTTTTCTTCTGGTTTTTGAAGAAGGGAGTTGTGACAGTGAAGAGTGACCGCTACCGGAAGAGCGTAGCCTTGGCCATGAACGTCAGGCACAGTGCCAAAAGAACGAGGCCAGGTACCAGTGTTGCCAACACAGCGTCATATTAACATGATTTCGTGCTGAGATATGAAGCGACCCTTTAATCACGCAAACTTGGAATGAAATGCATTTCACATGGAGCAAGAAGGCTTCAAATACCACAAATACGAGTATAAAATGCTGTTTATTAACACAGTCATTATATTAATGTAGTTCTGTACAACTCGGATGTCTACCACTATCATAAATTGGTTAAAATATTTGTTTACCATAGAGTTAATAATCTACGGTTTTAGGTAGATAAGTGAGTAAGGTTTAGTAATATGAACAATACTGAAGGTCTTCTGAAACCGCGAAAGAAAATCTCACTATACCTCCGGTCTATGTCACTTTATTTATCGTTGTGCGAAGCCATGGCAATATCAGTGGCTGTTTTAGGTCACGCTGCAATGAAATAGCCACACCTTCGTACACGATAACAAACGCTCATTGTACAAGGGCAAAGAAAGTCATGTGAGTGCAACACATCACATTTATATTTCATCTGAAGTAACTATGCAATAACGAAATGAATTTGATAAATTCCTTAAATACGATTGTTATGCAGTCTCGAGTTTGTAGGTTAGGTTTATGCTAATATACGCGCTAGTGAAAGCAATAATGTAACTTTGCTATTGCTGAAACTCCACTATACATATATGTACTGGAATACAAATTTCTGTATGGGGTCTCCCAGGTAATGACGTCAGCCCGACGCTCGAGGAACGTTGCTGCGACATTTTGCAAATTGGACGCTCAAGTTGTCAGTTGCCATTGTCTCGCGTGATTGAACATTTTAGGAGAGGAAGATAAAATGGATGCTGACGTCATAGAACATCAGAACCACCCTACTCCCTTACACCAGTGCAGTGGCGTGTTTTTACATCCCACTGAATCACTAAGTAGCCGCACAGATCTATTTGCTTTAAAGTATGTACATGTGTTCATAAGATGTATTGCATCCCAAATAATTAAATGTTTTATAAAAGTTTCTTAGAAAATAGGAAAGAACTTTGAATAATCTGTACAACATAAATACCGAAATACGGTAATAAAGTGACTTGCATCTTCATTTCCAGTACAAAAGAGGCCCGCCTCGGTAGCGTGATGGTTAGCATGTCTGCTCACGTTCAAGAGGTCGCGATTTCGAATCTCGCTTAGGGTGTTATCCGGGTAAGGTTTTTTTTTCCGAGGTTTTCTCTTATCCTGAGAAGACGAATGTCGGGTAACTTAAAGCTCCATGGACCTCGGGCTCATTTGAGCATCATTCCACCCATTTCATTTCATTCATTCGTCCGATGTGACACAATGTTGCAGGGCGTTAATTAAAAAAAAAAAAAAAAAAAAAAGTACAAAAGAGCAGAACAGTTTTAGCTAAGCCCTGGAATTTAGGTTCTAAAAGTTAAAATTAGGTTCTATGTAGCCGTATATTAGAATTTTATAGGATCTTATATGTTCAATTTATGAATTTGGAGGATTTTTGGAATAGGTGTGAATTTGTATAAATCGCGTCCGTTTAGAACACTGAACTATCTTTAATGTGTATTTGAAAGTGTAAACTTCAATACATCTGCGATTACTATGGCACTGAAAACACGTAATCTCAATCATTTTGTATTAGAATGACAATAAAGGTAGTTTAGGGTGGAGAATTTTCTTCAAAATCTTCATTTTGCATACTTAGAATATATTAAACTCAAATACCAACTTAAGTTTTTAACCGACTTTTCGTTTTTCAGTTATGCTGTCCACAGACTGACACACACACACACGCGCAGACCTTTTCCTAAGAATGTTTCTTTTTATTCAGGGGGCCTCAAAACATTTATTTCCCGTGTAATTGCAACATCGAGTTTTTGGGTGGAATGCAATACTTCCTGTACTTACTATATGTAGTAGAGAAAATAATAAATTAACATTAGAAGTAACTGGACTTGTCATTTGTCATAATAACCAAATTAGATATTTTGAAGTTCTATCATGAAGAATACGTCTTACGTAAAATTAGACCAATTTAGGTTTATCAAAGTGAAGTATGTTACTAAATCATTAAATCAAGAAATTTAGAGAGTAAAAGATCAACAATAAAGTAGGTCAGAAACTAAGCCTGCGGGACTGGGTAATTACTTGTGAAATCATAGATTTCCTAATTGAGATTTTCACATTTCTTTCGATGTAAAATTTCCATGGCCGTCTATAAAATAAGGCATAGTATGCCACAGCTGTCTGTAGGTACATGTGCAGAGAATTGGCAAAGGAGGTAGCGAGGCGTGTCTGGTGATTTGGTGACGAGGAAATTAAATGTAGGTACCTACGTTGTTCGTTAAAATGCGGAGCAGGCAAAAAGCTGCATTAGTATGCTTGGAGCATTCCCGTGCCGGGCCGGGCCGTCCATTTAAACATGGGGGACCCAACCTGCGGGTTTCTTTCATTACCCGTCACCACACTATAATGAACCGAAAATCGGGAGGTCCCGGGTTCGATCTCCGGCGAAAATTGGGTTTTACGTGGTTTTCCTCCTCTCACTGAGGCTGCCGAGAGAAGAAGGGAAATAAGATTTAGAGGTATGGATGATGGAAAGGAAGAATCCGGGAACATGGTGCTGTCAGTTAATCTAAATGGGGCGCAAAGAATGCTGAAGGGTGAAGAAGACGACATGCGATTAAAAAATGTAGAGTGAGAAAATAAATGTGAAAATGAAACAATATATAATGTTATGGAATCTTAAATAGTTAACTGTAAAATATTTAAACATCAAATTGAGAAATAAATTAGTCTTAAGTCAAATTCAAATTAGATATATTCTTTTTCTTCTTTTCTTTACCCGATTACCCTCCCCTTATGTAGGACTTACATCCCCTAGTACCAGTGCCTAGGGCCAGACGCCTGTTGGGGAACACAGGAACAACGTATGGACTGGACTGGACAGAGTGAAGACCTGGAAGTGAGTGGTCAGCCAAGCACCAAATATGATAGTGAGAAAGAGAATGATATGAAATGCAGGCGAAACTGATGACTGAAGGTACTCGGAGAACCCGGAGAAAACCTCTCTGACGCCGATTCGTCCACCACAAATACCACATGCGCCTCTCTGGGAACGAACCCGGGTCGCCTAAGTGGTAGGCGCACGCTCTAACCGCTCGGCTACGGCGCCGCCGTCCAAATTAAATGTGCCATAAAAACACAAAATCCAGTCCAGTTATTTTTCTAACAAAAAATGTTTCTCCTCCAAAAGTCTTGCACTAATACACAGTTCTCTTTAATTGACGTGAACACGTCCACTGAATTTAGTGATATTACAACTCACAAGTGTTTTCTTGTTGTAATCTTGACTCACTCGCTTCTCTTCCTTCACTTTCTCTGTCTCTCAAACAGCTGACTTTGAAAATGAAATTATTTTGTTGTTTAACGACCTGTCAATTGCTAGGATCACATCAGCGTCGCCGGTGTGCCAGAATTTCGTCCCGCAGGAGTTCTTTTACATACCAGTAAATCTACTGACATGGAGCTGTCGTTTTTAAACACACTTATAAACCATCGGTCTGGGCTGGATCATCCTTTAATTCGTGAAGTAGTCTTAATAAATGCAACCAATTCTCTAGGTGAATTGATAATCACTAGTGCTGTAGTTATGGGAAATATGTCGGTTCGACATAAATTACTCTATAGTTAGTGGTTCCACTGTATTAACTTGTGTGAAACTGTTTCGGTTTTCGGGCTGGAGAAAACAATGCTGCCATCTTATGAATGAGAGTTGGTCAACAATGTGACAACTTTTGCACCGGATGCAGAGCTAACCTGTTAAAAGCGACACCTATCCGTCACGGGTGATTAATATGGTGTTAGTGCTTGTAGTTTAATTACCAGAGATTAGGGTGGGACGCAATGGCCTTGCTAAGTTGCAGTGATTGGCTGACAGGAACAGGCGAGTTGCTCTAGTTCATTGAGTGTGCTTCTCGATCCCAGGACAACAGGATCGCTTCTTTGATGCAGGTAAGAACTGTCTTTATTGCTAATCGCTTTCTGTGGTTAAGGATCTCGTCGCACAGATCTCCTCTGTAACAAGATATCTCACGTGTTGCGCTCACATGACTTTCTCTACACTTGCATAAACCATTCTTACAAGCTATTGATCTATCTAGTTCATGTTAATCCAGATAAACATTTGTGGAAGTTCCTTTATTGCTAATTTTGTTGTAGGTGAAATGGGAATATGAGAATACAGTAGGCTTTGTGCGATAGTCAAATGCTTTAAAGCTGGTCGCTATATGAAGTGTTTGAAATTTGTTCTCTTTGCACGGCCAAGAGATAAAAAAGTGAATAACGATCTTTGATTTGATAAAAAATTAAGTATTGCAATAGTCACTCAAATAACAAGGAATGTCTCCGAAATGGTTGACTCCACAAACACGTTAATTTGGACATAAGTTGTGTGTTTTAACGAGATCTATATTTGTTTGTACAGGAACATTTGGTAACGCAGGGCTGCAACGTATGAGAAATGAAAGTAGTGAGCGATACTAAAAGCTTAATTTGAACGACGTTGGAATTGCGTAGATAGCAGTGCGTGAAGATGAGAATGGAAGTAATTTCCGGCAATGCGTGTATATAGCTGGCGTGCAAACGAAGAAAGCGAGAAACTTCGTTCTCCTTCATAATGTCGGTAACTAGAAGACGGGGAACTCTTCTCCAGTTGAACCCAAAAGATCTCCCAAATGTAACACTGAGCACCACAATTACAGAATAAATGAGGATCCCTTCATATTACAATCAAACAAATTAATTGAATAATCACACAACCAGAAATAACAATGAAGTCATAAGCTTATGTGGTTATGCCGCAAGTATGTGATTATATTTCGTTTGTGAAAGAAATACAAATTTGCGTTTCGGAGGTATACACCGCATAACCTGAAATAACTGTGATACTGTGCAATTGTACACGAGATGTGGTAGATGGCGTACAATATGAATATGTTTCAAGGTGGACGTTTATGAAACAAATGCACAGTTTTATAAGAGTTAGATGTGGTAGATGATTGGCAAATGGAATGGTTTAAACATCGGATTTTACTGGAAATAACTCGTAAATTACTGATGACTTCAACGTTATTTGAAATGCAGATTTCCATTAATAACAGCTAAAGGGGAATGAGGAACACTTCGTAACACTTTGTACTATTGCTACGTCTCTTTTATTTACATAATTTCACTATTTAGTTCGCGCTTCTATTGCATTGTTTCAGTTTTAGATCGTGCTTCCGTTCCGTTAGCCGTGTTCCTCTTGGATTCGCAGTTGCCGACTTGTTGGTCCAGTAGCGTATTTCTTCGTGTCAAGTTGGCATGGTTTTGCGACATTGCACATCAAGAAGCCTGTGTTCGGCAACATCATCCAGGAATTTTCTTTACAATCTGCGTGTCGCATCCTTGAAACATATTCAACTTAAATACCAACTTTGGTTTTTAACCTACTTTTGCTTTTACTTTTGCTACTGGTAAGTACAAGTATTGTATTCCACCCAAAAAGTCGAAGTGGAGATTTCCCGGGAAATATATGTTTTGAGGCCCGTGAATCCAATCTTTAGAAAAAGGTCCGCGCGCGGGCATGTGTGTCTGACTGTGCGAGCAGCATAACTCAAAAACGTAAAGTCGGTTAAAAACCAAATTTGGTATTTAGTTTAATATCTTCCAGGGATGCAACACGAAGATTTTCAAGAAAATTTCTCCTCCCTTAACTACCCTTTACATGGAAAATGTTTCGAAAATTTTGATTTTCTCGATGTTGATAACGATGTTGATAGGAGATATTTTTATGCCAAATGAAATATATATTTTGAATTTTCTGACTATAGTCCACGTAGTCCTGTTTTAATCTTTTGCATCACTGGTAAATCATAAGAGATAGAGCAATTCTTAGTGTGCAAAAATGTAGATCTGGTTAAAACATACAATTCATGTCCGAATGAATTTTTCTGTGGAGTGAACCATTTCGGAGATATTCCTTGTTATTTGTGTGAGTTGTGGAATGCTTAAACTTTCGTCAAATGGAAGATCGTTATTCATTCTTTTATGTGCTAACCGTGCAAAGAGAACGGAATTTGAAAGCTTTAAACGATTTGACTATCGCTCAAAGCCTACTGTGTTCTCATATTCCCTTGTACCTACAAGGGATTAAGCAATACGATAATTTCTGCAAATGTGTATCTCAACTAACATGAAGAAGATACAGGAATAAGAGTTTGTAAGAATGGTTGGTATAAGAGTGGAGAAAGTCATGTGAGTGCAACACATCAGATTTTGTATAGTTGAAGGGACCTCATCTTACGGTGATTCATCCTTCAAATTTGAATTTGTGGAAGGAATGCAGTAGGTCCTCTACGTACTATTGGCAGTAACAGAGAATCTAAAAAGTTAAGTGATTTAATTTTGGGCCATTCTATATGCAAGCATTGTAAAACTGGTATGATTACTACGGATGTGCAGAGCTGCTACCCACTAGGAGATTGGTGCGATTTAGCTCTGGTAGAGTCAAGGATATTTTCACAACTTATTTAATACGCGCCGCCTCTCAGAGCGAAGTGCCCCTTGATACCCCATGTTTCTGGGTCACATCAGGGATGAATGTGAATGACGCATGTACAATGCGGATGCTGCAAGTATCGACCTCTCGGTCTCGTTCATTCTCTGTCGATTGTCAAAACAACTGAACACCTCAACGGGTCTAATATACAGGGAACCCCGCAGAGCTGTAGCATACCTACAACGAGAGCACGATGACAGCAATTAGCGAGTTTAATCATATTCTTATCAGCATTTTAATTGCCATTACACTCAAGTTTCATTAGACCATTTATGCACGACCGCGTGTAAAGTTTGAAACATATATAAAATATATTTAATATTCTACGCTGCGTGTTATTGTCACTGGTGTGAGATATTTTAATCATTTATTTGTTATTCGATTGTATATACGAGAATCGATAGTTGCACCTTCAACTTTTATTATTATGTTGGTCTTGACACAATGATACCTTTGAAAAAGTAGACTCAAAAACGGAAAACAAATTGAATTTATTAGAATATTATTTACAATATTAACATTAATTATTAAATAGTTCCGCTTTCAGTTGCATGGTAATGTGCACAGGTGGCGAAGTATTGTTTGCTACATGCAAATCTTTTGATTGTTGGTTATCAGTGTCATTATGAACAGGCGCAGCTTTGATTGGCGGATTAGCAGTGTCATGAACTGGTGCACCTTTGATTGATGAATTGGCAGTGTCGTTATGAAGTGGTGCGCCTCTGATTGATGGATAAGTGATATCGTTATGAACAGATGCACCTTTGATTAGTGGATTAGCAGTGTCGTTATGAACTGGTTCACCTTTGATTGGTGGATATTGTCTTTATGAAGAGATAGATGTAATTAGGGCCATTACAGTGGCGTGTAAGTGTTATATTAGCGCATGAACGAAGCTAACACACCGAAGTGGATATATGTTAAGGTACCAATTATGAAAATATCTGTGATTATATCCCTAATAGGCTGTATTATAATAATAGATATTGGATGGAAAAACTGGTGTGATGATGAAACATGACTGACTGTCTGTAAGCTTGTGTTTGGTAATTCAGCTAATGTTTCCTGCTGAATAATACCGTCTCAATAGTATGTAAATAATATGTATGAGATTCTAACAGGGATAGTAGTTGAATGAAAACGTTTTGTCTGCTGGTGAAATATCATGAATAAAATATGTGACATGCTGTTTCTCTATATTTGCAGGTGAGTGTTTCATGCGATTATAAAAGTGAATGAGACGAGATTTGGTGAGTAGACACATAATATTTCTTTATTGAGAGGTTGTAAGTCCTCCATCAGCTAAACCTTTGGATTGTTGACTTTATATCCTCAGTTCGTATCACCACCATCTTCCAAGCTTCTGTATCCTCCCATAGATATTTGATAACTGTGTTTTTAATAACTGTTCTTTTAATAATTAATGTATTTTTCCAGAAGAAAGCTTATTTGTCAATGTTAAAAATAAAGTGAGATTAGTTGAGGTTATAACTGTTTTCTGTTATAACAAGAGAAGATCGAAATGCATGCAATTCTGGAGTTTCTTTCCCCCCGGTTGGCATTACTGAGTAAGTCGAACTACACTATTTGAAATTAACATATTTTAGGTTACCCTTTTATGGAATTCAACATTTTCTGGTCAAATCCTTATGATATAGTATTCAAATTCATGTTTTATTTATGACATAATCCAGATCAACATTATTAGACGAGATTGAACCTTTCCGAAATATTCCTTGTTATTTGTTTGAATTTTCCAATACCTATATTTTTCTGAAATGGAAAGTTATTTTTTTATCTCTTGGGCATGCTAAAAGAATGGAATTTCAAAGACATCACACAGCGACCAGTTTTAAAAGATTTGACTATGGCTTAAAGCCTAATGTATTCATATTCCTCTTCCACCTACAAGAAAATGAGCAATAAGACAATTTTTGCACATGTTTATCTTTATTAACATGAAGTAGATAGGGCAATAAGGAGCTGCTTTTTCCCTCTCTTGATGTTCACCATAGTCTCAAAGCGATATGCTAGCCTTTAGTTCAAACTATGATAAGGGCATAGGATTATTTTGGGCGTAATTGCTTTGCGCCAGAGCTTCCATGAATGTTGCCAATTTCAACATTGATCCAATGGCAGTATTATTCGAAAATGACATTTAAAATCAAGTATGAATGAAATAAAAAATTATGTATAAATTGTACATGGTAAGGATAGTAGTATTTCATGAAAATTGAGACAAAAACTTTTTATTTTAATTCTATAAAATAATGGAGACATTTCTGAACTCCAACATTGAATAATTTGCTTTCGGACGCCATTTTAAATAACGTACTGCATGTTTAAATGTCGCTTCGGTTTGAACATGCGCTACGCATTCGAATCTTTTGTTGCTGTTTTCTCACTATTGATATTTTCAGTATTTTTCTTCATTTGTTGCTTGAGGAGCAGTTTTTGTATTGCACAAATAAAACTTGCCACACTTGTTCACTGAAACATAGCAAATATTTTCTAGGTTTTATTGTCAGTTGTGTCTAGGCATATGTTTTTAATTTTCGGTCACACAAAATTTTACCCCCCCCCCTCCCCCCCAAAAAAAACCCGATTTATAAGTTTAAAACATTTTGGGAGTAAACTGAAGGAGAGACAGAGAAACGTAGGGCAGTTTTAAAAAAAAATAACTAAATTTGAACCTGGGATTGAAGTATTAGACTAATATTTAAAATTGTCGCGAGGGACTGTTTAGTAACGTAAAAATTAAACAGATTTGATCATTATTACTAAACTATTAGAGCTAAATGGATGACGTTCAGGCTGCAACAAAGGTTATACTTTATATTCTAACAGAACAGCTATGAAAACGTAAAATGCAAGTTCAAGAAAACGTATTTCTAACTTTCAGCAACGGATAACTTTAAAAAAGCAGATTTGCACCAAATTTTGTTAAATACTAAAATACCATTTTTATTAACAAAACGAAAATATGCATTAAATGACAAAATAATATTTAAATTGGAAATCTACTATTTGTGGCATACAAAGCGATCATACTTTCTGACAGCAGAGAAGAAAATATATGCATTTACATTAAAATTCTGTCTCCAGTGATAAACTGGTTCCGGTTATAAAATGTGTACTGCATCATATTTTATAAAAAAGAATAAGGGGGGAGGGGACTGCCGTTGGTCTCCATCAGTATGAATCAGCAGTAAATTGTAGTTCTAGGAAGGACACGATTGAAGGGGCAAAAACCAAGACTCATTATTTAATACAGCCACGGTCATGGTAATTGCTTTAATATCAGAACCTGGCATAGTGATTAATAACGGGATTAGGCTACACTGATCGTAATAACCTCATCCATCACACGAGATCCATTTTATGAATTCCTCTCAAACAAGTACCCACTGAATTTTAATATGTAAAATAAACCCTCTCAAACTGTTTATTACTTTGCCAAATTAAAGATTGTTACCAAATGATGATACAACTAAACAAAGGACATAAAAATATGAACTCCTAGTGGATTCCTGCTGACTGTGGCATATTATCTGTGTATCGTCATGGTCATGGCCATGGTCCCTCTTCACTGGGCTGTAACAAAATGTATATCGTGCGGTTTAAAATGTAATTGCATCACTAGTGATCAGCAATAAATGGTCGTGAATATTCAGTAATGAAGGACATGAATTGCAAAGTAAACTCTCTCACCTTCATTGTTTTATTTTCGTGTTTTGTGATACCGGAAGTGTCCCATTTTTGTGATAGTTTTTGTTTATAATTCCTAGCTCTAGAAATTTGTATATAGGCTAGGGAGTAATGTTTCTTGCTTTAATTCATGTTTATTGTGGTACCGGAAGGAAGTTCAGAATGTGTGTCAGGTAGAACCAGCACTACCAGCTCTGCGGGCTTTATAAAACGGAATTCCGATTTATTTTACGTGCAAGTTTTATACATTTACTGCACTGAATATTTTGCGCATTCTGACTTTCATGTCATCGCAAACATAGGCTTTACCGGACACGAGGGTAAGTTTAACAGATTGAGCATACCAACTTGCTAATGTAGTAAGCTACTTTGAGCTGAAGGAGCGTGCAGTTTTAATATAGTGTCTCGTCAGTATATTTGAGACTTGAGACGCAGCAGAGTACAGTTATTTGTACGTTTAATCAAGTAGGTAAGGACTGATAGCTGATGTTTTTAAAAGTAGGTTCAATAACGTGAGTATATAAACCGTTCTCGCTCGAGGCTCTATGAAAAATAGTGTATTTTGCACGCGATGAGGTCATATAAAGGTCATGGTTACAAAGTAATGACTTGTGGGAGTCGCTATTGATGCGGTTAATTGCTTTCCCCTCGTCAGAATTAATTTCACAGAGGTGCAGTTGATCAAGTTAAGGAATGGACTTGGGCAGTTCGACGCTACACCCATTTTATTCACTCACGGTGCAATTTGCTTTTTCCACATCCACTGATTGGCTACATTCATATTTTCACTGGTAGACAAAAGCCTGTCGTACTAATTTGTCTCTTCCGTGCAATTAAATGTTCATCTCTACGTATAACAAAACTACCATCCCAATTTTTAGTTTATCCAATGCTTGCCTATAACAGTAGAGGAAGTACTTCTCCCAGAAATTATATACTGAGATTTCTTAACTGACCAATTCTACTAGGAAAACTACCGTAGTCTACACTTACTTATGATAGATATACAACACACCTAACATACAGGTAATGTGGGTAGGTTCTTAACTGACCAATTCTACTAGGAAAACTACCGTAGTCTACACTTACTTGTGATATATATACAACACACCTAACATACAGGTAATGTGGGTATGTTCTTAACTGACCAATTCTACTAGGAAAACTACCGTAGTCTACACTTACTTATGATAGATATACAACACACCTAACATACAGGTAATGTGGGTATGTTCCTAACTGAACAATTCTACTAGGAAAACTACCGTAGTCTACACTTACTTGTGATAGATATACAACACACCTAACATACAGGTAATGTGGGTATGTTCTTAACTGACCAATTCTACTAGGAAAACTACCGTAGTCTACACTTACTTATGATAGATATACAACACACCTAACATACAGGTAATGTGGGTATGTTCCTAACTGAGCAATTCTACTAGGAAAACTACCGTAGTCTACACTTACTTATGATAGATATACAACACACCTAACATACAGGTAATGTGGGTATGTTCTTAACTGACCAATTCTACTAGGAAAACTACCGTAGTCTACACTTACTTATGATAGATATACAACACACCTAACATACAGGTAATGTGGGTATGTTCTTAACTGACCAATTCTACTAGGAAAACTACCGTAGTCTACACTTACTTATGATAGATATACAACACACCTAACATACAGGTAATGTGGGTATGTTCTTAACTGACCAATTCTACTAGGAAAACTACCGTAGTCTACACTTACTTATGATAGATATACAACACACCTAACATACAGGTAATGTGGGTATGTTCTTAACTGACCAATTCTACTAGGAAAACTACCGTAGTCTACACTTACTTATGATAGATATACAACACACCTAACATACAGGTAATGTGGGTATGTTCCTAACTGAACAATTCTACTAGGAAAACTACCGTAGTCTACACTTACTTGTGATAGATATACAACACACCTAACATACAGGTAATGTGGGTATGTTCCTAACTGACCAATTCTACTAGGAAAACTACCGTAGTCTACACTTACTTATGATAGATATACAACACACCTAACATACAGGTAATGTGGGTATGTTCTTAACTGACCAATTCTACTAGGAAAACTACCGTAGTCTACACTTACTTATGATAGATATACAACACACCTAACATACAGGTAATGTGGGTATGTTCTTAACTGACCAATTCTACTAGGAAAACTACCGTAGTCTACACTTACTTATGATAGATATACAACACACCTAACATACAGGTAATGTGGGTATGTTCCTAACTGAACAATTCTACTAGGAAAACTACCGTAGTCTACACTTACTTGTGATAGATATACAACACACCTAACATACAGGTAATGTGGGTATGTTCCTAACTGACCAATTCTACTAGGAAAACTACCGTAGTCTACACTTACTTATGATAGATATACAACACACCTAACATACAGGTAATGTGGGTATGTTCTTAACTGACCAATTCTACTAGGAAAACTACCGTAGTCTACACTTACTTATGATAGATATACAACACACCTAACATACAGGTAATGTGGGTATGTTCTTAACTGACCAATTCTACTAGGAAAACTACCGTAGTCTACACTTACTTATGATAGATATACAACACACCTAACATACAGGTAATGTGGGTATGTTCCTAACTGAACAATTCTACTAGGAAAACTACCGTAGTCTACACTTACTTATGATAGATATACAACACACCTAACATACAGGTAATGTGGGTATGTTCTTAACTGACCAATTCTACTAGGAAAACTACCGTAGTCTACACTTACTTATGATAGATATACAACACACCTAACATACAGGTAATGTGGGTATGTTCCTAACTGACCAATTCTACTAGGAAAACTACCGTAGTCTACACTTACTTATGATAGATATACAACACACCTAACATACAGGTAATGTGGGTATGTTCTTAACTGACCAATATTACTAGGAAAACTACCGTAGTCTACACTTACTTGTGATAGATATACAACACACCTAACATACAGGTAATGTGGGTATGTTCTTAACTGACCAATTCTACCAGGAAAACTACCGTAGTCTACACTTACTTATGATAGATATACAACACACCTAACATACAGGTAATGTGGGTATGTTCTTAACTGACCAATTCTACTAGGAAAACTACCGTAGTCTACACTTACTTATGATAGATATACAACACACCTAACATACAGGTAATGTGGGTATGTTCTTAACTGACCAATTCTACTAGGAAAACTACCGTAGTCTACACTTACTTATGATAGATATACAACACACCTAACATACAGGTAATGTGGGTATGTTCTTAACTGACCAATTCTACTAGGAAAACTACCGTAGTCTACACTTACTCATGATAGATATACAACACACCTAACATATAGGTAATGTGGGTATGCTCTTAACTGACCAATTCTACTAGGAAACTACCGTAGTCTACACTTACTTATGATAGATATACAACACACCTAACATACAGGTAATGTGGGTAGGTTCTTAACTGACCAATTCTACTAGGAAAACTACCGTAGTCTACACTTACTTGTGATAGATATACAACACACCTAACATACAGGTAATGTGGGTATGTTCTTAACTGACCAATTCTTCTAGGAAAACTACCGTAGTCTACACTTACTTATGATAGATATACAACACACCTAACATACAGGTAATGTGGGTATGTTCCTAACTGAACAATTCTACTAGGAAAACTACCGTAGTCTACACTTACTTGTGATAGATATACAACACACCTAACATACAGGTAATGTGGGTATGTTCTTAACTGACCAATTCTACTAGGAAAACTACCGTAGTCTACACTTACTTATGATAGATATACAACACACCTAACATACAGGTAATGTGGGTATGTTCCTAACTGAACAATTCTACTAGGAAAACTACCGTAGTCTACACTTACTTATGATAGATATACAACACACCTAACATGCAGGTAATGTGGGTATGTTCTTAACTGACCAATTCTACTAGGAAAACTACCGTAGTCTACACTTACTTATGATAGATATACAACACACCTAACATACAGGTAATGTGGGTATGTTCTTAACTGACCAATTCTACTAGGAAAACTACCGTAGTCTACACTTACTTATGATAGATATACAACACACCTAACATACAGGTAATGTGGGTATGTTCCTAACTGAACAATTCTACTAGGAAAACTACCGTAGTCTACACTTACTTGTGATAGATATACAACACACCTAACATACAGTTAATGTGGGTATGTTCTTAACTGACCAATTCTACTAGGAAAACTACCGTAGTCTACACTTACTTGTGATAGATATACAACACACCTAACATACAGGTAATGTGGGTATGTTCTTAACTGACCAATTCTACTAGGAAAACTACCGTAGTCTACACTTACTTGTGATAGATATACAACACACCTAACATACAGGTAATGTGGGTATGTTCTTAACTGACCAATTCTACCAGGAAAACTACCGTAGTCTACACTTACTCATGATAGATATACAACACACCTAACATACAGGTAATGTGGGTATGTTCTTAACTGACCAATTCTACTAGGAAAACTACCGTAGTCTACACTTACTTATGATAGATATACAACACACCTAACATACAGGTAATGTGGGTATGTTCTTAACTGACCAATTCTACCAGGAAACTACCGTAGTCTACACTTGCTTATGATAGATATACAACACACCTAACATACAGGTAATGTGGGTATGTTCTTAACTGACCAATTCTACCAGGAAACTACCGTAGTCTACACTTATGATAGATATACAACACACCTAACATACAGGTAATGTGGGTATGTTCTTAACTGACCAATTCTACCAGGAAACTACCGTAGTCTACACTTACTTATGATAGTGTACGGCAGTGCCGTCCAATTTTCCGATGTGCTCGGGCACATTTAACTGATGCCTAAGGAGGCGCGGGTGCCATCACAGCCACCGTTAATACAAGTAATCTTCTTTTGAGAGGAAAAAGGGAAAACACTGGTTAGGGAAGTAATGAATACAGTATTAGGTGTACAACATACTTCTTGGGTGTGTAATGGGAAAATATTCCGAAGGAAATAGGTTTGTCTTGAAACTTGAATTAATATTAGAAATTGTCGCAGTAGAAAGTTGCTTATGTAGGGTGCTACAAAAATACATCACGGGCGCCATGGTGCCTGCGGCCATCGCGTAGGACAGCGCTGGTATCCAGTAACTTACGGTGGTTTTATAACTTCAGGTGTGAAAGAGCGCTTAATTTTGTTCAGAGGTCCCTTTATCAGACTTGAAGGTCTTTTGTACGGAACTACTAACTTTATTTTCTTTCCGGAGGACGCTATGTTAAGGCTTTTTACGCCCCCCCCCCCAAAAAAAAAAAATACAACGCCCTCCAAGGTGTTGGACCCCGCGACTTCGAGCTTAGATTAAGATGTTACCTCTAGACCACGGAGGACATGTGCATGTGCGTTCGCGCGTGAACGGCAAAACTCAAAAAGTAAAATTTCATCATCTTCCAAGGATGCAACAGTAAGATATGGTAAACATTACCCATATGTCAAACTACCCTTTACATGAGGTTGCTCCAACTGTGCTCGGCTGAGTGCGGGCACTCGCGTGTATTCGGCAACAGTACTCGGGAGCCTGGCTAGTTGGAGAGCCTGATAGTCCTTGTGATATGTGCCACTTTGAGCAGTAACAACACTCATTGCGTGCCGCCACAGTCGTCACAACTCGCTCGCAGGACAGCGCTCTTCGTCCCACCAGAAATATATTCGCTAACACACCCATGTAGTCACTCCGCTTGACTTACGAGGCCACTCTCTTAGACATAGGAAACTCCCACAGAGCTCCAGAACGTTCGAGAAAGCGGAACTTCTCGAAGAATCTGGCGAAAATGTTTATCATGTTTACGTTACACACTGAAGATGCAATAGTTGCCATCATGTCATAATAAAGTCAAGTTTATTCATGCACAAACGCGAGAGATGATATATGTGTGTCACCGGGAAGACTAAAAGAAGTAATGGTCATTATTGGAACAAGTAGTTGATAGGTTCAATCCTATAGCGACAATAATAATGAGATCTTCCAGTGTCAGAACATTGCTGATGAAATGTTTGCTTATCTACTTGAGTAAATAACTTTTGTTTTAGAAATTATTTCATTTGCACAGATAAACCACGCATTAGAAAGTGGCCTTCATGGTCTAGGGGTAACATGCTAACGTTTGGTTCCCGAGGTCGTGGATTTTTTCGGATGTAAAATTCCTTTGCCTTACTTTCTTCGGAAGGGAAATAAAGGTGCTGGTTCCATGTCGTGGATTTATACCACTGAAACAACACTCAACACACAATTCATACAATTTTCTATATGATTGAAATGGAAATGCAACGTACTACATTCACACGGCTTTCCCTACTCGCTTTTTTCCTGTTGATTTGTGGTGGTTTAACGTGCGTTTGCGCAATGTCTTCCCCATGTTTTTATTTATTTTGCTTATTTTTTGTTCTTTATAGTATCCTAAGAGTTTAACTGTTTCTTTAAGCGTATTAAGTGATATTTTAAATGTTTCTAAAGAAACACAAGGATATTGGACAACTGCAACCTAAGTCTTCAAGTTGTAGGGATAAATCGTTGAACCACGGGCAACACCGGGTATTTCAGTTAATGATCAATAAAAGCCTACTCATTGTGTTCACAAATGGTAGAAACATGCTTAAATGAATTTAGGCATGGAAAAATATGCTAGGATAAAAATATGACATGTCATAAAAATTGGAGCCGTAGTGATTACAACCCTTGGCCAACCGGAAGACGGTACATAGAGTACTGAGAGCAGCAACAGGTAGGAGCCATATTCACGTTGCTGAACTGTCCTAAGGCGTGGTACAGCTGTATCAACAAGTAGCTGTGTGCCAGTAACGAAGCCGTCTCAATTAAGGGGGACAGAGGGAGGAGGACGTTATTATAAAGCTACCCTCATGCGGGAAAAGCAAGCTTGAGGGGTGAACTGAAAACGGAGGGTCGTCGTCACTAAATGGTTTGTAATGGATAAGGGGAAGGCACTTGTCAATAGCAAGTGGCATGTTGACTTGCAGTCCATCCTTGGGGTTCGGGGAGTCTGGGACATCGGCATCACATTGTTGCTGTGCAAGGGCGCGCAACTTTCAGACAGATAAACTTGAGGCAATCCACCTGTGAAATTGGATGAAAATTTTAAAAGTTCAATTTTTTGCTTTTTACTGTATTTGTACTCCATACTTCCATTTGGCGTCTTTGATTTACTTATATCGGCCATATTTTTCACTCTTTGTGGCCTTTGAAACACTTCTGAACACGGTGCTATAATGCACATTGAAATTCAAAATGTTTTTCCCAAAACATGTTTCATTATTTAAAATATTGCACCTGTTAAATTTTTGATCGATTGAATTCTTCATACAAGATTATATAAACCGAGTTATATAATGGATATATATGGATGGCTTAGGCCGTAACGTCAGTGGCACGCATTCGGGAGGTCAAGGATTCAACTCCTGTGAACCCGTCAATCTGTCCGTGATTTCCCTCAGTCCCCAAGGTAAATAGCGGATTGGATATTTAATACCATGGCTCAAAAGTTCCACGTTATGTCTAAATCAGTAATAAAAATGAAAAATAAATGATAATAGCGAATGTTGTGCCATCCATTCACAGATACTGGAAATCACTTTAATACCATCTGACCGCTACAGAGGCAACTGCCCTCACTGCTCCATCTGTGCACATGTGATGGTATGATACAGGGATGAGATCTAGAAGGTTAACTGTCCACCACACACTGAGACACGAGGTATTTCCTAACACTAAGGTCTCTGGACACGTGAGGAAGCAAGATGGTATGATACAGGGATGAGATCTAGAAGGTTAACTGTCCACCACACACTGAGACACGAGGTATTTCCTAACACTAAGGTCTCTGGACACGTGAGGAAGCAAGATGGTATGATACAGGGATGAGATCTAGAAGGTTAACTGTCCACCACACACCGAGCCACAGGGTATTTCCTAACACTAAGGTCTCTGGACACGTGAGGAAGCAAGATGGTATGATACAGGGATGAGATCTAGAAGGTTAACTGTCCACCACACACCGAGCCACAAGGTATTTCCTAACACTAATGTCTCTGGACACGTGAGGAAGCAAGATGGTATGATACAGGGATGAGATCTAGAAGGTTAACTGTCCACCACACACTGAGCCACAAGGTATTTCCTAACACTAAGGTCTCTGGACATTTGAGGAAGCAAGATGGTATGATACAGGGATGAGATCTAGAAGGTTAACTGTCCACCACACACCGAGCCACAAGGTATTTCCTAACACTAAGGTCTCTGGACACGTGAGGAAGCAAGATGGTATGATACAGGGATGAGATCTAGAAGGTTAACTGTCCACCACACACCGAGCCACGAGGGATCTCCTAACACTAAGGTCTCTGTGTACACGTGATGAAGTAAGATGGTATGGTACAGGGATGAGATCTAGAAGGTTAACTGTCCACCACACACCGAGCTACGAGGTATCTCCTAACACTAAGGTCTATGTGTACACGTGATGAAGTAAGATGGTATGATACAGGCATGAGATATAGAAGGTTAACTGCCCACCACACACCGAGCCACGAGGTATCTCCTAACACTAAGGTCTCTGTGTGCACGTGATGAAGTAAGATGGTATGATACAGGGATGAGATCTAGAAGGTCAACTGCCCACCACACACCGAGCCACGAGGCATCTCCTAACACTAAGGTCTCTGTGTACACGTGATGAAGCAAGATGGTATGATACAGGGATGAGATCTAGAAGGTTAACTGTCCACCACACACTGAGACACGAGGTATCTCCTAACACTAAGGTCTATGTGTACACGTGATGAAGTAAGATGGTATGATACAGGGATGAGATCTAGAAGGTTAACTGTCCACCACACACTGAGACACGAGGTATCTCCTAACACTAAGGTCTCTGTGTCCACGTGATGAAGCAAGATGGTATGATACAGGGATGAGATCTAGAAGGTTAACTGCCCACCACACACCGAGCCACGAGGCATCTCCTAACACTAAGGTCTCTGTGTACACGTGATGAAGCAAGATGGTATGATACAGGGATGAGATCTAGAAGGTTAACTGTCCACCACACACTGAGACACGAGGTATCTCCTAACACTAAGATCTCTGTGTACACGTGATGAAGCAAGATGGTATGATACAGGGATGAGATCTAGAAGGTTAACTGTCCACCACACACTGAGACACGAGGTATCTCCTAACACTAAGGTCTCTGTGTACACGTGATGAAGCAAGATGTTATGATACAGGGATGAGATCTAGAAGGTTAACTGCCCACCACACACCGAGCCACGAGGTATCTCCTAACACTAATGTCTCTGGAGACGTGATGAAGCAAGATGTTATGATACAGGGATGAGATCTAGAAGGTTAACTGTCCACCACACACTGACACACGAGGTATCTCCTAACACTAAGATCTCTGTGTACACGTGATGAAGTAAGATGGTATGATACAGGGATGAGATCTAGAAGGTTAACTGCCCACCACACACCGAGCTATGAGGTATCTCCTAACACTAATGTCTCTGGAGACGTGATGAAGCAAGATGGTATGATACAGGGATGAGATCTAGAAGGTTAACTGTCCACCACACACTGAGCTACGAGGTATCTCCTAACACTAAGGTCTCTGGAGACGTGATGAAGCAAGATGGTATGATACAGGATGAGATCTAGAAGGTTAACTGTCCACCACACACTGAGCTACGAGGTATCTCCTAAAACTAAGGTCTCTGGAGACGTGATGAAGCAAGATGGTATGATACAGGATGAGATCTAGAAGGTTAACTGTCCACCACACACCGGGCCACGAGAGATCTCCTAACACTAAAGTCTCTTGGAGACGTGATGAAGCAAGATGGTATGATACAGGGATGAGATCTAGAAGGTTAACTGTCCACCACTCACTGAGCTACGAGGTATCTCCTAACACTAAGGTCTCTGGAGACGTGATGTAAGATGGTATGATACAGGATGAGATCTAGAAGGTTAACTGTCCACCACACACCGGGCCACGAGGTATCTCCTAACACTAAGGTCTCTGGAGACGTGATGAAGCAAGATGGTATGATACAGGATGAGATCTAGAAGGTTAACCGTCCACCACACGCTGACACACGAGAGATCTCCTAACACTAAGGTCTCTGTGTACGCGTGGTGAAGCAAGATGGTATGATACAGGGATGAGATCTAGAAGGTTAACTGTCCACCACACGCCGAGCCATGAGGTATCTCCTAACACTAAGGTCTCTGTGAAAACGTGACGAAGTAAGATGGTATGATACAGAATGAGATCTAGAAGGTTAACCGTCCACCACACGCTGAGGATCTCCTCACACTTAAGGTCTCTATGGACACGTGATGAAGCAGGATGGTATGATACAGAATGAGATCTAGAAGGTTAACTGTCCACCACACACCGGGCCACGAGGTATCTCCTTACACTAAGGTCTCTGGAGACGTGATGAAGCAAGATGGTATGGTACAGGATGAGATCTAGAAGGTTAACCGTCCACCACACGCTGATACACGAGAGATCTCCTAACACTAAGGTCTCTGTGTACGCGTGGTGAAGCAAGATGGTATGGAGCAGGGATGAGATCTAGAAGGTGAACTGTCCACCACACACCGAGCCACAAAGTATCTCCTAACATATCCTAAATAAATAAAATATACCAACTGAAGGGACTCGCATGGCCATTTTCAAACGTTATAAAAATAATAATTAGCGTAAATAGCCCTTCGAGGGCCAAGGCTTACCACTCGGCTGTTGCGTCCCGACATCTGCCCACTAAAGGCGTCACGGGTGGGGACTACTGGTGCGTTGGACATGGTTAGCGCCCCGAGTCCCCCTGGACCATTAAAGGGCCTTCGTGACCTGGGTTCGCTACTTTTCAATGAAAGAGCTCCTTAATTGGTCCCTCAGGTACCTAACGAGCCTGAGGGCACCCCGTGCCAGACGTTTCAGCAGGGAAAAACTCCCCTCGCCGATATCGGGGATCGAATCTGGATCCTCCGCGCCAGAGGCAGATGCGCTACGGGGGCGGTCTTTAAACGTTGTAACTACGTAGTTTTTTGTTAAATATTTTCATAGCCTGATATTCTAAAAATTGAAAAATACAAAATGCAAAGGTCTATATTTGTTTTCAAGAATAGCTTGACATGAGTTTTAAAAAGTTCTAATCTATGGTTGTTTATAGTGGTCTTTTAAAAGCAAATAAAATCCATACTTTCTTTACCTGATTACCCTCCCCTTATGTAGGGCTTACAAACCAGCCTAGGGTCAGACGCCTGTCGGGGAACACAGGAACCTCTGGACCAGACAGGGTGAAGACCTGGAAGCGAGGGGTCAGCCAAGCACCAGGTATGATAGTGAGGAATAGGATATAAGATGCAGGTGAAATGGATGATTTGAAGGGTGATAATGGAGCAATTGGTGGAATGAATGGCTGGGGAAACCGGAGAACCTGAAGAAAACCCGCCCAGACGTCCACCACGAATACCACATGGGGGTCCCGCCTAGGTGGTAGGCGAGCGGTCTAACCACTCAGCCACGGCGCCGCCTAAAATCCATACTAGGATATAAAAACAGTTTGACAGGTACATAATAGTTAGATAAGGTATTCCCTTCCACTCGAAAATTTAATAGTAAGTTTTGATTGTCACTGGAAATGCACGTTTGAGGTCCGCTGAATAGAGAAAGGCCGTGTGTGGGTAGGTGAACAACTTAACTTAAAAAGGTTAAATACCAAGCTTGATGTTTAAGTTCTGCATTTTGCAAGATGCGACTCGAACATTTTTAAGAAAGTCTCATTACCAGAGTATCCCTTACATGGAACATTTTTTGATAGCTTTTAAGGTCTCAAAATGGCTCAAGCGATTTTGATTAAAATACCATATGTTTAAGATATTTTTTGACGAGTGTATTTTCTGGGAATATCATCAAAAGTTATCTTCATCTTGGGTGAGTTTCACGTAACTGAGAAACCGTAAGAGAAGGCAGAATGCTACTGCACAAAAATGTAGATCTCGTCAAAACACACAATTTATTTTCAGTTGGCCATTTTCAAGATATTCCTTGTTAATGGTTTGAATTTTCCACTACTGATACTTTTCTCAAACGAAGTGTTTTGTGCTTTTGTCATGCCTAGGTAATGTAAACAGAAGGGAATTTCAAAACCATCAGAGAGCGACCAACTGTGTTTTCCTATTCCCATTGTACCTGAAAGGAAATATTTAGTAAAACATTTCTATAAATGTTCATTTCGATAAGCATGAGTCAGAATGAATTAATCGTCTGTTTTTAGGAATAGTTTGTTAAAGAATGAGCAGAAAAAGTAATACGAGGCAACATCAGACTTCTCGATGGGATCGGTGGAATGCAATACTTGCTCTAGTTACGTACAGTAGGTACATAGTAGAGAAAGCAATAAACTAATTCCTTTGCAGTACTTCCAAAGAAATATACTACTTCCTTTTAGAAGCTAACATTTCATTGGGTTATTATTAACGGAGTCTTTGAAGTCGGTATGGCTTCCCAAATTTCTGTGAAAGGTTCTTGAATGAGATGCTTCTGTCTGTACCGTGAATGCCTCACTGAACTACTCCGGGTTTCATTTTCACAGGTTTCTCTGTAAACGTGTTCTTAAATGATGCGCCTATCTGCTGTGCGACGTGTCCTGGGTTCCAGACATTTTTCTTAAGGATATGTATGACAGAAATTTTAAAATCCTTAACAATTCTACTTTTTAAATTCACAGTAATGCCAAAACACTACAGCCTAAATTAACCAATTTTTCTCTAATAGTTTAGAAATAATATTTATTTATTTTTGTTACATCAGTAAAAAAGTCCCACGTGACAAAACAAATTTAAATTTTGGTGTAATATTTTAAACCTAGGTTCAAAATACATGTAATTTTTAATTTTACCATGGGTTTCTCCGTGTCTCCTTCAGATTAGACTCTAAAACTGTATAGACTTACAATTTCCTTAAAAGTTATTATTTTTGTGTTTTAAAATTAAAAATACATGCTTTAGGGACGTCTGATGACAAAATCTAGTGGGATTTTCTGATATGTCTGCGTATATGCATTAGTGCAATACAAAAAGTGCTCCCTGGAAGAAAAGTGCTGAAAATGTCAGTAGCAACAAAGCAGTGAGAGGCTGGCCCCCTAGCTCAGTCGGTAGAGTACCTGTCTGCTGTGCAACGGGTCCCGGGTTCGATTCCAGGCAGGAGAGAAGCAAGAATGTACTAACAGCCCCCAATGTCTAACAAGTACCACCGTTGCCGATAGGTAATATGTTCCACAGAAGAGTGGGATATAAATAGGGGGTGGGGAGAATATTTTAATGACATAGGTCATTTAAACATGCACTAGGAGGTTTAAAAATGGCGACCGGGGGCAAATGATGCATTTTTTTTTCGCGTTCTCAATTATTTTAAGGAATTAAAATAAGTAAATTGTTTTTTCCCTCGATTTTAATGAAATTTCAGTCATGCATAACCTTAAAGTGGGTTGCCGTCTCGGTATATCCAAACTCTGGTGTATGTGTGTGGCTCTCTTTTATTTTTTATTGTTAACGGTTATTTAACAACCAATTGATCCAGTGATAATGAACAATTCAGGATGACCATTTGGGTAACATCGTGACCATATGACAAGACCTATATAATTATGCAACAAACTAACTTCTATTATTTATTATGTACAAGCTAACAGGAACAGAAGAAACATGTCTTCAATTATTTCCATGAAGTTATTGTCACACATACTATAGATAAGGCAGGAGTATAATGAGACAATTAACAATAGAATAATTCTGGTATTTAAGCACATTGATAGCCTACAGGTTGTGGAATAAATAATGTTAAAAGGAAACGCTGCACATTAAAATCGGTAGGTACCAACAGTATTGATTTGCCGTCGCATTCCGTATGTTGTATGTGATTGGAGTAAGCAAATAAAGTAGCTACAGGGAAATCATAACCAGGGGCTCATCGCAATTAACCCAACTAATTGGGAAACTTGGTTTTCATTACCGGCAATGATACGGATTTTTAATTAGCCCCACATACATAATTATATCGTCCTAAACAAGGTTTCCTACCCAAGGGATATAGCAATACCCGCGTGACCTTTCAAACATGAACCACTTTCTCATGGTCCAGCTGCCGGATTTGTGTGTTTGACTGAACGTTGTTCAGCAGATTAAATAATCACCCTCACGACTCCCTATAATCACCACTTCTTAACTACATTTGTTACTGGTAAAGTTGTAAAATTGCCGTATACTGATCATAACTAAATGTTTTCCTAGTAGAATTGGTCAGTTAAGAAACTGTCCGCATTACGTGTGTGTTAGGTGTGTTGCATACCTATCAGGTGTTACCGCATATCGATGGCGTTCTTTACGCTGTGTGATGTTTTACTACGGTTCAGATCGAAGACACTGATAATATTGACGAGTAATGTTATTTTGAGCCGTATTGTGATCACAGTGATCAAAGTCAGGATCACAGTTCTTAGTGATCCTGACTTGAATTACTCACTAAATTTCTTAATTAGTTGTATTTTGTATTATCAGGCAATGATTTCGCCATCTGACTACCGCTCGTTTCATAAAATACAGGTGGAAGGGAACTTCTTACATTCTTTCTAATATCTCCATAGGTGTGTTCCAAATAGCGAAACCTATCACTTGTTTAAATTAATTTAATGAGTTACCTTCCACTCTGTATATTCGCATCTTAATTGCTGCCATTATGCTCTCGTTGCATAGTAATAATAATAATAATAATAATAATAATAATAATAATAATAATGATAATGATAATGATAATGATAATGATAATGATAATGATGATGATGATGATGATAATAATAATAATAATAATAATAATAATAATAATAATAATAATAATAATAATAATAATAATAATAATAATAATAATAATAATAATAATATAATAATAATAATAATAATGAGAAGGAGAACAACAACCCATAGCGCAACAGACCTTCGCGGGCCAAAGCTTACCGCCCGGTCGCTGCGTCCTCCACCTCTACCATTACAGGTTTCATGACTGGGGTGCAGTACTGGAGGGTGGGACCTTGTCAGCGCCCGAATCCCTCCCGGCCAGTTATGCGGCCTTCGCGACTGGGGTCGCTACTACTTTACTCAAGTAGCTCCTCAATTGGCCCTCCGGGACCTAACGAGGCTGAGTACACCCCGTGCCAGACCTCCCAGCGGGGGACAAATCCCTATGCTGGTGCCGGGGAACGAAATCGGATCCTCCGCGCCAGAGACAAGCGCGCTACCAACTGCGCTACGGAGGCGGTCTCTTGTTGCATAGCATACTATTATTATTTTTATCTTATTTATTTTTATCATATTATTTTTTGTTTATTTATGTACTTATTTTGGATTTATTTTTTATACAGAATTGTAAACGGATGAAACAATCGAGTATTTTGTAAACATTACGCGGTATATTTCCATATGCATATATGTTTTCTCTTGTTATTATGTTGTTTTCTGTTACTTTAAGCAAGTACACAAAGTTATGTAGTACTAGTTTCTGCTGTTATCAAATTTAAGGTTGGTAAATGGGAGCGTCCAACAAAGGATTTGCACTCAGATTCCCACAGGCCGAAGCTGTGGACTCAAAGCTTTTCATAAAGATGGATATGTCTTTTGTTCCGAATTGGATCGATTTAACGCAGTAAAGAATCGGGTGACGGTCGACCTAGTTCTGCAACTGACAGCAGTGGACATTTTTAATCCAATAATAGGTTGTTAGCACCGTATCGATTCCACCTCAGGGCCCGTCATTCCCTCTTTCCTTCCAGCATTTCCTGGCTAAATGGAATCTCTAGGGATGGTTTTGCGCTGTCCTCATGATCCCTTCCAAATAGAGATGGATAGAACACTTTTGATCCTTTATCACTCCGTGAATGCATCAATTAAACCATCCTAGTTTTCTGCCCAAGGACATTCTGTTCATTGTTTTTCGCTCTCACTTGTCGCAGCAAGTAAACAGTTTTTTCTAATATTCCGACAAAAACTACACTTTAACGAATCCCACTTCTGACACCATCTGACAAAATGACGAAGGTCCAGTTCAATTACTTTTTCTTACTTTATTTTCTTCTAACTGAATTCACAACAACACAATTCTCTTTTACTGTCGTTACCATAGTCTGCAGTATTTCGTGATATTACAGCTCACAGGTTGTTTCTTCTCGTAACCTTCACTCACTCCTTTCTGTGTTTCTTCACTGTCTCTCAAATAGTTGACTAACGACAGTCACTCGACAGTCATTAACTGCTTCGCTATTTTCCTATCGACACGCCCTTACGCATCTGAAACACACACACACATACACATACACACACACTAAAAACTGATTCATGTCTATAACAACTAATTCATCTCTTCAGCTCGACTGTTATCCTCATATATAATGAGGATACTATAACAGGGACCTTTCTCGAACTTCTACAAGTACGCCGGCCGCCAGACACTTCTCGAATGATCTGGAAACCACCTGTTTGTTTTGCCGCCCTGATTGTTGTGACGTGTTCACAACTCGCGCGTCGCAGCCTGATCTTGAGCGTCTTTGTCACACGCCCCGTCAGTGGGGTGGAGCGGGGCAGCCCGGCACCGACCGTGTTTGTCACACACACACACACACACACACACACCGCCAGTGGGGTGGGGCAGCTTGGTCCCGACCGTCCTAGTTTGTGCGCCGCGGCCGGCGCCACAATATAATTATATTTTGGTATTCGTTTCACACTGTATACCTCTTACTTACCCCAATATACAAACGATCCAATTTGGCATTTGCGCACCGCCGTCTACTGCACCTAGCCTGTAAAGCGAATATGAACTTGGAGAGCGAATGAGGTACTGAAAACTTCGTGTGATCAGGATAACTACGGAAGAATTGTAGTTAAACTTGAGATATGTACCCAGGACTTCTAGGAGCTCTACCGGAGCCTTCCCGCTTGGTGAATGTATGCTTTAGTTTAGTTTTCTCCACATTAATGGTCACATCAGCTAAAGATGTTACTCTTCCCCCTACCGGTAACTTGCGCAATTTCCCACCTTACTATTCGCACGAGGCCTGGCGCGATTTAGTTCCTGCAGAGCGCACATTTACGTAATGGAGCCAATTTTGTGCCTTCAGCTGTTAAGATCGTGAGACTTGCTTAATGACTTCCCTAAGTTTTGTGGAGAGCTGCAGGGGAGGGTATATTCATGCTTCATTAAGGATAGTTGTTAAGTTCTGCATGCTCAAATATAATTGTCTAGTTCATATCATATGCTTTGAAACTATTGTGGCTAGCACAACAAGGATTCATACTAGGCTACAGGTCACAGAGACGGTCGGAAGTCCTAACAAGCGACTTAAGTGATTGCCGAGGAAATCATTGTAATATTTTTGCTGATCCTGGAACGAAACAGCGAAGTTGCTGGGGCTATAGGTGGGTCGACGGGAACGGCAATTCATATTTTGTAGATAAGCTGGAAATGAAAAAGTCGTGTGCTCGATGGGT
Organism: Tenodera sinensis; assembly: GCA_030765045.1. Taxonomy (NCBI): domain Eukaryota; kingdom Metazoa; phylum Arthropoda; class Insecta; order Mantodea; family Mantidae; genus Tenodera; species Tenodera sinensis. The sequence continues at coordinate 17,658,043 of CM060970.1, forward strand.
GCTGCCAAAGGCATATCAAATGTTTCTAAAGCAGTTAGTTGTTTTATGTCACTGCCTGAAGATGTCAGCTATAAGGTTAAATTTGCGCAGTGGCTGATGGGAAGAGTTTTTACTGCCCTTCTTAATGATGATTACTGGGTCAACTGGGCAAAAGCTGCTATTGACTAATTGTGACCGGCAAGGAAGGGGAATGAGTTAACTTTTACTTCCCAATAGAAAAACAAATTATTAGAAGGCTTAAGGCTCAAATGAAGAGCTCCAGCAAAGACCATCAGTAATAATTGATTCCACTGTGGTGTTCAGATCTGTCCGTCAAGTGAGAAGCATCCAACAACAGTGGCGTTGTGAATACTTACAAGACAGCTTACGAGATATCGCTTCATAATAATGGCTTTATACAATGCTAGCATTAAAACGGCATAAATCGTGCGAAATTGTCTCTTTCTGGCACCAGTTATGTAATTATCAGGACAGCTGCCCGCCTATGCAGCTTGGTGGTAGCTGTCTGTCTCATGTCCAAGAGGTCGAATCTCGGTTAGGGTGAATTATCCGGATAAGATTTATTCCGAGGTTTTCTCTTATCCTGAGAAGACGAATTTCGGGTAACTTAAAGCTCTATGGACCTCGGACTCATTTGAGCATCATTTCACCCATTTCATTCATTCACCGTCCGATATAACACTACCTTGGAGGACATTAACAAAATAAAAAACAAAGAAAACAAGGCAGCAATGACGTTATCAACGCCATAACATAATTTTCTCCAGTATGTGCCTTTAAGAATAACTGAAACTAACCCATTTTTCGTTTTTCTACCCACAAAACTGTTCATATTCTTTTTCGTAATCATTTCTTTATGTTCTGGAACTACTCAACTCTCAGCACTCTTGCTTTATTCAAAATACCAAGCGGAGTACAATCCATATTTGCAATTGTTTTATCATTACCTTCCATTTTCCTCTAGGTAGAGGTATTGAAACAAATGAAACATCTGCTCAGCAACTATGTTACGTCACAATGTCTGATTTCTGATACATTATAACTTTTCAAATTTGATTAAATTTAGTATTTTAATGCTAAAATTGCATAAAACACGTGTAACACGTTTATAATGTGTGACATACGTAACGTTCGCTTTCAGTCATGCAGTGAACATATACTCGTGTCACAATCAGATTTTACACTAGGTACGTAAACAACTAGTTTAGTTCTCATTAGTATCGATTATCATCGATTACCGCATTTATAAATTTCCTCGACTGAAAGTTGATAAGTTTTAGGCATGCTAATTAGAAGTACTCAGGACATAAAGTTCAAATACATACTAGAGTGCCTCCTTGTTTTGCTGGTTAACATCCTAGGCTTCAAACCTAGACGTCCCGGGATTGATTCCGGGCTGGAGGGTGAAAATGTTTCTTGAGATAGGACTATTCCCAAGTCTGAAAGAATGAATGCGGGAGTGAATGTGTGTATGAATTTAACGAAATAACCCAAAGTAATACCAACCCACTGAAAGCAAGTGAACGTCATTGTTGAGCATTTCTTCCAACTTAAGAAAAAAAAAAAAAAAAAAAAGAAAGCAAAAAAAGAAAAAAAGAAAAAGAAATGGAACATTAAAAAAAATGTATAGTCCGTTTTTATTACTTACATAACTAGAGGAAGTATTACATTCCACTCAAAAATGTATATTGATATTTCACCAGAATGATGGTTTGAAGCCCCGTGGGAAAAATATCTGATGTGTATCAGTCACTTGACTTTCTCTACTTTTTTACGAACACTTGTTATTCTACTTCATGTTAATAGACAACCGTTAGTACAAATAGTTTTATTACACATTTCCTTGTGGGTACAATGGGAATATGGGAGTACAGTAGGCTTATGTGACAGTCGAATCTTTTAAGAACTGGTTGCTATGTGATGGCTTATTCACTCCATTCTCTGTTTATGGTCAGGACATAAATCTAGGAATGGAAGCCAATCATTATTTTCAGTTTTCAAAGTGAATGCAATGGCTTCATCTTGTAAATGTAAAAGTTTAAAGGGATCATTTGTATGTTTCTCTGGAGCAATGGTAAAAATAGCATCTACATATCTGTACCAAGTTTTAAAAATTAAAGGGAAATCTGTAGTAATCTGTGTTTCAAAGAAGCTCATGAAAAGATTATCAAGAAATGGTGAAAGTGAACCACCCACCCATTGCCAAGTCAGAAGTTTGTTGAAAGAAGTTGCTATTAAAACTGAAAAAAGTTAGATCCAAACAAGGATTGGTAAGCTTGAAAAAATAGTGTATTAATTCTTCATTTAATTCTATTCAAGCATCTTTTTAAAAACATCAAAAGCTTGTTTCCTAAGGATGCTAGGAAATAAAACAGCGACCTCACAAGAAAGAGGTTTATCATTATCAGGCATTACTGTGTTGCTAATCTTCTCTACCAATTGAAAGACATTTTTAATACTTAAACTTTCCAATTGATAAAAGCATTGATTTTTTTATTTAACCATTTAGCCTGATTGTAAATGATTTTATACAATTTATGAAGGACCTCGTCTTATGGATTATTGACTTTCACAAATTGTTTATCTTTATTAAGTATTGTTTTCGCTTCAGTAAGTCATTTTTAGAACGTGTAATGCACAATTTTAATGGATCATTATTAATTTTTATGTAAGTTGTTATTGTAAATTATTCACTTTTGAATCACTATTAATATTACATAGTATTAAATAAATGAATTATTAATTATTTCACAGAATGCTGTAAACAAATACCACTCGAGGTTTTCATATTTGGAATAATTTTTTTGGCCCTTCGTGATCGCAGAATTATGGTCTTACGAAATCCTCTTGTGGTATTAGTGCAAAGATCTATCGCTTATTCTAAAAGGTTGGGGTCGATGCAATGCATATCAGCTATTTTATTTTGTACTAAGTGAGATATAATCAGGTATGAGAGAGATTCCCTTGATTTGTTGTTGTTGCCGCAGGGATGCAATTACCCGCCTGTTACAAGCCATTACCTCTAAGAATGAGATAGAGGCACGTGTTCATGATGGTCGATATAAGCTCAGGCAGCTGTAACCTGCATGGAGCTTCTACGAGTAAATCTTCAAATTACTGTATACTTAACCGGGCAGCCATGAGCGTCGGCAGACATTTTTCCAGGGGGGGGGGGGGCACATGTTTGAAATTTGCAATCAGGTAATATCAATTCACTATTTTATTGTCAAAATTTATAATATTCGTTGCATATAACAATGTTAATTTGTTTTAAATAGAAATTGATCTTTTAAAATAGTAGTTTAATAGTCAGTAATTAAGTTGACCAACTTCCAGGGAGGGGCCGCGGCCCCCCCCCCCCTCCCCCCTTCGCGACGCCCATGCGGGCAGCGCTCGCAATGTTGATCGTGGCTACACTGAGAGACAATCCCCGGGACACGAAATGTGAACGATTCATTACAAAACAGATTATACCTACATGCTTTCATTTAAATCTTTCATCTTACCGCCGCGGAAAGGGAATTTTCACCTTAGGTTTAAAACAGTAAACAGGCTAAGGGCCTCCGGGGGTTGGAATCGTTTCCTTTTATTTAAGCTTCTACAGCTATGGTCATTAAGGCTTTAGATTTACCAATGACAAAAGGTCCCATCAAAACTAGAAAGCAATATGAAATAACATTTAATGGCTTCATTGTCTGGTGTAAGACAAACCATGTTCAAAATAATTTCATTAAAAATGAGCTCTTGGCTTACCTTAAATAGCAAAGTAAACAATGGGAATCATCATTGTGGGTCAACTATTCAACGATTAAACTTAGTCAAGGACAATCAAAATATTAGTAAGTACCATACGTTTATAACATGCTTAGAACGAAATTCTGAAGGTTAGAGGTGTAAAAAATAAGAAGGCATTTAATATCTCGTTGTTCACGAGAACTGATTTCGTTTTTGCCATTTCTCTTGTTTCAAGAATCTCGTTATGCATGGAGTTGATTGTTCTAAAGCGATTGTTCCTTGTTTCAGTAATCACTATACTTCGGTTCAGATTCCTAGTCGCAAAATAAAGTAGAACGAAATCTGCCCGCTGTGTGGCACTTCTTCAGGGTGGCAACTCCAGGTGCAGTACTGAGGATAAGTCTGGCCAACATTAGTGTAAAATGTATGAAAAGTGAAGTAGGTAGGTAGAGTTGGTGAGTGTTGAAGACGCGAGTGTCGTTGGGAGTTGTGGAGGGGCGTTGGCTGCACTGGACGGTGGTACAGCACACACCGATACAGTTAGGCCAGTGTCAGTTAGTCAACATGTGTTCCACTGTGCTGCAACTTGGCATTCCACTTCGGCTGAGCACCTTCCGCAAACCACACAACGTGAGTACATTCGCTTCTTTCTGATCAAACGAGCACCGAAAATGACTACAATGTATTGTATAAATCTGCCGTTCTCTTAGCCACTAAAAGTAATTCGCACATGTTACAAACGAGTCTTGCATACTTCGGCTAAGAATACTGACTCTGGAATTCCACATTCTTTGCATGTGCTGCCAAGAAGTAAATGGTAAATGGCAGGACACTGTAAATAGGAAATCCCAGGCTAATTAAAACGAATCTCTCGTAAATGGTTAATGCTACAGATAAATTATTTGAGAAAAATTGTTTATTTTAAAGTTAACTACATTTTTCGGACCACGTACGGTTTAGTATTGCACAAAATTATAGGAAATCAAGATTTATATGTATACTTTATTCTGCAAATATCTTAAATCTATGGTGCCCGAGAACAGCGAGAGTATACGGTACTTCAATAAAAATCGCTAGACATTTTTGAGAAAATCATGAAGTAGTGACAATGTTTCCATGTAAAACTTAGTTTTGGGTGAAGGATTAATCTTGTGTCGTGTTGTGGAACATTCTGAAGTTGAATACTAATTAGTCATTTATACAGCTTTTCGTGTTTTGATTTTGCTGTTCAGAACTTGCGACTGTTTCTCTAAAACTGTATTTCTTTTGCTCATGCAACCTGGCAAAACGTGTGAATAGTTGCGGCGAAATCTCAGTAAGGAGAATAAGTAAACATGACAAGAATATCTCAAATGTTTATCAGAGTAGCCAGTATCTTCATATTTCAATATGAAAAATGTTTAAAGGCATTATTCTAACAATTCCTGTGTACTATTTGATATGACTGTGTTAACAAGATAAACCTTAAGAACAAGGATAATATGAGTAACAGCCAACCATTAGCCCATATTTTATTCAGTGTTTTCCCCTGAAGTTGAGTAGAAAGGATGAAATTACAGCGCGAACGTTATTTACTCTTGTTTACAATGCTTCAGTTGATAATGTGCTGCTTGTATAGACGGGAACAATAGTCCGATCAAAGGCGCCTTTCTTTAACTATAGCGTCAAAGTTTGCACATCAACAATGGTGTTACACGTTTAAATGTGGTTTTTAACATTGGGCTGCGTTACTCTGGTTCTCGTAGTTAGAATTGTATACAAACATTAATAAAACACATTTTTCCATATGAAAGACGGCGAGAGTTGTGGTATTTCTCTATTCTCAGTGTTGCATTTTCGTACCACGCTGAACTTAGATCAAAAAAGACTTTTTTTTATTCACAGGACTTAAATTCATTTTTCCGATGAACTCTGGATATTGTATTTTTGGGTAGTGTGGCAATGCCTTTTACACCTAACCTGTAGGCGCTAGGGTAGCATGTACTGCGCTTTGCTGTGTATTTTGAGCTTTTTAGGGCATCCGAAAAGGAAATGTAATTGAAGATGTACATAAGTAAGGAAAAACGCCAACGGTGAAGTGAGCGTTGCTAGTTTCAAAGATACATAAATTCGAACGGCGCGGTGGCTACTCTTTCATTATAAACCGTTGCTTTAACAGTGGGAAGCGGCGTGATTCTTTTTGTTTTGCCGACGGCATTGTCAGCATTTACTTTGTGATAAACGGAAAATGTCTATTTGAAAGCCGGAAGCTCGACAATGTTCGCTAGAAACTCCCGGCTCACTGCCCTTGTTTTAAGGTGGTTAGCATGGTGACCTTGAAATCCACAGAGCCCAGGTTCTATTCCCGGCTGGAGGGTGGGACATTTTCTTTAACTAAGATTGTTCTCCATCCTCCCTAGAGACTGCTAGAATGCGCGCGCGCGCGTGTATGTGTGAGACAGAGAGTGAGAGAGAGAGAGAGAGAGCATGTAATATAATAAACAAAATACAAACTCAGAGATTAACACCATTGTAAACGGGTGAACATCATTACTGCTGAGCAATTGTTCCAAAGGTAAAAATCTGATGTGTTGCACTCACATGACTTTCTCTACTCTTGTACTAACCATTCTTACAAACTCTTATTCCTATATCTTCTTCGTGTTAGTTGAGATAAACATTTGTACAAATTATCTTATTGCTTATTTCCTTGTAGGTGCAAGGGGAATTTTAGAATACAGTAGGCTTTGTGCGATAGTCAAATGTTTGACATTCTGTTGTCTTTGCACACTTAACATTTAAAAAAAAAAATCAACAACGATGATCCATTTCACGGAAGTTTTAAGTTTTCCGAAACTCACACACATAACAAGGAATATCTCCGAAATGGTTCACCCTATAAGAAAATTTATTTGGACATAAATAGTGTATTTTAGCAAGATCTACATTTTTTTGTATAGTATAATTTGGTCTATCTCTAACGGTTTACCAGTTATGCAAAAGTCGTCCAGAGTAAATACGACTACAGGGGCTATAGCCAGAAAACTCAAGATATGCATTTCATTTGTCATAAAAATATCTCAAACATATGACATTTTAATCAAAATCGTTAGAGCCATTTTCAAGAAAATAAAAATTTTCGAAAAAATTTTAATGTAAAGGGTAGTTTAGGGTGGGGTTATTTTCTTCAAAAACTTCGTGTCGCATCCTTGAAAGACATTAAACTTAAGTACCAACTTTGGTTTTGCACCGACTTTTCGTTTTTGAGTTATGCTGTCCACACACACACACACACACACACACACACACACACACACACACACACACACACACACACACACACACACACACACACACACACACACGGGCTTTTTTTTAAGAATGCTTTTTTGGATTCAGGGAGTCTCAAAACATATATTTCCGGTGAAATCTCGACATCGAATTTTTGGGTGGAATACAATACTTCCCCTACTTACCAGTAGAGAAAGTAAAAACGGATGTTGATCCTGTAACGATTATTAACCGGCGCGCGTATGTATGTGAGCGCGCGCGCAAATAGCGCTTATACAACTCTTTTCTTTGTCCTATTCTTATGTTGGCTCTTCGTAGTTCTGCATTTGCTCACTCAAATGTAGATATTTACAGACACACAAACAAAACACCCATGTACCCGCCTTGGTAGCGTGATGGTTAGGGTGTCTGCCTCACGTTCAAGAGGTCGCGAGTTTGAATCTCGCTTAGGGTAACTTATCCGGGTAAGTTTTCCTAGGTTTTCCCTTATCCTGAGAAGACGAATGTCGGGTACTGAAAGCTCCATGGACCACGGGCTCATTTGAGCATCATTTCTCCCATTTCATTTCATTCATTCGTCCGATATGACACAATGTTGGAGGACGTTAATTTAAAAAAAAGTCGGAGGCGGGATTGGAACTGGCGATTCTGTGCTCTACAGATCAAAGCTAAGCACTAGCGAGCGCGAACACTGGAAACTACACAAGTAACGCAGTAGGATGTGCACCAAGGAGTCTATGGAGGAATTTAGCGCATGCGCAGGAATGCTACTATGCTCAGGTCGTTCATCTGAGTACACAGATAGCTAAAGGTTGCATACTTTCCGTGTGAAGATACCAAAACGAATGTTAACAAATTGACCCAATCGTTTATTCTGAAACTTCGACGCTCTCCAGCGTCCAAACCGTGTATTTCCGGACAGGAGTTCACACTTGAAAACCGATCAGTTTGGCATCCCACACAACATATTAAGAGTTGTCGGTTTTTTTTTTTTTTTGGTCCTTCTTTGACTTACCAAGGAACCGACCGACATTCCCAACCTCATTTTTCACCCGCCACCCTACAAAACCCCATATTCCGTCATGAAAGTGGTTAAACTCTAAAAGGACAGGTTCACGTGGAACACACCTCGGGCTGCTCTCAGCCTGCCAGTATCACGGAACCGACATTCAGATAGCAAAGGGAAGGTCAGAAAATAATTTTATTATAACCAACTTAATCCCATCAGGATTTGAACTCTGGCTCCTTGAACGACTAACACATTTGATACAACGTTGACTTCTGCAGTGAATATGAATGTTGGATGTGTTGATTGCGTTAGCAGATAATTGCAGTGTAGGTAGCACAAACTTATTTACTGCGGTTTGCATGCCTTAAATTGAAAATGACATTTGATGATTCCTGGAACAGAGCACTAATTAATTGCCTAGTCAGAACATTACTCAGCAACCGCAGTCTTCTTAGAGGTCTATTGGGCATGCCAAGCGCTACTGACCTCTGTTTTAAAACAAACTTACGTGTTACATTCACTTGTAGTTTGTACATCCACTATAAGTTAATAGCGGAAAGCGAAACTTAGACACCGATGTGAAGTTTTGCTGTAATCTAATAACTATACCGTAATTTGTCAGGGACAGCAGCGGGAAGGAGCAAGCGAGCAGTCGAAGCAAACCGATATTGTGAATATAACGCAACCATGGACTTAAATATTTCAAACATGAAGTCGTTAATTTTCATGACACAATTATTTTGGTTTAATAATTAGTTTATCCAGATTATAATTTATATGTGTAATTAACTAATCAATAATGTAACCTTTTATCCTTACAATTATACATGTTTATTTTCAAATTAACTCTCCCATATTATGTGACAGATTTAAAACGCATTTTCATCTATAGTATTTATAGGAGAAATACGATATGTTCATTGTGAAACACGTGTTCATTAATTCATGCTTTTTATGGGTCCGTTTCTTCTTCATGATATGCTGTCATGGTTACAGAACTAACAGCACAGTGCATTACTATATATTTTCTAAAAGTTTAAAAAGTAGATCTCCTGTGTCACTTATACACCGTATTGCGAGAACGTGCGCTCGAGGTCACGTGATACGATGGACGCAAAACGTACAATGGTATTTTTAGACGTGGCGAATGACCGATAGATTATTTCTGTATTTATCAGACCATGGGGCTGTCACGGTGTCCGACTTCCGTGTGGTAAACATCGGGAACAGTACGTGATTAAGTACATTGCCCGCTCGCATTATCAGCACGGTCTTGTTTATTTCAAGGAAGGAAACAGAGATGTTAACCCCACTATCATTTTGCATGACGTCACTCGCGCGGATCCTATCAAGGTCATTCCTACATTTGAAAGATACCTATGTAAATACTAGCAGCCAAAGCGTCCAGACGTATTGACCTTGGTTGTTGAGCGCTGCCATCGCTCGTTATCTTGTTTACTACAACGAAGTACTAGTAACTTGGCGTACAGTCAGTAACGCAGTACAAATGATCTCTCGAACCTGCCGATATGTGAGACGATGCTGTCCTGAAGATGTGATTGTATCGGAACAGAGTGTACATACACTGTCTTGCTGTGTTTGTGCAATAAGCTGGCGTAAACAACTCGGTCGTTTCGCATTCTTTCCGATACGCCTCATGACTTTGCCAGGTAGTACTTGTGCAGTTCATGTGCTGTAGGCCTCTGAGGAGAAAACTTAAAGTCTAGCCATATATAGACGTCCTCCGTCATCTAGAGCTAACTTGCCGTTGAAATTGGTGCAGGACGAAGCATTTTTTTCGGGTCCAAACATTCTTAGCTTGCCTTTCTTCGGAAGTGAGGTAAAGCCGCTAATACCGCGTCATATATTTACGGCACGTAAAAGAACCTCGATCCTGATAAAAAGACCTCTGAGCAAACTTAAGCGGTCTGTCATTGCCAGCATAGAATGGGACGCTGGGAACCATAGCAGTTAAGGACTCAAATTGACTATTGTCTTTAGACAATACTAAATGGAGGAACACAAAAAATGCACTTAAACGTAAGTGAACAGGTTAATATCTAAGAAACTCAGAGCGAAGACTCCATTGATGATCAATAAAAGCAGACGATACAATTTCAGGAGCAGAAGAAGGGTTTCAAACAGGAACTGAAAACTTCCCAACTACGGCAAGACACACAGTGCTCTAACTCTAAGTGCCATGCAGTGGTTGATGCTTTGCTGTCAAAGGAATTGACGTTAGCACAGTTTAATAGTGCGGCACTATTATTCAATCTACATGAATCTAGCTAGCCTGTACATGTCACATCCTGACCTATATGCATTCGTATTATAATTCTACTTCATTTGTCCGTAAAATGTAAGGGAGCAGAGACACTCATTTCACCACGGACGTGTTAAAACGTAAAGTTCTATTGCGTTATATAAGGCGTTACTTTAAGGACGACTTCTTGACGTTACCATTTTCCTCTATAGTGCATGGTTCCAGAAATAAAAAATAAATTAGGTCGATTGTCAATGTTACCTACCACTCCTATTCCGTTTACTTCTGCAGCTACTCTAGAGAGGTACAGCTTCAATAGGTGAGTTCTCGATTACTATCCATATGTGGCTTACTATCGATATATCGATAATACCATCGATATATCGATTTATGGATCAGTATCGATATATCGATTACTATTAGTCTTTCTTACTAAAATGAGTGGTTTAGCCACAGAATATTAAATAATTGAATTCCAGTGTGTCGATTGGAATAATTTCGTTGACATACGCTTTGCAAGCGAGCAACTTAGGCGTAGATAGAGCGGAAGGTCAGAAATGTTAACAATGGAAACTATCTGCTCAGGTCTTGTGATAGCTGCTTGGAAGGTTTATAAGGAAATAACCGCTTCCCTCGTTATTTGCACAATGTTTATCCATTCTCTTTAAATTCAGAATCGAGGCATTTCTATCTATTTTTGCCAAGCTTAATCAATTTTAGCTTTCGTGATTTCAATATTTTCGAACAGAAGAGAAGTGCATTTGGCCGCGCTACATTAAATACTGAATTTATTGGTTTAGGGGTGTAAACCAGTAAACGCTTTACTTACCTAAGTTGCAATATTTGAGGTGTGGATTTTACTTTTGTTTCTTTCTTATTCACACTTCTAATTATAAATGTGTGTGGAACATAACTTCTAAACAAAGAAGAAAGATCCGGAAATATCGATTAGCTCTTCAAATGTGAGGAAAGAAAGTGAAAATCTGCAGTTGATTTAAATGCCGAAGACTGTAAGCAAACCAGTAGCTTAATTACATGGGTCTTGTTTGTACACTATGAAGGTGTGTATGTATCTAATGTAAACTTTACTGGAGTAGCAGATTAGATAATATGTGAAAGAAGAGAAACCGTGATCTCCCTAAGGATTATGCAGAATCTTGCGATAAGGAAGAAAGAGATAGGGAACACTATGACAGAAAAGGTCGTCTTTTATTACTGACAGGAAAGCAATGTTCTTGAGGTTAACATTGCAGGGCTCAAGTGGTTTAAAACAAGTAAGAAAGGGTGGTCCAATACGCATATAATGTAATAAACCGGCGAATGTACCTGGCGGTTGCATAAGATTAATGAAATAAGGAGGTATACTTTATCTCCCATCCTTTTGTAGAAAGTCGACACAACCGCTTATCTACAGCTGCTTCGGCCCATATCGCCTTGTTTCCATATAACTTGTGTTTAAGAGTTGGTTGGGTGAGCAAAAACAAAATGCTTTGTAGTGTTGGTATGTTGAATCGAACTCTAACGTCAACTTAACGCTTCAGATTGTGGCACTACAAGGTCTTCCCTCGCCTCTCTCTTGTCCTCCATTTCTGCTTCTCCTCCCTTGTCAATCTCTTCCTCCGTCTCTTTTTCCCCGCCTCTCCGTCGTCTCTCTTCCCCCGCCTCTCTCTTGTCCACCGTTTCTGCCTCTCCTCCCTTGTCAATCTCTTCCTCCGTCTCTTTTTCCCCGCCTCTCCGTCGTCTCTCTTCCCCCGCCTCTCTCTTGTTCACCGTTTCTGCCTCTCCTCCCTTGTCAATCTCTTCCTCCGTCTCTTTTTCCCCGCCTCTCCGTCGTCTCTCTTCCCCCGCCTCTCTCTTGTCCTCCGTTTCTGCCTCTCCTCCCTTGTCAATCTCTTCCTCCGTCTCTTTTTCCCCGCCTCTCCGTCGTCTCTCTTCCCCCGCCTCTCTCTTGTCCACCATTTCTGCCTCTCCTCCCTTGTCAATCTTTCCCTCCGTCTCTTTTTCCCCGCCTCTCCGTCGTCTCTCCTTCCTTGTCTCTTCTTCATTGTCTCTCTCCTTCCTTATCTCTCTTCCTCCTTCCCGTCTCTCTCTTCTTCATTGTCTCTCTCCTTCCTTATCTCTCTTCCTCCTTCCCGTCTCTCTCTTCTTCATTGTCTCTCTCCTTCCTTATCTCTCTTCCTCCTTCCCGTCTCTCTCTTCTTCATTGTCTCTCTCCTTCCTTATCTCTCTTCCTCCTTCCCGTCTCTGTCTTCTTCATTGTCTCTCTCCTTCCTTATCTCTCTTCCTCCTTCCCGTCTCTCTCTTCTTCATTGTCTCTCTCTTTCCTTATCTCTCTTCCTCCTTCCCGTCTCTCTCTTCTTCATTGTCTCTCTCCTTCGTTATCTCTCTTCCTCCTTCCCGTCTCTCTCTTCTTCATTGTCTCTCTCCTTCCTTATCTCTATTCCTCCTTCCCGCCTCTCCTTCCTTGTCACTCTTTCCTTCCACGATTCCTCTCGTGTTTCTACCACCATCTCCTCCCTCCTCTCTCACTTTTCTCTCTTGCCCCACCTCTCTCGCCTGCCTGTCTTCCCCTCCCCCTTGTGTCGAACATAAAAGTATGGCGGCTTATTAATTTCTATGCAACGAGAGTATAATGGAGCAATTAAGAGCATGTTAATTTGTCGTTATTAGAGCTGGGATTTTTATGTAGTGAATATGTACATAAACATGTAGTAAAAGCAGTGAAATATGTATTATGAAATATTTAATTCTAGCTTACAATTCTCTTTTGATTCGGAATGGTGGTCCTTCTTATTCAGCATTAACCTTCGCATAGCTTTGGCTGTAGATCTTGTTCAGTATGTGGATGTAGGTATTTAGTTTTGATTCCTTGTGTGGGTAGTGCTTCTGTAACTGCTGGAGGCCTCTCGGTGAACAAACACAAGACACTAATTATGTCAAATGAACCAGTAATTCCAATTAGAGTCGACAGAATAGATGCACACTATGAGCGAGTATATCTACTTAGGTCAACTATGCTCCTTCCGTCAGAAAATAGGGAAGGAAATAAGCAAAAGAGTAGGTATTGCATAGAAGACGTTTTGGTCTCTGAAATTCATATTGCTAGATAGGTCACTCAACCTGAGACTTAAATTCGAAGCACACCCAACTGTATTATATGGCTGCAGACCGAGACGCAGGTGGGCAAACCTCTTCGAAGAACGAGCAGGCACACCAGGGTTGCCAATATTTAAAAGTAAAATTATCGTACCAGCCACTTAAAATTATAGATTTGGATTGAAAAGTATTGTACATCTTAAACCAAAGCTACAACAATAAAAATATCAGCATAATACTTATGAAAATATAAGAGTAATGATGTTTATTATATCCACTTACAAGATTGATGACCTCAACAAATATTACAACTTTAACACTTATGTTTCTCGCACTATTCATTTGAAAGTTCAGCTTCCTCAACTGTTGCAGCATTATACAAATTTGTTGTTGAGATAAACTTTAACATCTTCTCGGTGGCTTGCAGATTTTCGGACCTACCACATTCTTTCACAAGCTGAGAAGACCAAATAAGTCCATTTAGCGTATATAGCGCCAATCTGTTTCTAATTTTGGTTTTTATTCAACCTAGTTTTGAAAAAAGTCTTTCACAAGAAGTGTTTCTGTGTGGCAATGAAATCACTAATAATGCAACCTCCACCAGTTCTTTGAAATCAGTATTTCCACCAAAATGACGTGTGCTTAACAGCACTCCAGAAACTGCCAGGTTCATGCATGTAGTTTAGTTCACACGGAATATAAATTATTCCGAGTTTTCTCCATTGATCATCAATTTTCTCAATATTGCCTTCTTCATTGAGATTATCAGACCTGGGCACACTGGCAATAAGATGATAAAGGATAGCAGTCTTAGTGGGGTTGGAAACGGTTGCTATGGGATGGAGACAGACAATGAGGACAAAAGTGGTGTCGCTATTTGTAATTAGTTTCATTTCGCAGGTGTGACAAACCACTGAAAATATCGAACTATCATACATTCAAATTATCGTACACCCCCATAATTATCGTACGGGTTGGCAACCATGAGTACAAACATTAAAATTATCGTATGCCCCCATAATTATCGTACGAGTTGGCAACCCTGAGGCACACAGTGGTCCAGACTCGCCAGATGTAGGAAGGAGCTGGCGAACGATGGACAGACAACTGTGAAGTACAGAAGTGCAGAATAGACAGTGAGACAAACAGTGTAACAGACAAAATGAAGTGCTCAGCGCTTCAAGAGCTCCTTCTCACGGAGTAGCTCCCCGTGAGGGATATCTGTAGGGATATGTGTGCAGACTCGAACATTTGATTTCAGAATAGAGTAGTGAGTCTACAGGGTGGATGGTGACAATTCTTCCAAGTACACCAGCACTACGTTTTGTGAAAATGAGGTTATGCATTTTGATTTTCTCCAATCAATAAATTGTGCATATAATTTTTCGTACATGATTCTTCATTTCTGTGGCAATAAGTTACTAGTCACATCGTGAGCCTTGCAGAAATTTCCGGCGGTGTAAGTTGCATCTCACTGTCACTCTAACCCGACAGTTTTACCTATTCTAAACTCGCGCTAGTTCTTCGATTGAACGCACGAGAACTATCGATAGTTGCGCTTTCTTCTGGTTGGTGGAAACCTGCACTTTAATGAGGTCCATTAAAGTGCAGCTACCAGACGTATAATTACTACATGCAGGCATGTTCGGGCATAAAAACAATTTTGATTGCAATTGAGTGTTTAAGGAACTGTGTTTACTTTGCTGTGAAAATAAGGAAAAGTGTGCAGAAATGTTTAAGATGCGGCGGCTCGAGATAAAGATGTTGTCGGGCGGGCGGAAGTTAAAGAGGCAAGCCGTTATTGTTGAAAAGTGAGGTCAGATCCCATCGTGTTGGCACGACTGTGAAACTCGAGGTGACGTGGGAGGGAAATAATGGCTCGGGGCTGTGTTTGGCATTCATACTCCACTGCTCGGCTTCGGGTGTCAACGGACAAGGTAGCAACGTATCGATAGCCTACAGGTTTCCTCCTTGTAGCTTGCTGTTTGCAACGAGCGTTTTGTATCTGAAATGACAGCTTGTCACAAACACACATTTTGTGATGTCATACGATGTGCTGGTTGTCACCGAACTCACGCCATCTCTCCATCTTGTTCAGTCAGGGACACACTGGTGTACACTCACCCCCGTTAATGCCGTATGTCTACATCCCTGCTGCTGCGCAGCTGTTTGCGCAGTAGCATTCTATGACCTCTGACATTTACGTTTTGCAATTTGAGCATACGCAAGAATGTATTGTAGACATTTCATCTGCGGGGTGTTTGAATGCAGAGTATTAATCTCATGTGCAGCTCTTTGTGTCGTTGATATACTGTCACAAGCACCCCAAACTATCCTTTACATAGAATATTTTTCAAAAATCTTGATTTCATTAAAAATTGCTTAACGATTTTTTTCAAGTTACCATA
The DNA here is from genome assembly GCA_030765045.1 of Tenodera sinensis. Classification (NCBI taxonomy): domain Eukaryota; kingdom Metazoa; phylum Arthropoda; class Insecta; order Mantodea; family Mantidae; genus Tenodera; species Tenodera sinensis. The sequence goes on from CM060970.1 coordinate 17,673,824, forward strand.
TGTTTGAAGACACATACAAATCTTCAACATAAGGTGAACAAATGAAATATATATTATAAATTTTCTGGGAATAGCCTCTGAAGTCCTCTCTATTCTGGATGATTTTTGCATAACTGTGAGAGATAGACGAAACCTTAGTTGACAAAAATGTAGGTAGATTTCGTCAAAACAGATACTTTGTGCCAAATACCTTTTTTGAGGGCCAATACAGAGATATTCCTTGTTATTTGTTCAATTTTCAAGTAGTTCTACTTTTCTCGAACATGAATATTTACTCATTGTTTTATAAGTTTATCTCTTGGCATTCAAAGAGTTTCAATAACATCATATAGCGAACAAGTGTTAAAGTCTATCGCTTAAAGTCTGTCTCATATATTTCATTTGCACCTGCAAGAAAATTTCTGCAAATGTTTCTCGATTAACATGAAGAAGGTAGAGGAATAAGCCTTCGTAAGAATAGTTTGTATAAAAGTTGAGAAAGTCTTGTGATTGCGACACACCAGACTTTTTATTTAATTATGCCAATGTTTCGACGTTGAACAAGTGTCCAAGGAAGGGCAAATATAAAGGCAGTGTCTTCTGAATTAGTTTTTCCTTTAGAACAAACCAGGATGTACCGAATTGGTATGTTTTTTTAGGGCTTAGCTGCTTTTTGTTTTCTAAGTTGGTACTTCCCCTGGATTCAAGTTTTTGTTGAAGAAGCAAGTGAATCACGTTATGTAAGTAAGTCTTTAAAGCAACGAGTGAAAAGTTATAATAAAGGTTTCTTTTGTGTTATAATGTTTAAGCTTCTCCTTATTTATCAACTCGTCACATTTCATCCGGTGGAAAACAAATGAAAAATGTCCTTAAATAAGACCTTGTATGGCTTTAACTTGAGAAGATTTGCTGCCCCTGTACCTCGGAATAGGACCCGTTCTTAACCGCCTTTTCAGTGAAGGATTCCTCGACCGACGAGAGCGTTTCAACTCCTTCCGTTTGACAAAATCGATAACAACTGGAATTGAAATTTTATTCATGTGTAGCAACTGGTGCGTCGTTGGCAATTTCTGCTTTCTACATATTTGGGCAAATTAAAGAGAGGTTAACTTGTCAGTTTAGGAGGTACCTATCCCTGGGATTAGCGCAACCAAACAATCCTTCACCGCACCTAAACGTTAGAAGTGCTGTATTCCATTCAAAAATTGACATTGAGATTTCACCACAAATGTGTTTCACATAAATTGCGTGTTTTAAAGGGATCCTCATTTCTTGTGTAGTAAGATTTTGTGTATGCTTTACCACCTATGCTAAAGTATTCCAGAATGAAGAGGACTTCTGCGATTATTCCCAGAAGTTATGCTGTTTACATATACACATGAACGTTCTCTATGTACGTGGCAGAGAAAGTAAAAATACATTAGTTGTGTAGAAAGGAAATTCGGAAACCACTGTTACATCTTAAGTTGGGTGGTTTATCTCAAGTTTTCTTGTGAATAAACCGCCAGCTCCAGCCTAATTCAATCTGCATGTCTAGGTCAAAGATTGCCCATCTGTGACGTCGTTTCTTCGCCTCTTCCAAATCTTTTCAACTCTCTTAATGACATGTTGGTTGTGCATACTTCTTTCCTTTTCTCTCTGTTAAACTTTCCATGGTGCCTCTTCCAAGGGAATCTTCTCTTCTCGTTATCTGGCAGCTGTTGATCCTAATGAGCAACTTGGTTACATTTCTCTTGCTATTGATTTGCTGCATCTTGCTTTTTGCTTTCTTTCTGTCCACGGTATTCCCTTTCATATATTCTAATAATACTAATCTATCTATCTATCTATCTATCTATCTATCTATCTATCTATCTATCTATCTATCTATCTATCTATCTATCTATCTATCTATCTATCTATCTATCTATCTATCTATCTATCTGTCTGTCTGTCTGTCTGTCTGTCTGTCTGTCCGTCCGTCCGTCCGTCGATCCATCCATCCCATCCATCCATCCATCCATCCATCCCATCCATCCATCCATCCATCCATCCATCCATCCATCCATCCATCCATCCATCCATCCATCCATCCATCCATCCATCCATCCATCCATCCATCCATCCATCCATCCATCCATCCATCCATCCATCCATCCATCCATCCATCCATCCATCCATCCATCCATCCATCCATCCATCCATCCATCCATCCATCCATCCATCCATCCATCCATCCATCCATCCATCCATCCATCCATCCATCCATCCATCCATCCATCCATCCATCCATCCATCCATCCATCCATCCATCCATCCATCCATCCATCCATCCATCCATCCATCCATCCATCCATCCATCCATCCATCCATCCATCCATCCATATACTTTTCCATATTGTCGAAATAGAATTACAACGCATTACATTTACCATTTCTTTTAAGTAATACTTCACATGTCCTCTACTTGCAGACAGTTTTCTGTACTCACTTTTCTTTTACTAACACGTTCATATGTATTCGCTTCTCACTCTTCTGCAAAGAATCCACAACATTTACTATATTATCGAAATAGAAAGGCCGTATATTACATTCTCACGGTTTTCTCTACTTGCTCTTCTTCTTGTAATACTTGTGGTTCTTCAACAGTGCGCTTGCATAGCGTCTTATTGTGTTTTTATTTATTTATATCTTTTATTCCTTATAGTATCCTAAGAGTTGTATTAATTAAATATTTGTTTAAGTGTGGTAAGTAACATTTTAAAATTTATCCAAAGAGACAAGACTGTTGCGCAAATGCAACCTGAGGCCGATAGTTTTAGGGATAAATCGTCAAACTACGGTCAACGCTGGGTATTTCAGATAGTTATAAATAACATACCAAGTTTAACTTGTGTACAACTAGCGGGAGTTAATGGAAATAAATGATTTAATTTTAACTAAAATTATAATATCAATTCCAAATATATAGTGAAGGTTTGTAAATAATAGCAGACATAAAAAATAAAATGTAGACAAATGAAAAAACAGTACCTAATTAATACAGTTAAAGATACAAATATTTAAATTAAGGAAGTTGTATATAAAACAGGAATAACTGAAGTTGGTACATAATTAACAATTACTGAAAGAAAATACATAAATTAATATTAACTTAATAATTACCGTATTCAGATCTCTTTTTCAATGCAATTACAGCCGAAAGTGAGAGGGTCTTACAATCGGATATTTCAGAAAATGAAACAAGAAATGTCTTACTGAACTATGAGTTTAATCAAATTGCATAAGCTTTCACGGCCGGTGTCATTAGTTCGAATCTGCGTTGCACCCTAGCAGAGTACTACGGTTACTTTTTATATTAAATATTTCCTTATAGGTTCAAGGGGAATAGGGGAGTACAAGTGATAGTCAAATGCTTTAAGATCTGGTCGGTATGTGAGGGCTTTGAAATGCGTTCTCTTTGTATAACCAGGAGGGGGGGGGGGCGAATAACGAGTTTCCATTTGAGAAGGATATAAATATTGGAAAATTCAAACCAATAAGGAACATCTAGAAATGGTTAACCTCACAAAAAATATATTTTACACGAAATGTGTGGTTTAACAAATGTACGTTTTTTCTGCAGTAAGACTTGTCTATTTGTTACGGTTTAGCATTTGTGCAACCCACTCGGAATGAAGAGGATTTCAGACACTATTCCTAGAAAATTTTAAATACCTATACATTTAATTTGTCTTGATAATATCTTAAACATGTGCTTCTTTACTCAAAATCGTTTCCAGCTAGTTTTTTAGAAAATAAAAATTGTCCTAAAATGTTCCATCTAAAGAGTGTTTTGGCCTGGATGGATTTTGCTGAAAATCTTTGTATCAGATAGGCACTAAGTTATTATTTATGATGTTCAAGCACGCGCGGCTGCACACACTTTTGTTCTCTTGTTAATATTAGTGTAGTTCAGACTTGTGGGGTGGATATTAAAGAAAGGGGTAGATGAGGTCGTCTAATTGTAATATATAACAAATTTAATTCAACATCCGTGAACCGGATTGAAAGTAGAAAATTAAAGATTTTTAAACCACTTGAGATAGGTCCCAAGGACTAAGAAAAGGCATCCCTGTGATAGACGTTCCATCTGTAGCACTGTGTGATTTATTTCCTTTCATAGAGAGTTATAAGCATTAAAATTGAATTAATATTCATGAAGCAATGTTTTCAGTACGTTTTTACGAGGAAACTACATTTTGCAGAGCCGTTCATCCTGGTTAAAAGCCCTTGCACTGAAAATACAATATACATAAAATGCACCCTTCGCCCCTTTTACTACACCATGTCCATGTATTATGGTTTCCGCCCTTTCACCCTATCATAGCTTTTTTATGAGGTCACTTCCCTAGGGAGGATAAAACGCAGTTTTCTTGGAGGAGAAGGGTGAAAATTAATACATCCCCAGGCAGCTTTTAAAACGCCTTGATGGAGAAAGATCCCGTGTTAGCAAACAACCGGCAGAATTATGGCCGCTGAGTGTGTTACAAGGACCTTGGTACGAAATGAAATACTTTACCTACAGTACAGATTTTGTTCCATTTAAACTGTAGTAGCAAGTTTAAGCGGGAGTTTTCACAAAAGGAATTCACGATTTGTTACTGTGAGAAAACAGAATCCAGTCCAGTTACTTTTCTATCACTGTATTTTCTTTCTAAACTTTAACGCAGAAACAGTTATTCTCTTCTACTGACGTTAACAGAGTGTACAGATTTTCATGATGTTACAACTCATATTTCTTCAGTTTCTCTGTCTCTTATACACTAACTCCGACAATACAATCGCTCCACAGTAAAACTACTTCACACACTGATTGACTCAAAAACTGCCTCGCTCCGCAAGCTTTTTATATGGGCAATGACGCAGACAGATCTCTCTCGTACGCCTACGAACAAGCCGGCTGCAGGATCTTCTAGAATTCTCTAGGAAACCCTTCATGTTGTCGCTTGATTGTTGGTAGTCACATGTTTGCTCGCGTGAGTTGTGTGGGAAAGCTTGACCTTGCGCCTTTCTTTACTCGCCGACCTGGTATGTGATGTGAATCAGCTTAGCCCCGACCGTCCTTGTGCGCCGCGCCCGGCGTCACATTACTATAGCGACCGTGTAGTATTGTCTGCCCACCAGAAAAAGGCGAGCTGCTATAGTGTCCTACGTAAACATTTTACACCATCCCTATCATGTTTATGCACGCTAGTGGTTCAGTGTTACCAACTAGTGCTAGCCAAAGTGCTAAATCAAAATAACTACTGTAATTAATTAAAATGCCTTTGTGTAATGTTTGTAGCTTTCTTAATTAGAAGAAAAATAGCTCATGTTCGAACTGCTTCTCAAACATGTCCACAGCAAGTGACGAAGGCTGTGCAGGGTCGTGTTAGCTTTGACAATGTTCAACTGACTCTACTTCCGCATTACAATGTAGAAGGGAGGGAATTACGATTGCCGAAATCTACCTGCTGTTTAAACATATTTGATGCCGCTGCCTCTTTGTAACAATATACAGAGCTCTATTGCCCTGGAAATGTTTTTGGGTTTTGTAACATTTAAGTTACGCCATTGATTCAGTATTTCACTTATTTGAGAAGGAATTCAACTGCAATACCTCTCGAGAAAAGTAATTTTTAGTGTGTTTGATATTTAAGAATCCAGTTATTCTTCAGCTAGCAAGTATATCAGGTCAAAAATTATAATCCTCCAAAATTGTCTGAATGTCATCTAAAACCGCCAGAAAGGGCACTAGCCGCTTCTGTCGCTATATAACTTCAAAAGGCTCCAGATCTAGCGACAGATCACCATAGTTCGTAACACATGTGGACATTTCGTAATAAACAAAACGACTGTCTGGTAGGCAGACAGTAATTTGTGCATACTTTACAGGTGCTCTACCGACTGAGCTACGGGTCCAGCCTATATGGGAAATTATTTACCTACTTTATTTAGTACATCGAAATCGCTCTGAGATTTTGAATGAAATATTTTAATACATTTAAGATATTGGCATGACTAATGGAAAGTATATCTTGAATTTTCTGGGAATAACCTATAGTCCTCTTTTTTCTGAATGACTTTTACGTAACTAGTACTGTAATATACACCCTAAGACAAAAAAAATGAGTAGACTCTGGAAGCGTATATTTGTCTAAGTCTATGTCGTTTCCGCGGCCGGTTTACAATGGTGTCACGGAATGCGTGTCTTTAACGTCGTTCTGTTGTCATTTCTCATATTGAATCTCAACTATTCAATGTGAGCGGATGGTCGAGTGATTGGACTTAGTCTGCTCTTTTTTTTTTTTTTTTTTTTGTCTTAGGGTGTATGTATATTGTAAATACCAGTATAAACTATAGATGTCGTTAATTCACACATTCTGTGTTTGTGTTTGTTTATATCTTCCAAGATGACGGCGCCGTGGCCGAGCGGTCAGCGCGCTCGCCTACCACCTAGGCGGCCCGGGTTCGATCCCAGGTATTTGTGGTGGACGAAGCGGCGTCAGGGCAGGTTTTCTCCGGGTGCTCCGGTTTCCCCCGCCATCTCATTCCACCGGTGCTCCATCTTCATTCCATGTATCATCAGTGTCACTGCCTGCGGTGCCGTAGTAGTAAAAGCGGGCGTTAAACACTACAACAACAACAACAACAACAACAATATCTTCCAAGATATTCTTTTTTATGGTGTGAAGGTTGTTTAACCTGTAAGAGTTCGTTGCGGACAATGAATGAAATTTGTGAAATGAGCCCGGGGTCCATAGAGGTTAAACTTCTCACGATAAGCGGAAACGCAGGAATGATCTTTATCTGGGTAAGCCCTGACCGAGATTCGAACTGCGGATCTTTTGAATGAATGATTTTTATGAAACCTATTGCATCAGAAGGAATGTTTTGTGAACCTCGGCCAGCGGAAAGTGGAGTATCTTCTTTAATGCCTAAATATATTCCATTCTATTATTGAAACGCTGGAACCATCCAGCTCGCTGCCGACTATCTTGTCCACCTTCGGATCTCGGGATCTGCTAGCAAGATACACAAGATAAATTTTTACGTTTAACTACACCAACTTGCTTTTAGGCCAAACACGAATGTTGCATCTAGTGAGTGTTTTCTGTGTTTTAGTGCCTTTGGATGTGTGGGAAGGCGTAATATCCAGTCTTTGGTGAAATAATACCTACATTCACACTGGTAAAGTTGTGGGAAATGTTAAAAACTGTGCATTTTTAGCTGACTTTCCCTGTAAATTTCCCATCATTTGGAACCAAAGTTAATTCTTTTAACAAAATTCTACAATCCTCTAAAATGTCAAATCTGCTCTACAGAGGTTTGCCCATATAGCAAAATTTCACGAGATTTAGACAGACAGGGTAGTTTATTTAAGCTCAACTTTAGATTAGGTTACTTGCCACTTGCCGGCCAGATTCTAAGTCCGAAGTTACTTACTGCGCATGCGCCGACAGTAGTTTCAGAATCGCCACTAGGTTTCGCTGCATGAGCTAGCTGTCACTAGCAGACAATTTTCACATCTGCCAACATTGCTTTTTACACTACACTAATTTTCGTTGCCAACATATTAAACACAAATGCACTCGCGTCGTTGCCGCCACAGACATACCGCGTTTATACATATAAAAACTACCCTCAATTTTGTGTCATTTTAATGGACTAGATATGGGTTAAATTTTTAGATATAATCTCATACATGAAATGGTACCTAAGCAAGGGTAAGCTTTTTGGATGCTGTCATTGTAAACTACCCGTAATTTATGACCCATTTCAAAAAGCTTGAGAGGTATCAACAAATATTACTTTCTCTATTGCATAGTTACAATCAGTAGTGGAAGTATTGTCTCCAATGGAAAATTCGATACCTAGATTTAATTGGAAATTTACGTTTTGGCACACCCTTGATTAAAAATACAATTGCGTGAGGACAACAGAAAATATGTTCAGGATACTGTGCATGCGGGAATAAGTGTGTCAACTTAAAGGAGGTAGTGAATTCCGATAATTTCCCGTGTAATTGCGGGTTGATGTTTCGGCTACGCTTTACGGCTTAGGCCCCTCGAGCCCTGGGTTACGCTTTGCTCTTGTATTTGCGTAACAATAGCGATGTTAGTCGTACGTTGGTCTTTGTGGTCAGCGTCCGCCAAATGCCGGGCAGTGGAATTGACCACTAGTAAGCATGCCCATTAAAGTCCTTAGGAAATTGTGTACGTAAAAACTGTATACATGAATACATCCAAAACAAAAGTAAGAGATAAGGAAAACGGAAATATTGCAGTTGATTCTAATGAACATAATAAATACAATGAATTTAAATATTTAAGGGATGACTGCAGTAAAGATATAGACGAAAGTGTTTAGAACAAGATGTTTCCAAAGAGTCAAAGTTACAAATTTACAACACAATAATTATATCTATAGTGATATACCATGACAGAGCAAATGGTACCAAGTTAAACAATGGTAGAGAAGTGTACTAAGATGTATTTGCGGATCAGTTGAGGACCAAAATGGTTGGTCACCTAGAATTAGACTACCAGAAATGTGTATAAAACATAGAAGACTTCAATGGACTGGCCATCTGATAAGGATGGAAGTGTTGCGAGTATTTTCGCTGGAAAACAGAAGGGAGAAGAGATAGAGGTCGGCCAAAGTTAAGATGGTTGGACTGTCGGACAGGATTTGGGAGTAAGGAGATGGAGGAAGATGGCTGAAGACCGGGCTGAGTGGGCTGTCATTTGAAGGCGGCGTTTGGTAGACTATAAGAGTTGTTTCACCCAAGAAGAAGGAGAGGAAGTTATGCAATAAAAGGAAGTAGGAATGGGTGGCTCGCTTGGCGATACTGGAAAATTCCCAGCGCCCGTCGCGATCCTGGAGGAAGATGTTGGTATTGCGAACATGCTATATATTTATTATGCTTTGCGGTTACTGTGTTGGAGCATTAGGAAGTAGGAATTTTGAGCAGAAGCCTTTCTTAAAGAGCGCTGGAGTATCGAACGTGCCTGGAGCTGATAAAGACCTTTGGTATGCCGTAAAGAGGGATGTAGGGTAGGGCGGCCTGCATAGTTTCGACAGATTTAGACTCCATGTGGAACACAGCCAGGAATCTGACGTACCTACCTACGTCTTCAAGTTTTCATTAAACAGAACGGAGTGCTCTCGTATCAACACCACATAAAATGTTTTTCATACTGAGATGATGAAACATGTCCATCAGCGCGTCTTCTTCCTGCACGAACTCTCGTCTCAATGCCCTGATACTCCAACTGGTGCTTCCCAAACTGAACTCCCTTGCAAGCTTCACATCGCGATATACAAATCTGAAATGTAGACTTCCTCTACTAACGCGCTCATTCTTTTAGATACTTATTCTAAAAGTGAAAAAAGTTTGCAGAAATTGATTCATTAGACATTTCATTGTAGTTACCAGAGGGATACAAGAGGCTCTGAATCAGATATTCCAATATATATATATATATATATATATATATATATATATATATATATATATATATATATATATATATATATAACTGAAAACTCGAAATTATGTACAAATAGTGCTAACTTATTTACTTTCTCCACTACGCATAGCAAGTAAGGGAAGTATTGTATTCGACCCAAAAATTCGACGTTGAGATTTCACCGGGAATATGTTTTCAGGCCCCCTAAATAAACAAAAAAACACTTTCAGAAAAAGGTGTGCGTGTCTGTGAACAGCATAACTCAAAAGCGAAAAGGCGGTTAAAAACCAAAGTTCATATTTAAGTTCAATATCTTTCAAGAACGCGACACGAAGATTTTGAAGAAAATTCCTCCACCATAAACTACCCTTTACATGGAAAATGTTTCGAAAGTTTTGATTTTCTCAAAAATGGCTGTAATAATTTTGATTAAAATGTCATTTGATTAAGATATTTTTATGGCAAATGAAATGTATATCTTGCATTTTCTGGCTATAGCCCACGTAATCCTGTTTATTCTTGATCATTTTTGTATAACTGGTAAACCATAAGAGATACACAAAACCTTGCTGTACAAAAATGTATATCTCGTTAAAACACAACTTATATCCAAATGAAATTGTTTTTACACTGCGTAAGGTTCATGAATCCGCGTTTGCCCACCTCTGCTTTAAAGGATATGGGTCTGCAATTGCTTTGAAATTCATAATGTTTGCAGACATCGCCACAAGTAATTGAATATTGTCGGCACTGAGGGCTGAGGATAGTCCGATGTTCCATAAAGGGTTTGTTATGTAATGGATATAACAACCCCATAGAGGATCAGAAAATGAGAAAATACTACAAAATTCATAGAAATATCAACGGAAATGCTTTATATCTTCATATCGAATTTTTGGATGAAACACAATACCTCCTCTGTCTGCAATAGATGTAATGTGCAGAAATTAAAATTTGATCAGTTTTCTTCATTTGATTAGCCTCCGGGTATGGAGGACCTACATGCCTGTGCCTAGGCTCAGATGCCTGTCGGGAAGCAGAGGAATCTATGGACCGGGCAGAGTGAAGTGGTCAGTATGAGAGTGACGAAGAGGATTATATGAAATGCAGGCGAAATGGATGAATGGAAATTTGAATGATGGTGACGTTGGTGGAATGAGTGGTGGAGAACCTGTAAACCTGCCTAGACGCCGGTTCGTCCACCACAAATACCACATGTGGGTCTCTGGGATCGAACCCGGGCCACCTTGGTGATAGCGAACGATAACAAATGAAAAACGGTCAGTTTGTCCCCTTTTAATAATTGTGATTTAATCGAATTATGCATCTGTAACTGATAAATTTTGGGCAGTGTATCAGAATATGGAGGAGATTTGGACTGCGTCTCATAGAGCAGCTGATTGTGCAAGCGCAAGTGTTGCCAAACTTACACCTGTCACGCAACACTTGGCTGCCTGACTGGACTGTGGGTGTGAATGTGCTCCTTGCTATTTGACATGAATACTAACCTTAGTCATTGACCTTCTACGTCTCTAGGCCAGCGGCGCAGAAAACACATGCTCCATATCAGACATCCCCTTCTAGCAGTTCAAACTCTGCAAGCGGGTGCAATAGAGAAAAGCTTTAAAGTGCATTCATTTCTGTTGAATCCCATAAAAGCAGTTTGGATCAAGGTAGAAGAAGAAAAGTTACAGGTGACTTATCGCCGTGACGCAACGCTTCAAAGAGACTGACTAGTTTAAGCAAAAATGTACAGAAGATGGAACATGATTTCCGAGGATAGTGTAGTGGAAAACGTCCACTTTGTTTTTTCTTTGGAGATGACAGCAACCATTCTTATGTTCCTCTTCCACCTCCAGTGAAAGTGACTCCATCTCATTTCTCTGAGATATCGCATTTTAAATGGAAAAGTTTAGCAGCGCTATTATAAAGGAAGTTTGAACACCAGATTAGGTTTAAACCATGGTTTTAGGTTTTACTTCGTTTTTTAAACACTAATCTTCAGTGGAACTTCAGTTTAACTTTACTGGATGTGTGTTCTGTTTAACAACAGTTCAATGGTCCCAGCTGTACATTTGGATATTGCGGAGGTATTTGAGGAACCATTATTATGATGATGTAACACCTTGGGGACCCAAAACTCTGTTAAATACGCATAATCAGTTTAAAATCTGAAATGACCAAGAGTGTTAAAACAGATTCAGACTTATGAAACAGACTGCCCTAAACTCATTACCTCAAATTACATGAGCATTAATACAACTGCGAGAATATTTTGTATTTCGGCCATGATTAACCCGAAGTGAATAGAAAAACAAATGCAGATGAACGATTTGTACAATACAAATAAATGGTAATGAGCATGGTGAAGTAAGTATATATGCATCAGGTTTGTTTAATACAAACAAAATGTCAAGCAAAACGCTGAATGTACCTAAATTGTTACGAACTTAGTTTCTGCAAACTTGTGTTTCGTTGTGAGTGGACACGTTGATGTACCCTAATTCCATGCAATACGCCATCTTTTCTGTAAGCTAGCAGGTCTACCAACAGCATTTAATTGCAGTGCAAGAAAAGATTGGCGACCGGACTTGTTACTGCAGACGCTACTATTGTTCGTTGTGAATGATTGCCTAATACGTTAATTTAACATTAGACTTAATTTCCATCTTGAATGGCCATTATTCCAGAGTATTTAAACTTCTTTCGAAGACAGCACGTGTACCACAGCAGTTAGTTCTGTAGAAGACTAACAGCAGTCCTATACTGGCATTTTTCATGTATAGATCAGTGTGTTTAACTATGACCTGCCCTTAAAACGTGTATTTGCATTGAAATGTGTCGATCCCTACCGCAATTAGTTGGCGAAGAACGTAAAAATGATTTGGTTCTGAAACTGTATACGGTCAATCAATGAAATACTCCAAGCGGCAAGGAAATTAATACCTGCTGTGGAGCATATCTAAGAGCTGATGTAAGATTCGCTAATTGGCGTGGAATTAACGTCGGAGTGTAAATCGCGACGTTATGTGTATACTTAGGCAGGCGGGCGGAGGAAATAGCTCGATCCAACTTTAAGACGATATAAACGGAAGAAATTGCCTGTGCAATCTCAGCTCTGCAGGGATATAGAGACACCCTCCCACACATGCCTTGTTCGTCGTAAAAGTGTGGTTCAAATCAGCTTAAAGATGACTTGAAGGGTTTTCTCCAAGTGTACTCACCGAGGGAAGGAAGCCAGTGAAATGTCGCAGTGTGCATGCGCTCTTCATTCACAAGCTCTTCATTTTATTCCAAAAAATATCGGGATACATTGAAATCATTTCCCTCTTTTGCGCTGTTTCCGCCAGCATTGCTGGCTTCTGCCTAATCCGCCGCCTACAGTACTCAAGAAAATCCAAAAATATTGTAACAAAATGACAATCCACAAATCCCTCAACTGACACCAGTGTGTCAAAAACTACAAAATCAGTCCAATTACTTTTTTCTCGCTTTATTTTCTTCTAAAACTTTCGTGCAACAACACAGTTCTTTGCTACTGAAGTTAACACAGTCTAGTCTTTCGTGATATTACAGCTCACAACTGTTTTCTTGTTATAAGCTTGATTCACTCCTTTCTGTCTTTATTCACTTTGTCTCTTAAGCACTAACTCGACGATACAAACACTGAACATTCATAACAGCTTCACTATCTTCCTTCGCGATGCGAAGACACACGCAGCTGACGCGCGCGCGCGCGCACACACACACACACACTCAGTCTAAGAACTGGCGGACCCCTCATGTCCGTAACTCACTCCTCTTCTCGTTGCTTCGCTTCCTTATATGGTGACTATAACCTAACAGGTCCTTTCTCGAATTTCTGCAAACACGCCGAGTCCCGGACACTTCTGGAATGCTCTGAAAAAAAAATCCTTTGGCTGCCGCTCAGTTTTCGTATTCACAAACAGTCATACGAGGCAGCGTGACCTTGAGTCTTTTGATACACGCTGCACCGTGGGGTGGGGCAGCCCGGCACCGACCGTCCTTTGTTGTCACAACATATTAGTTTCACAACCAGTTTAGCATCTGAAGTTAAAAACATAATATTAAATATAAATATTTCCTGAAAGTCAATACCGAGATGTGACCGGAAAAGCATGTCCAAGAAATCTGATGTCGGCACTCTCATGACCTTCTCTACTCACTCTTGTAAAAGTACTCTTAAGAGAGTTTGTCTTTCGGTCTCCTTCATGCTAATGGAGATAGACGTTTGTAGATATAGTTGTATTCCACATTTCCTCGTAGGTACGAAAGGCCTCATTGCACCTCACTTATTACCGCTGTACGAGGCCGTGGTAATTTCATAGGTAGCTTTAGGCCACGGTGCACAAATTCCTACCTGTGGTACACTTAGACTTAACCTGTTTCATCGGTGTCCAAATTTCGCTGCCTGGTAAGGATGAATCGAGAAAGTCACATTCATATGCTAGATTGTAATGGGCTGATATGGTTGGTTAAGAAATAGATGGAATGACATTTGTATTTTCAAGGTTCTGACATTTCTGTAAGGAAATCCCAAGCCTTAAAGCAAGAAACCTTAGCTTCGTGAAGGATTAAGGCGATAAAACCGCTTTAGACGTGAAGAGGATTTTATAGAAATTGTATACCTCGTAAAACAATATTTTCAGCTCTGAGCATGAAATATAATAGAACACTTATCAAGTTTAGGGATTATTATCGTATTGTTTCACCTTTCATGTTTAAGTGTCGTTTCATTTCACGTTTTTGCACTGTCGGCGGCCTTTCCTGTGCATCATATTGCCATTAGTGTTAACTCTTATACAATGAGCTTTGGGTCTTTGGGTTTCTTTACATTAAATTCCCACATTCATACTCACATTTATACTCTGGAGAGAATAGGAAATAACCTTGGTTAGACATTGGGAGCAAAACATTTTGAGATATACCTTGTTCCACTCTTAGAAGACAGTATGGAGTTAAATGGGATATATCTGTCTCTATCTAGCGCATACAAGTTGCCATTAGCCTCGTCCTTTTCTACCCTCGCACTGTTGCCAGATTCCTAATAGCATGGTATAAATATTCAGTTATAAATTTCAGATTTGAACACATTATCCTACGCAGAATTTTTTTCTCTATTAGTTTATATCCTTTTTAGAGTCATTATACATTTCTATAGGCCCATATTTCTTTAAAAAAATTTTTTTCAACAGAAGTCCGATATGTGTGCTGTTTCTATACTCATCACGCACTAACAAACTAACTGCTAGAATGCGTCTATATTTTTTTCTTAGGTAGAGTAAACTATAGTGCTACTACCTGCCCACTTTGAATTCTCTATGTGTACTCAGTTAAGTGTTACAATTTTTTAAATTAAATGTTTTTGGAAAATTTTATACCTGTGCACTGCAAAAGTTACGCAGTGTGAAACTTTTTGTTATTGAATTTACATCAGGCAACCAGCGAGAACAAATGTTGAGGAAGGTTGGAGAAAGTTTTTAAAATAAACGAAAAGGCTGTAACTTCTTTCTTTCATCGAGTAGGGCAAACAAAAGGTATTCATCTATCCAGCGTATTCTCGCGCCAGGCCTGACACAGAAGATAGTATAAGGAGCAGCACTAGCATTAGTACAAAAGAAGTCGGTGTGTAACTGTGTGGAATCTATGAGCTGTTATTGCGTTATTTGATTAATAGTTTCGTAAATATTTGTAGTTATGGAAGGGGAAGCTAGAAAGAGACGATATATTGGTAAATTAAGAAGTAAGGAACACCAAATAATTATGAAGGGTTAGATTATTTTTCAAGTAAAATGCGTATAAGTAAGGCAGTAAAAGAAACAGCTAAGGCTATCGGGTGTTCAGAAGCAGTAGTGTATAGGATTAAAAAGGAAGTAATGAAAGGACCTCTAAGATCGCTATCGAAAAAGAAATCAAAAAGGGCGGGGAAAAAAGAAGTATATAGTGAATAGTGCAATGTGGAGTTCGGCGAATTGTTCATTCTTTACTGTTTGCAAATATTCAACCCATGCTGAATATAATTTTGTCTCGGGTCAACAGTGATGAGACCCTACCAAATTTCTCAAGGGCCACTTAGTCGGTTCTTACATGATTTTAGGTTGTAATATGAAAGAAGGGGTAACAAGTGCATATTAATAGAAAGAGACGATATCGATATCATCAGATGGCGACATAAATATCTAAAAGACGTAAAAAGGTTTAGGTACCAGGGGAAATCAATTGTTTATACAGACGAGTCATTTGTTAATGTAGGTCACACAGTAACAAAGGCGTGGAGGGATACCAAAGTTAAAAGTGTCCGTCCCGTCAAGCAGCAATTGAAGGACTAAGTACAGGACTCGGCCACCTCGGGATCGCGCGCGCAGAAAGATTCGCAACTATATAGCGTTTCACTCTTAGAAGACAGTATGGAGTTAAATGGGACATCTCTGTCTCTATCTAGCGCATACAAGTTGCCATTAGCCGCGTCCTTTTCTACCCTCGCTCTGTTGCCAGATTCCTAATAGCATGGTATAAATATTCATTTTTTATAAATTTCAGGTTTGAACACATTATCCTATGCAGAATTTTTTTCTCTATCAGGTTATATCCTTTTCAGAGTCATTATACATTTCTATAGGTCCAAATTTCTTCAGAAAACGTTTTTTTCAATAGAAGTCCGATATTTGCTGTTTCTATACTCATCACGCACTAACTAACAAACTAACTGCTAGAATGCATCTATATTTTTTTCTTAGGTAGAGTAAACCATAGTGCTACTACCTGCCCACTTTGAATTCTCTATGTTTACTCAGTTAAGTGTTACAATTTTTTAAATTAAATGTTTTCGGAAAATTTTATACCTGTGCACTGCAAAAGTTACGCAGTGTGAAACTTTTTGTTATTGAATTTACATCAGGCAACCAGCGAGAACAAATGTTGAGGAAGGTTGGAGAAAGTTTTTAAAATAAACGAAAAGGCTATAACTTCTTTCTTTCATCGAGTAGGGCAAACAAAAGGTATTCATCTATCCAGCGTATTCTCGCGCCAGGCATGACACAGAAGATAGTATAAGGAGCAGCACTAGCATTAGTGCAAAAGAAGTCGGTGTGTAACTGTGTGGAATCTATGAGCTGTTATTGCGTTATTTGATTAATAGTTTCGTAAATATTTGTAGTTATGGAAGGGGAAGCTAGAAAGAGACGATATATTGGTAAATTAAGAAGTAAGGAACACCAAATAATTATGAAGGTGTTAGATTATTTTTCAAGTAAAATGCGTATAAGTAAGGCAGTAAAAGAAACAGCTAAGGCTATCGGGTATTCAGAAGCAGTAGTGTATAGGATTAAAAAGGAAGTAATGAAAGGACCTCTAAGATCGCCATCGAAAAAGAAAGCAAAAAGGGCGGGGAAAAAAGAAGTATATAGTGAATAGTGCAATGTGGAGTGCGGCGAATTGTTCATTCTTTACTGTTTGCAAATATTCAACCCATGTTGAATATAATTTTGTCACGGGTCAACAGTGATGAGACCCTACCAAATTTCTCAAGGGCCACTTAGTCGGTTCTTACATGATTTTAGGTTGTAATATGAAAGTAGGGGTAACAAGTGCATATTAATAGAAAGAGACGATATCGGTATCATCAGATGGCGACATAAATATCTAAAAGACGTAAAAAGGTTTAGGTACCAGGGGAAATCAATTGTTTATACAGACGAGTCATTTGTTAATGTAGGTCACACAGTAACAAAGGCATGGAGGGATACCAAAGTTAAAAGTGTCCATCCCGTCAAGCAGCAATTGAAGGACTAAGTACAGGACTCGGCCACCTCGGGATCGCGCGCGCAGAAAAATTCGCAACTAGTACATGTTGCAACACTGCGCTCCATTTAACGTGTACTGTCTTGTAAGGGTGGAACGCGCTTTAAATTGTGCACTGTAACGAGGTTTACATTTAATTTGTGGGTAGTAAGATTTTATCTAGTTCTTTGGCTTATCCAATAAAACAAAAGTCTTGGAACGCTTTTTCCACAAAATACAATGCATACCCTTTGTCACGCAAATATGTTGAATAATATGTGCTATTGTAATGAAAACCGAGCAAGCGTTTTAAAGTAAGCCGAGATTTGTTCCATGTAGGTAAAGGGTAGTTTCGGGTGGGAGGATTTGCTTGAAAATCTCCTTGGAAGATGTTGAACTTAAATACTATTTTGGGTATTTTATCGACTTTTCATTTTTAGTTGTGCCGTTCACATGCAGAAGCCTTATTCATAAATGCTCTTTTTTATTGTATTTATTTATTCAAGGAGCTTGTATTTGTTGTGAAATAATAATATTAAGTTAGAATGCGACACTTGCTCTGTTTTGTATAGGTAACTATTAGGGAAAGTAAGAATTACACGATGTTCACAGCATCAACGATCGCAGACGCAAGCGGAGTTAACGAGCCAAGTGCTGAGTGAGGTAGCATTTAGTCAAGCTAGAGTGTGACGTGAAAAAAGTTTTGGCAGAGTGGTACGCCTGTCGCCACTCCGACTGCGCGTCCGTGTTTGCGTTCAATTAGAAAAAACTTTATAGAGCAAGTATTGTATACCACCCAAAATCTGGATATTGAGATTTTACCGGACATTACCCAAATAAAAATAATTTCTAGTGTAATTTCCACGCACGTGTTCTTCCATATACAAAATCCCTTGCCCCCTAGCATGGCAAACTTCACATCGAAAATACATCACATTTATTTTCTCAGAAATGGCTGAACCGTTTTATTTATAATGTTAATAATATTTGCTTGATTAGTAAATCTATAATTGCTAATCTTTCTGAGGTAGTTTTTGTTCAAGTGTAATACATAAATGGTGGACCATAGCTTGCTACTAAAATATAGTCTGTTAAAACACAAAATTTATACGTAATAAATACCCTTTTGTTTCTCGCAGTGCAGTCAACGTATGAACTTTCAAATCAAGTAGCAACGGGCTTTTTAAACAACGGGTTTTAGAGATATGAGTCAGCAGACTTTAACCTGCGACTTCTTGATATTAAGCTTTGTCTTCTGTAGTGTATGCTTGCATTAATGAAAAGTAAAATTAGTTGAATGTTTATTGTAAATATGTAATCAGTTACTTATACCTCACTTCTGCAGTGAGAATAGAGTGGTAGCACTTTAAAATGTGAGTTATTTGTGTAATTTCCATTTGTTACTAACATGAGTTAAAAGGCACAAATTGATTAAATAATTGGATTCCAGCTTGTCTGTTGGAATAAAATTGTGAGCATAGGTTTGGTAAGTGTTCAAATCAGCTCAGGTCTGCTACAGAGCTTGAAAGAATACACCCCTCCCCTCGTTACTTGCAGTAGCTGATCAACACACAGACAGATGGAGAAACCAGTTTGAACTTTCGGTCGCTATACGAGTATGTGTGAACGCACACTTGATAGCAGTAGCCGTAGTCCCACTCTCTTGCCAGATATTCCTCCATATTCAGTGTTCATAATTATTGATGCTAAAAACGTCCTCCATGTGCTGCAACACACATCTGACATCTTTGTATGAAAGAGTGAGCACATTTGTGTGCGTGTATGCGTATGAGCGTGTGTGTACGATGGGTAGGGAAATTCATGATGCGACTGATACACATCAGATGTATTAGCTTATATAACAATTTGGCTGCACTTTTATAACGTGTGTTTCTTTTGTTTCAGGTAAGTGCTGATGATGCCCTTCCATCAATGATATTAACAATCTTATCTACACTTACTTCTGAACCATGAAGTCTGGTATGTATGCACAACCTGTAACCTATATCAGTAATCTGTCGAACTACTTCCATAATGTCGTTTCCCATTAATCCTTGCAATATTATTCATTTGCATTGATTTACTATGAAATTGACAAGAATCTTTTAAAAATCGATGTAACCTAAATATGATTCTATTCGCAATAGTCAACGTGTTTATGATTATAATACAGATGAATGAGGACATTCAAACAAATTCGGAGAATGCGCTCTGAGAATGCGACAAACGTCGCCGGTTGCCTAGACAAATGTAGGTAGAGCATGAGACTTTTGAAAGCCGTGGAGCCCCACGTTGGGCACCACGCGTTAAGCGGATGTGCGGTTTGTTGGTTTGTGGCTGATAAGTCGCTAAAATTCATTGAAGCCGCATCATTGCAACGTTTCATTCCATTTTTATATTTACCAACTGTTACGGTTTGCCTGTAAAATGTACGGAGCGAAGTCCCATCTAAGACTATAGGGCAAATAAGATTTTTTATGGCTTTGTGAGCAGGTCGAAAGTGTTATAAGTTTTCACCACGGACATAGTTAAACTTTGCATTATATTGGAATTTAAAATTAGGGACTGAATGTACTGCACTAATAGGTATACGTGCTATGGTTGACCAGAGCTTATCTCTGAGTCTATCCTTAATCCATGTTCCCCCTTCATTGGGTTGTAACAAAATGCATAGCATACGGTTTTAAAATTTGATTTCATCCTTGGTAACCTTTTGCAACCAGGAGTAAATTGACGCGAGCTGTCAGTAGTGGACGATGTGAGCTTTAAGCCAACTTCCTCATGTAAACTATATTATCGTATTCGCATTCTTATGAGTGCGAAATATGTTTCCCATATTTCTGACTGTTTTTGTTTATACTTCGTGTTATGCAGGGTAAAATATAGACTAGAAATTTATATACTTGTGTTCTTTGTTGTGGCACCAGGGAGAATTATTGCAGCATATCACAGAAAGTAACAGTTCAACCAGACTTTGGAGGATTTTTACAAAACTGAAGTCCCATTTATTTTATAAGTAACTTGTGTACTGAAATATGTAATGTACTTACGCGTTATGCATTTCTGGTAATAGCAAAATTATTACGCTTTGCTGGTTTACGGCTTTCAATTTAGCAACATGTGCGGCGTTGTGGCCGATAGGGTATCCGCCACGTCTCACCAACGCCCTCACTTCGATCCCAGACGAGCTTATGTGGGATTCGTAATGGACAAAGCTGCATCTGGGCGGATTTCCTCGCAGTTCTCCGATTTCCCTCGCCATTCATTGCACCAGCTCTTCCATCGTATTTCCTTTCATTCATTTCGAGTTCATTTCGTGTCATCCGTCTTTCCACTCTCATAGGGTGATAACAGAAAGGAGAATAATAATGACAAGTTGGCACTGAGGTATGCAGTTCATTGGTAAAAAGTGGAATGACGTCATATGAAAGTGTCATTTTCTAGACATGTTATTAACCTAGCATTGCCAAGGGGTGGTATTTTACGTCCACCTTTTGTAATTTTTTAAATTCTGCCTTTTAATTTTTTGATTGAAGACAAGCGCTGGTCCCGTAGCGCAGTTGGTAGAGCACCTGCCTGCCGTGCAAGGGGTCCCGGGTTCGATTCCCGGCAGGGGGTAGGAATTTTTCTCCAGCTAAGATTATTCCTCATCAGGGTTGCCAATGTTTAAAAGTAAAATTATCGTACCGACCACTCAAAATTATAGATTTGGATTCAAAATTATCGCACATCATAAACCAAATGCTACAATAAATGTATCAGCATAACACTTGTGAAAATGTAATAGTATTCATGTTTATGATATCCACTTACAAGATTTGATGATCTCAATCAGTATTACAACTTTAGTACTATGTTTCTCGCACTATTCATCTGAAAGTTCATCATCTTCCTCAACTGTTGCAGCATTATACAAATTTGTTGTTGAGATAAACATCTCGGTGGCATGCAGATTTTCGGACCCACCACATTCTTTCGTAAACTGAGACGACAGAATAAGTCCATTTATCGTATCTAGCGCCAGTTTGTTTCTAATTTTGGTTTTTATTAAACCTAGTTTGGAAAAAAACTCTTTCGCAAGAAGTGTTTCTATGGGGCAATGAAACCACTGATAATACAACCTCCGCCCGTTCTTTAAACCAGTATTTCCACCAAGGTGACGTGTTTAACAGCACTCCAGAAAATGCCAGGTTCAGGCATGTTCTTTATTTCACACGGAATATCACGTATTCCGAGTTTTCTTCAACGATCTTCAATTTTCTGAACAGTGCCTTCTTCATTGAGATTACCAGATCTGGGCACACTGGCAATAAGAGGATAAAGTAGGATTAGTAGGGAATGAGACAGTTGCCTTAGAGGGGTGGAGAGGTCAAAGTAATGTTGCTATTTGTAATTAATTTCATTTCGCTGGTGTGACAAACCAGTGAAAATGATATTTCGCCGGTATCGAAATTATCGTACACCCCCATAATTATCGTGCGGGTTGGCAACCTTGTTCCTCATCATTCCCTGAGTCTGGATGTATAATGGTGGTACCGTGGCTGAGTCAGTACCACCTAGGCGGGACCCGCTTGTGGTATTCGTGGTGGACGAAGCGACGTCGGGGCGGATTTTCTCCGGGTTATCCGGTTTCCCCCGCCATTCATTACACAAATTGCTCGATTATCACCCTTCCAATCATCCATTACGTCTGCATTTCGTATCATCCTCTTCCTCACTATCATACCTGGTGCTTGGCTGACCACCTGCTTCCAGGTCTTCACTGTGTCTGGTCCATAGGTTCGTCTGCTCCCCGACAGACGTCTGACCCTAGACACTGGCTTGTAAGTCCTACATAAGGGGAGGGTAATCACTTCCTCACTCTCATACTGACCACTTCACTCTGTCTGGTACATAAGTTCCTGTGTTCCCTGACAGGCGTCTGACCCTAGACACTGGCTTGTAAGTCCTACATAAGGGGAGGGTAATCACTTCCTCACTCTCATACTGACCACTTCACTCTGTCCGGTACATAGGTTCCTGTGTTCCCCGACAGACGTCTGACCCTACACACTGGCTTGTAAGTCCTACATAAGGGGAGGGTAATCACTTCCTCACTCTCATACTGACCACTTCACTCTGTCTGGTACATAAGTTCCTGTGTTCCCTGACAGGCGTCTGACCCTAGACACTGGCTTGTAAGTCCTACATAAGGGGAGGATAATCACTTCCTCACTCTCATACTGACCACTTCACTCTGTCTGGTACATAAGTTCCTGTGTTCCCCGACAGACGTCTGACCCTAGACACTGGCTTGTAAGTCCTACATAAGGGGAGGATAATCACTTCCTCACTCTCATACTGACCACTTCACTCTGTCCGGTACATAGGTTCCTGTGTTCCCTGACAGACGTCTGACCCTAGACACTGGCTTGTAAGTCCTACATAAGGGGAGGGTAATCACTTCCTCACTCTCATACTGACCACTTCACTCTGTCCGGTACATAGGTTCCTGTGTTCCCCGACAGACGTCTGACCCTAGACACTGGCTTGTAAGTCCTACATAAGGGGAGGGTAATCACTTCCTCACTCTCATACTGACCACTTCACTCTGTCGGGTACATAGGTTACTGTGTTCCCCGACAGACGTCTGACCCTACACACTGGCTTGTAAGTCCTACATAAGGGGAGGGTAATCACTTCCTCACTCTCATACTGACCACTTCACTCTGTCTGGTACATAAGTTCCTGTGTTCCCTGACAGGCGTCTGACCCTAGACACTGGCTTGTAAGTCCTACATAAGGGGAGGGTAATCACTTCCTCACTCTCATACTGACCACTTCACTCTGTCCGGTACATAGGTTCCTGTGTTCCCCGACAGACGTCTGACCCTACACACTGGCTTGTAAGTCCTACATAAGGGGAGGGTAATCACTTCCTCACTCTCATACTGACCACTTCACTCTGTCCGGTACATAGGTTCCTGTGTTCCCCGACAGGCGTCTGACCCTAGACACTGGCTTGTAAGTCCTACATAAGGGGAGGGTAATCACTTCGTCACTCTCATACTGACCACTTCACTCTGTCCGGTACATAGGTTCCTGTGTTCCCCGACAGACGTCTGACCCTACACACTGGCTTGTAAGTCCTACATAAGGGGAGGGTAATCACTTCCTCACTCTCATACTGACCACTTCACTCTGTCCGGTACATAGGTTCCTGTGTTCCCCGACAGGCGTCTGACCCTAGACACTGGCTTGTAAGTCCTACATAAGGGGAGGGTAATCACTTCCTCACTCTCATACTGACCACTTCACTCTGTCCGGTACATAGGTTCCTGTGTTCCCCGACAGACGTCTGACCCTACACACTGGCTTGTAAGTCCTACATAAGGGGAGGGTAATCACTTCCTCACTCTCATACTGACCACTTCACTCTGTCCGGTACATAGGTTCCTGTGTTCCCCGACAGACGTCTGACCCTACACACTGGCTTGTAAGTCCTACATAAGGGGAGGGTAATCACTTCCTCACTCTCCTACCTCCTCACTTCACACTGTCTGGTACATAGGTTCCTGTGTTCCCTGACAGGCGTCTGACCCTAGACACTGGCTTGTAAGTCCTACATAAGGGGAGGGTAATCACTTCCTCACTCTCATACTGACCACTTCACTCTGTCCGGTACATAGGTTCCTGTGTTCCCCGACAGACGTCTGACCCTACACACTGGCTTGTAAGTCCTACATAAGGGGAGGGTAATCACTTCCTCACTCTCCTACCTCCTCACTTCACACTGTCTGGTACATAGGTTCCTGTGTTCCCTGACAGGCGTCTGACCCTAGACACTGGCTTGTAAGTCCTACATAAGGGGAGGGTAATCACTTCCTCACTCTCATACTGGCCACTTCACTCTGTCTGGTACATAAGTTCCTGTGTTCCCTGACAGACGTCTGACCCTAGACACTGGCTTGTAAGTCCTACATAAGGGGAGGGTAATCACTTCCTCACTCTCATACTGACCACTTCACTCTGTCCGGTACATAGGTTCCTGTGTTCCCTGACAGACGTCTGACCCTAGACACTGGCTTGTAAGTCCTACATAAGGGGAGGGTAATCACTTCCTCACTCTCATACTGACCACTTCACTCTGTCCGGTACATAGGTTCCTGTGTTCCCCGACAGACGTCTGACCCTACACACTGGCTTGTAAGTCCTACATAAGGGGAGGGTAATCACTTCCTCACTCTCATACTGACCACTTCACTCTGTCTGGTACATAGGTTCCTGTGTTCCCCGACAGACGTCTGACCCTAGACACTGGCTTGTAAGTCCTACATAAGGGGAGGGTAATCACTTCCTCACTCTCATACTGACCACTTCACTCTGTCCGGTACATAGGTTCCTGTGTTCCCCGACAGACGTCTGACCCTACACACTGGCTTGTAAGTCCTACATAAGGGGAGGGTAATCACTTCCTCACTCTCATACTGACCACTTCACTCTGTCTGGTACATAAGTTCCTGTGTTCCCTGACAGGCGTCTGACCCTAGACACTGGCTTGTAAGTCCTACATAAGGGGAGGGTAATCACTTCCTCACTCTCATACTGACCACTTCACTCTGTCCGGTACATAGGTTCCTGTGTTCCCCGACAGACGTCTGACCCTACACACTGGCTTGTAAGTCCTACATAAGGGGAGGGTAATCACTTCCTCACTCTCATACTGACCACTTCACTCTGTCCGGTACATAGGTTCCTGTGTTCCCCGACAGGCGTCTGACCCTAGACACTGGCTTGTAAGTCCTACATAAGGGGAGGGTAAGCACTTCGTCACTCTCATACTGACCACTTCACTCTGTCCGGTACATAGGTTCCTGTGTTCCCCGACAGACGTCTGACCCTACACACTGGCTTGTAAGTCCTACATAAGGGGAGGGTAATCACTTCCTCACTCTCATACTGACCACTTCACTCTGTCCGGTACATAGGTTCCTGTGTTCCCTGACAGACGTCTGACCCTAGACACTGGCTTGTAAGTCCTACATAAGGGGAGGGTAATCACTTCCTCACTCTCATACTGACCACTTCACTCTGTCCGGTACATAGGTTCCTGTGTTCCCCGACAGGCGTCTGACCCTAGACACTGGCTTGTAAGTCCTACATAAGGGGAGGGTAATCACTTCCTCACTCTCATACTGACCACTTCACTCTGTCCGGTACATAGGTTCCTGTGTTCCCCGACAGACGTCTGACCCTAGACACTGGCTTGTAAGTCCTACATAAGGGGAGGGTAATCACTTCCTCACTCTCCTACCTCCTCACTTCACTCTGTCTGGTACATAGGTTCCTGTGTTCCCCGACAGACGTCTGACCCTAGACACTAGCTTGTAAGTCCTACATAAGGGGAGGGTAATCACTTCCTCACTCTCCTACCTCCTCACTTCACACTGTCTGGTACATAGGTTCCTGTGCTCCCTGACAGGCGTCTGACCCTAGACACTGGCTTGTAAGTCCTACATAAGGGGAGGGTAATCACTTCCTCACTCTCATACCTCCTCACTTCACACTGTCTGGTACATAGGTTCCTGTGTTCCCCGACAGGCATCTGACCCTAGACACTGGCTTGTAAGTCCTACATAAGGGGAGGGTAATCACTTCCTCACTCTCCTACCTCCTCACTTCACACTGTCTGGTACATAGGTTCCTGTGCTCCCTGACAGGCGTCTGACCCTAGACACTGGCTTGTAAGTCCTACATAAGGGGAGGGTAATCACTTCCTCACTCTCCTACCTCCTCACTTCACACTGTCTGGTACATAGGTTCCTGTGTTCCCCGACAGACGTCTGACCCTAGACACTGGCTTGTAAGTCCTACATAAGGGGAGGGTAATCACTTCCTCACTCTCATACTGACCACTTCACACTGTCTGGTACATAGGTTCCTGTGTTCCCCGACAGACGTCTGACCCTAGACACTGGCTTGTAAGTCCTACATAAGGGGAGGGTAATCACTTCCTCACTCTCATACTGACCACTTCACACTGTCTGGTACATAGGTTCCTGTGTTCCCCGACAGGCGGCTGACCCTAGACACTGGCTTGGAAGTCCTACATAAGGGGAGGGTAATCACTTCCTCACTCCCATACTGACCACTTCACACTGTCTGGTACATAGGTTCCTGTGTTCCCCGACAGACGTCTGATCCTAGGCACTGGCTTGTAAGTCCTACATAAGGGAAGGGTAATCACTTCTTCACTCTCATACTGACCACTTCACTCTGTCTGGTACATAGGTTCCTGTGTTCCCTGACAGACGTCTGATCCTAGGCACTGGCTTGTAAGTCCTACATAAGGGGAGGGTAATCACTTCCTCACTCCCATACTGACCACTTCACTCTGTCTGGTACATAGGTTCCTGTGTTCCCTGACAGACGTCTGACCCTAGACACTGGCTTGTAAGTCCTACATAAGGGGAGGGTAATCACTTCCTCACTCTCATACTGACCACTTCACTCTGTCTGGTACATAGGTTCCCGTGTTCCCTGACAGACGTCTGACCCTAGACACTGGCTTGTAAGTCCTACATAAGGGTAGGGTAATCACTTCCTCACTCTCATACTGACCACTTCACTCTGTCTGGTACATAGGTTCCTGTGCTCCCCGACAGACGTCTGACCCTAGACACTGGCTTGTAAGTCCTACATAAGGGGAGGGTAATCACTTCCTCACTCTCATACTGACCACTTCACTCTGTCTGGTACATAGGTTCCTGTGCTCCCCGACAGACGTCTGACCCTAGACACTGGCTTGTAAGACCTACATAAGGGGAGGGTAATCACTTCCTCACTCTCATACTGACCACTTCACTCTGTCTGGTACATAGGTTCCTGTGCTCCCCGACAGACGTCTGACCCTAGACACTGGCTTGTAAGTCGTACATAAGGGGAGGGTAATCACTTTCTCATGCTCATACTGACCACTTCACTCTGTCTGGTACATAGGTTCCTGTGCTCCCCGACAGACGTCTGACTCTAGACACTGGCTTGTAAGTCCTACATAAGGGTAGGGTAATCACTTCCTCACTCTCATACTGACCACTTCACTCTGTCTGGTACATAGGTTCCTGTGCTCCCCGACAGACGTCTGACTCTAGACACTGGCTTGTAAGTCCTACATAAGGGTAGGGTAATCACTTCCTCACTCTCATACTGACCACTTCACTCTGTCTGGTACATAGGTTCCTGTGCTCCCCGACAGACGTCTGACACTAGACACTGGCTTGTAAGTCCTACATAAGGGGAGGGTAATCACTTCCTCACTCTCATACTGACCACTTCACTCTGTCTGGTACATAGGTTCCTGTGCTCCCCGACAGACGTCTGACTCTAGACACTGGCTTGTAAGTCCTAGATAAGGGGAGGGTAATCACTTCTTCACTCTCATACTGACCACTTCACTCTGTCTGGTACATAGGTTCCTGTGTTCCCTGACAGACGTCTGATCCTAGGCACTGGCTTGTAAGTCCTACATAAGGGGAGGGTAATCACTTCCTCACTCCCATACTGACCACTTCACTCTGTCTGGTACATAGGTTCCTGTGTTCCCTGACAGACGTCTGACCCTAGACACTGGCTTGTAAGTCCTACATAAGGGGAGGGTAATCACTTCCTCACTCTCATACTGACCACTTCACTCTGTCTGGTACATAGGTTCCCGTGTTCCCTGACAGACGTCTGACCCTAGACACTGGCTTGTAAGTCCTACATAAGGGTAGGGTAATCACTTCCTCACTCTCATACTGACCACTTCACTCTGTCTGGTACATAGGTTCCTGTGCTCCCCGACAGACGTCTGACCCTAGACACTGGCTTGTAAGTCCTACATAAGGGGAGGGTAATCAGTTCCTCACTCTCATACTGACCACTTCACTCTGTCTGGTACATAGGTTCCTGTGCTCCCCGACAGACGTCTGACCCTAGACACTGGCTTGTAAGTCCTACATAAGGGGAGGGTAATCACTTCCTCACTCTCATACTGACCACTTCACTCTGTCTGGTACATAGGTTCCTGTGCTCCCCGACAGACGTCTGACCCTAGACACTGGCTTGTAAGTCGTACATAAGGGGAGGGTAATCACTTTCTCATGCTCATACTGACCACTTCACTCTGTCTGGTACATAGGTTCCTGTGCTCCCCGACAGACGTCTGACTCTAGACACTGGCTTGTAAGTCCTACATAAGGGTAGGGTAATCACTTCCTCACTCTCATACTGACCACTTCACTCTGTCTGGTACATAGGTTCCTGTGCTCCCCGACAGACGTCTGACTCTAGACACTGGCTTGTAAGTCCTACATAAGGGTAGGGTAATCACTTCCTCACTCTCATACTGACCACTTCACTCTGTCTGGTACATAGGTTCCTGTGCTCCCCGACAGACGTCTGACACTAGACACTGGCTTGTAAGTCCTACATAAGGGGAGGGTAATCACTTCCTCACTCTCATACTGACCACTTCACTCTGTCTGGTACATAGGTTCCTGTGCTCCCCGACAGACGTCTGACTCTAGACACTGGCTTGTAAGTCCTAGATAAGGGGAGGGTAATCACTTCCTCACTCTCATACTGACCACTTCACTCTGTCTGGTACATAGGTTCCTGTGCTCCCCGACAGGCGTCTGACTCTAGACACTGGCTTGTAAGTCCTACATAAGGGGAGGGTAATCACTTCCTCACTCTCATATTGACCACTTCACTCTGTCTGGTACATAGGTTCCTGTGTTCCCCGACAGGCGTCTGACTCTAGACACTGGCTTGTAAGTCCTACATAAGGGGAGGGTAATTAGGGAAAGAAGAAAGAAGACAAGCACTTAATAGCTGTCAATCACTGTTTCTGCTACTGAATTACGTAATTGTTTCAAGGTTTTTTTGTTGGTCTTTTTGAGAAACAATGAAATATCAAGGTAGTCATAAAGTACTGCCCCGTCGGTATAATGTGATTCATGTAAAAAAGTAAGAGTTAAACAATGTTACTTATTAACTTCATAAATATGATAAGATATACCCAATTTTAAAATAAATTTGTTTTAAAAATTGGTCCGACTTTTGTTACCAGGTGGTCACAAAGTGACACCCCGCCATTCTCCCGCCGTTGGTAGTGTAAGTTCTGGAATAAAGCTTGGTATTACTAGGGTGAGTACCGACAGTTTTCCTTCCGTTGTATAGGTTGATAGCCGCTGTCTATGGTAGCATCCTGTATAGTCTGAAGAGGCTATTTATAATGTCCCATTCTTTGCGACTATGTTTGCTTTCAATTTGATTGTAGCCAGAGTTGAATAGCTGATAATTAATCGAGGGTTAAGTCTCAGTTGTTAGCGCACGAGATGTGTGGCAGCACGTGCTCGGAATTGTGCCAAATACCGTCACAACTGGTCCACTTCTAATGTTAGATGTTCTCCCTCCTCTGTGTGTTGCGCAATTGAGGTGGCTCCATCTAGTAGGACACTTCTGGACTCCAGCATCCCACGTCGCTTCACCGTGTTCTTCCTGTTGGTCAACAGATGCTCTCCTACGGGCAGTAATTGCAATAGTTACTGAACATTGTTACAAAATGAAACCACGATTAGGTTTAAAGAACTAAATAATCTTACTGTTCTTCAAAATATCCCCCATGAACATCAATACTCTGACAAAATGACTAAATCCAGACCTGTTATTTTTCTATCACTTTGTCTCTTAAAATTTTACCACAAACACAGTTTTCTTTTCGTTGTTAACAGTCTACAGTCAACTTTTACCTCTCGTAACCTTGCTCAGATCTTTCAGTGTCTTTCCTCACTTTCTCTGTCTCTGTCCACTAACTACATTTCTCACACGCAGCTGTCTCGCACTCGCACTGTCCGACTTATGTCTGTAACCATAAAGTTGTTCACTGTTGTTCCTGGCCTCCTTATATAGTGGGGATGACGTCACACGAACCTTTCTCCTAGGTTTCGTAGAAAGCTCCTTTGTCTAGCCGCTTCTAACAGACGCGCGAGGCAGCTTGACCTTTGAACGCTCATGACGCCTGTTGTGGGCAGAAGTGAGGATCCAGCGGCCGCCGGGCGGTAGGCCAAGGCTACACTCAAAGGGCTGTACTGTCACAGGACAGTAATTGAACTATTTCTGCGTCTCCCTATCTCAATTAGCATGAAGGGTAAGACTAGTTTGCAGAAATCCATGTGAATATAGCGTGTGTTTCATGTGCCAGTGTGGTATTTTCGTCAGGTTTAATGAGTTTCATCTCGAGACACCTGTACACATTTTTAAAGCGGTAAGCTCACTTGAATGTGTAATATACGAGATCGCCACGTTGGTTGGTTGTAACCAGTTCAGTTGCTTGTCAATTACAGCTCGAAACCGCAGGCAGCCGTTCAAGTGTTAAATCATACAAGCTGTTTCAATCCACGTCACTCAATCTCTAAAATTACCACACCACACAACTGGCTTATTGTCGATATCACTCTTCAAACATCAAAGATTGCGTTTTCCAGAGTTGCAATTCGCTGTTTTGGTCAAGTCCATTCAGGCGCCTTAACCCTCTATTGCTACATATGCGACGCTTGTTATAATTCCCAGGTCGTTTAGGCATCCCTATCACGGGCACCTTAATTCAGTCATAAGTAGACTCGGATTTTAGGTAAAAACCTATTTTTTTTTCCACATGATATATAGAACATACAAGTTGTGCATAATTATGGAAAGATATGTTCGAAAATGGTGGTCCTATACAATCTGAAGATTCCTAATTTCACGTTAGAACCTATTTCTACCTAATTTTACATGTTTCACCTTTTTAACTTGATAATACGGTAACGCTTATAGGCCTATATGCCAGTCGTGCCTTGACAACAATCACAGTGAACAATGCATAATGTGGAGGACAGTAAAAACATTGTTTTGAAACTGGGAGAGGATACAGTGAGCAGCCAAAGAGCTTCTGCCGGACCCAACAATTGTCCATGATACTGCATTCATCAAATCACATTATGTATTTCTAGTCCTCACTGCCTTCAGGCAAACCGATCTACGCGCAACTGGGATTCACAGAAGAGGTGACAGAAAAAATCAGCTTGGTTCGTGGGTATGTTGGTGAAAAAGTTTTTGAAAAACTCAAATCAGTGGTTCAACAAACCCAGGACATCAGTTGATCTGGACCGCTCACTTTCGTCTTATAACCTGACAAGCGATACGGTTTTTCAGTGGTAAACTTAGAAAAGGTGTTAGTTGTTTACTGCGACTCTAATTATGGACCTATACAATAAAGAGAGTCAAATGTTTTGGCTAATTTGTAATGGGAAATAAAAAAAATGTTTCTTGTTCATCTATTTTTGCAATTTTAGAACCCATTTTTATTTGTGATAGAACCTATCTTAGGTACCTAATTTAAGATTTTTAAAAGTCCGAGGTCTACTCATAAGCATTAAGGCAAGTTAAAATGGACTTGCCATTCCTTCAAAGACTAAAGTCTTGAGTTCGAAGTACGGATCCGAGGAACTGCAGTTGTAGAATAGGGGGAGGGCTCACGTAAAATAATCGGTGTCATGGGTGTCCTTGTTATCAAGTGGCAACATTATGTGTTAGACCAGCGCTGGCCAACCTTCTCATGTGGTCGGGCACATTTAATTCATCCTAAAGAGGGCAGGCGGCATCACAGCCACTGGTAGGTTAAGGGGAGGAAAAAGGGAAAGCACTGATTAGGGAAATAATGAATACAGCTTTAGGTGTACAAAAACATACTTCATGGGTATCTACTGCGAAGATATTAGGAAGGAAATAATTTTATCTTGAAATTTGAATTAATATTTGAAATCGTCGGAGTGAAAATGTGCTTATGAAAGGCGCCAGAAAAATACATCCATGATTTTAGGAATCTTGAGAATGACATTTCAATGTTTGTTAAGCCTTTTACTGTAGATGTAGTCAATGTAAGAGTTAACTGCAATGTGAATTCATAGATCTACAAACAGATCTTGACGAAAATATAAGTGCAGAGATTTAGTTGGCATTGACGTGTTCAAAAAACTATGTAAGGTAATATATGTTGGTTTGGGAGAATTTACTGCATGTTTCAGCAATATTTTGCTCCACCTGTGTGTGTGAACAATTCTTTTTCTCTGATGGACATAGAAAAATCCAAACTGACATCTCCCGTTTCAGATAACCACCTGTCGGCGGAACTGCATATTGCTGGTACAGATATTACGCCAGAGTTTGACTGTGTTCTCCTATGTCTTGGTGACAATGTGTGTAATTGCGATTTCACATAGTAACAGTTGAAACAAACGCCGTAATCGTTAACTGTATTGATCTACCACTGTCAAGAATTTAAGAAGCCAAGAATTAACGGTCCAACCAGCAAGAATGTTAAGCGGGTTGCGTGCACAGTGGTTTCCGGGTTGCCCCTGTTCTAGAGGGACGGCTAGGAGCACGTCCTCACCGGCACTTGTCACCCTGATTTCATCCTGTGTCACTGTTCTTTTAAATTTATCACAACTAGATCTAAAATTTCTTCTCTACGTATTTCTTAAATAAAGCCCTTTTCTGTGGGGTTCTGTCGGTTTTATCACAGAAGATCTGTCTTTTTGTCAAGTTCGTTATCAAGCCTCCAGAGTTTTAATTGTATTGTTTCTGAGAGCAAATTGGCGCTTTATTTGAGCGCACACAAGCTCAGTCGAAAAATACACCTAAAATATGTAATTGCGTATAAATACCGGACGACTGAAGCTAAAATTACACTTTTTTGTGACATGCTTGCACGAACATTCTCTTTATGTGACAAATTTTACGCTTGTAATAAATTATGAATATCGGAGGCTTAATCTGGTAATTACTAAGTGAGACAAGATGTTCTAATCGGCAACGCTGCACTCCTGTGATTAGGTAAAGCCGTAGGGCCTAATAAGGTTATACGCAGAAGGTTTGACGCGAATATCAAATCGATATTCATATTTTATTAACTCTCGTAATTGTGTATGTAAAGCATTTTTCAGATAGCAGAGATGTTTACAAACTCTGGAGTAACATTAACTTGAAGCACCTCACGTCTGCCCTTCATTCTATGGAGATCTTAACTTGGTGAACAGCCACTATATTATTAATTATTGTGGAGACTATGACTCATGACAACTTACGGAGGAGGACATAGCAGCTCAATCGAAAGGCGATCTTTTGTGCCTATGCCTCTTGACGGGACGCCCCCAGGAGGACGGATGAGGCGAATGGATCCGAAAGGTGGCCGGAACGTTGCCACGACAGAGCAGGTTGCAGAGTCGCTAAAAGCGCCCCGGCGGGGCTGGCTTAGTTTCCCTCCCCTCTCACTCTGTCTTGTACCCTTCCATGGGCCCCCGGACACCAGTGACTCGCCTTCCAACCCGGGACGAGATTTCTAGAGCGTATTATTTCCCCCTGCCGTGATACACTCTTCACCTAATCCTCTCGGTTTCTGGACACTAGCACTACCTCGCTCGGCGGTCCCGCAAGCGGCCGGCGAAGTAAGCAGTAGGGCAATGGTCGCTCGGATGGTCAGACATCCAAGGTCGCACACATCCCGCTGCATTCGCCTGGCGACCCGGGGAAACCTCCAAAAAACCCATGGGTCAGGAAAGTTGGCCACGGGGATCGAAGCCGCGCGCCCCCAAATGCGGGCCACAGACGTCACCGCCTGAGTCATCCCGCTCGCTATCAGTTGTTATACTGCTCGCATAAACGCTGCTCCAAATTGCGGTAACTGTCAAGTAATGGCATAATTGTGTTGGGGCGTCTGTACCAAGCGAGGTTTGCTGATAATTTAGGTATTTCTTGAGTGGTAGGGTGACATGAAAGCTTTGCTAATGAATTCACTTCGCTTCTCGGTACGCGCGACCTCTCGATGAAGAACTCTCGCTTTTGTTTGCAACTTCTCTCAGAGAGGAGAGGGAGCACTAAAAGGGTCGAGGAGTGACGGCAAGACCTACTACAACTTTAAACTGTGTCACGAGTTCACAGAAAGACTGCATGTTGCATTCATTCTACATACTTGCCCAAACATGTCTTCCGGGAACACCTGAATATTGTCCCATATCGAGCTGTCCATCTTAGGTAACGTAGACTATGCAGAAGGCCTGAACAATAATATCTCAACTGCCTCTTGTATCTAGTGGTTAGCATGCTAACCTTCAAATCCTAGAATCGAACCCGGAATACTCTGTAAGGTGGGAATTTCTATTTAACCAGGATAATTCCCCATCCACCCTCGACTCTGGAAGTGTGAATGAGAATGTGATTTTAATGTAATAACCAAAAGTGAACCAACCCAAAGATTATCACTACTGTAAGCTACTGATCATCATAGCCGATGAGCAATTGTTCCGAAGGTAAAAATCTGATGTGTTGCACTCACATGACTTTCTCTACTCTTGTACTAACCATTCTTACAAACTCTTATTCCTATATATTCTTCGTGTTGAGATAAACATTTGCTGAAATTATCTTATTATTTTCTAGTAGGTACAAGGGGAATATGGCTATACAGTATTCTTTGGGAGATAGTCAAAGCTTTTAAAGCTTTTAAATTCCATTCTTTTTGCACGGTTAACGTATAAAAAATTGAATAACGATGTTCCATTCAGACATTTCGGTTGTCATTTTCAGTTCTGTTTGAGCTCAGTAATTCGGAATGTTAACTGATGCATATTTGGCCTCGTTTCTGTAGCTCAAAGTAAGCAATACGAGGTTGTTAGCAGGCAGTGTGGGGTCAGCGTTCGGGCATCATCGAGGTGTTAACGTGTAGCCCTCGGAGCGCTGGTTGTTGCTACTGCTGCCGCCGCCACCGCCGCCGCCGCCTTGTGAAGCACTTGGAGCTAATCGAATTTCACGGGCCGCTGCTCTTGTTCCATGGCCGCTCTTCCTTTCACGAGAACAACACATTCATTTGCAAATGAAATAAATCGACAGCACAAACACAAGGAGTTACTTCTATTGAGTTAGGAACTCCATACCCTTGATGAGTTAGAAAGAGCAAGTCAGTGTTCTACGGAACCTTCCACAACCTTCAGTTAACCAAGTGGTCACTTGTGTTACTCTAGCTTAAAGTAATGCACAGTGAGGCCGGATTTAGCTCCACCTACTTTTCGCCCAGCTATGACGCATTCACGGGACTCAAAAACAAACCTCTCTAAGGTGTGGTTCGTGAATGAGAGAAGGAAAAATCTGATGGTGTAGCACCCATATGACTTTCTCTACTCCTGCACTAACCTTTCTGACAAACAGTTATTCCTCCATCTTCTTCATGTTAGTGGAGATAAACATTTGCAGAAATTATCTTATTGCTTATTGCCTTGTAGGTACAATGGGAACACAGTAGGCTTTGAACGGCGGTAAAATGTTTTAAGAGTGCACGGCCAAAACAAAAAGTGAAAAATTTTGTTTGTGAAAGGTAGTTTAGGGTGGAGGAATTTTCTTCAAAATCATCGTGTCGTATCCTTGAAATATATTAAACTTTAAATATCAACTTGGGTTTTTAACCCACTTTTCGTTTTGGAGTTATGCTATACTCAGACTCCACACAGACCTTTTTCTAAAAATGTTCTTTTTTTATTCAGGGGTCTCAAAACACGTATTTACGGTGAAATCTCGATATAAATATTTGGTTGGAATACAATACTTCCCCCTGCTTAGTATACGTTGCGGAGAAAGTAAAAATTGCTATTTTTGTTGCCGTTTTACTGAATGTCACGTCCAACGAGTTGCATAGGGAGGTTACCTCCTGAAATCGTTATCTAACGTCTTGAGAAAAGTAGACTTTGTATTTGCAATCGCGTTATCTGTTCTGCAGATAAGGGGGATATGTGACAATTGGTAGTTTGCCAGTAAAACAGTCATACTCTCAGCTACTGTGGTGTGGCGGCGATGCCTAGATCTGGATATCACTACAGTTACCCCAAACGGAAGGTTCCTTTTGAAGAGACGAGGCAATGGGTATCCGACTCTGAAACCGACGATGTCTTCCTGGTAAGTGTCATTGTCTATATCTGCAGTATTTGTCCACAGATTGCTCCTCAGGGAGTTCCATTGTATTGGACTGGTCTCTTTGGTTTGTCGGCAAATGCTGTGGTGGATTATACAAAGTATTAGGGGTACGATTTTAACAACGAATTCTTGACGTTATACTAAAACATAACTTCCTATTTTATCTATAGTGCATGGTTGAATATATAAAAAAATTGGTGAAATGTTTAATTGCCAATAAGTCACTACTGCTTTGTCTTTTACTTTTGCATTAACATAGAGAGGTATACAATTGTTCGTTTATTTTCCGTTTGTTGCTAAAATAACCGTTTATTTACTGAATGATAAGTATAGAATAATTGATTTCCCGCGTGTCCATTGAGTACATTCCTGAACATACGCTTGGCAGTCGCGCAACAGTGACGTGTATGTAGAGCGGAACGTCAGGAATGTTGACAGTAAAAACTACTTGCTCAGATCTCGTGATGACTGCTCGAAAAGGAAACCACCCTTTCCCTCGTTTCTTGCAGTAGCTGATAAAGAAAACAGAGACACGTAGCGAAACTTTGACCTGCTTGGGACTTCCGCCTGTATGGTGTAGCAGACGAATATTCACCTCCATCTGTCAGATATCTTGATTAGTTTTTGAGATAATGGATAATCAATTTAGTAGATTTAATAATGCCAAGATAAGGTTTTATTCCCCTTAAATAAGAAATACAACTGGATTGTGCAAAAACGTTTTATTATAACAGTTTTATTTTACTTTTACCGCATGCTATTGACATATTTTTCCAAAACGGTTCACTTCGCTTCCTGCTTTTTGCTCGTTTTCTCGAAAATTAATGACTTGCGATGCCCAAGAGGGAAACACCAAGTATATAAAGGAGTATCGAGATCTTCATTCTCGAGTATGCTCAAGAGAATGCGCATTTCAAGGGACCCAAAGATTTCCTCTCTCCTAGAACCAGTGGCTGAGAAACACAAGGCAAATACATTATTTCCATCTGTGTTTAGTCTCCAGAAAGTGGTACTGAGCCTCATCCGTAGGATGATGCTCTATGGATGCGTGTCACATAAATATAAACAAAAACTTCATTATTGAGGAAGTTTCTCTCATTTTCATTGAGCGCGCTGGCATTCTCTCCGATGTCGTCAGTGATGTGGCATCAGTTTCTAGAGCTGATCGAGGGTGTCCGGGAAATTTGCCATGTGATTTGGTTGGATAGGTTAGATATTTAAATAAAAGGTTAGCTCAGTTTTGAAAGTAGTTAAGCTATGTTTTAGATCGGTGAGAACTTTCGCAAGTTCATTTGACTATAGTGTATTTACTGGCAACGAGACCTCGGTCCGTGCGGGAGCAATGTTGGTAGCAAGGCAACCACCGACTGGGCGCATGCGCAGTAAGTACATTTGGGCTCGGCTTTAATTCCTTTTATATCAAGTGAGTTTGTGTATTTCTGATCGTTCACAACGCATTTAAAGTTTCTTTTTTATATTCTTTATTACTTTTTTATATTTCGATCATATTTGTCTTTTCCTATAGACTGTAGATAATACGCAAATTATGTCAAGTAAAAAAAAATATTTTGCGGGACGTTAAGTAAAGAATGAGAACTTTGTGCTTCTGAAAATGTCGCGTGTTATGAAACGCTGTGGAGGATGTGCGTTGCTTCACAAAGTATATCTTGCTGCAGAGACAGATAACACGTGATAAAGATGACAACATGTTTCATATCGCTTCTGCCATCTGCACTCGAGTGTGTGATTGATAAATTAAAAGGCACCTAACAGTTTATTTATATTCTTCTGTCCACCAATGCACTTCTTTAACGGGACAGTCAATTGAAAGTCGATGTTTTGGATGAAATATTAAATTTTGTACTTTCGTTAATCATTAATTCTTCGTTTCTTTCTATATTTAAAATCGTATGTTTTACTCTATTTTTTAGAATATGTATGACTATAATTTATTAAAATCGACAAAAAAGAATGTTGTTCGATTTTAGTTCTATAAAATAATTGGGTCATTCGTGAAGGCGAAAAATGTATTATTTACCTCCGAACGCCATTTTAAAAGCTCTGCTGCATGTTTAAATGGCACATGGACTTTGTGTGTGCTATGCATTGAACATTGCGTTTTTCTTCCTGCAAGCGTTTCTTGCGGAGCACTTTTTGTATTGCACTAATAAAATTTGTTACTAATGTTCACAGAGGCACAACAAATAAAAATTGCGCTAGATTTTTTTGACAGATGTGTCTAAGTATATGCTTTCAATTTTCAGAAACAAAAATCGCAAATTTTGAGCAAAAAGAACCATTTGCAAGTTTAAGGGACACTGGGAGTGAAATTTGAAAGTTTCACATTTTTTTATAGATTTTTCTGAAAATTTTACTGTGTTTGTATTTATATGAGAATAGGAGGTACACCAAATTTCATTAAAATTGGATAATTCGTTTAGGATATATAAATTATTTTATGAATTTAATAGGCACATTTTCAAAATAGAGCTCGCGTCTATTGACTTTCCAAAATTCATTTATATTGGCAGAACTGATACTCTAAAACATGGGTAACAATTGTATGAAGATATATTTCAAATACGTTTGCTAAAGAAAATTTAATCTTAAAAATTATTGATTTTTTTCATACAAAAATGTTTTTGGAATTCATGTTAATGATAACATCAATATTGAATCATAGTTTTGTTTAGCTGCTATTTATTAATACTTTTGGAAGTTTTCATTGAATTTGAAGCAAAACTCAGGCGCGACCTTCTTTTGGAATGTTCAGAAATGTAGTTTTGAGAAAAACAGGCTTTTATATAGGAGCATCCTGTGTACGTTAAGGGAAGAGCACTATTTGAAAGGGCCGTAATGACCACATGGAGTGAGGGATATGAAAACTGTTAGCTGATCCAAACGCACAGGTGTTCCAGGAACATTTTAAGGTAAAAAAAAAAAAAAAAAACAATTTTCGACTTTTTGACAATTTTGACCAAAATTTCACTCCCAGTGTCCCTTAAACATTTTGTAGTCTAAACTGAGTCTAAACTGCGGAGACCGCCGCACCGTAGCCGAGTGGTTAGATCATTAGCTTCTCACCAAAGTGGCCGGGTTCGATCCAAGGCAACCGCATTTGGGATTGGTGGTGGACGAAGCGGAACTGGGGCGGGTTTCCTCCGGGTTCTCCGGTTTCCCCCGCCATCTCATTCCACCGGTGCTCCATCTTCATTCAATGTATCAGTATCACCGCCTGCGGTGCCGTAGTAGTGAAAGGGTCGTTAGACACTACCAAAAAAACTTGAAGAGGACAGAGAAACGTTGCTTGTCTTATACCGCAGCCAACCCGATCTTTTTAAACGACTCCGAAACTTAATACATTATTTATCTCAAGCCTTTAATCCCAAAAAGGAAGGCCAGGAGAAAGCGGAAAGTTAAATATAGTTGTTTCCAGTGCATTTAATCTTATTTTAAATTCACGTGACTGAGAACAGTTTCCAGTGAAACTGTTATTTCAATTTGACTGAGCAAACTTCCCTCAATTATAGTAATAAAATAGTTCGATTTGTGCTGCTTCAACTGTTTAAGGGTCTCCAGTAAATGCTTTGCCCTATTTCAATATGGGAATAATCCACGTAGGTGAATTTATAGGCAGCACTGCAGATATTCGCCTGCACAGAAATTTATCTCCTCGATAATCCTGTCGTCTTGCCTACCCGTTCTACTTTGCACAGTTACAACTTAGAACATTTAAATTCACCGGATGCAAGGACTTTGCCACCCCCAGCCGTTTATTGTGTTGCAGTGGCGGGTTGCGCTACAGATTTGTTAATTAGTGACTTCTTTGGTATTGCTTACGTTTAAGAAGTCTGTCAATATTTGGCGATAATGTCGAAGTGCATACCCTTAGAAGTTACACCAAGTGATCGTCGCATAACATATTGCGATAGACATTTAATATAGTTCAATTTGGAGAAACTGTTCGCAAATATACCGGGTGGTATATATATGGCATTTGGTTCTTTGATCAGCCGATTTCGAAAAAATAATGGTTTTTGTTCCAAATTAGATGTTTAATGCCGTAAGAATGTACGAACGTAGTTTGTAATTGTAAGATGCGTAGATAACTTATTTCTAACATAGCTTCGGTAGTAATTAGGGACATCACACAGGGATTAGAAATAGTTAATCACTTAAAAGAATGACAGAAATTACAAACAGCTTTTTCAGACGTGGAGTAAGTCGACAACATTGCATTGAGGTTGGTCACGGATCTGAACCGGTTTCCGAATTTAAACATGTTGGTCGCTTGCAGGGTGGTGCACTGTTTTGGGAGATAACGATTCTGATTGACTTAGCTCGCACAGTAAACATGGAAGGACGCGTTAATGCATTTGTT
Organism: Tenodera sinensis; assembly: GCA_030765045.1. NCBI lineage: Eukaryota > Metazoa > Arthropoda > Insecta > Mantodea > Mantidae > Tenodera > Tenodera sinensis. The sequence continues at coordinate 17,714,480 of CM060970.1, forward strand.
TACGCTGGTATAAGTATTGACAAATTCAAACAAGAGGAAAAGTGTTTTGACTTAAATTGTGTGTTTTAGCGAGATCCACTTATTTTGTTTAGTAAGCTTTTATCTGTCTCTTACATTTATACAAAAATCATCCAGAATGAAGAGTTCTTCTGAAGAAATTCTCGGAAAAATCAAGTTATGACTTAGTAACTGTCATGGAAACTCCTGTTTAGTAACTGTCATGGAAACTCCTGTTTGTGTCCGTCACTGGATCCCCCAGGGGGACCTACCACGGTAGGTCCGGGCTTGGCGCACCCGGGGCCCCGAGCCGCTCATCCCCATTATCATCCCCTCGCCTCCATAAGGTCTAGCCACGTTATCATCCACTTAGATTTAGTCTCTTCCTCTTCTAGGTCTTATGGTTTTATGTAGGTTAAGTTTTAGAATTATAACTCCTGTCTCACCAACAGGGATCTATCCTGTCTCCGTGGCTCCTGTCCCACGGTTTCGGCGCAGCTTCCAACTTGTGTGCTCTTCGGAGGCTCAGGCGTGAAGGTTGAGTGGACCCTCCTCACTACCCCTTTTGTGCGACACTAGGTGCGGAGCCGTTCCATTGTCAAGTACACCCCCGTAGCTCCTTAGGGGCCGGGTCCCCATGGGTATCTCGGCGGCCGTGCTGCCGCTGGGGTGTACAGGGGGACCCGACGTGTTACCGCTGTCTGGGGTCCGATGTAATCAACCACAAGTCCCCTGAATCCACGCTGACTCCGTTGAGGCAGCGTGGGCTAGAGTGGGGAGCCACAGGCGGTTATTCCTGTGGTAGGGGCATAAAGTCGGGCCTGCCTTTGGTGGAAATGTCGCATACCGGTAAGTAGTGATAGGCGGAGGGTAACTTTTTCTGATGTACTCCTTGAGATCGGGTCTGAAGCGGGTGCTTCGGGCCGGCACAGACCGGAAGATTTAGGTGTCTTTTTCCTTTATCCCCCGGATGGCAGGCTGACGCCGACGGTCCGGAAGGGGGACCTTTTCATAATGTCTCCTCTGCGCTCCCCCCCTTCAACTCCACGATTTCTGGTTATGAGTATGGTAAGCGAGAAGAAGACCCTGGCTACTCTGAGTCCGTTTTATATTAAAAAGGAAGTAGATCGCTTATGTGGCGCTGTAAAAAATGTCACTCGATGTAGGGACGGCAACTTGCTGATAGAGGTGGCTCAAGACTCCCAAACCGCAAAACTACTTAAAGCCACTCTCTTAGGTTCTTATCCCGTAAAGGTAGAGAAGCATAAGACTTTGAATAGTTGTCGCGGCGTAGTTTCAACATCAAGTCTGGACAACCTCTCTAACGAGGACATAGTTAACTGCCTCTCTGACCAAGGTGTTATTGCTGCATACCGTTTAATTGGTAAGAAGGATGACAAGCCCTCCCCCTTACGTACGGTTTTCCTTACGTTTGAACGTACGACTCTGCCGCAATTCATTTTCTGCGGGTATGAACGCGCAACCGTACGACCGTATGTGCCGAACCCTATGCGTTGTTTCCGCTGCCAGAAGTTCGGGCATACGCAGCAGCGATGTACCGGTACACCAGTTTGTCCTCGCTGTGGTCGAAATGCTCACGACGGCTCCCTGTGCGATCAGGACTCCACCTGTGTCAACTGTGGAGGTGCACACCCGTCGAACTCGCGCGATTGCCCCCGCTTTTTAGAGGAGAAGGCAATCCAGGAGCTTCGGGTTAAGGAACACCTGACTTTTGTAGACGCACGAAAGCGGTATCAGGAACTTCATCCAACCACCACCTTGAAGTTTTCTGCAGCTGTCCGCCAGGCTGTTCCGAAACAGGACGCCGTCGTACAGACGTGCCCCAGTTCGCCCTCTCGGGTTTCCGTGGGAGTACAAACTGGCTCACCTGACGAGCATAGTTCTACTCCACCTACAGTTCGACCACAGACTACCTCTTCTGCCGTCCAGACGCCAGCTCCGCCGCAGTCGACTAGCTCTGAGACTGCTTCGTTGCCTGTTGAACGCCATCGTTCCAGGCATAAACTCCGGGCCAGTAGTTGCACGTCCTCTGTGAAGTCCCGCTCCCGCTCTGCGAGCCGCAGGGGTTCTTCAGACTCCCGTACATCGGAGGAGTCACCGGAGGATGGTGGACCTCACATTATCGGTCCAAAGAGTGCGAAGGTGAAAAAGAAAATAAAGACCAACTACTAATTCGATTTTAGCATGGAAATAATCCAGTGGAATATTAATGGGTTCCGGGCCAGGGCTCCAGACATACAACATTTAGTTTCTCAGCGATCGCCTTCCGTCGTCTGCTTACAAGAAACCCATTTGCAGCCTAATCATGGTTTACATCTACGTAATTTTTCCGCATTTAGACATGACTCTGCAGCTGGTCGGCGGGCTAGCGGTGGTGTGGCTACGCTGGTGGCACATACCATCTCTGCTGCCAGCATACCGCTTAACACGCCGCTGCAAGCTGTAGCGGTTCGTGTACAGCTGCGGGGCCTGTGCTTTTCTATTTGCAATGTCTATCTGCCACCGGTCAATGTCGTACAAGAACACGATCTTCGGGCTCTTCTGGTTCAGATTCCGCCACCGCTTCTATTCCTCGGCGATCTGAATGCCAAAAACACTTTATGGGGCTCCGACATTGACGATGCTCGTGGGTGCCTTATAGCAGACGTTTGTGACATGTCTGGCTTACTTCTGCTGAACACTGGTGTCCCCACATTCTTATCCTCCACTCACGGCACACATTCAGCACTAGACGTTACCTTTTGTAGCCCGGCATTAGTTCCACTGCTTGATTGGTCGGTGCTTTCCGACCTATTTGGCAGCGATCATTACCCCATTAATATTCACCTCTACCATAGTCATACTGTGCCAACGCGGCATCCTCACTGGATTATTTCCAGAGCTGATTGGGGGAAATTTCACTCGCTTATTCATCTCACCGACGATGGCTTTACCACCATTGACGACATGGTGGAATATTTTACATGTTCTGTGTTGCTCGCAGCAGATTCCAGCATTCCTCGTGGATCATCTACACCACGACACTTTCCTGTGCCTTGGTGGTCTGAGGAATGCCGTTTGGCTATCAAAGCGCGTAAACGTGCTCTGCGTCTTTTTAGTTTACATCCGACGGAAGACAATTTTATAGCTTTTAAGCGTTCTCGTGCCAGAGCACGTTTTGTTCTTCGGAGTGCAAAGCGCAGATCCTGGGAAAGCTACGTCTCTTCGCTTTCACGTCGCACTTCGGCACAAAGGGTGTGGACTGCTGTTCGGCGTATGTACGGCAAGTGTCGCCGGACCATTATTCCCGCTCTTGCCGTACAAGGCTCCACCTACACCTCCGAGCAGGACATCGCCGACACCCTTGCCGATTCTTTCGCTGCTGACAGCCAAACCCGAAGTTACAGTAATGCCTTTCTAGGAATCAAGGAATCTGCGGAGCGGATAATCCTCAATTTTAACAGTGACTGCAGTGAATCGTACAACGCGCCTTTCACCGAAGAGGAGCTAGAACGTGCTTTGTCTCTCGCAAAGGACTCCTCTCCTGGCCCTGATGACATCCACCGACAAATGCTGCTTCACCTTCCACCTGCGGCTCTCTCCTTCCTGCTGAGCATTTACAACCGCATATGGCTTCAGCAGGTTTTCCCGTCTTCCTGGCGCGAGGGTATTGTCATCCCCATCCCTCGGCCCGGAAAGGACCGGACACTTCCCTCTAGCTACCGCCCTATTTGCCTGACGAGTGTTGTTTGTAAGACCTTCGAACGTATGGTTAACACTCGCTTAGTGTGGTGGCTGGAGAAGAATAACCTGCTGAGCAATGCTCAGTGCGGTTTTCGTCGTCATCGCTCCAGTGTCGACAATCTGGCACGCATGGAAGCATATATACAAAATGCCTTTCTCTTGAAGCAGCATGTCGTGGGCGTCTTCTTCGATCTGCAGAAGGCCTACGATACTACCTGGCGCTATGGTATCCTACGTACTTTACACGGTTACGGTTTACGCGGTCATTTAGCCATTCTCGTTTTAAATTTTTTAAAACTACGCCGGTTTCGTGTCCGCATTGGGAATACACTATCCCACGACAGGATCCAGGAGAACGGTGTACCCCAGGGGTCGATTCTTAGTGTAACGCTTTTCGCCGTGGCGATTGACGGTATCGCCAGTGTTGTTCGTGGGGGAATCCCGATATCGCTGTATGTTGACGACTTTGCCATCTACTACCGCTCTTTTAATCTTGAACACATCGAACGCCAACTGCAGCTGACCATATCCTCTATCGCCGAATGGGCTCATCGCACCGGCTTTCAGTTCTCCCCTACGAAAACACAGTGTCTACACTTTCATCGACTTCGTGGTGTGCATCCTCCTCCTGTTCTTTATTTGTGTGACACGCGTATTCCTTTTGTTCCGCACCTGAAGTTCTTGGGCCTACACCTCGACAGCAAACTCACATGGGAGCACCATATTCGCCATCTTCGTGCTTCCTGCAATCGTTCGCTTCGGATGCTCCGGGTGTTATCTGGGGCATCTTGGGGCGGCGATCGAACCGTCATGTTGAGGTTGTATGGCTCACTGGTCCGGTCCAAATTAGATTACGGCTGTTTTATTTATGGCGCGGCATCTGCCTCTAAACTCCGCCTTTTAGATACGATTCATCATACTGGTATCCGCCTTGCTACTGGAGCTTTCCGTACTAGTCGAATTCCGTGTCTGTATGCTGAATCTGGCGAACCTCCATTGTCTGTGCGACGCTCGGTATTGCTTTCTTCATACGTGGCACGGTTAGCAGCTCACCCTGGTCACCCGTCATTTTACTCTGTATTGCGTCCAGACCTAGCCCACCGTTATATGCGAAATAGCTCAATATCCCGCCCCAGCGGTATTCGGTTTCGTGAACTGCTCGCCACACATTCTTTGCGAATGCCTGCTGTAGAGCGGTATTGCCATGGTCGCTTTCCTCCTTGGCAACTCCACCGTGCCCAATTCGACCTCGAGCTTGCAGCCCATGCTAAAGTAACTACCCCTCACTCGGTGTTTCGTCAACTCTTCACCGAGCTCCTGGGACGTTACCCGATTTACTTTCCGGTTTTTACCGATGGTTCCCAGGTGGGTGGTGCTACAGGCTGTAGTTTTGTTTATAACAATGAGGCTCACAAGTACCGCCTTCCGGACGCCAGTTCTGTTTTTACCGCCGAGCTGTTCGCCATATTTTATTTTATACTCTTTATCTCCAGCTCAGGACCTGGAAATTTTATGATTTGCTGTGACTCTCTGAGTGCTCTCCAGGCCTTACAGCAATTTCTCGGCACTTCAGCACTCATAATTAAAATACAGACACTCATTTCACAGTTACTGACTCACGGATACCAGTTTGTTTTTATATGGATCCCAGGCCATGTGGGTATTCCTGGTAACGAGGAGGCGGATGCGGCTGCAAAGTCTGCATGTCGTCTGCCGGGATTATCCACACGAACTCTGTCTTTTAGTGATGCGCAACGATATTTCCGGCGCCATATTTTTTCGTTCTGGCAGAAGTCGTGGGAAGAAATATCTGGCACCCAATTACGGACAATCAAAGACACAGTAACACCCTGGCCGACATCCGTCAGGGATGCGCGGCGGTCGGAGGTCATTCTCACCCGGTTGAGAATCGGTCACACTCGCGCCACACACGGTCATCTACTGCGTGGCGACCCGGCCCCTGTGTGTCAGACGTGCGGTGTACAACTGTCCGTCCCACACGTTTTGCTTGATTGTCCACGATATACTAGAGAGCGCCAGTCCCTTGGCCTGGGTTTTACTATGCGGTCAATTCTGGGCGACGACCCGGTATCGGTCGATAAGGTTCTGCGGTTCGTCACCCAAATTGGGTTTGGGAAACAAGTTTAACTTGTGTTTTAGTTTTGGTGTTTTATTCTACGGTTTTTAGACAATGAATCCCGGTTTTATTGTAGCACCGTTTGTTTTTACTTTTTAGCTGTTTTATTTTAATATTTATCCGTAAGATTTTTAACGTTTTAACTGTTTTAGATTTTCACGTTTTACCTTCTTACAAGTTTACTGCTTTTTTAGTTTCCCCTTTTTAACCGTATTAATTTGTTTCAGCCCGTAAAAATTGACCTGGGGCCCAAATGACCCAGCTGTCGACGGGCCCTTAAACTCCACACTCCACTCCACTCCACTCCACTCCGTCACTGGATACTGACTGCTTGCGAGTCTAAACGCCACAGGCGTGATTCACTCTCCGACTGAGAGGTGTGGAATAGGTAATTACGTAAGGGTCTCCAAAGAGGACATCACTGGTCTAACCTGTAAAATCGTGGTAAAATGTATATTCTGCATTCAAGAGAAATTATGGTAAAGAACTTTTAAATCAAGTAGCTCAATTGGCTCCTCCGGGACCTAACGAGGCTGAGTGCACCACGTGCCAGACCTCCCAGCGTGGGAAAAATCTCCACGCCGGTACCGGAGATCGAACCCGGGTCCTCCGCGCAAGGGGCAGGCGCGCTACTACTGTGCTACGGAGGCAGCGTTTCATATTTGTAAGATATGTAGGAGATAAAAAAAATACTAGTCTTATAACAAAGGTCGGCGAAATCGGAGGGAAATTTGGTGATATGATATCCAAGTCTCACCCCTCGGCTTCAATAACTCACTTTTAAAACATTTTAAACCTCTCCATACACATTTTTATACTGGATGTCGCAAAAAGATCATGTTCGCAGTAGTATTTCATATGGAAAAATATGGGGTTCAAATGAACATTCCGAGAATTTGCCTTATCCTCGTAGTTAATAGATGTAAAGGGTATTGTAATAAAAGTATCGTGAGTAATTTGTAATTTTTACTTTCTCTACTAGGTATAAGTATTATATTCCACCCAAAAATTAAATGTCGAGATTTCACGGGAAATTACCTTTTGAGGCACCCTGAATCCAAAACAAAAAGGCCTTTTTAGAAAAAGATCCGCGCGCGCGTGTGTGTATCTGTGGGCAGCATAACTGAAAACGAAAAGTCGGTTAAAAACCAAAATTGTTATCTAAGCTTAATATCTTTCAAGGATGCAACACGAACATTTTGAAGAAAATTACTCCACCCTAGACTACTCTTTACATGGAAAATTTTGCTTTTCTCGAAAATGACTCTAACAATTTTGATTAAAATGTCATATATTTACGACATTATGACAAATGAAATGTATATTTTGAATTTTCTGGCTGCAGCCTATGCAGTCTTGTTTACTGTGGATGACTTGAATAACTCGTTAACCGTAAGGGATAGACCAAATCTTACTGGACAAAAAGTGTAGATGTTGAGAAAACACAATTTGTGTCCAAGTGTAATTTTTTTTCTTTTTTTTTTTTTTTTTTTTTTTTGTGGAGTGGACCATTTCGAGTTTCGGAAAACTTAAAACTTTCGTGAAATGGAACATCGTTGTTCGTATTTTATATCTTAACCCTGCAAAGAGAACGGAATCTCAAAGCTTTAAAAGATTTGACTGTCGCTCAAAGTCTACTGTATTCGTATATTCCCCTTGTACAAGGAAATAGGCAATCATATAATTTCAGCAAATATTTATCTCAACTAACACGAATAAGATATAGGAATAAGAGATTGTAAGAATGGTGAATACAAAGTTAGAGAAAGTCATATGAGTGCAACACATCAGATTTTTAAAAATATAGTTAAAACTCGTGGTAATATTGAACGGAAAATGAAGTTGCTTTGACAGCGAGGTTACAATTGCACCATTTGAAGCACGTCCTCGGTGAGTAACAGCTGGCTGAATTTGACGCTGCGGCCAGCGGAATGTTATCAATGATCAACGCAGAAGGCAGAAAAAGCTCTAACATAATGAAATGAGCACTAATACAGTACAGGAGGAGAACTGCGTCATTAGTAAACCAGGATGCAGTTGCCCGCAGCTGTTGCTGGCAATGACGTCACAATCAGCTGGGAACATGGCGCATCGGCCCGCACGGTCACGGTCCACTTACATCACACAACTAACCAATAAATTGTCTTTTATAGTAAGTCAAAGATTGCAATGAAATCTCACTACTTTCGTTTAGACAATAAACGTGTTCAAATTCTGATTACTTTAAAAAAATACAAAAATGTTAAAAAAATGAAAGGCTGGTTGTAAACTTAAATGTTCCAAAGCGTCAACTGCCGTGAGTTTATGGATTAGTAATATTCAGTTATTATTTTACGAAAACTGCATTCACACCACATTCATAGTTCCAGACTGAGGTATAGGGAAATATTCCGCAGTCTATCAATTGGAATTTCGTCATTCGTTTTGTATGTATTGGATCTATTACTTATTGATATATTTAAATGTTTTTTGTAAAAGGAATACTGCAACTGCCATTTTGTACTATGAATTTGCAGTACTTCGCATGGGAAGAGAGAATGGGGAGGGGAAAAAAAAAAATCGCAGCTCGTATACGTTTTTAATAGACACCAACTTTAGCCCATCTTTTAGGGGAAATATTGTTCAACAAGTTGGTACTATTGCTTTCTCATAAACAAATAACGATAGGTAAACAAAACTTCAGGATGATTAACGCAACCTTTTAAGTGCTGTTATGGATCTACTTTGGTATTATTATAATGCTTCGGTTTTCTTTCAAATAATCCTGATAAACTTATAAACGATAGATCAGTGAAGCAATTTAATGGCAACTCCCAATAACTCAACATAGCAAACATTACCCTAAAGTTATGCCAACCTTACATTAGGACTTACTAAATAGTATCAAATTAGCCAGTAAAATCTATTCTGCAAATCATGTTTTGAAACACTTCACAGCGCTAAATATCGTGCCACAGTGTATTTACTTTGCGTTGTAAAACTAACAATTAGAACAATGTGGAACACTCATTTAAGCACTAAAACAAAAACAAATAAATGCACACGTGGTGCACAGGGCCTGTATATAACCATTTAAACCAGCAGTTTGCCTACCTGCAATAGTATAAGGTCTGCGTCACCAACTTGCCAACTACAATTAACACCAACTAACACTAAATGTAACCAGAGAGCACTAATGGGGGAAATTCGTCACAGTTGTCTTTTGGTAAATTCCTATAGCTCGTATTTTGTGTAGAAGAGATAGTTCTACACACTCTAAAGGTTTGTCTGATATCATAAGATAGTCTGAACATGCCTTAGTGGATTAAAGTACTACTGCTGTTACAGTTCTCAATGGTGTTTCATGAACTTTTTATGAATTGTTCTATAAATTATGGCAGTTATTTCAAGTGGTTATTTGCATTGATGGTTTATGTGGTTGAATTATTTCATCCAGCAGAAAAAAAAAATAATAATAGAATTTACTCTTAAAACGTGTGAATTCATGTAGCTTTTTGTCGAAGTATGAGAGCTGAAATATTCAGTATAGGTATACAATACATAGTTGAATTTCCTGAACAACAATGATAATTTTATAATATATATTAGTGATATTAAGTGAACACTGAACTGATATTTTAGTATGTTCGTTCAAAAAAAAATTATTTTTAAATTTTTATTGCCAAGAATGCACCATACCTTAAAGAATATAATTGCCAAGTTTTAATCCCTTATGGAGGATCCATCTTCTGGATACCATTTTTAATGTGCTGCCTCTCTGTCTTTTAAATGGGCATGCCCACACCTCCCGCTTCAACTTAAAACTCATTTTTCTCGGAAACAATTTTTTGTTGAATCTATCTTCTGCCACAAAAATCTAGCTAGACATCTCAATTTTTTCCAACATAGTTCAGCATATAGATACTAAAATTTCCGTTTGGAATTTTCATATTGGTTATAATTTTTAATAAAAATAATTTATATAATAATGCGCTGTTTTTTCACATTTTACACTTTGCGGTATTAAGAGAGTAACAGCGTTGCAAATTTTCCACATATTTACTTTTGTGACTTTGGAAATATTCCTTTTTTTACTTTCTCTACTGGTATTGTATTCCACCCAAATATTCGATGTCGAGATTTCACCGGAAATACATGTTTTGAGGCCCCCTGAATCAAAAAAAATTTTTTTTAGAAAAAGGTCCGTGTGTGTGTGTGTGTGTGTGTGTGTGTGTGTGTGTGTGTGTGTGTGTGTGTCAGTCTGTGGACAGCATAACTCGAAAACGAAAAGTCGGCTAAAAACCAAAGTTGGTATTTAAGTTTAATGTCTTTCAAGGATGTGGCACGAAGATTATGAAGAAAATAGCACCACCCTAAAACTACGCTTTACATGGAAAATTTTTCGAACATTTTGATTTTCTTGAAAATGGCTCTAACGATTTTGATTAAAATGTTATATGTTTGAGATATTTTAATGACAAATGAAATGTATATCTTGAATTTTCTGACTATAACCCCTGTAGTCGTAATTACTCTGGACGACTTTTGCATAACTGGTAAACCGTTAGAGATAGACCAAATCATACTATACAAAAAATGTAGATCTTGCTAAAATACACAATTTATGTCTCGATAAATTTTCTTGTAGGGTGAACCATTTCGGAGATATTCCTTGTTATGTGTGTGAGTTTCGGAAAACTTGGAACTTTCGTGAAATGGGTCATCGTTGTTCATTTTTTATGTTACGTGTGCAAAGAGAACGGAATCTCAAAGCTTTAAAAGATTTGACTATCGCACAAAGCCTATTGTATTCTAATATTCCCCTTGCACCTACAAGGAAATAAGCAATAAGATAATTTGTACAAATGTTTATTTTAACTAACACGAAGAAGATATAGGAATAAGAGTTTGTAAGAATGGTTAGTACATGAGTAGAGAAAGTCATGTGAGTGCAACACATCAGATTTTTTAATTTTTATTAGACTGATACATTACTAAATGCCTAGTTGAGGTTCAGAAGATAGCCGATTACACTAACAAGTATGCAAAAGTGTGATTCTGTATTGCAAGTAGTTTCAAGAAAAAGGTACATGGCAATAACTACTTGAAATAGTCATGCTTTATAGGATAATTCATACAATTTTCAGGAAAAACTATTGAGAACTTTAAGAGCAGTGGTATCTTAACTCACTATGTTGTAATTTCTGTGTGTTCAGAGTACCTTGTGCCCTTAAATACTTTGAGATAATAGGTCTGCAGTTAGCAGATTTAACTGTAGTGGGATAGGACTCTAAATTTGCTATTAGACTCTGAATATCCCTTCCCGTAAATAGAAGCCAGGACCTCTGGTTTGAGAAGTGGAGCGCTGACAGTGACCACTCCCCGTAGTGGCAGACCTTATTAAGCTTGTCATATGCCTTAAAGTTCGAGGTTTAACTCTTCGTTGTAACAAGTCTACCTCGAGCTTTTTGTCACAATTTTTATTTTTGTGTTTGAATGTCCTTTTTAGCCGCGGGGCTGCTTCATGTGCCTTTTCAATTCGAGAAGTACTACTCACAATTTTACTCCAAAACGGCGTGTTAAACGTAAAAAAAGCATCGAGTGAATGTCTCCAAGATGAAAGGACTTGGAGTACGCTTGTCTAAAGAGGCAATTCTTCACGATAAACTAAACTAACGCAATACAGTTTTGCTGCAAAATTATACATCAAATTTCAGTGACACATCTGTTAATATTACCACAACGCGTTGCAATTGCACGATGAGTGAAACATCTTTTAGGACAAGATGTGCCAAAAGGCTATTAGAGTGCGGAGATTTTGTGCGACACTGGATTCAAATATCACGAAAACAAATCGAATAACCAGTTAATGTATTGTAAAAGGTAAAGGAGATATTTGGACAGTATTGAATACATTAGCTGCACATTCTGGCAACAGAGGAGGAGTGAAATCGCGAATATTTAGTTTACTAATGTGGCTACTGTTCCCGTGCATGCGTTCACACCTACAGTGGGTGAAAGTCCACACCAGGCCACCCTAGAAACCTGTTTTCACCAGTGTCAGTATTTATCAGCAACTGCAAGCAAGAAGTGGAGGTGGTTTTCGTTTAAGCTTTCCGAGCAGTATTCACGAGATCTGAGCAGGCAGTTTTTACTGTCAACATTCCTTAACTTTCGCTCTACACACGCGGTAGTTGCGCGATTTCCAAGCGTATGTTCACGAATTTATTCCAATAGACACACTAGAATCCAATTATTCATCATTCTATAGTTTAACGACCCATTTTAGCAACAATCGGAAAATACACAAATAATCTTATTGCACTAATGATATATTGCCAAACATCTGACCAATTTTATTTTTATTTATACAACCATGCACTATAGAGCAAAATGGCAGAGGGACTAAGTCGCACCAGCATTGTCCAAGCTGCTTTCTAAAGGTTCTACAAATTACAAACTCCTGTATCCCTTTTGTCCTACTTACGTACAAAGAAGTATGCGTTTATAAGAGTAGTGCAAACGTGAGTAGAGAAAGTAGTAGGAATGTAACACGTCAGATTTTTCAATTAGCGCTTCTTTTAAGTACAATCCTCTGGTTTTATATGGCTATCTATACTCGTCGCAGCAGTTACATAGTACCTGGTTTCATAGCCGGTTGCTGTAACCACTGAGCTACCATGGCAACATCCCGACACGACATAAAATTCTCCAACTGGCTCGTATTTTTCTCCGGTAAACCACAAGGAAATCTCAAATTAATGAGATAATATACCGGTAAACCAGAAGAAGATCTCAAATTCGTGAGATAATATAACGGTAAACAACTGGATCTCAAATTTACGAGAATATATCGGTAAATCACAAGGAAATCTCAATTCATATGCAATAATATACCGGCAAGCCAAAAGAGATTTTTAATTTATACGAGATAATATACCGGTAAGTCATAGGGGATCTCAAATTCATGAGATAACATACCGGTAAACTATAAGGGATCTCAAATTCATGAGATAGCATACCGGTAAACTGTAAGGGATCTCAAATTTATGAGATAACATACCGGTAAATTATAGGAGATCTCAAATTCATGAGATAACATACCGGTAAACTGTAAGGGATCTCAAATGTATGAGATATCATACCGGTAAATTATAGGACATCTCAAATTCATGAGATAGCATACCGGTAAACTGTAAGGGATCTCAAATTTATGAGATAACATACCGGTAAATTATAGGAGATCTCAAATTCATGAGATAACATACCGGTAAACTATAAGGGATCTCAAATTCATGAGATAACATACCGGTAAACTGTAAGGGATCTCAAATTTATGAGATATCATACCGGTAAATTATAGGAGATCTCAAATTCATGAGATAACATACCGGTAAACTGTAAGGGATCTCAAATTCATGAGATAACATACCGGTGAACTATAAGGGATCTCAAATTCATGAGATAACATACCGGTAAACTGTAAGGAATCTCAAATGTATGAGATATCATACCGGTAAATTATAGGAGATCTCAAATTCATGAGATAGCATACCGGTAAACTGTAAGGGATCTCAAATTTATGAGATAACATACCGGTAAATTATAGGAGATCTCAAATTCATGAGATAACATACCGGTAAACTATAAGGGATCTCAAATTCATGAGATAACATACCGGTAAACTGTAAGGGATCTCAAATTTATGAGATATCATACCGGTAAATTATAGGAGATCTCAAATTCATGAGATAACATACCGGTAAACTGTAAGGGATCTCAAATTTATGAGATATCATACCGGTAAATTATAGGAGATCTCAAATTCATGAGATAACATACCGGTAAACTGTAAGGGATCTCAAATTTATGAGATATCATACCGGTAAATTATAGGAGATCTCAAATTCATGAGATAACATACCGGTAAACTGTAAGGGATCTCAAATTTATGAGATATCATACCGGTAAATTATAGGAGATCTCAAATTCATGAGATAACATACCGGTAAACTGTAAGGGATCTCAAATTTATGAGATATCATACCGGTAAATTATAGGAGATCTCAAATTCATGAGATAACATACCGGTAAACTGTAAGGGATCTCAAATTTATGAGATATCATACCGGTAAATTATAGGAGATCTCAAATTCATGAGATAACATACCGGTAAACTGTAAGGGATCTCAAGTTCATGAGATAACATACCGGTGAACTATAGGAGATCTCAAATTCATGAGATAACATACCGGTAAACTATAAGCGATCTCAAATTCATGAGATAACATACCGGTGAACTATAGGAGATCTCAAATTCATGAGATAACATACCGGTGAACTATAGGAGATCTCAAATTCATGAGATAACATACCGGTAAACTGTAAGGGATCTCAAATTCATGAGATAACATACCGGTGAACTATAAGCGATCTCAAATTCATGAGATAACATACCGGTGAACTATAGGAGATCTCACATTGATATGAGATGAGTATCAGAAAAAGCAAATCGGTTGGAGAATTAACTGTCACGCTGGCATGTTGTTATCGTAGCTCAGTGATTAGAGCAACCGGATGGGCACCGGAAGGTTCGTGGTTCAAATCCCGGCTATGGCATAATTTTACCCTTTCCAACCGTGTGCTTCACGGGGCTATTACGAAAGAACAATTACTTTCCAGTACATAGTACCTGCTGTGAGAGAAAAGTAGCAGAAAGTTGTATTGCCGCTGCTTGTCGCCCCCCCCCCCCCCCCCCCCAGGTGCATGTGCCTCATTTTAATAAGTGCAGTGACTCCCCTGGGAGGGCTCTATTGAAGCATACGCCACTGAGCTCGGTCGACCTGCTCCAAGGATCGATACAACTCTGACGTCACACGATCTTCCTTCCTGTAGCGCGTAGGACGGACGGACGGATGGACGGTTTTCAACACATACCAAGGTGGCATCGATGTGACCCAATTCGCCATGCTGCTTCTGGACCCGCTCAATACACAGCCTCCTTGTCCACTTGTTAGAAACCAAGCCATTAAAATGTGAACACCTCATTCCTTTCTCTAGTAGTAGTAGTGCACCCCACCCAAAAGTGTGTGTGTGTGTGTGTGCGTGTGCGTGTGTGTGTGTGAGAGGGAGAAAGAGAATAGTACAGGTTACTAAAAAGTGAAAAATCGGAAATCGCGATAGTTTTTTCAAAAGATCCAACCACCCTAAATGAACTTTTATATGGAAAATGTACGAACATTTTGCTTTTTCAAAAATATCTTGAAAGGAAAATCGTAGAATTTGAACTGAAATCTTATTCCTAACTTTAAAATAAATAAATAAAATCCTGAAATTCCGAAAATCCCACCGGACGCTTTTTTTACGCAAGGAAAAAAAAAAAAGGGTGTGTCCTGGGGGGGGGGGGGGAGAGCGTATGGTCACCCCAGATGCAAGAGGAAAACCTGGTGGTTCGAAGCTTTTCAGCCGTTAAGGGTATAATTTGACAAAGTAGTTGTTAGCAGCCGGAGCCTTCGATAACCACTAAGTTTGAGTTGCACCTCCTTAAACACACGTCTGAATTATGAAAGGGTTAAGGCGGAAGTGCGGTCACGTTTGTTGCCGGAACCAGCTCCCTCGTCACGCGAACTTGCGTTTCCAAATTGTTTTTCCCACCGTCTATAAAGTTGCTAAAGCTTGTCTCGCACTGCGCGACTACGGGTGTGAGAAAGTACTGTTTTCGTATGTCATTGTTAGTTTGTTACAAGTCTCGATCAACTATCAGCGTCTTTATCGACGAGTGCTGTTGTATCTGTTGTCTGGAGAAACCAGAGAGGGTCGATGATCATGTTAACACTGCGCCGGACGAAAACACATGTTGTAGCACCCTGGATGGAGTGCACGAGTACGTTATCAAGTGCTGAATGGATTTCAGCTCCAAAGATATCCCTCAAAGAGAAGGCACGCGTATGCAGTGTCCTCACAAAGACTGTCATAAATCCGTCTACACGCTTCCTTTAAGAACAATAGCAAGCTTAATTTTATGGAAGTGATAAATACATGTTGACTCCACGTGGAGTCTCAGTTGCCAAGATTCTGAATTTCAGCTGTTTTCTGTTTCATTAGCTGCAAAGGCTCATATTAAGGTGTAACTCTGCAGAAAGGAATGAAGAGCAAGGGCCCGTTTTGTAAAACGATTATAAGGGTTCTTCAAAGGAGGCGGCCGAACACCACACTCGTTGACTAAAGCGACTACTGCCAAATTTCGACTGCGCATGCTCAGTTAGGCTTTCCTCGTTGCGAGCTGTGAGTGTGCTACTATTTAAATGGTCACTCTGAATCGAGCATTCGTGTTGGCTGTTGTGGTATGCGAAAGATTTTCTTTTTCTTCTTCTACTTTTCTGTTTTCTTTTTTAAGTCCGTATATTGTGTTGTGCAAACAGCACGGCTAATGGTATGGGTAATGTATTAAAGAGACCTCTTTCAAGTAGATCTTTGGAGAAAATGAGAATTAAAGAGTAATTAGACTAGGTACTTCTTTACCTGATTATTCTCCCCGTATGTAGGACTTAACAGTCAGTGCCTAGGGTCAGACGTCTGTCAGGGAACACAGGAACCTATGTACCAGACAGAGTGAAGTGGTCAGTATGAGAGTGAGGAAGTGATTACCCTCCCCTTATGTAGGACTTACAAGTCAGTGTCTAGGGTCAGACGCCTGTCGGGGAACACAGGAACCTATGTACCAGACAGAGTGAAGTGGTCAGTATGAGAGTGAGGAAGTGATTACCCTCCCCTTATGTAGGACTTACAAGCCAGTGTCTAGGGTCAGACGTCTGTCAGGGAACACAGGAACCTATGTACCAGACAGAGTGAAGTGGTGAGTATGAGAGTGAGGAAGTGATTATCCTCCCCTTATGTAGGACTTACAAGCCAGTGTCTAGGGTCAGACGTCTGTTAGGGAACACAGGAACCTATGTACCGGACAGAGTGAAGTGGTCAGTATGAGAGTGAGGAAGTGATTACCCTCCCCTTATGTAGGACTTACATGCCAGTGCCTAGGGTCAGACATCTGTCGGGGAACACAGGAACCTATGTACCAGACAGAGTGAAGTGGTCAGTATGAGAGTGAGGAAGTGATTACCCTCCCCTTATGTAGGACTTACAAGCCAGTGTCTAGAGTCAGACGTCTATCAGGCAACACAGGAACCTATGTACCAGACAGAGTGAAGTGGTCAGTATGAGAGTGAGGAAGTGATTACCCTCCCCTTATGTAGGACTTACAAGCCAGTGTCTAGGGTCAGACGTCTGTCGGGGAACACAGGAACCTATGTACCAGACAGAGTAAAGACCTGGAAGTGGGTGTTCAGCCCAGCACTAAGTATAATAGTGAGGAAGAGGATGATATGAAATACAAACGAAATGGATGATTTGAAACGTGATGGTGGAGCAATTGTTGGAATGAGTGACGGGAGAACCCGGAGAAAATCCGCCCAGATGCTCTTTGGAATTTTGATTGTATCAAATTTTGTGGTGCTTTGGAACTGGCTTTGAGAGAGCACGACAGAAATATTGAAAAATCCAAGCGTCTTTATTTAGGATACATTTAACTTCTCATTTAGACAGTGCAGTGAAAGAACATGCAAGAAGTGACTAGGTTTTCAAGGTGATTTGAAAGTTCATCCAAGATGAGCTACGGGATTGTATGTTGGAATGTGGGAAGAAATACATATTTAAGTACGTAAGTACACTTTTGGACGAGCCACCACTGAAAGTACGTGTTACTCTAAGGCCGCCCATTCACAATGGGGGTTAATCGCAGACGCAATACTGCACTCGTGATGCCGAGTCGATGTGTGCGCCAAATTTGACGTCGAATACAGACTCGTGCGCTAGTGCATTGCTACCAGCTGCTCCAGTAGTGAACTATGAGAACCTTATCTTTGGATATACTTGGGCGGGTGTGAGAATAAACAATACCGCTTAAGTTGACTGATAAATTTAATTATATGTCCTCGTCTCCTTGGCGCGATGTAGGGCTACTACTGTCATTGACTCAGGAGAATGAGTTTGTCCTTGAACGCGCAATCTACGCAGTGGAGAGGGGGGAAAGGGGGGGGGGCTAGTTGGTGTGGCAGAGTAACACCAGCAGGGGGGGGGGCTATTTGGTATGCCAGAGTAACACCAGCAGTTAAGTCCTAGTGTTGCTACAATATTACATCACGTGGTTCTTCATAATTCATTAGTGATATTACTGAATGTAAATATGATCATAATCGCTTTTTTGAAGCGGTAATGTAATATATTAGTGATGCTCTTTCACGTAGTGTTTATTATCCCGGGAAAGAAAGAATGTCACTTTTGAAGCAGGGTCTAAAACGTCAGTGCAAGAGGAAGAAACAACACCGCGATATCTCAGGTTCACTTGTGTCAACCATAAGGTCATAGCTAAACTCCTGAGACAAGTACAGTACTTAGCTAGCGGGAGGCTTGAGCTCTATTCTCGGTACTGCCGCTGAGAGAGAGGTGCAGTACTGGAGAGTGGGATGTGGTCTGCACCCCGGACTAGGACTTCCAGCTGGACAAAATCCCCGTACCAGTACCGGGAATCGAACCCAAGATTCCCGCTTGTTAAGCAGTAACGCCAACACCGCACTAAGCAGACGACCTTTTGTCACAGTACTATCGTTTTAAAATTCACTATAGAATCTCAGCTCTGTTTATCGTTATATTCGTTGTTCATCAGTTGATGCATTTTGTTCGTTTTAATCGTCTGGAAAAATGAAAGCATGTCACACCAGTGCTACAGTGAGTGCATTGGGGAAGTAAGGAAAGAGTTTTTCTTTAATTTACAATAAATGTTGGTTCACGTTCGTATAAACTCCTATGGGTAACCATGTTGAATTGTTAAAGCTGTTACTTTCAGAGGTCCATACAGCAAGCAATTAATGAAAGCATTGTTTGGCGTTATTGTTGGCGGAAACACCGCAGGCTATTCAGGAGAGCACAGCTACAGCTACCTATATTATTTACCGAGGTCACTTGGTCTCACTAAAGAACAAGTGGCGGTAGCGTAATGGCCAGGCCACCTGCGGCTTGGCCATTAGCTTCATTTCCACAAAGTGGCGAAGCGTACGAGTACTTACTTGCAGACATACGCCACGTGACCTATCATTTTTAACAGTGTACATCTTCCCATTACAGATCTCAAGTCTAATAAGCAAGCACTGGTTATATAAGAAACGTCGGCGTGAAGATAAGACATGGAATATTTCTTTTACGCAATCCCAGCATTAAAACGGCTTATTATGGTGACATAAATTGTGCGAACTTACCTTTTTTCTGGCACCAGTGTTGGAAAACCACTAATGACAAAACAGCAATGACATAATTTTCTCCAATGTGCCTGTAAGAAAACCTGTATAATTATCGGCTCTGAAAAGTATACCAGTATGGTTTCATTACTCAAACACATTTGTCGTTTCTCCACCCACATAGCTTTCCATATTCTTTTTTCGTAAACATCTTTTGATTTTTACTTTCTCTACTGGTAAGTAGGGGAAGTATTTTATAGTGGACACAGTTTATCGGCAGTTGCCAAGAGTTCAAAATGGCCGACATTACACTAAACAGCTGACGTTAGAATCGCAGAAAGCAGTGCACCCAACTACACAATAAAGACATTTCTAACCTCAAATATCACAGTATTAAAGTAACATACTTTCAAACGATAATAATGGTTGAACATCGTTAGCACACAATACATGATGACCCTGCTCATCTTCGGTAGATCTTGTTCTGCAATAACACTTTTGGATCAAATCACTCGCGAGCGCTAAATATCGTAATATATATTTAATACGCTACTGTTTAGCGAACACAAAAATAACAACAGTAAATATAACTGCATATATTGCTCTCAAAGAATTCAAGACAAAACCACGCAAACACGAGCAGTGCGTCCACAGATTGATTAATTAATACGGCGTCTAAACGGAATCTTGTTTTAAAATCTACCGGTTGGCCTTTCTGCAAAGCGTTCATATAAACAAGGGCTTCTGTAGCAACATAACAGAAGCAATACCACCAGCTATGGCGTAGCTTTACCATGGTTATATGTTACGAATAGTTGGTGGTACTAATCTCAATAAGCTGTGCCTACTATATTCCACCCAAAAATTCGATGTCGAGATTTCACCGGAAATATATGTTTTGAGAACCCCTGAATCCGAAAAAAAAGCATTTTTAGAGAAAGGTCCGCTCGCGCGCGTGTATGTCAGTGTGTGGACAGCATAACTCAAAAACGAAAAGTCGGTTAAAAACGAAATTTGGTATTTAAGTTTAATGTCTTTCAAGGATGCGACACGAAAATTTTGAAGAAAATAGCCCCACCCTAAACTACGCTTTACATGGAAAATTTTGTATTTTCTTGAAAATGGCTCTAACGATTTTAATTAAAATGTAATATGTTTGAGATATTTTAATGACAAATGAAATGTGTATTTTGAATTTTCTGGCTGTAGACCATGTAGTCCTATTTACTCTGGATGACTTTTGCATAACTGTTAAACCATTAGAGATAGACCAAATCTTACTATACAAAAATGTAGATCTTGCTAAAATACACAATTTGTCTGAATAAATTTTCTTATAGGGACAAAAATTTCGTGAAATGGAACATCGTTGTTCATTTTTTTATATGTTAAGTGTGCAAAGAGAACGGAATGTCAAAGCTTTAAAACATTTGACTATCGCATAAAGCCTTCTGTATCCTAATATTCCCCTTGCACCTACAAGGAAATAAGCAATAAGATAATTTGTACAAATGTTTCTCAACTAACACGAAGAAGGCATAGGAATAAGAGTTTGTAAGAATGGTTACTACAATAGTAGAGAAAGTCATGTGAGTGCAACACATCCGATTTTTTCTTTCCTTTCCTTTTTATTTATTTATTTTTTTGAATTAATGAACTTTCACTTTTGGCTTCGTTCAAACAAATGAAGCATCTACTTAGGAACCATATTACGTCATACATCTGTGATCTCTGATGTATTATAATTTTTCATTAGCAAATTTACTGATTATTTTTATGTATTTAATGCTAAAATTGCATTAAACGTATGTAACACGGATATGTTATTATTATGACACTTTCGCTGACACACTAAACACACTTGTGTCACAGTGACTCAAATTATACACTAATTAGTTACATAAATAGCTATTTATATCTGATGTGATAGGTTTATACAACTTTCTCTGGTCAATTCACCTATATCCATTATACAAGGTACGGCATAAGTTAGTGTTTTCTAACCGATGGTTTATACAAAGTAATTTCCCCCACTGAAATTACCCACACATTTAACACATCGTTGAAATACTGATCTATATGTATCGGTAATTGTCGATTGAATGAATGTTTGTGCACTGAGCTGTATATTTTGTTCACTTCTACCTCATTTTGGCTGGTCGCGGTTTGGCAATCGGCCTCAAACTTTCAAAATGTTCAAAAGTCATTCGCAGTCATGGGATTTCTGAGACAATTTTCAGAAAATTCAAGACATATCTTTTTGCCATAAAACTATTTTAAACATGGTAATTTAATCAAAATCGTTAGCCATTTCTGAGAAAAAGTTTTCAAAAAATGTTCTATGTCAAGGTTAGGATGAAGACTTAAACACAAAGTTTAATCTTTCATTGACTTTTTGTTTTGGGTTATGCTGTTCATAGACATACGCAACATATATGCCACGTTTAGATAGAAAATACTGGGGTTTTTATCCAGGAAGTCTCAAAACATGTATCTTCGATGGAAATATTGGTATCGAATTTTTTGGCGGAATGCAATACTTTTTGTACTGACACCTAGAAGAGAAAATAAAAATTGATACGGCATACGACTCTATTTGTTCAAATACCTTAACTGTATAAGGATTGCCTACGAAGTGGTAACAGAAAAAGTCCATACAGACATACAATTATTAGGGGACAGTGTAGTAATTTTACAAAATGTTAGCCAATAATATCCAAAAATAAAATAGAAGTTTTTATTAGGTTGGAAGAAATATGCGTTAAATATTAATATTTGCAATAATAATTATCTCGTATTAATACTGTTTTAACTATAATAATGCGACGCCGGCAGTGGTGCCCAACAAAGGACGGTAGAACACCTGCCTGCTGCGCTACGGGTCCTTGTTTTGATTTCCGGCTGGGGTGTGGGAATTTTTCTCTAGCCAAAATTATTCCCAATCCTCCCTAGTGTCTGGAAGTATGACTGAGAGTGTGAATTTAACGTACACAATCTTAAATGATCCAAAAACCCACCATTAAACGAGTAACACCTTTGCCGTTCGGCAGGCAATACGACCATCACAGCTAAAGGTACTTCACACCACATAAAGTTGGGCCGTTCTTTCCGTTTCCAGT
This sequence comes from Tenodera sinensis, assembly GCA_030765045.1. Taxonomy (NCBI): domain Eukaryota; kingdom Metazoa; phylum Arthropoda; class Insecta; order Mantodea; family Mantidae; genus Tenodera; species Tenodera sinensis. Next base: position 17,736,745 of record CM060970.1, read on the forward strand.
TCGGCTTCTTTGATTCTAGCTTTGCGGTCGCTTTGTAAGGAACTGGAAAGCCGACTTTTGCTTGAACTATACCAGGCCGGCGTGTATCAAAGGCGCTCACGGTGAAGCTTCCCCACACCACTCATGCGAGCAAACCGTCACTATCAGCTGCAGAACCAAAAGAATTTCCTTTTTATCAGGTGATTCGTGAAGAGTCCAGCTCCGACTTGTTTGAAGAAGTTCGAGAAAGATCTGGCTACATCACCGATATAAAAGCTAGCGCATCGCGTGGGGCAGCCAGTTTTTGAGTCCGTCAGTCGAAACAGCTGTGAAAGATACGTCTTGTCGAATTGAAGTTTTAACGAGTGTTGAGTGACTGAATCGCCAGTTAGTGTAGGTACGAGAGACAGAGAAAGTGAAGAAAGACAGTGAAGGGACTGAGTCAAGGTTACGAGAAGAAAATAGTTGTGAGTTGTAATATCACGACTTTTAACGTCAGCAAAAGGAAACTGTGTAGTTGTGTAAAACTATAGAAGAAAAGTAAACTGATAGAAAAGTAACTGGACTGATTTGTTCTTTTTGACACAATAATTAAGGACCTAAGTTGTTCCATGAAAATATTCTCAAGAATTACGTGAATGACAATGTTAACTCTAATTTGACCACATCTATAGTATGTGAGAGTATCGTGCATTATAGTAATTACCATTGGTGGAGTTGTAGCCCGAATTCTCAACCCAATATCGGCGGCTGTGATCCAGGAATCGTAAACTCTTTGATCTTTGTAAAGCTTGATAAAACGGAGCTGACTCGAGTTCGGTTTGTCACGCAGGCCACTTAAGATAAGGGTGAAAAATCAATTCAGGCGGGAGAAGTGATTTAGTCTTCCACACTGAATCGGTGCAAGGGAATAAGTTGGCAGAGAAATTCTGCTGACGTTGACTTTCTGATATCGGTTTTGAGGACTGATGAATCTCATCACTTCAGACGGGAATCGATCTCCCGCTCTCTAAATGTGTTACCCTCAAATCACTTTTAAGCTCTTCAATTCTCCCCTGAAGGGGTATAGAAAAGGGAAGTCGTTAAGACATTGACTTATGAACCACAGTCTGCGATTCTTATCCCGCCAGGACCGTCCTGCTCTAGTGATGTTTTTTCTAGAATTTTCCGCAGTCCGCAGGGGAGTCCGTAGCTTTTCCTTCCCAAATTTCCATTTCTATTTATTTTATTTGTTTGATTTAATAGGGAATAATATTTACCCGTTGCTAGCTTCAAACTCTACAGGTTTTCAGATATTTGTTTTCCTCGCTGTGCAATATTGCTTTGCTATTGCAAGTAGTATGCTACTAGTTCTCATAAACAGGAATATGATCTACAAAATTCCAAGGATTTGGAAGAAGTGCACATCATCTATACCTTGTGATGATGATATGTACCCTGCACTTAAATGAATCACATGATTCCAATTCTGAACATAAACTTAAAATGAGATCTTTAAATTCAGAAACTGATCATGAAGAAGAGGGTGAAAGCAACCTATGTGATAACATGTATTTTATAGGTAACATAATATAGGTAACATAATATAGGTAACATAATATAGGTAACATAATATAGGTATTATTATTATTATTATTATTATTATTATTATTATTATTATTATTATTATTATTATTATTATTATTATTATTATTATTATTATTATTATTATTATTATATAAATCATTTATATTTGAGCTATACATTTTATTTTTAGAAATAAGTACAAGTATATGAGCACGAAAAATGGCGCGTTCTAGAACGATGTTCTACCAGGTAGCGTGCATAACGGAGACAGATGACGTACGCTTCCAAAAGTAGTAAGCCGTGGACGGCAGGCAACTTCTCCGTCTCAGCAGTGTTGCAGTGATATCTATGTAGCAGGCGTTTGAAGAAGTTGGAGCTGGAAGCCAAGTTAGCACATGTTTGTAACGCTGGATTCGTTCTGATGATTATTGTGCCTTCGCTCTTTTTCAAACAATGTGCCAGATCTGCTGCTTGTTCCAGAATTAAGCTTCAAGAAATGGGTCGAACATAAATGTTGTGGCTGCGTTGTATTTATTAGCATTGTATGCCTGCGAGGAAAGTGTGAAACCTGGCGCCAGAACAGTTCCAATATTGTTTCAACATTTCCTTCAAACAGTGAATACTTTATGGTACACTGGGACTGAATTTACCACTTTATTTCCTTTTTGTGATTATTTTGTGCCCTAGTTTGTTGTGATAAAAGTCGGGCGCCTTAACATTCCTTCTCTAGCCACTGGCGTTCATATTTATGTTCTACAAAGAATTTTTACGAAAGCTTAATTTTTATAACCATTTCGTGTTATTAAAGATAAACGTTTCTCGAAGCACCTTTCATTGTAGGTACAAGAAATGGAAGTAATAATCAAATCTTCTATATGCTGGTGTCATATCTGCATCTCTTTCCATGGCACCTCGAGAAACAACTGAATATGTGCAGTAATTGAAAAAAATGACAAGTGTTTCATTTTGTGTGGTAAACTTTTGTTACTCTTTCCGTTTACTGCTTCGGCCAGAATAACCTGGCTAATAGATGCAAGTGAAAAAAATATAATATACAAAGTTTCGGTAGGTTTGTTTTGTAAAAATGTTCTTTTTTTCGGCAATGTAAATGGCAATGCTGTGCTGATGAGATTACTCCTTGCACACGCCAGCGGTCTGTGTTGTACCCGACTGGCGTGTGCTTCGAGGCCAGCATTACTCTCAGATATACATAAAACATCAACCAGTGCGGTTACCGTCCCGCTGAGGCGGCTACTATCTCGGGCAAATCCATACGATTCAAAATGTTATGTGTGAATGTTACTGAAATTGTGTATTTGTTCAACTAATAATGAAAATTCACTTTTTCCATGGTTAAGGATGCAGAAACATGAACCAAAACCCACGCATTTTTGGGTTAGGTAAAACAATGCTGACATAACGGAATACAATTTTTCCCAATAGCACTCTATTATTATTATTATTATTATTATTATTATTATTATTATTATTATTATTATTATTATTATTATTATTATTATTATTATTATTATTATTATCATCATCATCATCATCATCATCATCTATTACGAACTAAAACAATAGTATTTGATTTTAATATATCTATAACTAACACTTCCTCTTCATCTTCCTAAATTAGTGTCACGGACTTAATAAATATGGAATTTACATAAATTCTTACCAACAAATAGGTGGGAGAATCATGCAGTTTAAATCTGCCTCTAAGGAAAACGTTTGCACGTTCATTTATAATGACAGAGTGTTTATATCGCTTTTATCGTCTATGCTTCCATGACATACGACTTGTTTGACAATGATACAAAAAACGTTTGGATAAGCAACGTACAACTTTTGACACATGGTGTTTATCTTTCCTTTTGTTTTTCCCTCACGTCCAGTGATAAGAGCTTTTTTCACTTTTGTTTTTCTCGTGGAAATTTTTACGAATGTATGTATATTGTTCAGAGTTCACAGGTGTAGTTTAATTTTTGCACGGTTTGTATTAGCAATGAGGGAAATATAGTTTCCCTTCAACTTTTTATGTCCTGACTTTGCAAAGAGAATGGAATTTGAACACGTAGCGACCAGCTTTTAGAGGTTTGACTATCGCTTAAATATGTTAAAAAAGGAAATATATAATAAACATTTTTACAAAAGGTTATATGTTGACTAACGTGAGGTAGGTAGGATAATTAGCGATTTTTAAGAGTAGTATGTGCAAGAGTGAGTAGAGAAAGTCGCATGAGTGCACAAATCAAGATTTTTACCATCATAACGTGTTTGTAATGCTCCGATTGCATATAAGCTATTTTGAAGTTGGAAGTAAAGTAGCTTTGTACATAGTGGACAACTAAAACAGTAGACTTGCGTAGAACGGGTACTCGCTGTCCTATGGAGAGGGAGAAGTTACCAGTTTCTGCAAGTTGTTCGTGCATCACGTTTCGATATCACAAGTTGCACGAAGTTTGCAAGGAGATCCAACTGATAAAACACTGTAATGTTTGCAACGGTATTATCGTATTCCGGAATCGTTTGGCAACGCTTTATCAACGCACGGTGTATATCGCAGTTACCATCATAGCAGGCTTACGTAAAACACCAGGAAGTGGTGCATTTGCCAGAGATAGGGAGTTTGTCTTCCCTTAGGCTGATCATACCTACACACATGTACATATAATACACTACATTTAATGAGCATTTCCTTTCTCAAACAGAAATGTAACGCAGATAATATTTACTCCCTTACCAGTATAAATTTCCTCGTTATTAGGGTATGTTTTATTTTCTCTACTACTTACACCCGTGGATTAAATTTTAAAAAAAAAGTTATGTTTGAAACGCCAAATTCTACATGGCACAGTGCCTAGTTTACACCATCTGCGATACATTTGTACAGCGGCAGCAACAAGTTGTCACTACTATCAATATTACTAACTGATGGTCAATCACTATGTAGGACGTGAGGAATTTGGCGTTCCAGACATGACTCATTCTTTTGTGCGGCGATGTACGTATGTAATAGGAAGAGATGTTAATTACACTCCAACCAAAAATTCAATATTGAAATCTTACGGGAAATGCATGTTTAGAGACTCACTGTGAAAAAAATGACATCTGGCGGAGGGCAGTGGGCTTCTTTGGGCGTAAAAATCCAATAGCATGGCTTCCTTGGGAAGGGAAGTAAAGCCGGTGATCTCGTGACGTGAATCAAGCCTAATAAAGAAGTCTGTTAGGAAGATTAAGTGGTCATGCACGCTCAGTATAGAATGGGACAGTACGTGAGGAGCGTCCACCAATAAAAGCCCAGTCTGTGAACAGCATCACTATAGCTGTCGCAAAATTGAATGGCGGGTTGCTCAACAGACCATCCATTCAAGGACTTGCTTTGAAATCATGTTGTACAGCCAACGATATAAATATCATTTGCACCCCCAAAATTTATTGGCACAACAGGAAAAAGAATACTAATAATCAGCCATTATCCGCCATTAAATGTTGTATGTACTATTAATCTTGCCATTTAAAGTTCAGCACTGTCCGAGGGTGCGACACGAAGATTATGAAGAAAATCCATCACCCCAAACCATTCTTTACACAGAGCATTTTTCCAAAGTGTTGATTTTCTCAAAAATTTTGATTATAATGTAATTGGTTTTTAAGACAAATGAAATGTATATCTCGATTTTTCTGAGCCTAGCCTCAGAAGTCCTCTTCATTCAGAACGACTGGTGTAAGGTATCTAAGCCGTAAGTGAGTGAGTGAGTGAGTGAGTGTATTGGGTTTAAGGGCCCGTCGACAACTTGGTCATTAGGGCCCCTCTAAGCCGTAAGAGATACACAGCATCCTAGTACTCAGAAATGTAGATCTCGTTAAGCGTATAATTTATATCAAATAACTAATTCTTTATTTTATTGTTTATTATTTTTTTAGGATATCAGCATTTTTTCTGAAGTCCAATATCGACTGTGTTCATGTTAATTCGTTGAACTAGATTTTAAAGACGAATGCTTTATACTGTCACAGATTTTATCTAGGGTTTTTTATCCTGTTAAAACTGATCTAGAATGTTTCTTGTCCAACACCGAACTCGAAACTTCAAATATATTAACAATCGCATATAACGCCTCACTATGACACGAAAATTGGAGTGTGGTGTGCGCTAAGTACTAGAAGAAGAATAGTACCCACCTCTACTTTGTTTAATGTAACAATAAGAGAAATGCTACTTGTTTGAGAGAGAGAGAAATTTCAGAGCGATTCTCGGTTCCCTCGTGCAGTGTAGAGGGCTCGCGATGAGTTAGCACATGTTTTAATAATCCTATGTTATATCGTTCTGTATGCACTTTGTGTGGAAATCAGTCATATGTTTCTCGTGGTGTTTTTCCTGGCCAGATTGTTTAGCAGTCGGCAGATGAGGCAAGAAGTTCATGAAGATGCAATTAGCGAGGTGTGTATAATGCTGCAGCGCGCGTGCATCACGAAACTGTTTCACATTGCGGAATTTTATCTTTAGAAACTGGGCAAGTTTATGGCATGAAAAGGAGTAAAACTTAATTTCTGAGGGCAAATCATGAAATGGGTCATGTTCTGTATATCTTCAATAGTTCCATTCCTTCTTGGACTACAATTTGCATCAGTACTTAGGGAACGCTGTTGTTTTCAAAACCAGCCCGTATTTCATGAACATTTGTACAGTCTTGGAAAGAAAAAAAAATGATTGGGCAAATTAAGGGAGCAGAATATTTGTATTTGCGAATATGTATACAAATGTGATTAGTGATTCAAGACACAGCCTATTTCTGCGTGCGGCATACGATATCACATGGAACAGGGACTATCAATAAACTCAGCTGCATGTTGGAAATATCGGCTTGTGTAAACCGTGCTACAGCACAGGACGTGGACTTAAAATCTTCTCCCTCTTAATGGGGTCGACAATGTTTTTCCTGGCTGTACAATATTCCTGGTGATATCTTGATTACTGTAGGCATAGCTTTTGTTTATACATATAGTAGGTGAAAGCGTTCCTTTATTTCCTTTTATATTCATTTTAGGAAAAGTATGTTATTCGTCATGAGTTTAACGTTTATTTCTGTTATTAAATTGTTTGGTATTAAAAGAAAATAGTTTCAAAGAACGGGAAGACTAAGTGTGAACGAGTAAAGTGCTGTTTGGATAAACATAAGGGCTGTGCGTGATATAATTGTGTGACGTCACGGAAAAGGCTACAGTGAAAAAGTGTGTTGCCAAAATAAGATAGCGTTTTGTGCAGAAGTTGTTCTGCGTCGATCACAAGAGATTTGTGAAACATCGCTAATCATCTGTGCCTTCGGAACATTAAATGGCAGAAAATATAAATGCAAAAGTAATTTTGTGAAAGTGTAAGAGTTCATATGTGTTGTAATTCTTGTGAAAAGAATAAAATCTGGAGTTGTGTTAACTATGTGTTAAAATCCTTTGTAGTTTGGATTCCGAAACCCAAACACAACCATTCCGACCCAAAACGCCTAGATAATTAAAAATAACAGTCTCTTGCTGATCGCAACAAAATTGTAAAAGAACCACATATTTTCTGGTAATATTCTATGAAGCCCTCTCCATTCTGAAGGAATTTTGTAGAATTTGAGTTAACCGATAAACCTCAAGAAACAGGTGAAAATGCTACACAAAAAAGTACCTAAAGTACTTTTTCTGTAGCATTATCTATTTCCAAGATAGCGGTTGTTAGTGGTTTGAAATTGTCAATACTTTTGTCATGTTAGTATATCTAGTTGTTTATCATGATTTCATGGAAACAGTGTGACATTTCTAGGCTAGCATATACCAACACAGTTTTTAAACATCTTAACAATGGAGTCGGTTGCATTCATCTTGCTCTTTTGATTAATGGGACTTCAGAACGTGTATTTCCTGTGAAATATCATGCTATGTGTATTAGGTAGATGCACCGATTTCTTTAACTCTGCCTAACGGCGGAGAATCCGAAAGGTTTTTTTCTTTTAGAGACTTCAAAACATGTATTTCCTTTGAAATTACATGCTATAAAATATATTAGGTCGAATACAGTAATTTGGTTACATCAGTCAAGCAGAGAGTGAAACTGTTGTGTCATGTTTAATGATACTTAAAAACAGTGTTTAAATGAATTGTTATTAGGTCAAGTGCAGCGATTTCTTTAATACCTACAATTAATTGGTATAAAAAGTGAAACTGGTGTTTTTTTTTATTAACGTGACCCCAAAATGTTATTTCCTGTGAAATATGTTGTAAAATATTTTGACGATGGCCGCAAGCCTCGAAGGACGCTCGAAGACAGCTACGCGTACCTCACACCACTATGTTGCTGGGCAGCGTGCGGCCGGTAAACAAGGAGAAGACAACAATAGTCTAGCCAGAACAAAGACCGATTCCGAGCGGTTCGAGGAGCTTTCGACTGCCGGTTTGGTTGAGAAGTTTCGAGAATGCGTGTATTTTTCCAGGGAAGTCGACGAGACGTAATGCTTGGAACAGTAAGTATTTGTGAGTTGTAAGGTTACGATAAATTGTAAATTGAGATAACGATAAAACGGAGAACTGTGTTTTGTGATTCAATTGCAGAGGAGAAATAAAGTGACGATAAAAATAGCCAGACTTGTCATTTGTCACAATATATTAGATTCAATGCAGTGTATGTGTGTGTGTGTGTGTGTGTGTGTGTGTGAGAGAGAGAGAGAGAGAGAGAGAGAGAGAGAGAGAGAGAGAGAGGAAGGAAGGTTTGCACCTCGACCCGCCGCGACTATTGCGGGCTATCACCCCCAGGGGGAAGGGATGAGGCGAAGTGAGACCATAGACTTGTCAGAGAGCGGAGGCAGTGAAGCCCAGAGACGCACTGAAGTCCCTAACAGTTACAGATATTGTTGATACCTGGCGCACAACCGAAGTGTTTGCTCTACCCAGGGAGAGGGCGACGAAGCGGCCTGGGCGGTAACTTCCAGGGAGGGTCAGGGAAAAGGAAAAACAATGACGTCTGTCCGCCATCGCCGGAACGTACGGTGCTACCAGCCAAACCTGACATGAAAATGGAGGGAAATGAGGAATGAAGGAAAAGGAATCTGCGGAGAAGAGATTAATGCACCCCAGTATTCACCTAAGTGACAATGGGGAAACCACGGAAAAACCCATGTCGGAGTGCGCGGCCACGGGGATCGAACCCGCAACCTCCGAAATTTGGGCAACAGACGTTAGCGCCTGAGTCATCCCGCTCGGTGATCGAATGTTTTTACATCAGTCAAGCGGCGGAGATAGTGAAACGGCTGTTCGTGTTTAACAAGACGTCAAAACGTGTATTTCCTGTGCTATGTAATGCTATATATATGTTTTAGGTCGAAAGCAGCCATTTTTGAGCTCTGACAAATAGCGGAGAAAGCTTGATAGCGCAGAGGAAACGCTGATAAAAATCTGTGATGTGGAAGTTGGGTTTTCCCTTGGTCAGCGTTATATTGACTGCAGCAGGTAAAGCGGAAATTGCACAATCATCTTGGAACTGCTGAGACCGCTCGCTCGCTCCCTCCCTTCAAAACTGAAACATTTTCTATCTCCGTGTTCAATCCGCGGTAAACACAACTTTTCCTTCACAGCCCCAGGCTGCTTGTTGTTTCGTGTCGCACTTTTCTCTCTCCATTTTCGCGTTTCTGTGCTAATAGAATGGAAACTCCTTGGGCGATAGGAAAACCTAGGAATTGTGTGAGAATATTGTTTTTCTCCTCGTGTGCGGTAGTCGTTTCCCTCCATTTATTTTGTTGCTTTTAACTACGTGGTTATATCGCGACGGATTTGTTAGGAGTTAACCGCATAACTTGGTGTGTGGCGAACTCTTAATCTTCTATAATCGCTTCACCCTTAGATCCGCACTTAATGTAAACACAAGCCACCAACAACTAACCCGCGATACGCCGAAACCAAAGCACACCATAAAATATAGTACCCTAAATATCTGCGATTATCTGTGAGTTTTCAAGATGTATGATAACCCTGGGAAATACTACTTAAATGTAACGCAATAGTAGCGCTATTCCTAAAACTCCAGAGTGAATATCATTCTGTTGCGTCATAAATCGAGACATGAGACCTAATGGCGTTTGTGTTATAGTCGCAGCTAATACGAACAACAGGTAATCGCGGAGGGATACAAAGTCTGGACTAAGGCCGGATAGAATATAGGTCTCATCTCTGTACTACACATAGTACCATCTTGTCCTGTGTCCGGAGAGGCCTTAGTGCTAGGCAACCGTTCCTCTCCTTGTCTAGGTGACTGGTAGATGGTAGCTTGAAAAGTGTACATCTTAGTGCTGGCAACAATGCCGAGTTGTTTACGTGAGCTTATCGCACATACATGGCGAGACAGTGTATACACACTGTTCAGATGCTGTTTTCAGGACAGCGACGTGCCATATCAGCAGCCATTTGTATTGCCTTACTGACTGTACGCCAAATTACTGGTGTTTCGCTACTGTAGTAAACGGATAACAAGCGAAGGTCAATGCGCCTGGCCACTTTGCCAGGTAGTACTTATATTCATTAGTGCCCAATACTAGGTAAACAGGGAGAGCGAATTTTGAACTATGACGCATTCATGGGACTAAAAACTAACTTCTTTAACGGTTGGTTACCGGAATTAGTGAAGGGGAAATGCTTCATGTAGAAAACAAAAGCGGCTGGTTAGAACGGCAAAGTGACGTCAGTAACTCATAATAGAAAAGGTTGGTCATCTCTGATTATGTTTTATTTAAATAGGAAGTAATTATTTATATCTCTTGGCCATGCAAAGAAAACGAAATTTTGAAGCATTTGATTATACGTTTAAACCTACTATGCCCATTGCACGAGTACAATAAAACCATTTATAGGGATGTTCAAACTTCCCTCTATGGAGAACCTTATGCAGTGAGCGGCTATACCTCACTGCACTCATACAGACAGACAGTATCCAGTGACGGACACAAACAGGCGATTCCATTGCAGTTTCTAAGTCATACCTTGAATTATCTGGGAATGTCATTAGAAGACCTCTCTCTCTCTCTCTCTCTCTCTCTCTCTCTCTCTCTCTCTCTCTCTCTCTCTATTCTGAATGATTTTTGCATAAATGGTAAACAGTAAGAGACAGACAAAATCTTAGTAAATAAAAAATGTGGATCTCGTTAAAACACAATTTGTCAAGTACTACTTATTTTTTCTTGAAAGTGAAACATTTCCGAGACATTCCTTATTTGTTTGAATTTGCCAATACTTACACTTTTTCAAGTAGGAATTTCTCCTTATCTCGTGGGCTTGTTAAGAGAACGGAATTCCGAAGACAACCTCATAGCAACCAGCTCTTAAAACATTTGACTATCGCTTAAAGCCTCCTGCATTCCCATATTCCCCTTGCACCTAAAAGAGAATTCGTACAGAAATAAGCATTTGCAAGAAAGTCTGTTTAAGAGTGAGTATACTCTACATATATTTGCGAACAGAATTTCTCTAAATTGAACAGTATTAAAAGTCTGTATCGCAATATGTTACGCGACGATCACTTGGTGTATCTTCTAAGAGTATACACTTCGATTTGATCGCCAAATATTGATAGACTAGTTAAACGCAAGAGTACAAAAGAAGTCACTAATGAACAGATGTTTATCTCATAGGATTTGAAAGTGCTTTGTAAATCAAACATAACGCACGTGTAACCAGCCCGCCACTGCAACACAATGCACGGCTGGGGGTTAAAGAAAGGCAAGTTCACGTATAGTGGAGGGAGGTAAACCCAACCTCCCCTCTTTAGCAAACGTTGGACATCGCTAGTTTATGTCGGTTAACATGAAATAGAAGAATAAGGGTATTTATAGCTTCTACAACAGTGAGTAGAGGAAGTAACGTGAGTCTTAGCCATTGCACCTGACGATTTCGTGTGCTATAGACACGGTGGTAGAAGTAGCCGCATGCGAACAGCAAGCCATAAACGCTAAAAGAGGAGCATGTTTGTAGCAAGACGTGAGGGAGAGACCCTTAAAAAGTCCGAGGAGTGGGGATTGCGTCAGTGCAGCAGAGCAACGATATCTTTAGAATCACTGGAAATAAAGTTTAGGTTTTTGGAACGTGACTCACATCCCATGCAGTCGAAAAGTGTTAAATTTGTTTTGGTAGCCTTCACACATTCTGCCTGCTGTGCTGCTATTTGGTATTCAAGGTTTTATCTTCTCCCAAATGTGAATAAACAAAAGCGTTTCGGGATCAACATGTGTGTCGAATCTAACTTGCGCATGCGTCTTTTCTGTTGGTATTTCGCTGTTTACACTTAGAATTTAGCTACGCCATTTTGTTTGAGCAATTAACATCCCACTCCAAAAATGAGAACTTGCTTGTAGAAGTTAATTGAGTACACAAAACCTGCAGGAAATTCTTACACGCGCTGTTTAGAAGTGATAAGGTACATTTAAAGAGAAAGTTGGCGACATTTGGTAAGATACGATAGTAAAAAATCTAGTGTGTATTCGCGACTTCCTCTATTCAGCTATTCTTTGAAAAGCTTATTTTTCCATCTACTTCATGTTAATTGAGGTAATCGTTTGTAGGAACGCTTTTATTACGGCACAGTGAAATTGTATTGTCTTTGATATTCCATTCTGTTTGCATGGTGAGGACATAACCAAACGAATAACTTGTTCCTATTTGTGAAAACTATAAGGATTTGATAATCCAAACAAATAATGATTGTTCACTAAAAATGGCTTTGACAAAATTGTGTTTTGACATGATCTATTTTTTGTATAGCAAGATTTTGCCTGTCTTACAGTTCACCAGTTACGAAAAGTCATCCAGAATGAAGGGGATTTCACACGTTATTGCCATAAAATTTAAGATAATACATTTAATTTGACAAGCAAATATCTTAATCATTTTAAACAAAATCGTTTGTCATTTTTGAGAAAATTATAAATAAGGAACATTTGTTCGTGTAAAGGGTGGTTGGCGTGGGAAGGTTTTCTTGAATATGTTGGTATTCCATTTAGGAACTTGCTGAACTAAGTGCCATGTTTGGTGTTTAGTCGACTTCTCGTTTAAAAATTCTTGGGTTCAGGAGCCTCAATATAACGGAAGGGCCGCCGATACGACTATTGAAGTTAAAGGCGGAATATAAATGGAAGAAAGGGAAAAAATCTTCCTGTAAGTATGTATACCTCTGCCGACCTTACTTCAGGTAGCAATTTAAACAATGTCACTTGTTTGAGTAATACCTACTTCATTGGTTCATCGAGCCGCATTACTCCCGTGTCAGCAGGCGCTAATGAAAGTATATTCCGTTAACTAATATGCAAAATAGCGTTAAATTTAAAATAACTACAAGAATTATTTATAAAAGGACTTTAAAAAGCTTCTAGCAAGAATAAATGGAATATATTAGTATGCAAACTCATTGTTATTAACAGATTTAACTGTGATACGAAATGCATTTGCACGTACCCACATAAGGAAGTGAAGGAACACAATATACCGTTGTTTAAACTGTCTTGGAGTACGTAAAGCATGGCCAAGGGGTAAAAAGAGTTGTTTCAAACATTTACAAAATATTATGAGAAGTACTTATCACCATAATGGTATTGCTTATTTTACGTAAGATGCGGAGTAGGTATATCGGCTTCTTCACTTCTTTCTACGGCTGTAAGCAAAGGCCGCTAGATGGCAGTGGCTCTCCTATGCAATATGAAGTACATACAAAACCCAGAAGCTCCTCACGTGACGATGGCAGTTTACATGTCATGCCTTATTTATGCCAATCATAGGGGGCCCGCGGAAGAATAAATACAATTTTGAACTTTGTTTACGTTGCAACCTAAAGTACACGGGTTGGGTGGGTACATTCCCCTGGAAATTAATACATTTAATGTAGACTCAATTACTGACTATTAGACAATTGTTTTAATTTTGATGCAAAGAAAATTTTCCACAGGATACTCGTACAAAAGATACACTCCATTGTTTCATAGCGCCTGTTGCATATGAGCTCGCCAGTGATATACCTTTCTACTTTCTCTACTGGTAAGTAGGGGAAGTATTGTATTCCACCCAAAAATTCGATGTCGAGATTTCACCGAAAATATATGTTTTGAGACCCCCTAAAAAAAAAGGAAAAAAAGGCATTTTTAGAAAAAGGTCAGCGCGCGCGCGTGTGTGTGTGTGTGTGGACAGCATAACTCAAAAACGAAAAGTAAGTTAAAAACCAAAGTTGATATTTAAGTTTAATGTCTTTCAAGGATGTGACACGAAGATTTTGAAGAAAATAGCCCCACCCTACACTACCCTTTACATGGAAACTTTTTCGAAAATTTTGATTTTCTTGAAAATTGCTCTAATGATTTTGATTAGAATATCATGTTTGAGATATTTTTATGACAAATGAAATGGATCTTTTTAATTTTGTGGCTATAGCTCCTGTAGTCGCATTTACTCTGGACGACTTTTGCATAACTGGTAAACCGTTAGAGGTAGACCAAATCATAACATACAGAAAATGTAGATCTTGCTAAAATACACAATTTATGTCCAAATAAATTTTCTTGTAGGTTGAACCATTTCGGAGATATCCCTTGTTATGTGTGTGAGTTTCGGAACACAATTTTCGTGAAATGGAACTTTTTTTTTTTTTTTTTTTTTTTTTTTTTTTTTTTTTTTTTTTTTTTTTTTTTTTCAAATGTTAAGTGTGCTAAGAGAAAGGAACCTCAAAGCTTTAAAACATTTGACTATAGCACAAAGCCTACTGTATTGTATAATATTCCCTTTGCCACTACAAGGAAATAAGCAATAAGATAATTTGTACAAATGTTTGTCTTAACTAACACACACGAAGAAGATATAGGAACAAGAGTTTGTAAGAATGGTTAGTACAAGAGTAGAGAAAGTCATGTGAGTGCAACACTCAGATTTTTTTAATGTAAGTGAAGAATGCGTTATTTTCAATTATTAGCCACATATCTTTAATGATTATTGCCGCCATCAATAATAGTTCCATACGAACAGTAATAAAAGTTTAATTTATTATCAACAGTCGTTCCTCGCCTCAACGTTAGTTATAAATTTTCTTATTTTTGTACAAACTTTTACAGTTGAAGTCCATGGGAATTCTTACCGACATTCGTTGAAAATAAACTTTTTATTTCGCTTAAATTAATGGGGTTATAACAAATACTACAACTTATCTTGTACAGTTTTTGATAATAGAATTGAATTAAGATTGTTTGCTCCCAAACTTGCAACATACACTGCCTCTGAAAAAAAAAAAAAAAGTCTGCCGACGCCCGTGCTAAATGAAGGCCCGCAAATGGTGTTTTTGTGTTCACAGAATATCAAAAGTGTTATTTCAGCGAAATCTCGATGTCCAATAGTGAATATGTTATGTGGAATTAATACTTCCTCTACACCGTCCCAGGAAGCTGTAGAATAATAAAAAGTGAGGTGGAGCAGAGTTGCATGTGTCTGTTTTCCAGGGAATTTGGAATGTGAGAGTGGCTTCCTCGTCCCCCAGAGCTTACTGAGTGTGAAAAGATGGGGTCGAACTTGTGCGAGAGTATCGAACCGTGATTTAAAGTTTAAAACGTCATTAACCCGGAAGGGTAGGAAGCACTGGTGTGTGCTTGAGAATGTATTGAGCGAAAGGCATCAGGGATGAACATAGCTAAACTATTCCCAGTAAAGCAAATATGACAAACACGTCGCTTTTAGAACTACCAAGGCGCTTCAGGCTGTTACAGATTCAACAAGCATTGTGACAAACAGCAAACACTTCAGTCCAAGTTAAACAAACCCAGGGGCGTGTAATGCATTTCATTAAAATAACACCTGTCGAAAATTTAGCGATAATTTTCTAACAGCGCTTGAGAATTACTACATTCTTGCATTCTGCAGCGCCAACAGGTGGCGTGGTGCGTTTGCTGATGGTGAATATTTAGATACGTCGTTGATATAATCTGGTTTTGTGGAAGCAAGATCTATCTTGCTTATTATTTCCCTCTATCGAGCAGGATGGTTTAGGTGGTAGCGTCTGTGGCCCGCGTTCGAGAAGTCGTGGTTCGATTCCCGTGGCCGATCTTCCTTCACATAGCGACTTGCTCTTAAAAGATTTGACTATCACTTAAGCCTTCTGTAGTCAGGAGATTCTCATTCTACCTCCAGGGAAATATTTAATAAAATCATTTCTACAAATGTCCATTTCCTTTATATGTAGTAGGTACATAGACATAGACGCGTTTGTAAGAGTTTGTGAGTAGAGAATACCATGCAAGGATAACGCATCCGATTTTTTTTAAATTTTACGCTATGTTTACGCGCAATTTTGATTGTGAATGGGGCCTAAAGAGGAACTATTTTAACCGTTTTCGCAACCAAACAAGGTTCACGTTAAACGAAATAACGGTGTGTTCTGTTGAAGAAAATGGAAGAGCTGAAATTGAAATCGAACTGTTGCTAATATGAGAACATCTCTCAAGAATAACAAGTGAAATGTTTTTGTGTGTGTGTGTGTGCGCGCGCGCGCGCGTGTGTGTGTGTGTGTGTGCGCGCGCGCGCGTGTGTGTGTGTGTGTGTGCGTGCGCGCGTTGCGTTGCGTTGCGTTCCAGAATTAAGTTACCATAACAGTGGCTGAACAAGTGGTACTCGACTGCGTTTCTATCAGCTCTTCAGGCAGTCAGGGACGCATACAAACGCTTTTCAATTTAAAGCATTAGCTGGACGAGAAGCTTTAGTCACATTCGCACAGCGAAGTAGTCGCCATATTCATCAAGAAATAACTGTTTCCTTTGTTCATAAACGGTGACAGGAAAATGTGTGTGGCCTAACTTGGACCAAGCTCTGAACGGAGAGATAATGTAAGTGAAAACCAGAAAGAAACGAGCTACAAAATACGTTTAAAGTTTCCATGGAAGTAACATACTGTAACTTTGGTTGTGGGTGTGAAGTAAAGTAGACAGATGTAGTCGAGATAAAGAAACACTTTTATTTCTGTAAACAGTAACTTTGTACACTCGTTGCAACAACAAGAAAGTCTTTTTCGATTCTCCAACAGCACGGCTTCGAACTCGTAACACAAAGAACTAACTCTTCTCCGTCGGCACAACTCTTCACATCGTCTGTCCGTCTCCGTCGGCACGACTACTCAACCTTCACATACATCTGACTGTTCTCCGTCGGCACTACTCAACGCTTCACATACGTCTGACTGTTCTCCGTCGGCACTACTCAACGCTTCACATACGTCTGACTGACTCTTCTGTCGCACTTTACCGCTATTTATATCTCCCAGGCACTATTCTAGAAGCTTCAGGAACGTTCAGTTATTGCGGCGAGATATACAAAGTGGAAGATTCCAGTAGCCTCTATCCTTTTCTCTCTTTCGGCAAGCACCCCAACAATGCGGCCATTCTCTGTCTCTTTCCTTCGGCTCCTTTGCGGTAGCGCCGACAATAATGCGATGGGTGACACTGCTGCTGTCGGCAATTAGATGCGGCGGGCGCGGTGACAATACTTTAGTAGTAGTAGTAGTAGTGGCGGTGGTGGTGGTGGCGGCGGCGGCGGCGGCGGTGGCGGTGGTGGTGATGGTGGTGGTGGTGGTGGTGGCATTATGTTACAAAGGCTATTCCACTCATGCCGGACTATGGCCTATTGGTCGTGGTATTATCACTTGCGGTTCCACCAGCCGAAACATTTTCTTACATTTCTGCAGATCTGAAGTATCCATGCTCAGTAAAAACAATTAGCGTAAGAATGGCAGACAAAAGATCTGACGAATATTCTGATGAGGATATTGATATTTCCATTGAAGAGACGAAGTCAAAAAATACAGAAAGGAGCATGTGTATACGCATGTGTATGGATTCAGTTTCAGATGCTTTGCAATGAAAGAGATTAGGAAGAGATTGGCAATATCATGAAGGACTGGGCTGTAGTCATGTTGTTCTCACAGATTACTGCATTAGTTGTAGTGCCAACTGTGAAAATACATGTTAGTTAAAATGTAGAATGTTATTGTAACTTTTTGACTTTTAAATCACTATTAATATTAAATTGTATTAAATGCATTTTGAACTATTTGAGGGAATACTCGAGATTTCATATAGTTACATGAAGCCCCTCGTGGTATTAGTACAGATAACACTAATATTGGCACTCCAAAACATTTTAACAGTATATTGCTGTACAAATGTGGTAGAAAAGATGACGTAAAGTGAATTCACTATCAGTTTCGTGGACAAAACTATTTGGAATTAATCTAGTTGGGCATCAGAAATAAGAATAGGGACTGGAAAGGGTAGAGGGAGACTGAAAAATTCACTGCCATGACCGGGATTTTATCCAAGGATTTACCAGTTACCGTCCGGCTGCTCTAAACAGTGGCTTCGTGACGAACGTATATAAGTGTTAAACTTTGCATGACATTTTAGCATTAGATTGTGACTAAATTCAATGGAATTAAGGAAGAAGTGCATTACAGCATTGTTCATACAGTGTTTGCGCGACAGTTACTGAAATAAAACATTTATATCCGTTCGTAAAGAAGCTAAATGGCTCCAAATATTTGACACAAATTACTTTTTCCGGCGAAACAGTTCTTTATTGACAATTATTGTATTGGACATATTTGTTACTCTCGTGTAGAATCTCTGGTAACGTATGACCGAAACAGAACCTTCCACACTATATATTTAATATAGGTACATATCATATTTTAAATATTTAATGTATGCTATCTTTGTAAGTTTAAAATATTTGGATCGTAAACTGAAGGAGGCACAGAGAAACCTAGGACAAATTTAAAAAGTAGATTATTTTGAACCTAGAACTAAAGTATTGTACCAACATTTAAAAAGTGTTGTCGCGAACGATTTCTTGACCGACCTAACAGAAAGGAAACAAATTTGATCATAATTTCTAAACTATTATAGCAAAATAGATGAAATTTAGGCTTTAACTGTTTACATTATATTACGGTGTAAATTTTAAAAAAAAAGAAAGAAATGAAAGTAGCATTATTAGTGTACGATTTCAAATTTTCACTCATACATATCCTTAAGATGAAGCAGACAGACAAATAAGGTTTATAACAATAGCTTGTAGGAGAGTGGTTAGTGCATGTAAGAGATATTTATTTATCAGTCCTTATGTTAGGACGTGGATATAAAAACCAGTACTGTTAGAGAAAATGAGATGCCACTACGCTTGTTGAATTATTCATATAGAAGTATGTTTGAGGTTGAGGTACAAAGCACGCCACTGAGATAGAGAGGGCTGAAGTACTCCAAGTTTGAGACAATGGAAGGCAGGCTGGTGAGTCTGTCCTACATACTTATCGGGAAATTGTAATCCCCGCGTCGAGTTTGATATTTGTCATGTTCTCAAGCCAACTTCCACTGCCTTAGGTGCGGAAACTGAGTGTCTCACACTTCTCATACAATGGTTAAACGTGCAGCTTCTAGAGCTTTCTTCTTCTTCTCCTGCTGCTGCTCTTTTCACAATTCACATGCTGCGCTCTCTATTGTTTCATTAAACAAAATGAGTCCTATTATTTACTTTCTCTACTGCGTATAGTAAGTAGCGGAAGTATTGTATTCGACCCAAAAATTCGAAGTTGAAATTTCACCGGAAATATGTTTTGAGGCCCCCTGAATCTAAAACAGGTCTCTCTCTCTCTCTCTCTCTCTCTCTCTCTCTCTCTCTCTCTCTCTCTCTCTCTCTCTGTGTGTGTG
Source organism: Tenodera sinensis (assembly GCA_030765045.1). Classification (NCBI taxonomy): domain Eukaryota; kingdom Metazoa; phylum Arthropoda; class Insecta; order Mantodea; family Mantidae; genus Tenodera; species Tenodera sinensis. The sequence continues at coordinate 17,756,040 of CM060970.1, forward strand.
TGTGTGTGTGTGTGTGTATGCCTGTGTATCTGTCCGTGAACAGCATAACTCAAAAACGAAAAGTCAGTTAAAAATCAAAGTTGGTATTGAAGTTTAATATCTTTCAAGGATTCGACAGACACGATGGTTTTGAACAAAATTCCTCTACCTTAACTATTATTTACGTGGAAAACTTTTCGAAAATTTATATTTTCTAAAATGGCTCTAGCGATTTTGATTAAAATGCCATATGTTTAAGATACCTATTTTATATATTTGGAATTTTCTGGCTGTAGCCCATGTAGCCTGTTTACTTTGATGACATTTGCATAACTGTTTAACCATAGGTGACAGACCAAATGTCACTGTACGAAAACTGTAGACCTCGTTAAAACACACATTTTATGTATGTCTAATCTTTTTTGTGAAGCAAACCATTTCGGAGAAAGTCCCTGTTGTTTATCAGAATTTCACAATACTAATAGACCATTCTCAAATGGAAGGTTGTTATTCATTTTTTTTTCTCTCTCTGGGCCATGCAAGGAGAACGGAATTTCAAAGTCATCATATAGCGACTACTAGTGAAACATTTGACTATCGCTTAAAGCCCACTGCATTCCCCTTGCACTCTCAAGAAAATTAGCAATCAGAAAATTTCTACAAATGTTTATCTCGATTAACACGAACATGTTTGTGCAAGAATAGAGAAAGTCATGTGAGTGCAATAAATCAAATTGTTTATGGTACGCTATCGTATTTACTAATTTTCTTAATTGTTTTAATTTTAATTGTTTTAATTTTAATTATGTTTATTATTTATTAAGATATATTAGTATGGCAAGTTCCCTCGGCACACTAACGTGCGAGTTGCGAGTTTTGTTATGTCTGGAGAATCCACCAGTGATGTTTCTCTAGAGGAAGAAGAGCAACCTGCAAACTTCAGCTAGACCCAACCTTCCGCTGAAAATTGGTGAATTACCACTTATCAAGTTTTGGAAGTTTGCGAAGAAAGAGTACCCAGCAATAGCAGTGAAAATGTTTAATAACCTGTTGCATTTTCCCACTACCTAATTGTGCAATTTTCGGCACTAAGCAACATAAAACAAGAAACATCACAGATTTCTTTCAGTTGAACAGGAAGTGCGCGTAGTATGTCTTCAATTCCACCGCGAATCGAACTTTAGTGCAAGAAACGGCAGAATCAAGTTTGTCTTTAATAACTTGCAAGGCGTAAACCAATAAGTAACCGCAAAATGAGTTTAAGTTCTGGAAGTGACCTTTTTCAGTGAAAATATTTCATCTATTTTTATCATAATCCCTGAGAAGTATCACGGCAACCTAGCTAATCTCACGGCCCTGTATTGTGCCGCGGTACACTCGTTGAGAACCACTGGTTTAGAGTGAGATCACCTCGCAAATAGTTAAACAGGTTAACGTGGACTGCCTGTGTGGTCTGGTGGTTACCATGTTAACCTTCAAATCTAGAGGTCCCGGGTTCTATTCTAGGATGTAGGGTGAAGATTTTTCTTAAGCTAGGATTATTCCCCAACATCCCTAGAATCTCCAAGTATGAATGACAGTGTGAATGTGTGTATGTGTGACAATTTAATGTACTAACCAATCCAAAGATTAAAAACCACTGCCAGCGAGTGAATACCATAGCTGTTGAGTAACTGAACATTAAAAAAAAAGCATGAATGCAGTCGATATTGGGCTTCAAAAAGCTATGCTACTGTATGAAACACCTCACATGGCCTGAAAATTGGAGTGCGGTATATGAGAAGTGATAGAATCCAATAAGAGCTATGCTGACTATAAGGTAAGAATTTCTGTGCAACTGTCTGCACCGTTTCCTCGGCGACTCTTGCTTCTCTCGCGCATTGGAGACAGCCCGCGAACGCGTTCCCGTATATTTTAATGACTCCGGGAAGAAACGGGGACCGGTTGGTTGCTGCTGTACAAATGAATTCGTGTATAATGCCGTGAGAGTGGCGGACCACCGGTCGCGTCATTCAAGAGAAGCCAGCATGTCTAGTTGGGGGATATTTAAATAGAATGTAACTTTGTAACTTCAACTACAACGTTATAACACTTTAACTTTGTCACCGTTTAGCAAGCGCCGAATTATGTATACGCGCTAGCTTACGTATAAATCAGAAATTGCACGTGTACTCTCGGCTCGATTCAAGACGAGTGTGTGTTCCGTTGCATTTGTTTTTGCGTGAGGAACACGAAGGAAGCGATTTCCATTGGCTAACTTTAGAGCACGTCATGGTAAGATAGGAATCAGCCCACGGAATCACTGTGGCTTCGTACAAACAACAATTGTAACCTTATCACTCATTTAAATCTGCCTAGGCTTCCATTCTTGAGACTTTAATCTATTCAGCTTTATTACGTCTTCCCCTTAACTATTGACTAGAATCTCCTTTTGTTTCTTTCTATTATCAAATATATATATTGACATAATTTCGGTTTCAGCTAGTAAAGTATTTTCTTCTGGTGCCATAAACTTTACAAATACTAATCGACAATTTTATTTGCCTGGTAACGTGTTTTGTTCTGGTGCCATAAACTTCACAAATGGAACAGAAATGTTGTCTGTAGCCATAACATAAAGTGAGCAATTATTGCAGAATGGGGGTGGGCATCCTTCCTCCCCTTGTCCATGCCACAGGTGTCTTGAGCAGTACATTTCAAGGTTCCCACGCATCCTCCCTGTTATACAACATGGTTTGTGTTGATGTCGTTTGTTCTGGCTGGGAGATATTGCCGCCATTGTTCCCACGTGACTTCCTGGCCCCTGGGTTTTTCATTAGCGGAGGAAGAGTAATTACCTGACAGGTGTAATTGTATCCAGGTGCAGTTGATCTCTGCCAGTAGGTCGTACAAGTTCCTAGTGTGCGTTTTGTCTTCAGTTATTAGAAACAATTCTCACATGAAGATCACTGTAGTGTTAGTGAGTCACTGAAGAGAACGAACGGATGCAGGATACAAACATGTATAGCGTGGATAACGCCATGTTTGACGCGGGATTCAGGTACAGGAGGAGAGTTCTGAGGATGTATCGTTGGAGCATCCGACACGGCGAATGGACACAGGTTGGTAGCTACATTTCTACAAACCCAACTTCTTCAATTCTTCCCTCTTTCTCTCCGCAATAAAATAGCACATTTGGGACGTTCCTGGGCCCCTCCCCTTTTTTCACAGTATTCCTTCCCGTGCATCTTGGTAAACAGTTTCTTGTTTTTCAATGTCGCAGCCATTTCTTCTTTCTGACCAGTTTCGACTTCGTTCTCCCGTTGATTGTTTTGTCTATTTCTCAAGCTGCAGTCTTCTCCAAATACATATTTCAAACACTTCTTCGCGTCTTCGCAACGTTCAAGTTTCCACACCCTAAAGTATTCATTGTTCTAAGTTTCGCACAATATTCTTGTTTGCTTTCTGTACCAAATACCTTTAGGTATATATTAATTAGCGGAAGTATTGTATTTCATCCAAAAAAGTGCTGGTACTTTACATGAAATGTTTTGTGTTGTTGAACATATTCGACATATTGCTTATGGGTTTGAATTTTCCAGTAGTTTACCTTCTTTAAACAGCAACGTTTTTATTTAATTTTAATGCTGTTTAACGCCCATTCTTAATACTTATGCCTCCACAAATGATGGCCACTTATAATGAATGAAATGGTACTTCGAAAACAAAATTTGGGAAGGAAACGTTTTAGCCGTATATTTTGGACAAGTCTTCGGCATTTTCCAAATATGGGAGGGTGTTAACCGGAAAGATTCTCAGCCCTATCGGGATTTGAATCGCGGATCTCTCATTCACAAGTCCGTGTCTTAACGACCTCGGCCACTTGTGTCGATGAAATGCTAATTCGCCATCCATTTGTTTTTCGTGATGTCATGCAGAGAACGTGGCATTTCAAAGCTAGCATGTTGTAGCGAATCACTTCGGTTTTCTCTTCCACCTAAAACGAAATATAGAAGGAAACTATGTTTTCTACAAGCGCTTATCCCGATTGACATGAAGTTGTTAAAATAATAAGATTTTATGGGAGAGTGAGCAGAAAAATTAATTTTCTTTACAGCATCTCATGTTATTCATTGTACATTCCAAGAGCCCTCTTGCTCTGTCACATAATTTCGAATTAGCAAGTATCTATCATCTGTGCTTTTCTTGCACTGACCGTAGTTTGTCTCGTAGTTTAACTTAACGCTTACTCACGCCTTAAGCTGCAGTAGCATTAGGATAATAATTATATAGTTCCCTCGTGTACTATTTGTGTCGTTTGTATTATTCTTCATCTTTTGCTCCCTTATACTGGAAACAGTCAGCAAATTCACATGTTGAACATATATGTGTGTTTGTAATGGATTGGTTTCTAAGATGCGTTTCCATATTGAATAGGTTTGTTTTATTTAATTTTATAACTATACCATTGGAGTAGGTATATACATACTGGCAAATACAAATGCGAGTGTTGATTCAGGACACAGGCTACTCGAGTGTCCGACAGACTATCAATAAACTCAGCTGCATGTTGGAAATATCGAATTGTGTAAACCGTACTGTAACACGACGTGGGACTTACACATATTGTGTTCTCTTAATGTGCTCAATCATTTTGTCAATGACTGTACAAACTATTCTTAAAAAGGCTCATTTCTCTACCTACTTCGTGTTAACAGAGACGTTTGTAGGAATAGTTTTATTACAAAGTTCTTTGTAGGTTTTATTCGTATACTTTATCTTGATCTTCCAGATGGCGTTGTCGAACACAACAGCAGGACTTTTCGTGTCCTTTACGCAGTCGTACTTTGAAGTAGGTATATCCTAGAAGGCCGTGAGTGTCCTCAATGGTTTTCTTCCAGGTTAGCCAACGGCTAAATTAAAGGGCTAAACAGATGGCTTCTCCTTCTACTATTTACACAAGTTTGCGGTATAGATCTCCTTCAGGCATTTAATACTTAAAATCCTTGTTTGAGTTTATTAGACACAAAAATAAACCGGTATGATAACACAAGAAAACAACAAAGGTGACACGATACAGTGAAATGCACAAATGGTAACACGAGTATGGACAACGATGCTCAGTTGTTACTTTGGCCTTCGTTCATTCCAGAGCTCAAGATGAAGTATGAGAATAAGAGAATACAGATTGCCAGTGAAATTGAGTTTTATTTATGGACGCTTTTTAACTGCTCTCAGCGTCTCGTTCTATGTAGGGCATGAAAGACCGCTCAATTTTGCTGAGGGGTCTCTTTATTACGCTTGAGGTTCTTTTACGTGCCGTAAATTTGCGACGCGGAACCAACGGCTTTACTTCCCTTAAGAAGGAAGCAATGCTTAAGATTTGAACCCGCGGTCTCGGGAAGCAGAGGCTAGCATGTTACCCCTAGACCACGGAGGACGATTCTTTTAAGAGCTGGTCGCTATCTGAAGGCTTTGACATCTCATTCCCTTGGCATGGCCAAGGGGAAAATTAAGAATGACTTCCCATTTGAGCAAAGTATAAGTATTAAAACATTTAAACCAAGTATTTGACATAATTGTGTGCTTTATACATTTTTATGCAGCAATATTTTCTCTACCTCTTACCGCTTACCAATTACACAAGTCATCCAGAATGAAGAGGACTTCAAAAGCTATTCTTTTGTCTCTCCCAAAAGAAATGCTTAAAACTATTTGAGTATCAAATTGCGGCACACAAAGTCCTTGAGAAGCCCTGTGTAAGGATTATCGGTTATCTCGTCGCGGTGTTCTTGTGCTCGACGGACCGTGGTGACAATCCTTGATTGAAAATTGTCATGCAGAAATTAGTTGTGTTTGTGCGGCTTTAATTGAGGTAGCACAATAGAATGGTGTTGTGTCTGCCAGAAGGCGTGTCTAGTTTGAGGTCAGCCATGTAACACTGGGATAGGAAATGATGATGCAAGAGATGATATCATTCTATTTATGTCCGTGATAGCGTAGCGAAATTAATAGAGCAGCAACTTTGATTGAAAACCACCACCAGCATTGCAATGCGGTAGGTCAATTAGGTCAGCACATGGAAAACACACGAGGTTCAAACAAACCGACAAATTATGAGAAATTCAACTTCAGAACGAAAACAGCCTTTTGATATACATAAATAACAAAGTTAATATGACAGCTGTTTTTTTTCTTTTTCTTTTTTTTCTTTTTTCTTTTACTTTCTCTACTATATTCCATCCAACCTTAGATACACCCCTTGTATCCCTCCGCGATAACATGATGTTCATATCATCTGCGACTAACACAAACAAACGCCACGTGGAATCATGGCTCGTGTTTATGATGCAATAGAGCGATATTTACTCGGGAGTTTTAGCGTCTCGATGTACGCCGCTGTTTTAGAACGGAACTGATTGACTTGTAAATGTTGTGTTTGCTGTTTTAGTTAAATATAGCTGCTCACAGTATGAACTGCGAAAAAAATCTGTGCTAAATGATTGTATAAAATAATTATCCTGCGTTAAAACTATTACAAAACAAAATAAATATAAAATAATTAAACAGAAAAATAAGGGCATAGCTCAGCGTACTAGTATCCCCCCAAGCTACGCCCCTCATGTTAGCACAGTTTTTCAGAAATAACGACTATTATAGATATCTATGCCTGATTATTGAACAAGTAATCCAATGCACGAATGTATTGTATATTTTTCGGAGACGTTGTTTACATTTCTTCGCCATGGAAGAATCCTTTTCTTCTAGATCTCAGGTTTTTGGTACATGAGCAATTTGTTGGAGGCATGCAATGGCGGATATGGGTTTAAAAAATATTTTGTTGATTAACGACGCTGTCAATTGCCAGGATCATATCAGCGTCGCCGGTGTGTCAGAATTTTGTGCCGCAGGAGTTCTTTTACATGCCAGTAAATTTACTGACATGGAGCTGTCGTTTTTTAAGCACACTTAAAAACCATCGGCCTGGGCCGGATTTGAACCCGTGACCTTGGGATCAGTAGGCCAGCGTCTAACCAACTGAGCTACCCAGACCGACTCAAACATGGATCAACCAGTTTTAAGATTCTGTGACAATAGTGCGGTACTTGAATTACTGTCAGGGAAAATACAACCGGAAATGTATATTTTCATTAGTCACCTATTTGCATACATGCATCAACTAATTTTAAGACTTACAGTGGAGTGGAGCGGTGTTTGATGTTCTGTGTCAATGATATAATGAAATAAATTAACTACTTGTTTACAGACTTGAGTGAAGTAGCTTAAAGTTCACCTGCGAACATTCTCAGTATATCTTAAATAAATGCATTTAATGCCGGAATTATACTTTACAAAATTCTTGCTACTATGAAGATAATGCTTAGCAGTTCATGCCTTTATTGTGGTTACGTGACAGTTTGCCAACTTTTATGAATTTCGCGTAAAATAGGTATGCGTGAGCGGAGTCCTTTTAAGACTCAGCGGTTAGGTGGCGTTTTTACAGCTTTATGGGCAGATTCAGTGTGTTACATATTTTCACCTCGGACTTAACCCTAGGATTTCTGGTATTTTAAGGCAGAAATTTGTGTCCCGTTTTATTGGCCTTTGTCCTGTATAATTAGATGATCTCAGGATCTGTACAAAAGATAACATGTATAAAGTTGGCGATACTGTCAACCGGCAAATCACCCTATTGCAAACTTTGTAGCGGAATATCTACACTTCTGGAACAAAAGAAAATGGTCTCATTTGTAGTGTTTGTGGTCAAAAGAGCAGATGAACATTCTCCAACGTGTGTTTAAAATGTGTAATTCTGACGAAAGTGAAAGTATATCGATTTGACCAAAGATGAAGTACAGATGAATGGCGTTTACCAGATACGTTGGATAAAGTCGCTGCACGTCAATAGGATAGAACTAAACGCACGGTATGCAGTTGAATTCTCTGATTAAAAGCAAACTCCTTGTTAATATATTATTAAACATGCGTGTGTCTTGTAAAGAATTCTATAACATGGTGAAAAATGATGTTGCCCTTTTGAAAGGAGCTGAATGTGCTATGAAATTCTCGAGGAAACATCTGTAAATTGACGCCTGTCTACTTGGGGAAAAAACAGACATTTTAAGGTTACTTTTCCATTATTATTTTCTTACATGGCTCTTGTGAATCATGCAAAACCTGTAATTCTGTGGATAAATATCTAACCGTTATATTTTCTGACAATTGTTTAACATTTCAGAGCGTGTCCCATATATTTATGAAATGTCTCTTATTTAATCGTTGTAAAGGTGGCAACCCTAGACATAACAAAACATTAAAGTGTATTGCATTATCCTGTAATATCAAACATGCAGTAATGGACGACGTGAATAGTGAAAGTCGACTCCCTCCGGTAAATTGTTTATTATTCGCAACCTATGGTTGTATGATATAAATTTTCCATTTGTTGTGTCAGTTTTTGTTTATAGTTGATATTATGGAGCGGAAGTCTGTGTATAACTTAAGGACACGTGTTTCTTGTGATACGAGGAAGAATTTCAGCACGTGTGACAGATATTACCAGGTCTTCGGAGATACTTATAACATGAAATTATGATTTGTTTTATATGGTAGTTGTGTACATTTACTGCACTGAAGTTTAGCACGCTCTAGATTTCATGTCCTCGCTTTGCTGGACGAGGGAAAGGTTTATAGGTTTCAATTTCAGGAAGTTGGAAGTTGACAAGTGTAGACATAATTGAGACTTTAGCAAATGCAGTACAACTTGTTTGACAATGTAATGTGAACAATGTGCTAAGCGTAACCTATATAGGATAAGAAACAGAAACTTTTTCACTTCTCTACAATGCACAAAGAAATAAGGTTTCACTCCAGAGTCGTATAAAAACTACGTGAGAAATACGTTAGCGAGTACATTGTAGCTTTATAATAATCCACATAACCTAACCTCACCTCCCATGAATTAGAAACCTAAGCTTACATGAAAACTTAACCTAACCTAATCTCCGTTGAATCACAAACCTAAGGGTTTGTAAATACTATACTTTTCTAAACATGATGACTTTTTCCTACTCCTCTGCCAAAGACAGCGTTACTTTGAGGTATGGGTTTGCAAGGTTTGCGGTTTTAAAGTATAGAGAAACCAAAACACTGGTTACATTGCCTCTCGTCCTGTTTATAAGGATTGCCTTTTGTTTGTTAATAATAGTTGTCTAGTCGCAAGGAGAGGCCATCGTGCTTTGAAAAGTACCTTCCATAGCATGGTTAAGAGACGCACGCTTGCTACGTTAGTGTTCATTATGTGTGTTAATTCTATTTCTGCATTAGAGGAATGATGTACATAGACATATATGCAGTATAGTGATGGAGTTTTCTCCGTTACAGGAGTATCACCAGAAGTAGGTACATAATGTGATAGAGAGTGCTTTATGAAGATAATGTGTTGTGTGTTGCAGCCGCCAGAGAATGAGCTGCAGAAGGGCTCGGGGGCGGCGGGGGAGCGGGTCATGTCGGAGCACCAGTTGCGGGTGCAACGCTCGCTACAGAAGCTCAATGTGCCCGACTGGTACAAGAACTCGAGCGTGGCCCGCGGACCGGAAGGCTTCCTTCTCAAGCGAGGCAGCGATAGTGGGCAAGGTGCCAGAGACGGTTGGCCTGGTTTGGGTTCCAAGACGACGTCGCTGTCAAGTCTCGGCTCCACACAGTCCGCCGCCACCGCCAGGAGTCCCACCAGTAAGTACCTACCTACCTACTGCTTCTTCATATCGAGATAGACATCGCATTTTGCTGTGGCTACAACAGGGATATAGTAATAACATCCTACTCTTTGCTTGACATCACGGGAAACCAAATAAGAGTGACAGCACCAGTATCAACACTTCAGAACGGTAACAAATGGGTATCACGCAAATGGCGAATGCTTCAAAACAACTTTTTCAAATTGTGCGTTGCAACGAGATCTACACTTTTGGTGCAGTAACTTTCTAGCTTATCATTTACCACTTGCACAGAATCTATTCGTAATGAAGAGAACTTCCCAGCTATTGGCACAAAATTCAACGCATAGGTACGTTTTATTAGACACGTAAATATGCGATATGTGTAAATAAAATCGTTAGCCATGCAGATATCAAAAATTGCTCCACGTAAAGGACATTTTACGGGAAGGAGGAATTTACTTAAATCTTCGTGTGACACCTTTAGAATTATTCTCTTTACAGGTATGATGTTCACACGCATACGGCTGGGCCCTAATGACCAAGTTGTCGACGGGCCCTTAAACCCAACACACTCACTCACTCACGCATACGGCTTTCCAACAGTTTTTATGTGAAATATGAGGTGTGAAATATTAAAAAACTTAACATAGCCTAAACTCCCGTGAATCAGAAACCTAAGCTTGTGTGTGTGTGTGTGTGTGTGTGTGTGTGTGTGTGTGTGTGTGTGTGCGCGCGCAGAAAAGAACTAAACCTAACCTAACCTCACCTCCCATGAATCAGAAACCTAATCGTATATATCTACTGAGTCACCGCATGATTAACAAACCCTATGTTTTTGTGTTTTGTTGACCTCAAAATGTGCATGTTGGGTGAAATGTCGATATCGAATTTTGGATGGGCTGCATATTTCCCCAATGACAATGTATGTAGTAGAGAAGGTGAAAATACGAATGGTATGCCTTGTGCTTTGCGGTGTTGTGGACTAAAGCCACAACAGGAACATCGTAACCACCTTTCTCGCCCTTTACCCAACTGAATAGTACAGTTGGTATCAGTGGTAGATCTGCGCGTAGTGCCCAAAGCCTTGTTAAATCACTTATCTACGTACATACATATATTGTTGTTTTCTAGTGCCTTGCATCTGGCAATGAAGCCATTAGCATTCGTGCTTTCCAATACTTTTGAACTGTAGTTTCTTCTGACCTTAATGCTTCACAGGTCTTCAAGTGGTCTTCGTTCAATTCTGCTGGATCGTTACACAGGACACATATTGGTGAGGATGAGATACCTACATACATATATTAAACAGCAAAAATTCGCTAACGAGATTCCACCGCAAATGCACGTTTTTAAGTCCTTGAAGCCCTCCCTCCAGGTGCGTCCGCACACGTGTGTAAATAGTAAAACTCAAAAAGGAGAAACCTTATAAATACTAGCTTTCATTATTATACGAAAAGAAGTTAGAAACGGTGATATGCTTTTAATTTTGTCTAGTCGGAATTAGTGAAACACCTGATGACGAGAGCAGCCTTTGCAGAGACATGTCATGTACGTAAAACATAGGTGATGTCAGCATTACTAATTCTGACTGAAGATTAAGAAAAGTCAAAACCAAATTTCATATTTTACTTTTTCCTGCTTGCCTATAGCGGTAAGTAGAGAAAATATTCTATAACCCCTATCACAACAGCTCTTTGCGGGCCAAATTCAAAACCGAACATTTAACTGGAAGTACACTTTGTGTGTCTCCCTGAGTCTATATAAGCATATAAAACGTCGAGGAACAGAATCCAAAAGTAACACCAGATCTCCCTAGCGAAACAACAGTATTATCAACAGGACATGATTGTAGGGCTAAACATTTCCATAGAATCAGAGTCCCCAGTATGCAGTCTAAATGAAGGAATTGACTATAATCATGTGCAAAACTGTCCTTCAGTGCTCAACATCAAAATGATTATGCAAAATAGTGGAGCATAAGAAGACTAATGACTTGATTGTCAAATGTCGAGTCTGTTCCTCCGTGGCGGGTGTGGGTGCGGATGATTTTCAATAACATTTCCAACCTCAGACTACCCTTTACATGGAAAGGTTTTTCAAAAGTTTTGATTTTCTCAAAAATGACTTGGTGATTTTAATTAAAATATGACAGGTTTAAGAAATTTTCTAGAGAAAGTATGTCTTGAATTTTCTGGGAACAGCTTGTGAAGTTCTCTTTATTCAGAATGTCTTTTGGATTACTGGTAGGTATATCGTAAGTTACTGCATAGACATGTAGATCTCGTAGAAGCTTCGATACTGTTTGTCAAATGTTTGTGGGGTTAGCTATTTCCCAAGCTACGCCTTGTTATTGATTTGAGCTTCCAAATACTTGCACTTTTCTCAAATAGGAGTCGGACGCCATTTTCTCCTGGATATGCAAACACAGTGGTATTTCAGAGCCATCACATAGCGACTAGGTCTTAAAAGATCTGAGTATCGCTTAAAGCCTACTATATGCCTATTTTGTCGTTGTACCTGCTGGGAAATATATAATAAAACTATTTCTGCCATATTACCTATATTTTGTACATGCAGCGATTTGGTGATGCTGAATAGGCTGCGCCGACATGAATAATTAATGCACATTACGTTACTGAGGCGACCGTGAAGAACGTGCACCACTCAACACATTGCCAACCTTGCACATCTTGTTTGTTCCGCGTTGCAGCGTCACCATTCACCACTTTCTTATAAGTAGACTTGTGTGCATAACTTGCAGTTAATTTTTACAATGGTTTTGCTTGTATGTAATCATGTAATTGCACATTCTACATTTTTTCATGCATCGAGCATATAACACACTTATTATTAAAATAAATATTTTTGCACATTAGTAAGCATACCAAAGTCCTTATTTTAATACAGTCATTCAGAGTGAAATTGCTAAAGCTACTTTAAATTGTGTAGGAACATTAAGGTGTAAATTGTACAGTGTTCTGGAGAGAAGTCTTCGCATTAAACTTTGTGGCTAAATATTTTCAAACTGAAAACGCAGCGTTTCTAATAGAAATTTCCTCAGAATATTACGCTCACATTTTTCTGTCACAGAAAAATGACCACATACATAAAACATACACTGCAATATGTTGTCGTTGTTAGCTAATGCTGGATTTCTGACAATGAAGTCATTAATCCTCTTGCTCTCCAATATTTAATATATTGATAGAGCAATAGCAGTATAGTAACCGATTTTTAGAGAGCACCATGTTTTTATGTTTCGGCGGTCACATCGCTCTCTCACAACCCCCAGAATGTTTGGAGGACCACACCTGTCGTTGGTTTACAGGTCTCACCGACCTGAGTATATAATAATAATAAAATTGGATTTTGGGTTTGGTAGAACCAAAACCCAGGCAGTTTAGGGTTTTACCCTCTTCAGCCTAGTATTTTTATTTTTGTCTTGTTACGTGAGAGATCCTTCAGCGTGTACGCATGGCAGATTATTGTTGTTATTTTGATGTGTAAATATGCATCTTGATATTTTTGTTTATTTATATATATATATATATATATATATATATATATATATATATATATATATATTTTTGTTTGTTTGTTTTTTTTTGTATTTTTTTTTGTATTTTATTATTATATATATTTTTTTTATATATATATTTTTTTTATTATTATTATTATTTTTATTGTTTTTTTGTGTTTGTATTTTGCATATTTACACATTTACAATGTTAAGTGTGTTTGTTAAACCCCGGGTCCCACAACATGTCGCCGTCTCTGCTTCTGCCCTCAGACCTTTTGTTTGGTGCATATTTTTTATTATTTGTTAGCTCAGCTTTGCATTTTTAAATTGTTTGTGGTTTTGTTGTCTTGATTCGGTGGGTGATGACTATTAGATGTTTACTAATGCTTGGAGATATTGCTCTACTTGTTCTTTCTGTTGCTCTTGGTGTTTGTCATAAATTTCGATTAGGGTTAGTAGAGGTGGATTTTCTTCTTGTTGTTCAGGAGGGAGTTTTCTCATGGTTTGTGCTGTTCTTATTAATATTCGTCTGTAGAGTCTGGTATGAGCATTGTGTATATATTTCAGCATCAGATTTGCAATATGCTTGTCGATTGGCATTGTCCTTGCATACTCATGGATTAATGTGTTTTTATAGTTGGGGAAGAGTTTGTTGGCAGTTCGTAGGCATCTACGTTCGAACGCTTGAATCCTTGCCATGGTTGTTTTTGATATAAGTGGCATCAGGGCCACTGCTCCATATGTTAGACAGGGACGGATTAGCGCTTTGTATAATCGCGTCAGTATATGTGTACTAAGTCCTGTTTTGTTGAGCCTGGCGAGGAACGTGAGCGTGGAATGTATTGCTCTTGTTTTATTGAGGAGGGTTTTGTAATGTGGTCCTACTGTAACTTTTGTGTTGATTTCTATGCCGAGATATTTTATTGATTTTGCACATGGGATTATGGATTTATTGAAGTTGAGTGTGAGGTTGTTATGCAGGAATTTTCTCTTCTTTCTGATTAGTATGGCTTGTGTCTTCTCTGTATTAATCGATATGCGCCATTTTTTGGTCCAGTCAAGGTATTTTTTAAGCTGTAGTTCTAGTTGATGTTTGGCCTGGAGTGTACGGGGGCTTGTGCACCAATACGCGGTGTCATCAGCGTACTGAGCAAGTTGGATGCTGGGGTGAATTGGCTGTGGTGTGTCCGCTGTGTATATGATATACAGGAGACCTGATATGGCGCTCCCTTGAGGTGTTCCTGCTTGCAGCGTAATGGATCTGGATAGGTTGTTTTCAATCTTTATGTTTGCTGTTCTGTCTGACAAAAAGCTGGCAATCCATCTTGTTATTCTTGGATGTATTTTGTAGTCTGTAAGTTTATATAAGAGACCATTGATCCAGCATTTGTCAAAGGCTGATTTGACATCCAGAAACGCTGCAACTGTTGCAAAACCTATATTGTAGCTGTTTTTAAATTCCGACAGCACTCGAACAAGTTGGTCTTGGATGGTAATTTCGCTGCGATATCCGGCTTGTGTTCTTGGAATGAGATGTTTTTCATTACATATTTTTGTTAGCCGTTTAACCATGATGCGCTCAAATATTTTGGAGAGGGTTGATGTTAGCGATATTGGCCTATAATTTCGATGATCGGTGCTGTCTTTCCCAGGTTTCTGGAACAGTAGGATATGCGCTGTTTTCCAATTTGTAGGATGGTAGCCGAACCGGAGCATGTTGTTGTATATATTTGCTAGTACATGCAATGTTTCTGTTGGCAGATTTTTAATCATCTGATATGTGATGCTGTCCGGTCCGGGGGCTGTATTTTTTGTGTTTTTGACTGTTGTCAATATGTCTTCACTGGTTAAGGGTGTTTCTGCTTCATCATCAGGATTTAGCTCTTGTATATCAAGTTGTGGGGTGTAAAGTTGGTGTTGTAGCTGGATATGGAAGTTAATTCTATTGAAATATCTTTGATTGAAGTCTGGACTGTGTGGTGTTTGGAAAACTTCGTTGTAGTATGTGCGGAAGATTTCAAGTTTTTCATGTGTATCTGTGACAATTTTTCCATTTATTTTAATGGGGTAGTTGGGGGCAGTTTTTTTCCTGGTACTTTTAATTAATTTCCAGAACTTTGCTGGGTTGTGCTGGTGTGAATGTGTTAGGTCTTGAAGCTTTCTGTCCCAGTGTCGGCGGTTGTGATCTTGTATGGCTTGTTTGACTTCTTCTTGCATTTTGTTTAGGATTCTTTTGTCCGCTGGGTTGTGTGTTTTCAGGTAGTTTCTATGTGCCTTTTACTTCTTTTTTATGAGCTGTATGACTTCCTTAGGGAGTGGTCTGCTGTATGGATTTATTTGAACGGTCTTGATGGGAATTGCTGCTGTGTGTGCTTGTATGATGATGTTTGTAAGTGCTTGTGCTTGTTGATCCATCTCATGTGTTGTCGTTGGTGTGGCTTGCACTAAATTTCTTGTCAGTTCTAGTGCTGTGTCTTTGTAGAGGTTCCAATCTGCGTTGTCATAGTCTTTTACGGTTATTGTTTTGGAGACTTGTGTTTTCCACTGACCGGTTTTTAGAGTGACTATGACCGGCATATGGTCAGTATCTGGTGGTGCATCTGTTGTAATGTCTTGCACTAGAGGATATGTATGTTTGGATACTAATATTTTGTCTGGTGAACTGTTTTTCTGTGAGCCTTGTCCTATTCGTGTGGGGCCTGGTGTGAGGATTAGTTTCAGTTCAGAATGTTTCAGAGTCTTCAGCAGTTCTTTTCCAAGCCTGTTTGTGTGTTCGTCGAGTAGTTCTTTGTGATTTGCGTTGAGGTCGGCTGCTATTATTAGGTTTCTGTAATTGTCATGAAGGTAGTTGAGTAAGGCGGTGGGGAGATGTCCATCTGGGGGAACGTATATTGTAGCGATGTGTAATTTCATTCTATGTATTGTAATCTGGATCAGTAGGATCTCGTGTTGTTGAAAGGCTTGGGGTATGGCTATTTGGATTGGATTTAATTCATTTTTAACAAGTACCATGACTCCGCCACCATAACTATGTTGTCTATCTTTCCTGAAAACTGTGAGAGGTTGGAAGGTGAAATTTCTTCTTTTATTAAGTTTCGTCTCGTTAACCGTAATTATGTCTGCACAGTGGTGTGATAGGAGATCTTGTAGTTGTTGTCTTTTTCCAGTAATTCCATTGATGTTGATATGCAGTAATTTGATGTTATTTTTAACTTGGTTGTGTGTTCTTATTGTTGCCATTTCTGGTTGTCGTTTATTTCTTGCATGGTGTTTGCTTGTTCTATTTCTTGATGTCCTGAATAAATATGGCAAGTTGATTTCCAAGTTTTGCTGTATCAATGGATTTTTTTAAAGTTTTCTGTGCTGTTATTTTGATGTTATGTAACAGCCTCGCTCGTTGGTTTGGTGGGGTGGAGTCATATAACGGTGGGATAATGGTGGATATTATTTGTGCAATTATTGTTTGTGTTACTTCGTTGATATAAGTTGTTATATTTTCTTGGATTTTGGTAATCGGGAGAATTATCAAAATAAATTCACCGACCATATCCTCTGATTACCAATCAGAGGACGTATTACATGCCATTACAGGTCAGCATGTTAGGGGTTAATATTTTATAGAGAAATGGAGAGGTTGGAAAAATAAAGACTCCCTAGCCCTCGGGAACCCTAATAGCA
The DNA here is from genome assembly GCA_030765045.1 of Tenodera sinensis. NCBI lineage: Eukaryota > Metazoa > Arthropoda > Insecta > Mantodea > Mantidae > Tenodera > Tenodera sinensis. The sequence continues at coordinate 17,772,915 of CM060970.1, forward strand.
TTGGGGTCGGAAGAGAACAAGAGATGACCAAGGTAAGGTTAGATAGAAAAGTTACAGCGAGGAGCAAAACACCAGTAAGTGGAAGTAATGTTCTGCTCAGCTTGGGTACCTTGTGGTCGCTATTCACATATCCTCTAGACGGAGACCCCTGAGTAGTAATATAACATATTTGATCACGTCTAGCGGTGAATATTTATTCCGATAATCAACGGCTTCCTGTCGATAATTTATGCCTTCTGGTCACTGTTGCCAACACAAATTCGGTTGCCTGTTTCAGTGTTAAAATTCGTAGTTAAACATATCTTCGCACATAAGTTATTTGACCAAATTATCGATACAGTAACAATCGTACGATTAGTGTGCATAGAAACGCGTAAGAATGACGGCATTTGGGGAATCTTCACTTGAGCAAGTAGATGTAATCATACAGGGTTCTTCATTTAAAACCTACCGGGCGCACGGCATTTCGTCTGTGCACGATTGGGTGTGCCACAGCCGGCTTTGCTCCTACATAAACTCCGCACATAAAGCATGTGTAACACTCTAGAAGATGCTGGAAATGCCTTCCACCCTCGGCTAAACAAGCATTGTATCGGGAGAACACATTCTGATTCACGCGATTAAGTTGGGCCAATATGATGTTTCCGATTTCATTTCTAATATTTAGTTTTAGTTCTTCCAGTGTATGAGGATTTGTCTCGTAAACTTTGTCTTTCAGGTTACTACCCCACGCACTTTAGAGCGGGGGAGTCAGAGGGCCATACACCAGCGCTAATCACTGTCTTCAAGCACTTCCCTAATTTTATTCCTGGACTCCTCTGCTGTATGGGCAGTAGCAGAATCTTGAAATCACCCATATGATCTCTTCTTCTGTCAGTTCATGATAAAATGGCATCAAAATGTCATTTCAGTACCTTTCTGCATTTGCAGTCTGCCCATAGAATATTGGACCGATTATGCGTCTAGCGCTAACAGCACACCAGATCCAACTCTTCAATCATATTGAGGGATTTCTTGAACGCGATGTGGATTTTCAGAGGCCCAGTACCGACTAGCCTCGGGCACAACGGCAGCTGGTAGTGGGGAAATCCAGCAAGGTTTCGGGAGAGGCCAAACGCCGTGTGATCCATTAGGTTTTAAATGAAGAACACTATAGTATAGTTTATATTACATAACGTTAATTTACTTGTGGCGTATGTTAAATTACCTTGTTTATTATCATGCAACTCTTAAAACAAGGACTTCATTTTGTATAGTTCCAAAGAGATTTAACAATAAAGATATGAGAGGTAGAACTGGAACTTAAAAATTCAATGCCACAACTGGGATTTGAACCACAGACCTTCCGCTTACCAGGCGGCTGCTCTAACCATTGAGCTATTGTGACAAACTGCCAGAATGGCATTAAATTCTCAAACCAGTTCGTATTTCTCCTGGTAAACCACAAAGGCAGTCTCACATCAGAGACAAATTACCCCAATGGTGACTTACTATTGTAAGTACTTTATATCCCAGGATTAAATAACCTTCACATGGTAATTACATCTACACTCTACTAGCTGTTTTTGAACAGGTTCTTTGTGAGTTTTCTGATTAAATTCTCCTTGTGTTTTGTTGTGTTTATGTGCTGAACTATTAGAAATTTATTCTCACTCCCTACATTTTTTTCACACGCTCCACAAAACAGCACTGTATATGTAGATATTAAATCAGCCGAAAACTCTTCCTGTAAATAAATTAATCTAGCACTCAAAGTTTGTTTTATTTTCAGCATTTGAAGAGCTTTTTAACATTTTATACGCCTAATTTAATTTACTAGGAACCAGTTCACAACACTGTAAAATTTGAAGACCACGACACAACTACTGGTGGGCAGGCAAACGTTGCTATAATCGTGCTGCTCAAAACGTTAACCTGCACTTTATATTTATTAATTTAAACCTCCCATATAACGCACTGATTATTCTCCACGCACATACATATAATGAAAGGACAGAACTGCATGACAACATGACTCAGCATTAGTTCTCGCCACCTCGCAAGTTGCACCATTATGTGCAATACCTACTACCAATATGAAAAATATTATACAGATGGAAAAAAATAATTTAAAAAACCCATAAAAATCATTAAAATAGCCAATATAGATCTTCGTGAGTTGCATCATCATGTGTAGTACTAACAATATGAAAAATATACATATAGAAAAAAATAATAAAAAACCATAAAAATCATTAAAATATGCAATATAGGGACTATAATATTGAAATAATATGCATTTATCAAAATCAAGAAAATATGCAGTTATATGCACCATAAAATCATCTCCAAATAACTGAAAATTCCATAATCCATAAGCATACATTTTTAACCCCTATGAAAAAACATGCAAATGCATGAACTTCCTAGCCCTAATTATGAGTTACGTATCCAAACATAGCCTTCCCTTTTTTTTTTTTTTTTTTTTTTTTAATATTGCATTTATATCCTGCCTATAACTCCGATGGTTATACCGGCGGCGGCGGTCTCTCCTATGGAACGTTTTACCCATTGGCAATGGGTAGCAGTGGGGTTTTATACATTAAACTCACACATATTCATACTTGTAGACTTTAGGTAGGATGGGAAATAATCTTGGCTAGAGAAAAATTCCTACCCCGAACCCGGGACCCCTTGCACAGTAAGCAGGCGCTCTACCGACTCAGCTACGGGGAACGCCGTTTTATGTTTTCTAACATTTTCAACATTTTTCTTCCTGTAAAGCGTTCCTTCTGGAGCAGTTTTTGTATTGCATTAATGAAATTTGCTACACATATTAACAAGAGATAACAAAAATTACCCCAGTTTTATTGTGAGATGTGTGTAAGCATATATTTTTAATTTGCAGATACAAAAAAATATAATTTTTAGGCAAAAACATTTGTTAGTTTAAAACTGTTAAGAGGAGAAACTGAAGCAGATACAGAAGCCTTGGGCAATTTTAAAAAGGAGATGTGTTTTGAACCTTGTTCTTTTTCAGCATCCCTGTTGTACCATTATCGTTGGTGTCACGGGTTTACGTCGGATCTTCTGAGGCAGGCTCACATTTGCCTTTTCAATCGGACTTTACTTAAGCCCAATGCTTAAGGTCCCTGTTTTATCCCTAGGGTACTTGGGTAGATCCTCAGTTCTTGATGTAGGGATTGGGCATTTGGTTTTCCACTGGGCGATGGGGGCGCCACTTGCACACGGCGAAGTATTTTGAACCTACGGTTAAAGTATTAGGCCAAAATGTAAAATGTTTTGTTGCGAAGAACTTTCTAGTGACCTAACAAAAATAAATAAATTTGATCATTGTTTTTAGAATGGATGAAGTTAAAGCTGTAACGTGTTTGCATTACACATAAAGTATAAATTTGAAAAAACTGGCATTACTAGTTCAGAATTTCAAATGTTTAACCATAGGTATCCTTAGATCAGGATAAGAGCAACAAAACCGCATTTGGATCCTCATTCTATAGTTTGAGAAGTTTTGCATTAACATTTAAGTGGACAAAATAGCCTGAACATACAGAGATTACACCGTAGTAAGTTAAATTACCATTGTTAAACAAGGAAAACTGAAGCTATTAACAGTGAAGCAACAAGATTCTAAAGTTAGAATAATTAGTAAATTACCACTGTTCTTGAAAGTTCAGAGTAGTTCCTTTTGACATTTTCATGACTTATTCTATAAATAGTGACAATTATTTCAAGTGGTTATTTGCATTCATAATTGGTGTGGTGTATTCTATAAAAAGTATTTCATCCAACTGAAAAATATTAAAATTTGCTTGTAAACCATGTGAATTCATATAACTTTTTCTTTGAAACTACTTGCAATACATAATCACACTTTTGCATCCTTGTTATAATCAGCTATTTTCTGAATCTCAATTATTTAATTACCTACGTATATCAGTTTACTAGAAATAAAGAAAATATTTGCAAAGTAAAATTATGGATAATTTGCAATGTTGTTGCTTTCTTAACATCAATAATGTATATTATAAAATTATTATTGTGGTTCAGAAAGTTGAGCTATGTGTTGTGTACTTAGTATTGAAAATTCCATTTCTCTACCGCTCACTTTCAAAGAAAAACGTACATGGATTCACATGTTTTAAGAGTAAATTTTATTATTTTCCAATGGAATATTTTATAAGCTCAACCACATAAGTTGTTGTTGTTGTTGTTAGCTAATGCTGGATTTCTGACAATGAAGTCATTAATCCTCTTGCTCTCCAATATATGATATTGAAGAGAGCAATAGCAGTAATAGTAACCGCGTTTTAGAGAGCACCATGTTTTTATGTTTCGGCGGTCACATCGCTCTCTCACAACCCCGAGAATGTCTGGAGGACCACACCTGTCGTTGGTTTACGGGTCTCACCGACCTGACCGGGAGAATTATCAAAATAAATTCACCGACCATATCCTCTGATTACCAATCAGAGGACGTATTACATGCCATCAACCACATAAGTTATCAATGCAAATAATCTCTTGAAATAATTGTCATAATTGATAGAATAATTCATAATAAAAATTCCAGTAAAAGCCATTGAGAACTTTAAGGGCAGTGTAATGTGTGTATGTTCAAACTACCTTGTCCCCTTAAACTCAGATATTATTTTGGAAATTTGTGACAATTGGGTATCCAATAGCCACAAGTGAAGAAGTGAGTCGCCACTTTCCCTTTCCCCTGTATATAAGCATCTTATTTCCGTATCGACCGTGTTGGTCGCCTCGTGGCTTTTTTAAATGCATTATCGTGGTGCGTGCCTAAGCCGTCGTGCGCCAGCTTATCTCTTATGTGCTTCATCCAAGATTTGTCACGTTCCCATATAGGTATGTGTTGCATTCACAGACTTTTCGAACTTTCTCTCAACTTCGTGGTGATCTAAATAAACGTTTACAGAGAGAGAGCGAGAGGCCGAAGTGATAGTCAGATCTTTAAAAACCGTGTGTGTTGCTTTCACATTATTCCCTCTCATTCTTGAATAAATTATTTTTACAAAAATGTACAGGGATATTTTTAGACCTGGCGAATGGCTTTAAGTTGCGCAGTGGTTTGTGGTGGAAGTTCACTTCTGTATTTATAAGACCATAGGTGTGTCAAGTTGGTATCTCTCCGACTTCCTTGTAGTAAACAACACGGGACAGTGCCCGCTCGCATTATCAGTCGTCTCTTGTTTGTTACAGACGCGTTACATGACGTCACTTGCGCAGATCCAATGAAGGTCCCCACATATAAAGAATACGCGAGTATTCTAATGTACCTAATGTAGGTAAAAATTACAGCATACTGCAAACAAAACGGTGGAAAATCTATTTTGTAGCACTGTGCGGAATAAGAGGAATCGCTACTCCTAGAAAGTGCGGCATCAAGTGCTGAATGGACCTCAGTCGGAGAGGTCGCTGCTATGAAATTTCAACTGTGTATAATCTGCTGGGCTCTCCTTGCCACCTGTGCGTGTGCTAGGATTCGCCATGTTGGTTACAAGTAGGTACAATATAAGGGCTTTCAAAAAATAAAATTAAAAAGATCTGCCGCATGATCTATTAATGAGACCCGTTTTCTTTTATTTAATAACTTTAAAATGTATCTGTAAAATTACGTTTGTATTTGATGAAGGTAGATCAATGAAGTTAAATTCTGTGTATAGACGTTCTAATATAGGTGCCGGGACGAAGTACTGCAGATTTTACTCGTATTTATTTGTACGACTAATCGTTTGTTAATGTAACAATGGTTTCATGCGATTCGTCTATATTATGATTTAAATAGCTTTCAAAGTTTACATTAGTTATGTTGTTGAGATCCATAGCGCAGTGGTAGTGCGCCTGCTTCTGGCGCGAAGGACCCGGGTTTCGATCCCCGGTACCGCCTTGGGGACTTCCCCCGTGGGAGGTAAATTAAAGCTAATATACGATTTCTTAAATAAAAGTTACACATTCTAGTTCTAACTTATTAGCTGTATACCTAATCTATTTGAATATAGATACAATGCTTCAAAAATATTTTAGTAACTAAGTACTCAACTAACCCGTAATTCAAAATTTCCATTACAAGAACATTTTCAAGGCTTAGTAGTCCAGTTACATTAAAGAGAACTCAAGTTATCCGCGCTAGTAGTGCAAGTGACGTCACAGTGTGGGGGACCGGTTCTGTCCGTCTGCTGTACGGACAAAACGTGCACAACTTCATTCGTTTGGTAGCTCACCTACTAAGTTTATGAAACTGTTTATTTTAAAAGCTATTATTTAATTATAATATATCTAACACTGGCGGGTTTATCAGTGACAATACTTCGATCACTTATATGGCATTTTATCCATACGTATAAAATATTTATACAGATCAATGGTGGTAGAGCACAGATAGGATGATGACCTGGTATGTACTGGAGAACCCTTCGCCAAGTAAAGGATCAATGCCAGCCGCAGCCCGGCTTTACTCTAACATTGTTGTGAACCAACGTTTAATTTCAGCGGAACACACAAGAGCAAACTGGCAAGCTGCCAAATTGTTAAACATTTTCACATTAATGAGGTTTGGCTACAGGGAATGTAATTAAAGCTAAACAAAAAACCGAACTACAGGTGAGGAGGGTTGGATTCTGTTAAGGACGGTTGCCATAGAGTCGATTTGCAAGTGTTTTCCTCTCACCCTGTACGTACTGTGTGTCATTTGTTTTGTGTGATTGTAGTGATGAACAAAGTGCCTTTACTGGCGGGGTCATCGCATCAAACACACTCTTGTCTACCCGCTCCCTTTGTGCTTTACTGTGAGGCATCTTTACTATTTAGTTACCGATATACCTACAGTAACTAGAGAAATTCAAACATAATGATCACCAAAAACAATGGTTATGACTTTGGTCACTGTGATCAATTGATCACTATCAGTGTGTTCGATCTCAACTATAGTATACTTAGAGGACCTTGCAAATGTTTTCAAAGACACTAATGTTCCGTACGTTAAGCGGCTCTTCTCAGTTTCGAGAAGGTTAAAGGTCAACGTGTCCGGCTTCTAGAGGAATCTAGTAAAATATGGAAGAAGAAAAACCCCTAAACAACGCGATCGATGTGCAACACACCTATGTACAGGTAACGCGGGTAGTGTTCAATGCTACTAGGAAAACTACCGTAGTCTACACTTATGATAGTCTACGGTAGTTTTACAACTCAGTAACACAAGAAACGTCGCGGAAGAAATGTAGATGTTTTAATAAAGGCATGGAGCGTATTAACAGTCGGTATTGTGTGTGTGTGTGTGTGTGTGTGTGTGTGTGTGTGTGTGTGTGTGTGTGTGTGTGTGTGTGTGTGTGTGTGTGTGTGTGTGTGTGTTAGGAACAAACGCATAATTAGACATTTGTATTGTTTATGAAGTAAATAAGAAAATGAATGGAAACTATAATTAGGTTCTTGCCCTTAAGAAGTAATAATTTAATATCTTGTTACTGTATACTGGGTAATTGTAATTCTACGTTACAGCTACTGCCAAGAAAGTAATGACCAGGGCCATGATTTTGATGACCTAAAACTGATATTTAATTTTTAAAATTAGGACACAGAAATTTATAAATTAATTTACACTTGGGCAAATTATACAAGTAGCGAAGTAAGTAAACGAATAATGAGAGTGCCTCTGTGGTCGAGTGGTCAGCCAGAGATGCCGGGTTCGATTCCTGGCTGGAGCATGGGAATTTTTCGATAACTAGATCATTCCCCGCCTTCCCTAGAATCTGGACGTGTGAGTATAAAATGGTGTGTGCATTTAATGTTTATGAAGAAAACCAAACGTAAACAAAATCCGAAGTGACACAAATAGGTTACTGGGATAAGGTTCTTTTTTATTTTGGAGGGTTTTGCCTTGTTCTGAAAAGACGAATACATATATATCGAGTAACTCTAAACAATAGGAACTCGGGGCTCGTTTTAGCGTTTCATTCATCGTCCGATATGACCACCCAATCATAGAAGCATCAGAGACGAGGCACTGTGGCCTTCAGTTCGAACCTATCAAATATAGCACAAAGAAACAAGCATGCTTCTAGAGTGCTATGAAATACAAACAATGTGAAGAGAAGAGGATAACATGTAGTGAAGGAGATTGTTGGATTGTTGCAGGTCATCTACTAAGCCCCAGCCCCACGCCACATGTGTTCACGAGGTGGAGTACAAGTCGACTCAACAGTGGAGGCACGTCTGCCAGCACGTCGCCTTGCGGCTCTACCCGATCTTCCTTCAACTACCGGCAGCCGTACCTAGGGTGGCGTTCTCAGGAGCGCTTGTCCAGGCCTCGAACCCCTGCCGAGAGACTGGCCGCAGGTCTGCTGCCAGCCACCAGCCCGCCACAGCCACAGATGCTCAGCAGTCCCCTGGACCACAAGCAGATAATGAAACACGAGGAGGAGTTGGCCCAGCTTCAGAGAGAACGCGAGGCTGATGACGAGGTGCGTTATTTCCACACAGCTCAAGAGTCGCTTGTCATGTTTACAACATTTTATGGCAGAAAGAAAAATTTGATTTTGTCTTTGAAAATATATCTTAATTCAATAATGATTTGGAAGCTTTTGGGACAAGTGAGGTTAGCAGATTCATGTCAGTACCACTAGAAATCTCCCACTATCAACAGTATACCAGACAACACAACAATCAGTCAGTTGTTTAGCTGAAGATGGAAACAGTTGTTCCTGAAATTTTCCTAATTTTCCTAACTTTCAACGTTATACTGTTAACCTAAACATCAGAAAGCTGTTTATAAACAAGTAACAAATATTGAAGCAGAACACAATGAAGAAGCAAATAATAATAATAATAATAATAATAATAATAATAATAATAATAATAATAATAATAATAATAATAATAATAATAATAATAATAATAACAACAACAACTTTTCCTAACTTGAAGCTGAACACAAGATATTTCACCATTACTCAATTTATTCTGTTAATAAAGAGACTTGTTCTTCTGCCAATTTTCCAAAATGTTGAAATGGTGTATCTCTATATCACAAAATTCAAATGGATGCATCTGTTTGCGAGTATGAATGAACTGAATCCAGTCATGTGGAGTAGAAATCAGAAACTGAGTTATCGTTTCTCTTTGTTTTTAATGATGTGATGAGCAACATCCAGATCCTTGTGTGTATGTCCACTTAAATATTTTGACAAATGACAAGTCAGTTACTCTTTATCTCACTTTATTTCCATTAAAACTGAATCACGATTCATAACTCATGATCTTATAACTAGCAGCTGTTCTGTTCTGTCATAACCTTGACGTAAACACTGCTTAACTGTCCACAGCTCTCTCTGTTATTTCTACTCATTCACTAACAACTGACTCTAAGAATAAACTCACTAAAAGTCTCTCTGCTTTTAACTTCTGTGTCCATGCTGACTCACTTATATAGCCTAGAATTAGTAACAGCAATTTTTCTGGAAATCCACATTTCGCAAAGCTTATCAAGCATGGCATTTGAAACTTCTTGTACTGCCTGGAAAAGAACTATGTTCTGGCCCAGTTATTGTTGCCCTTGTTTACTGGCCGATGTATTGGTATCAGATAGTTGACCTTAGTTCTCTTTGTCCAGCAGCTGGCGTCGCAATATTTATGGTCAGTTATTTCAATAAAAGCAGAAACTAACCAGCTATAGGGGGTGATTGTTGATCTTTCTGTTTTGACCAAGGCAGTTGTCTGACCAGCGTGTGCATCATCAGAAGCTCATTTATTGAAGCAGAAAGCAAGTTCGTTTTTTCCTGTTTGTCCTGTTCTTTCATCCCACAAATATACTAATAAAACAAAGGTGCACTCGAAAGAGCATTACATAATGTCTATTAATCTTTTATGAGTTCATTTAGGGTCTATGTATTTTTATTACACTTGTTGAAGTGGTACTGTTTGCACTTATTTCCGCATATTTTGCACATGAATTGGCAATGTGCTATTTCTCATTGGTACACATTTTACGATGGAATCCGTGAATTGCGAGTCCTACAATTGCATGTGTGTGCATTTGGTTGCTGTTTGCCCACTGCCTTTTTGTCATGGTGTCTGTACCGAAGAAGTAGTCCATTTCTGTTTCCTTCTTGCTGGTTCTTCTTTGCATGGTTCTGTGCTAGGTAGTAGTGTCTTTGTCCTTATATCCTCCAGAGAGAATGTTTCTCTTGTGAGCACATTCTGTTCAATGCATACTTGCTTGCACCTAAGGCACTTTTTATGTATCTCACCTGTACATTGTACATTTTTTCCAATTCACTGATCTTCAGTTTACCCATATGAGTTCAAGCCTGTATGTGGCGATTGGAGCTATTGTCGTTTCAAATAATCTCATTGCTGTTTCTAATTTTAGCGAGGTAATTATATTGCTCTGATGGCTGCTGAAGTTCTTTCTTGTATGTGTGTACTGAATGATGAAGCGGTTGCCTGTATTGTGATGCCCAGGTATTTAAATTTGTTCACTATTTTCATTTCTTCGTTATCTAGTTTAAGGATGTCTGCCTTTGGTATTCTTCCTCCTCTTCTGAATACTATCTGCATTGTTTTGTTCATCCCACAAATGCCAGCTATAGTGGAACTAGGATAATTCAAATTTTTATAGTTTGAAATTAACTCAAAGACTTTTCTTGATCCCTTGAATTTTGATTAAAGCTATGTAAAAAAAAACACATGTAATTTGAATTTAATTTTCCTTAATTTCAAGTTTTTGTTCAGAAGTAACAGTAAAAAATTAATCAAAAAGCAGAAATTTAATGTGGTAACTTCGTCCATGTTTTTCTGCAAAAGAGGTCATTGCTCCAGGATTGTTTCTTTTTACTTTCTCTACTGGTAAGTAGGGGAAGTATTGTATTCCACCCAAAAATTCGATGTCGAGATTTCACCGGAAATATATGTTTTGAGACACCCTGAATCCACAAAAAGCATTTTTAGAAAAAGGTCCATGTGTGTCTGTGTGTCAGTCTGTGGACAGCATAACTCAAAAACGAAAAATTGGTTAAAAACCAAAGTTGGTATTTAAGTTTAATGTCTTTCAACGATGCGACACAAAGATTTTGAATAAAATAACCCCACCCTAAACTACCCTTTACATGGAAAATTTTGATTTTCTTGAAAATGACTTAACGATTTTGATTAAAATGTCATATGTTTGAGATATTTTTATGACAAATGAAATATATATCTGGAATTTTCTGGCTATAGCCCCTGTAGTCGTATTTACTCTGGCGCTATACAAAAAATACAGATCTTGCTAAAATACACAACTTATGTCTCAATGAATTTTCTTGTAGGGTTAACCATTTCAGAGATATTCCTTGTTATGTGTGTGAGTTTCGGAAAACTTAAAACTTTCGTGAAATGGATCATTGTTCATTTTTTATATGGTAAGTGTGCAAAGAGAAGAGAATCTCAAAGCTTCAAAAGATGTGACTATCGCTCAAAAGTATTCTAACTTTCCCCTTCCACCTACAAGGAAATAAGCAATAAGATAATTTGTACAAATGTTTATCTCAACTAAGACGAAGAAGATATAGGAATAAGAATTCGTGCAAATAGTTTGTACAAGAGTAGAGAAAATCATGTGAGTGCAGCACATCAGATTTTTTTGTGAGTTTGTGAGGTAGGTGTCACATGAGGGATTCCACCGTAGTGGAGCCTCAAGACAAATTCCATTCCAGGACAAGTCCTTTACTGGCTCAAGAATGAGATATGGATATGGGACGGTGGTAGGGCGGTGGTAAATGTGTTAGGAATGAGTTGTGTTTATAGGATTGGGATTTTTTTTTTTTGTCACAGTCGGGAAAGGGAATATGTTCTAATTTTGTCCAAGTAGAAGTCGGGGACGTTTATAGTTTTCCCCGGGGTCAAGGTCATTCAGATTTTTTTCTTTTGGCACAATCCAGTTGTAATGCAGTTCGGGTAGTAGAATAGCTTTCCTAGCTGCCGGCCTTGAGCTGCTCCCACATCCCTTTATTTAAAGCACATGTGCCTTCAGTTGTCGTTTGAGCTTTCTACTGTTTAATGTGTTGCAAATCAATACCACTATGTCGCTTAGTAAACTGCATGTCCTATACAATACTAACTTTTGTGTAAAAAGTCACCATCATTCAAGAAGTTGAAAAAGGTTTGGAGAAAAAATCTGAAATTGTGAAAGAAATCAGGACATCACCAAACACTTTGTCAACGTATCTGAAGGATAGGAGAAAATTTTAAGCAATGCCTCAATTGAAAATGTGTGATAACTGTTGGCTTGCAGTTTAATATTTTGAGTTGTACTTTATTGCAGTATCCTTTATGTAAAAATAAATAGAATTTTGTTCAAATATACAATTTCTTTACTTTATATCCTTAACTAGGACTGGAAATATGTAACATATTTCTAAACTGTCAGTTTTTGACTAATATTTGTAATTCAAATTTTTGGATATTTCAAATTGTTTTCTTGTCTCTTCAGCTTCGAATTATCCAAGTTGCACTGTAGTTTGATTTTCTATGACATTAAAATGATATAGTTGAATGTCCATAGTTTGCATAAGTAGAAACTTTGAGCATTTGTAAGTCTCTTTTGTCCACATTTTGTTCCTCTTTTGGAGCCAATGCTTCTACCTGAGCATTTTTAGTTTGTTGCATTCACAAGTGTCATTGCTTGCCTCTTTGAAGAAGGAGAAAGAGATTTTAAACTGTTCATGAAGAATTTCACAGTACATGAAGGTTGGCAATATTCCTTTCTTAGGTTTGGATTTTCTTTCACAACCCTCTGTAAATAAATTATCCATATTTGTCAGATTTAAATGACTTACCAGGTATTTTTTGCTGGTGAACTTGTCGCTGTAATGACTGTTCAATTGGTAATTTCAAAATATATTTTTATTTGATTCATGACTTTTTCTTTGGTTTTGTTTGGTGGCATTCTTTTGTTTGTTTGTCACGTAAAGCACGTCCCTCACCAGCAAGTTTCTTTTTGTTACTGTTACAAATTTTTCTCCTATTCGTAAAGGATTCAAGAAAAATACTGCAAACTTTCACCTCTGAATTAGTAATGTGAAATGTATTGTGATTTTCTTTTAGTCTAATTCTTTATTTCTTTTTCTACTTGACATCTGTGATGGCCTTACATGCATAAATTATCACAAACACACTCAAAGGCTCTTTTCTTACACAAAATTCACAACCAGGATTTAAAACTGGTTAAAAGTTACTGCATCCTTCTAGCAATGCAATGCCTGCCCACGGAACATAAAACATTGGGAATGTTTCCCGCACAGAAGCTCACCACGTCCCATACCAATGCCACAGTATAGATTTTATTCTCTTTACATCAGCCTTCTTGCTCATTTCTTGGTCTCTTTCTGTCTACATTGTGTGTCTTCACCAAAGAGGCAACAAACTTTGTTTTCTGTCACTACAGCTTTTCACCAGACTAAAATGAAGGCAATTTCAATGTTCTTGTCTGCACAATCTTTTGTTTCTTAGGCACATAGCTATCTTGCGTTTCTCTTCTCATTTTCCACTCTGATGACTTCCACAACTGCTTAAAATGGGTTTTTGCCTTTCTGCTGTCCTGTCCACTCAAATTTTAAATTTATTTTCTTCTTGTCCTTCTCTATAGCTTTCTAAACAGGCCTTGGTTTCTGGTTTTGAAGATGAAACTAGAGGTTCCTCAGCACTGAGAATTATATCTGAGGCTGGAGATTTTTCAAATTGTGCTCATGAGAAGTGCACTTCATAACAGAAATAGCAGTTGAACTGGTTGTACTCTCTGTGATATGTAATAATATTATGATATATAATAAATACTTGATTTTAAGTTTGCTTAAAACTAGTGACTATTATTTCATTGTTAACTATTTTTATTGTACATATTTGTATTTTATGGAATATTTTGAGAGATATCCTGAATTTTCCACTCCTGCAGTTCATCTTGGCATGGTTGTCGTTTGGAAAATGAAGCAGCAAATTCTTCTGCATTAATAAAGGAATAGGAATTTCACTTACACAGCAGAAAATTGTGTAAGTTAAAAGTGGAACTACTAATTCTGTAAAATGTTTTGCTAACTACCACATTAATTTCATGAATTTACTTTACCAAAATTTCCAGAAAGGTACACAAGTGAGCTGTCTTTCCTCTCCTGGAATATATCATTAGTATTCTCACTGTGAAATCTTAAAGCACCCTGAACAGACTACACATTATTCCACTTAACATATACAAAGTGATATAAACAGTGAGACTTTTCTAGTGCTTTTGTACATAGAAGTATTTGAGTCGGCCTTTAGATACTCTTAGTTTCACTCACTTACTGTTTTTTTGGATGTGTTTCAAAGACCATCGCCTTCATTGTCAATGGTTTCTCGACTGGCATTTGAAGAATAATCTGTTGTGGTTATGATTGCGTTGCAGGATGTAAACTTCAGGGTGTCGTCTCTTGTGGTATTTCAAAATTCATGGCTAGGTGAACATTGAGCTGTAATTTTTACATGTTTTAATAATTTTATATCCTGTTTTACGGTGTCCTGAATTGACCAGAAATTATGAGCTATCAGCTGTATGTATTACGTAGGATACTCCACTCTTTATCTCTAAAATTGACACAGTAAAATGTGCAATGGACAGTAGTGAAATATCTTCAATAGACATCTGATTATTTACCATCAGATTTATATGTAGTCATGCGACATTTTACTATTCACATTTGGTTAATCTTGTCTCATGCCTAAAGAAAGGGAAAGAGATGTTGAAAAGAGAGGCAGATACTTACACCTCTTGTCTCTCTTGTGGAAGAAGGTTTGGCTCCCTCTATCCAATGAATGTTGAACTGAAGAAGCAAGTCTGAATAGAATTCCAGTGTTTCTGCCTGTGAAAGAAATTTTCTACCCCCCACCTCTAACTTAGGTGGGGGAGTGACCTTCCACCTTTATGGTCATAAAGATAAGTTAAAATAACACAACTACAGAGTTCTTCATTTAAACCTAACGCATTGCATTTTGCCTGTGCGCGATTGGATGTGCCACAGTCGGCTTTGCTCCTACATAAACTCTGCACGTATAGCATGTATAACACTTTTACTTTATAGAAGAGTATAACACTTTTACCTTATAGAAGATGCTGGAAATCATCATCAGCTAAACAAGCTGAACACTGAACACATTCTGATTTACACGATTAAGTTGGGCCATTGTTATGTTTTCGATTTCATTTCTACAAGTAATATTTTGTTTTAGTTCTAATGTATGAGGATTTGTCTCATAAACTTTGTCTTTCAAGTTACTCCACAAGTAAAAATCACACAGTTAGATTGGGAGAGCAAGAGGGCCATACACCAGCACTAGTCACTCTATCTTCAAACACTGCCCTAATTTTATTCCTGGACTCCTCTGCTGTATGGGCAGTAGCAGAATCTTGTTGAAACTACCCATATGATCTCTTCTTCTGTCAGTTCATGATAAAATGGGATCAAAATGTCATTTCAGTACCTTTCTGCATTTGCAGTCTGCCCATAGAATATTGGACCGATTATGTGTTTAGTGCTAACAGCACATAAAACTCCAACTGTCCAATCATATTGAGGGATTTCTTGAATGCGATGTGGATTTTCAGAGGCCCAGTACCGACTGGGTGGGAATGGTGTTGACACGACCATTTAGGTGGAACCACATCTTGTCAGAAAAGAACAGAAGCTGTGGATGAATGAAACTGTCATTCACGGATGAAAGAAACCACTCACAATAATGCATTCATGATACTAGGTCACCTTGGTTTAAAGCAGGGGCACCTGTACACTTACACAGTTTTAGTTTTAAGAATTTAGTGCTCTATGTACAGAAGGCTCTGAAATTCCCACCTGTTGTGCTAATTTTGGGATGGATTTGGTTGGTGAATGTTCAAAACATGCACCTATTTCGTCTAACGTTTCCTCTGTTAAAACTGTACATTTACGCTTTCGTTTTTTGTTTGCCGCAGAACCAGTGGTGTCTAATTTCTTCACAATCTCGTGAATCATAAATCTGGATGGAGGCACTTCACCAGGGAATGTTTGAATATACTGTGCAAACATGGCTTTGTGATTTCCGTTTAACTTCTACACACAAAAATGTGTTGCTCTACACTAGAGGCAAGCGCCTGTTCATGTTGGTGGCCAGTGCAATACTAGCCTGCGCGCACAGCAGCAGTAGTGGAGGAATCCAGCCATGTCGTAGGCGAGGCGAAATGCAGTGTGCTCCATTAGGTTTTAAATGAAGAACCCTGTATATGCGGTATGGCACTTCAGACTTTATACCATTGAAAAGAGTGCGAAAAATTACATGCATTCATAAATAACTCATTTCAAAACAAACAAACCAAGAAAAAAGAAAGAAAGAAAAATGGACACGAGCCTTTCTCTCTGAGATACAGGTGCATTAAATTGTAATAAGAAGAGAGAAAACAAATCTATAGTTTAAGGGAACCGGAAACTGTAATTTGGCCATTTTCAAAACATTAAAAAATAACATATATGAAAAGAAGCTAGAAACAGTGATTTACTTGAGCACCTCTCATGATGGGAATAAACTGTCATGTGTATAAAGAAAGTGATATCAGTGTAGCTGATTCCAACTCACCATGAGTAAATTAAAAAAAAAATCTGTTTTTATCTCCAAAAAATACTTTGAACCTTCAATAAATGCCATAGCTTTTACCCTTAGAGCCCTTTAACGTTAATGTGACAATTTAAATGCCAATGGCTTATATTCACTTGCAATGGTTTTTATTCCACTTAAATTTTTCGTACAATTTTGGGCATTAAAAGTGTTCCATATTATGGGGTTTGTAATCAATGTTGTTGAAATTTACAGCAGAAACTGAGAGAGAATAAATTTAACATACTGGCATAGTTTCTGCTAGACTTTTAAACAAACTTACTGTTGGTGCTTTTAAACATACAAACCGTGTGTGGGCAATGCTTGAGAGGTAGAACTGGAACTTAAAAACAATGCCAAAGCTGGAAGGGTCTGTATCCCAGTTATGGCATTGAGGTTTTAAGTTCCAGTTGTACCTCTCAAAAATATGGTAGCATTTTATTTCTTCAAAATTCCTATTGCTGTATATGTGGAGTGCATGCTTAAGCAACGTCATTAAAAGAACTAATTTTTCTTAACAAAATTGTAAGAATATTTGCAGATAATTTAAAAAGATCCAGAAATTTCATTTCTGGGTACCCTAAGGGCAGATTAACTGGTAACTGAACACCCATTATCAAAAAGCTGTTTCAGATATAGTGAAAGTTTTACAGTATATAGATGAATGCCTTCTAAGTTTACTGATACACTTTGTACTATAAGTTTGTTTATTAAAGAAGAAATTATTTTCTTAGTAATTATAGCATCTTTGATTACAATTTGATAGCAATGACTTATAAAAAAGAATGGTATTAAATTAGACCACAGTAGATCCAAAACAGCATTTAGGTCATCCTAAAATGTAATTAATGCTCGACCATGCCATAATGTAGCATTTATGTGCCACTCTAATGGACCTCATTATAACCCCTCTTCATAATGACACTGCTATGCACCAATCAAAGGTGCACATGTTCATGATGACACTGCTATGCACCAATCAAAGGTGCACAAGTTCATGATGACACTGCTATGCACCAATCAAAGGTGCACAAGTTCATGATGACACTGCTATGCACCAATCAAAGGTGCACAAGTTCATGATGACACTGCTATGCACCAATCAAAGGTGCACATGTTCATGATGACACTGCTATGCACCAATCAAAGGTGCACATGTTCATGATGACACTGCTATGCACCAATCAAAGGTGCACAAGTTCATGATGACACTGCTATGCACCAATCAAAGGTGCACAAGTTCATGATGACACTGCTATGCACCAATCAAAGGTGCACAAGTTCATGATGACACTGCTATGCACCAATCAAAGGTGCACAAGTTCATGATGACACTGCTATGCACCAATCAAAGGTGCACAAGTTCATGATGACACTGCTATGCACCAATCAAAGGTGCACATGTTCATGATGACACTGCTATGCACCAATCAAAGGTGCACAAGTTCATGATGACACTGCTATGCACCATTCAAAGGTACACAAGTTCATGATGACACTGCTATGCACCAATCAAAGGTGCACATGTTCATGATGACACTGCTATGCACCAATCAAAGGTACACAAGTTCATGATGACACTGCTATGCACCAATCAAAGGTACACAAGTTCATGATGACACTGCTATGCACCAATCAAAGGTACACAAGTTCATGATGACACTGCTGTGCACCAATCAAAGGTGCACAAGTTCATGATGACACTGCTATGCACCAATCAAAGGTGCACAAGTTCATGATGACACTGCTATGCACCAATCAAAGGTGCACAAGTTCATGATGACACTGCTATGCACCAATCAAAGGTACACAAGTTCATGATGACACTGCTATGCACCAATCAAAGGTGCACATGTTCATGATGACACTGCTATGCACCAATCAAAGGTGCACAAGTTCATGATGACACTGCTATGCACCAATCAAAGGTGCACAAGTTCATGATGACACTGCTATGCACCAATCAAAGGTACACAAGTTCATGATGACACTGCTATGCACCAATCAAAGGTGCACAAGTTCATGATGACACTGCTATGCACCAATCAAAGGTGCACAAGTTCATGATGACACTGCTATGCACCAATCAAAGGTGCACAAGTTCATGATGACACTGCTATGCACCAATCAAAGGTACACAAGTTCATGATGACACTGCTATGCACCAATCAAAGGTACACAAGTTCATGATGACACTGCTGTGCACCAATCAAAGGTGCACAAGTTCATGTTGACACTGCTATGCACCAATCAAAGGTGCACAAGATCATGATGACACTGCTATGCACCAATCAAAGGTGCACAAGTTCATGATGACACTGCTATGCACCAATCAAAGGTACACAAGTTCATGATGACACTGCTATGCACCAATCAAAGGTGCACATGTTCATGATGACACTGCTATGCACCAATCAAAGGTGCACAAGTTCATGATGACACTGCTATGCACCAATCAAAGGTGCACAAGTTCATGATGACACTGCTATGCACCAATCAAAGGTGCACATGTTTATGATGACACTGCTATGCACCAATCAAAGGTGCACAAGTTCATGATGACACTGCTATGCACCAATCAAAGGTGCACAAGTTCATGATGACACTGCTATGCACCAATCAAAGGTGCACAAGTTCATGATGACACTGCTATGCACCAATCAAAGGTGCACAAGTTCATGATGACACTGCTATGCACCAATCAAAGGTGCACAAGTTCATGATGACACTGCTATGCACCAATCGAAGTTGCGCAAGTTCATAACGACACTGCTATACACCAATCAAAGGTGCACAAGTTCATGATGACACTGCTATGCACCAATCGAAGTTGCGCAAGTTCATAACGACACTGCTATGCACCAATCAAAGGTACACAAGTTCATGATGACACTGCTATGCACCAATCGAAGTTGCGCAAGTTCATAACGACACTGCTATGCACAATCAAAGGTGCACAAGTTCATGATGACACTGCTATGCACCAATCAAAGGTGCACAAGTTCATGATGACACTGCTATGCACCAATCAAAGGTGCACAAGTTCATGATGACACTGCTATGCACCAATCAAAGGTGCACAAGTTCATGATGACACTGCTATGCACCAATCAAAGGTGCACAAGTTCATGATGACACTGCTATGCACCAATCAAAGGTGCACAAGTTCATGATGACACTGCTATGCACCAATCAAAGGTGCACATGTTCATGATGACACTGCTATGCACCAATCAAAGGTGCACAAGTTCATGATGACACTGCTATGCACCATTCAAAGGTACACAAGTTCATGATGACACTGCTATGCACCAATCAAAGGTGCACATGTTCATGATGACACTGCTATGCACCAATCAAAGGTACACAAGTTCATGATGACACTGCTATGCACCAATCAAAGGTACACAAGTTCATGATGACACTGCTATGCACCAATCAAAGGTACACAAGTTCATGATGACACTGCTATGCACCAATCAAAGGTACACAAGTTCATGATGACACTGCTGTGCACCAATCAAAGGTGCACAAGTTCATGATGACACTGCTATGCACCAATCAAAGGTGCACAAGTTCATGATGACACTGCTATGCACCAATCAAAGGTGCACAAGTTCATGATGACACTGCTATGCACCAATCAAAGGTACACAAGTTCATGATGACACTGTTATGCACCAATCAAAGGTGCACATGTTCATGATGACACTGCTATGCACCAATCAAAGGTGCACAAGTTCATGATGACACTGCTATGCACCAATCAAAGGTGCACAAGTTCATGATGACACTGCTATGCACCAATCAAAGGTACACAAGTTCATGATGACACTGCTATGCACCAATCAAAGGTGCACAAGTTCATGATGACACTGCTATGCACCAATCAAAGGTGCACAAGTTCATGATGGCACTGCTATGCACCAATCAAAGGTACACAAGTTCATGATGACACTGCTATGCACCAATCAAAGGTACACAAGTTCATGATGACACTGCTGTGCACCAATCAAAGGTGCACAAGTTCATGTTGACACTGCTATGCACCAATCAAAGGTGCACAAGATCATGATGACACTGCTATGCACCAATCAAAGGTGCACAAGTTCATGATGACACTGCTATGCACCAATCAAAGGTACACAAGTTCATGATGACACTGCTATGCACCAATCAAAGGTGCACATGTTCATGATGACACTGCTATGCACCAATCAAAGGTGCACAAGTTCATGATGACACTGCTATGCACCAATCAAAGGTGCACAAGTTCATGATGACACTGCTATGCACCAATCAAAGGTGCACATGTTCATGATGACACTGCTATGCACCAATCAAAGGTGCACAAGTTCATGATGACACTGCTATGCACCAATCAAAGGTGCACAAGTTCATGATGACACTGCTATGCACCAATCAAAGGTGCACAAGTTCATGATGACACTGCTATGCACCAATCAAAGGTGCACAAGTTCATGATGACACTGCTATGCACCAATCAAAGGTGCACAAGTTCATGATGACACTGCTATGCACCAATCGAAGTTGCGCAAGTTCATAACGACACTGCTATACACCAATCAAAGGTGCACAAGTTCATGATGACACTGCTATGCACCAATCGAAGTTGCGCAAGTTCATAACGACACTGCTATGCACCAATCAAAGGTACACAAGTTCATGATGACACTGCTATGCACCAATCGAAGTTGCGCAAGTTCATAACGACACTGCTATGCACAATCAAAGGTGCACAAGTTCATGATGACACTGCTATGCACCAATCAAAGGTGCACAAGTTCATGATGACACTGCTATGCACCAATCAAAGGTGCACAAGTTCATGATGACACTGCTATGCACAATCAAAGGTGCACAAGTTCATGATGACACTGCTATGCACCAATCAAAGGTACACAAGTTCATAACGACACTGCTATGCACCAATCAAAGGTACACAAGTTCATGATGACACTGCTATGCACCAATCAAAGGTATACAAGTTCATGATGACACTGCTATGCACCAATCAGAGGTACACAAGTTCATGATGACACTGCTGTGCACCAATCAAAGGTACACAAGTTCATGATGACACTGCTATGCACCAATCAAAGGTACACAAGTTCATGATGACACTGCTATGCACAATCAAAGGTGCACAAGTTCATGATGACACTGCTATGCACCAATCAAAGGTGCACAAGTTCATAATGACACTGCTATGCACCAATCAAAGGTGCACAAGTTCATGATGACACTGCTATGCACCAATCAAAGGTGCACAAGTTCATGATGACACTGCTATGCACCAATCAAAGGTGCACAAGTTCATGATGACACTGCTATGCACCAATCAAAGGTGCACAAGTTCATGATGACACTGCTATGCACAATCAAAGGTGCACAAGTTCATGATGACACTGCTATGCACCAATCAAAGGTGCACAAGTTCATGATGACACTGCTATGCACCAATCAAAGGTGCACAAGTTCATGATGACACTGCTATGCACCAATCAAAGGTGCACAAGTTCATGATGACACTGCTATGCACCAATCAAAGGTGCACAAGTTCATGATGACACTGCTATGCACCAATCGAAGTTGCGCAAGTTCATAACGACACTGCTATACACCAATCAAAGGTGCACAAGTTCATGATGACACTGCTATGCACCAATCGAAGTTGCGCAAGTTCATAACGACACTGCTATGCACCAATCAAAGGTACACAAGTTCATGATGACACTGCTATGCACCAATCGAAGTTGCGCAAGTTCATAACGACACTGCTATGCACAATCAAAGGTGCACAAGTTCATGATGACACTGCTATGCACCAATCAAAGGTGCACAAGTTCATGATGACACTGCTATGCACCAATCAAAGGTACACAAGTTCATGATGACACTGCTATGCACAATCAAAGGTACACAAGTTCATGATGACACTGCTATGCACCAATCAAAGGTACACAAGTTCATGATGACACTGCTATGCACAATCAAAGGTACACAAGTTCATGATGACACTGCTATGCACCAATCAAAGGTACACAAGTTCATGATGACACTGCTATGCACAATCAAAGGTACACAAGTTCATGATGACACTGCTATGCACAATCAAAGGTACACAAGTTCATGATGACACTGCTATGCACCAATCAAAGGTACACAAGTTCATAACGACACTGCTATGCACCAATCAAAGGTACACAAGTTCATGATGACACTGCTATGCACAATCAAAGGTACACAAGTTCATGATGACACTGCTATGCACAATCAAAGGTACACAAGTTCATGATGACACTGCTATGCACAATCAAAGGTGCACAAGTTCATGATGACACTGCTATGCACCAATCAAAGGTGGACAAGTTCATGATGACACTGCTATGCACCAATCAAAGGTACACAAGTTCATGATGACACTGCTATGCACAATCAAAGGTACACAAGTTCATGATGACACTGCTATGCACCAATCAAAGGTACACAAGTTCATGATGACACTGCTATGCACAATCAAAGGTACACAAGTTCATGATGACACTGCTATGCACCAATCAAAGGTACACAAGTTCATGATGACACTGCTATGCACAATCAAAGGTACACAAGTTCATGATGACACTGCTATGCACCAATCAAAGGTACACAAGTTCATGATGACACTGCTATGCACCAATCAAAGGTACACAAGTTCATAACGACACTGCTATGCACCAATCAAAGGTACACAAGTTCATGATGATACTGCTATGCACCAATCAAAGGTACACAAGTTCATGATGACACTGCTATGCACCAATCAGAGGTACACAAGTTCATGATGACACTGCTGTGCACCAATCAAAGGTACACAAGTTCATGATGACACTGCTATGCACCAATCAAAGGTACACAAGTTCATGATGACACTGCTATGCACAATCAAAGGTGCACAAGTTCATGATGACACTGCTATGCACCAATCAAAGGTGCACAAGTTCATGATGACACTGCTATGCACCAATCAAAGGTGCACAAGTTCATGATGACACTGCTATGCACCAATCAAAGGTGCACAAGTTCATGATGACACTCTATGCACCAATCAAAGGTGCACAAGTTCATGATGACACTGCTATGCACCAATCAAAGGTGCACAAGTTCATGATGACACTGCTATGCACAATCAAAGGTGCACAAGTTCATGATGACACTGCTATGCACCAATCAAAGGTGCACAAGTTCATGATGACACTGCTGTGCACCAATCAAAGGTGCACAAGTTCATGATGACACTGCTATGCACCAATCAAAGGTGCACAAGTTCATGATGACACTGCTATGCACCAATCAAAGGTGCACAAGTTCATGATGACACTGCTATGCACCAATCAAAGGTGCACAAGTTCATGATGACACTGCTATGCACAATCAAAGGTGCACAAGTTCATGATGACACTGCTATGCACCAATCAAAGGTACACAAGTTCATAACGACACTGCTATGCACCAATCAAAGGTACACAAGTTCATGATGACACTGCTATGCACCAATCAAAGGTATACAAGTTCATGATGACACTGCTATGCACCAATCAGAGGTACACAAGTTCATGATGACACTGC
Organism: Tenodera sinensis; assembly: GCA_030765045.1. Lineage (NCBI taxonomy): Eukaryota > Metazoa > Arthropoda > Insecta > Mantodea > Mantidae > Tenodera > Tenodera sinensis. Next base: position 17,797,197 of record CM060970.1, read on the forward strand.
TGTGCACCAATCAAAGGTACACAAGTTCATGATGACACTGCTATGCACCAATCAAAGGTACACAAGTTCATGATGACACTGCTATGCACAATCAAAGGTGCACAAGTTCATGATGACACTGCTATGCACCAATCAAAGGTGCACAAGTTCATGATGACACTGCTATGCACCAATCAAAGGTGCACAAGTTCATGATGACACTGCTATGCACCAATCAAAGGTGCACAAGTTCATGATGACACTGCTATGCACCAATCAAAGGTGCACAAGTTCATGATGACACTGCTATGCACCAATCAAAGGTGCACAAGTTCATGATGACACTGCTATGCACAATCAAAGGTGCACAAGTTCATGATGACACTGCTATGCACCAATCAAAGGTGCACAAGTTCATGATGACACTGCTATGCACCAATCAAAGGTGCACAAGTTCATGATGACACTGCTATGCACCAATCAAAGGTGCACAAGTTCATGATGACACTGCTATGCACCAATCAAAGGTGCACAAGTTCATGATGACACTGCTATGCACCAATCGAAGTTGCGCAAGTTCATAACGACACTGCTATACACCAATCAAAGGTGCACAAGTTCATGATGACACTGCTATGCACCAATCGAAGTTGCGCAAGTTCATAACGACACTGCTATGCACCAATCAAAGGTACACAAGTTCATGATGACACTGCTATGCACCAATCGAAGTTGCGCAAGTTCATAACGACACTGCTATGCACAATCAAAGGTGCACAAGTTCATGATGACACTGCTATGCACCAATCAAAGGTGCACAAGTTCATGATGACACTGCTATGCACCAATCAAAGGTACACAAGTTCATGATGACACTGCTATGCACAATCAAAGGTACACAAGTTCATGATGACACTGCTATGCACCAATCAAAGGTACACAAGTTCATGATGACACTGCTATGCACAATCAAAGGTACACAAGTTCATGATGACACTTCTATGCACCAATCAAAGGTACACAAGTTCATGATGACACTGCTATGCACAATCAAAGGTACACAAGTTCATGATGACACTGCTATGCACAATCAAAGGTACACAAGTTCATGATGACACTGCTATGCACCAATCAAAGGTACACAAGTTCATAACGACACTGCTATGCACCAATCAAAGGTACACAAGTTCATGATGACACTGCTATGCACAATCAAAGGTACACAAGTTCATGATGACACTGCTATGCACAATCAAAGGTACACAAGTTCATGATGACACTGCTATGCACAATCAAAGGTGCACAAGTTCATGATGACACTGCTATGCACCAATCAAAGGTGCACAAGTTCATGATGACACTGCTATGCACCAATCAAAGGTACACAAGTTCATGATGACACTGCTATGCACAATCAAAGGTACACAAGTTCATGATGACACTGCTATGCACCAATCAAAGGTACACAAGTTCATGATGACACTGCTATGCACAATCAAAGTTACACAAGTTCATGATGACACTGCTATGCACCAATCAAAGGTACACAAGTTCATGATGACACTGCTATGCACCAATCAAAGGTACACAAGTTCATAACGACACTGCTATGCACCAATCAAAGGTACACAAGTTCATGATGATACTGCTATGCACCAATCAAAGGTACACAAGTTCATGATGACACTGCTATGCACCAATCAGAGGTACACAAGTTCATGATGACACTGCTGTGCACCAATCAAAGGTACACAAGTTCATGATGACACTGCTATGCACCAATCAAAGGTACACAAGTTCATGATGACACTGCTATGCACAATCAAAGGTGCACAAGTTCATGATGACACTGCTATGCACCAATCAAAGGTGCACAAGTTCATGATGACACTGCTATGCACCAATCAAAGGTGCACAAGTTCATGATGACACTGCTATGCACCAATCAAAGGTGCACAAGTTCATGATGACACTCTATGCACCAATCAAAGGTGCACAAGTTCATGATGACACTGCTATGCACCAATCAAAGGTGCACAAGTTCATGATGACACTGCTATGCACAATCAAAGGTGCACAAGTTCATGATGACACTGCTATGCACCAATCAAAGGTGCACAAGTTCATGATGACACTGCTATGCACCAATCAAAGGTGCACAAGTTCATGATGACACTGCTATGCACCAATCAAAGGTGCACAAGTTCATGATGACACTGCTATGCACCAATCAAAGGTGCACAAGTTCATGATGACACTGCTATGCACCAATCGAAGTTGCGCAAGTTCATAACGACACTGCTATACACCAATCAAAGGTGCACAAGTTCATGATGACACTGCTATGCACCAATCGAAGTTGCGCAAGTTCATAACGACACTGCTATGCACCAATCAAAGGTACACAAGTTCATGATGACACTGCTATGCACCAATCGAAGTTGCGCAAGTTCATAACGACACTGCTATGCACAATCAAAGGTGCACAAGTTCATGATGACACTGCTATGCACCAATCAAAGGTGCACAAGTTCATGATGACACTGCTATGCACCAATCAAAGGTACACAAGTTCATGATGACACTGCTATGCACAATCAAAGGTACACAAGTTCATGATGACACTGCTATGCACCAATCAAAGGTACACAAGTTCATGATGACACTGCTATGCACAATCAAAGGTACACAAGTTCATGATGACACTGCTATGCACCAATCAAAGGTACACAAGTTCATGATGACACTGCTATGCACAATCAAAGGTACACAAGTTCATGATGACACTGCTATGCACAATCAAAGGTACACAAGTTCATGATGACACTGCTATGCACCAATCAAAGGTACACAAGTTCATAACGACACTGCTATGCACCAATCAAAGGTACACAAGTTCATGATGACACTGCTATGCACCAATCAAAGGTACACAAGTTCATAACGACACTGCTATGCACCAATCAAAGGTACACATGTTCATGATGACACTGCTATGCACAATCAAAGGTACACAAGTTCATGATGACACTGCTATGCACAATCAAAGGTACACAAGTTCATGATGACACTGCTATGCACCAATCAAAGGTACACAAGTTCATAACGACACTGCTATGCACCAATCAAAGGTACACAAGTTCATGATGACACTGCTATGCACCAATCAAAGGTACACAAGTTCATGATGACACTGCTATGCACCAATCAAAGGTACACAAGTTCATGATGACACTGCTATGCACAATCAAAGGTGCACAAGTTCATGATGACACTGCTATGCACCAATCAGAGGTACACAAGTTCATGATGACACTGCTATGCACCAATCAAAGGTGCACAAGTTCATGATGACACTGCTATGCACCAATCAAAGGTGCACAAGTTCATGATGACACTGCTATGCACCAATCAAAGGTGCACAAGTTCATGATGACACTGCTATGCACCAATCAAAGGTGCACAAGTTCATGATGACACTCTATGCACCAATCAAAGGTGCACAAGTTCATGATGACACTGCTATGCACCAATCAAAGGTACACAAGTTCATGATGACACTGCTATGCACAATCAAAGGTGCACAAGTTCATGATGACACTGCTATGCACCAATCAAAGGTGCACAAGTTCATGATGACACTCTATGCACCAATCAAAGGTGCACAAGTTCATGATGACACTGCTATGCACCAATCAAAGGTGCACAAGTTCATGATGACACTGCTATGCACAATCAAAGGTGCACAAGTTCATGATGACACTGCTATGCACAATCAAAGGTGCACAAGTTCATGATGACACTGCTATGCACCAATCAAAGGTGCACAAGTTCATGATGACACTGCTATGCACCAATCAAAGGTGCACAAGTTCATAACGACCGCTGTTGCACGTGCTTAGTCGTATGAGCTGACGCAGAGTCTTGAAGAACCCACAGTTGCATAATATTATAGGACGCATATGGTCGAGAGTAAAGGTTGCTCAACATGACAAAGAAGTCTGGGGAAGAGATTTGAAGTAAACAATACGGAATTTGAACATAAACATCATACACGCTGCTCTAGATTACTGGCCGTGCTGTTAGAAAGCCTGTGCGATTTCCAAAGGAGGACATTTTGAGTAACTATCTGTTGTTTGTATTTACTATATTATAGTTAATAAATGTTTTGGATGGTGTAATTCTTTATTGTGCTACCCACGTTTATAGTTCAGACAGAACTTATGACTTGGACATCTTGTGTATATGAGGGTGTTTTCTGTCTTACACATGAGAAGATATTTACTGTGTGGTGATGATTACTTTGTTTTACTTCTAGATGATGCAGCAAGTGCCAAATTTGTCTGAGGTTCGGACATCCATCAAGGAAGTGACATCTGCAATAGTGCATTATGTGTCTGGAGTAGGAGGCGCTGGTGCCAGCCAATGGGACTCTTTGTCGCCACCAGTTTCAGGCACAACACCAAGGAGCGGTTCTCCTCGGGGAAGTAGTGGTCGTCTCTGTTGGCTTGAGAGCTCGTTTGTGGGCAGCCGGCCCCTGGACTCGCCAGAGACGCCTCTCACGCTGCCCAGTGGAGATGTGAGCAAAACTCTGGAATCTCTGCAGCAACAACAACAAAAACAGCAACAGGAAGCAACAAAGGTTGCCCATGCAGTGCCAGACAATCTGTACCTTGAACTGAATACTGTTCCACAACATCAAGTGAATGGTGAGTATTTGTTGACATGAATACCAACCTCTTCATGTCTCGTCGGGATGGTGCACTATTGTAATACAGTCTCCAGTTACTGAGAACTGGCCGTCTTTCAGCCATGCGTGTTAAATATGCCGTTTATCTAACAAAGTACTTGAAGACAAAGCAGTGTAAAGCTAAGTAGAGAATATGTATGTATCTTAACCAAAAGAAAAGGATGTCTTGAAGTTTCAGGAAGATGACAAGTATAAGAACTATGTTGTAAGTTACAATATAGTAACAATGTTACAGTAACAATTAAAAAATATTGAAGATTTATTAGTGAGTTCATTTCAGAAATCTTGTCAACTATGTATTATTTATTCCTTGTGTATTCATTTTGTAGAGAATACACAAACTCGTAAGTTTCTAGACCTTGCATTTAGAAAAAATGCTTGGCACTCATTCATTTAAGTGCCCTAAAATATTTAACAAGATAAGTTTGACAAACATTGGAGATTTTGTCTAATGAATACTGCACCATCCCAAATTTGTAAAATTTAAACGTAAGTCACAGTATGTGAAAAACAAGAATTCTGTCACTTCTGCTGTTTTTATAAAGCCACACACATTTATAGGTTATGCTCTGTAGATGTTTAACGCTACAAATTCAAGTACAACGTAATTTGTTTAATGCTGCTCTATGAATTTTACTTTTGCTTGCGTATCATAGCAATATATTTAAAGCTAATAATTTTATTGAGTAAGGAATCTGCAGCTGGTAAAATATTTTGAGTTTTTGCTGTATCTTGGTGCTCACATGCTTTTGCCTACCCCTATCAAAAAGAAAAGAAACATAACAGAAAATTTCAGTAGTGTTTTCTTATACTACATCTCGTCTGATGTGACTATCAAGAATGATGTGAAAGAAAATGTGCAGAATAAAATTTTATCTATAATTCAGATCAGTTGGATCCCTGAAGTGCCTTAGACTGAGCGGCATTTTTGCTACACGTAATTGCTGGAGAACAGATAGTTTATGGACTGTTTTCATGTTAAAAAGCAAGCACAAAAAGAAGAGGTCGCTATGTTATGTAAAAAAGAAAAGTGCTATTTTTTTAAATATTATGTAGAGAAGGGCAGTCAGTATTAAATGTTACTTATGCTCATATATAAATTTTTAAACGCAGAACTGTACTGAAAAACTTTTAAAATCACAAACTTAAAAAAGTTATATTAAGTTATTTATATAGCATTTAATGTAACTTTAGCATATAAGTTACTTTTTTGTTATATTCTGTCCTAATTTTCATTGGACAATATAGTTTAAGCACTTTAGTAATTTTTGTGACTGTTGTGAATGTAAAATATCTTCAAACTAGAGTAGAAGAGACAATTATGGTATGTTCTATGTAAATAATATGTTTTTATGTTATTCACCATAGCAATAGGATCATTACTTTTCTTGTTTTTCATTTATGAGCATTCCAAAAAAAGGTCCAGATGTTTGAAGGGTGAAGGGATTCAATAAGACAGGAATGTATTTTATTTAATTTTTTGTTCAGTTTAATGTTTGCTAAATAGTGTATGATTTGTCACTAAGAGATTTCTTGAGATCATTAACAGTACAGTAAATCCCATGTTTTGCCTAATATATATATTTTGTAACTCACAATGAACATAGAATTATTTCATACTCAAGAGTAAGTTTCAAGTAGGGATGGGACCTCAATATTCTTGATACTCTCTATTGATAACCACAATTGGCAAATCTAGCAGAAATAAGTAATCACTTCACACATAAAACAATCCAATAGGAAATATTTGTTTTCCTTTGCTCTGCTAGATGATCATAGCAGAGATGTTAAATTAAATGTGAGGGAAACATACAGCTTGCGCAATCGTTTTTGAACACTGAAAGCTAAATGAAAGCTTTGATGGTAGTCATTTGTGTACCTTTAGTAACAGTGTTCTCAGTGTGATGTTGTCACCTACTCAAGTATCACTGGTTGTTTATTTCATATATGCTTACACGAGGAATTTGGGAAGGGGGGGGGGGGGCAGACAGTTCACACAGCATATTGCATCAAGTAATATGGGAGATATAGTCACTTAACATAGGTGATGAAGCAACAAGAGATCTCGGCTCACTAACTGCCTTCTTGGTGAAGATAACTAATGCATGGCTGTAGAAATATTCTGAAATCTTTGCAATTAATTTCAACAATGTACAATATGCAAAACATTTTCTCATAGTGTTAAACCAGACAATCCACTAAAATATACAATGCACAAGTATACAAATTAGTTTCTAATTTGTTCTTAATTTAGATACATACAATCCATTTTAAAGAAATATGTTTATATTACATAAAAATGAAAGTTATTGAAACAGCAATGAATAAGTTCCCTGTTGCTGTTGGAACTTCGTGCCATATTGTCCGAAAATGAGGAGCAATGTGATGGTCTGTCTGGAATATAGCTACAGATCTATTATCATTATTATCATTATTATTATTATTACTATTACTATTATTATTATTATTATTATTATTATTATTATTATTATTATTATTATTATTATTATTATTAATAATACTATTGGTATTATTGTTATTAGTGTTATTATTAGTATTATTTGTATTATTATTAGCATTACTAGTATTATTATTTTCATTATCATTATTATTAAGTTCGTAGTGCATGTGCAGTTACAGTGTGGGGAACCATTTCTGCCCATCTGCTTTACAGACAAAACGTGCATAGCTTCATTCTCTTGGTAGCTCACCTACTAAGCTTAATTATTATTATTATTGTTGTTATTACTATTGTTGTTGTTGTTATTATTATTATTATTATTATTATTATTATTATTATTATTATTATTATTATTATTATTACTATTACTGTTATTAATATTACTGTTATTATTATTTATGAATTATTCACTTTCACAATACTGGATAAATAATGGGCCACATGCAGGAAGTTTTGAGATGATGCCTTAGATTAATCTTGTTCAACTGATGTATCAACTAGGCATTAACATGAGGTTGCTTGTGCATATGCATTGCTTATGTTTCGTCTGCTTCCAAATACAGTTTGCGATAGTTACAGTTGTTAAAAAGACTAAGGAAATTAATCTTCACAATACTTTTATGCCTCTTATTGGGCAATTGTGGGTGTAGTTACGCAGGTCTCAATTGTATTACAACCAAAAAAATAAATAAGTAAAAGTATCACAAATATTGTGCAAAAAGCTGAAGGAAGTCATGTTCAAAACTTCCATACAAAAAATATTTAAAATTTTTTTATACAGATCTGCATTTTCGTCAGTTATTTCTAGAGGCAATGTAAGGAAAAGAAAACAAAATTTGTTAATTTAGAGCACAAATGGCAACATACGTGAAATGTTTCTATGATATGAAGTTACATGAAATAATCTCAACTTTGTCTTAATCAAATCTATGGATTGTTTTATAGACACTCAATATTGCCATTTTAGCAAACAAAATCTAGGTTTTTCATGTTGATACGGTAAATTCAAGTGACCGCTTAGGTAGCTTGAAAATTAGTGAGGTTAATTTACAAGATATCAAGTGTCTTTGTTTTGTTAATTGGACATCAGTGCAAGTCAAGCTACTGTGGGAAAAATGTAAGCTGAAGGTAGAATCGAAGGAAAAGCTAAGTCAAAGTCAAGTAAGGGTAAGCTTTTTTTCTAAATCCAAAGAGGTAGAATATCACACTTAGAAAATTATCAGATCAAGCTAAGACTTGACTCTATGTGTATGGCCCAGTCTATAGCTTAATTAAAAAGGACAGGACATTGATGCCAATTGGAGAGTGAAAAACAATAGTATAAAATGTATCATTAATTGCAAATGGAAAACTGAAAATAATGGCAATAATTCTGTGAAGTTATTACATCGAGTGTTGGTGCTCAGAAACAGTATCAAATATTGAGAGATAGTGGTAGTGTCCCATCCCTCGTATCAGGAATGTGTTGAATTTGAAGTTTGTTCAAACATTAATCAATCTTTTAGCAAAGTCCTCATCTTTACAGCTAAAGGGAATATGCAGTGCACATAAGTGTGAAGTTTGCTCATTGTATACATTTTATTGAATGATAAAATTGGATTTATGAACTAGTACATCCAAATAAAAGCTTGATTGTAAGACTGATGGCAAAGACATTACATTGGAAAGAGAGACATCTCTGTTAGATATTGCACATTAAAGTTGAAAGCATGCACTTTAAAATATGCTTCAAAATGTTCATGTAATATTTAGAATGGGATGACAAATCTTGAGAAAATTAAAATTGAGTTTTTATTGATGGATGCTCTTTGACTACTGTAGTTCTCAGTATCCCATTCTATATTGGCCATGAAAGACCGCTTAATTTTGCTCACAGGCCTCTTTATTGGCTTGAGGTTCTTTTATGTGCCTTAAATCTGTAACATGGAATCACTGGTTCTAAAGTAAGAACAAATTAGAAAACTAAAAACTTCACTTATCTTAGTAATGTTGCACTTGAAACTCGAGTCAGTTTGTGCAAAAAGAACGTGCAACATTACTAAGATAAGTGAAGTTTTTAGTTTTTAATTTGTTCTTACTTTAGAATCTTGTTGCTTCACTGTTAATAGCTTCAATTTTCCTTATTTATGGGATCACTGGCTTTACTTCCCTTCAGAAGGAAGCCATGCTAAGGATTTTTAGGCCTGAAAAAATCAATTGCCCTCCACCAGGTTTGATTCTGCGACCCTCGTGCACCAGCGTCTAGCATGTTGCCCCTAAACCACACAGGACAATAACAACTTTTGAGCAGATATTCATATAGCAAGAGTGCTCACAATGTAAACATTTTCTGCTCTCTTCATCCAAGAATATATACAGTAAGCATTACTAAGTAATTAATTAATTCAGAGTTCTACGATGGGACTGCATATAAAAACCAAACTAACCCTATGTCGCAACAGTCATTTTGGGCCAAGGCCTGCTGCATAGCTGCTCACCACAGGTGTCATGAGTGAGGTACAGTGCCAGAAGGTGGGACATGGGCAGCGCCCTGGTCTGTCCCAGCCAAGGAAACTGTCAATGTGGGCATTTCAGTGACATCTCTCTCTCCACTATAGTGACGCAAATATAATTTAAATTTGTTGTTTATGTATCTTCCTTTCTTAGAAGATTGAAAACATTGTTGTTATAATCAATTTAATTAATTGACTCACCTTTTAAATTAAATTGTTGTTTATATTTTATGATAATCGAAACAAAAGATAATATTAAACTAATGACAGTTGGAGTAGCACTTATAGGACAAATTAATATTCCTTTGCTTATGGTACTGTTTGTGTGGTTATTAATAAAATTCTGTAATTAAATGTGCCAAGTACATATTTTTGATACGTTATTGTACTACTCTTGCCTAGCACAACAACAAATGTACATTGTAATCAGAAACGTGATTTATATATAGTGCCAAGATGAAAGAATGCAAGTAGCTCAACACTTCAAAATTTTCTTTATTTTTCAGTTGAAATAAATAATATTCAATCCAATAATCAAGTAGTTCAATTTAAATGGTGCAATCTAACAATGGAAACTGCATGGTTTTTGTGATATAAATACTTGTTTTGGCAGCTTATAGCAGAAGTGGAACTTCAAATTTAAGTAATACATATGACATAATTTGATTGTCAAAATTGTCATTCATTGTTGCCAAGTTAATTTATTTTAAAAATAATAACAAATTTGACTCCAGATTAATGGTTTTAATTAGGTATTGCTATGTACCTTTTGGAACAAAACATTTGAACTGAAGTTTGTAGACTAGAGGAATTAAGTATATGCAGCCCTAAGATTCCAAAATTTGCTGTTTCTTAAGTTTTCCTATGTTACCTCAGAGTGTGATTCTATTTGGCACAGCAGAATTCCACTATGGTGGTAAACATACTGTCAGAGTAAGCAGATAAGCTTACTGGTCCTTTAGCGTAGCATTCTTCCCATCTGTGAACCTGAAATTGTGTATTCATTTTAAGATGTTGAAAACCCTGTGTAGTTAGAATAGGTTATGTCTGTTTCACTTTCTTTTTAATAGCTGATTTTCTAATTAAAGCTTAGTTCATAATGCTTTGAAGTCATTTCATTAATACATAATTTATATTCTTTATAAAAGCAACAAAATTTTAGAGAACTGTAAAGAAAGTCTCATTACTGCAGCCATAAACTTAACAATGTTTAATAAATGATCAGGTACAGCTAATGGAGGTGCTGTTGTTGATGCCTCGTAATCCTTCATGGAGATGTCTGTCTTTGCAATGTAATGTCTTTGGCAGTAGCTAATCAAACAGATGAGAGATTTCTTCCGTTTCTGCTGGAATATTGACTGGCATAGGAGTAACGCTCTTATTATTTAACCTCGAAGGCTCCCAAGTCAGTCACAGATATGGAAGAAGTCCAAAGTTGTGCCAGAAGTCATTTGACTCGTCTGATCTAAATTTATTACTTCAATTGAGCACAGAACACTGCAGATATTCTCCTATACATTGAAGAATGCTATGCATTTTACATATTAGATGAAATTTTGAAACATAACCAAACCTTAAGGCAGTTCTAGAATCCTGAAACCTCTATTCTCACGAATATGAAAATTTCCTCAGAAAATAACACTACAGCTGTATATGAAATTTTAATGTACTTGTTGCTTATCCAAATGTGTATTCTTATAAAATACAATTATCATCTGAGTTACAGTAAAGTAAATATTTGTTTACAACTTCAAAATAATCTTATAAAGCAATAGTCGTGTAAATTTATAATGCATGACTATTCATTGCAGATAGCTTTATGTGAAATTTTTCATCTACTAATTAGCTGGTAGTTCATATTAACTTGTGCTTCCCTGCATTTGAAATTTCTCTATTTGTAACAGTCATTTTATATTTGTTGTGTTGGTGACAAATGATAAAGCAAATCTCTATATTGTTTTAATAGTAGACTTTATGTTTGAGGTTAGAGTGGCAATATATATATTTTATGACATGAGAAACAATTGTAGCTATGAAAATAATGACAAAGCACTACAGATAGAACATTTAAGGTTCACTTACATTGAGCTAACTGCTAATATCATTGTTTCTCAGTCACCAAATATATGTATGTGTTTGGTTTTAAGCAGAGCATTACTTTTATTTTTAATAATCAGATGCTATTTAATGCCATGGCTTTGTAAATAAATACTATTTTTGTTTTGTTTATGTGTGTTTTTTATTTTTTACCCATCACTGCATGTTTCCCATCATGTTCATTAGTTTGTAGTTAACTTTAAATGCATGACTATACCTTTCATGCAATAGTGGCTACACCATTAGAACACATGGTCGCTATGCTCCGAATTATTGCAGCTGATTTTATTTTGCACTAAATTTGCTTTTTTCATATTATGCACATAGCAACATAGAGCTGCTCAATAATCCGCTGTGGATCCACAATGTTTTTAGGCAGAGGCTAACACATTTTGAAACATGCCTTACTAATAAGCAACAATGTAGTTGGTAATAAAACATTTTACTTTTGTGGCTTTTCAATCATGTAAGTGATCCATGATCTCCTTTGGATGCAAACATCTGTTTAAATTAAAATAGAAAAATTAGTCGATTAATAACACTAAACAACACTCACTTTTTAAATTTCTTGGAACACACTTCAGAGGTTAGTTCCCTCCATTACTATTGAACTTGTTTGTAGAGGTTTGTTTCTTCCGTAGACTGCTCTGGCAGTGATTCTAAGAACTTGTTGTACATTGGGTCTTTCTGCGGGATATCAAAATTGAAAGCTCTGTCCTTGTTCTTCCAGATGAAGATCTGTTCCCATGTTGATAATTCTTGGTTTCCTGATATTTGTTTTAATAGTTGGGAACCAAGAATTATCAACATGGGAACAATCAGGTCTACATCTGGAAGAACAAGGACAGAGTTTCCAATTTCAATATCCACAGAATGACCCATTATACAAGTTGTTAGAATCACTGCCAGAGCAGTCTACAGAAGAACCAACTTCTACAAACTAGCTCAATCGATGTCTGGCTGATATTGGAGGAAACTAACGTCTGAAACATGTTCCCGGCAATTTAAAAAGTGAGTGTTGTTTAGTGTCATTAATTGACTCATTTTTCTATTTTAATGTGATTCCAATAACACTGTCATCGATTTCCAGTATTATTAATATTAATTTAAATGTTGAGAAAACTTGGAAACAGGTTTATTAAATTAACATCCCTTTCAAAAATAGTACTTAAGTAGTTTGATCAGTTTTACTGTAAGCTTTTGCACTTATTCTTGGAGACCTTAATCCTTATTCTTAAAGGCTGGTTCACAACCAAGAGGGAGCTTCCCCAGGACCTGGAAAAGTGAAATAAGACTTAGCCAAGTTTTAACTTTCTTGGCCTTGTGTTTGGCATGTTAGATTCACATTGTGTATATTAGACTTCTCGCTGTAGATATTATTAAAGGTGGCTGTGCTATGAAACAGTCACTAGAGCTCTCTCTAGTCGCAAGTTAGAAAAAACACCATTGGTTAGTTAGAAACAAATTAATTTTCTATTCACAATATAACATCCACTTTCTATTGATAAGCTGATTGATACTATGCATTCCCATTCTTGTTACCAGGCCGTTGTGAAACAAAATGTTAAGTACTGTCTTGCTTCCTGTTCTGGGTGGTTGTGAACCAACCGTAAGTTGTTTACTAGTAAAAGTATAGCACATTTAATTCAGCATAACTGTTTTCTTGTCAAGTTGTGGAACATGTGCGATCTAGGCCATTGTTCACTGACTGCATGAATAAAATGCTCATCAGTTTAAGCAAATAGGATAAAGTGCTGGTTTTTGTTTTACCAAAGCAAAGTAACACTAATACTTTTAAGTGTAAGAAATGAGATATCTTTACTTTCTCTTCTACATACCTTCAGTAATAGAGGAATTATTGTATTTCACCCAAAAAGTCTATACTAAGATTTTGCCTGAAATACAAGTATACATGTTTTGAGACTCGCTGAACCCAAAAAAGAAATTGTTTTTAGAAAAGGTCTTTGTGTTTGTGCGTACACATACATATCTGAGATGTAACTCAAACAAACCAAACTTGTTATTTAAGCTGTGTATCTTTAAAAGATATGATGTGAAAATTTTCAAGAAACTCCCCCAATCCAAACTACCCTTTTGATGGAAAACGTTTTGCTATTTTTTGATACGTTTTATTTTTTCAAAATTGGCCCTGATTTTGATTAAATTACCATATTGGAAAGGGGTAGAATGAGACTGAAAAATTCAATACCATAGCCGAGATTTGAATCATGGATCTTCTGGTCCCCATATGACTGCGCTAACCACTGAGCTACCATGACCAATGTGCCCACACAACGTTAAATTCTCTAACTCCCATTTTCCCCCATAAACCACAAGAAGATTTCAAATACATATGAGATAACATACCCTAATGGTAACTTACTGGGCTGTAAGCAGGCTTCATAGTTTAATGAATTATAAGGTCAATCAAAGGAAATGAATTGTTGTTCTACACTAGATGTGTTCGGTTTCCTTATACCCCTTCCCTTTCCAGCCTCATTTTTCATATGACTATTGTAGAAGAACAATTCATTTCTGAAGTACCATATGTTTAAGATAAGTAGGTATTTTCATTAGAAATTAAATGTGTAGTTTGAATTTTTGACAATAGCATGTAAAATCCTCATTCTTTTGTGTAATTGTTGAACCATAAGAGATGGACAATATCTTACTAGCAGAAAATGTGCATCTTCTGAAAGTATACAATTTATGCCAAATAACATTTTTTGTCATGTTAACCATTTCCAAGATGCCTTACAGGATATTCTATGATATTGGTTTGAATTTTCAAATACTTATACTTTTCTCACCTGGGAAGGTTTTTTTTCTCCTGACCATGCAACAGTGTGGAATTTCAAAGCCATCACATAGTGTCATGCTCAGTAAAAATGTTGCTTGCTTTAACTGTTGCTGTATACTACAACAAAATGCCTAAGTGTGAATAGAAAGCTTATCTTGACTAACAGGAAGTGGAGTAATAAGGTTTTGTAAAAGAGTTAGGAAAAGCTATGTGAATGTAGCACATCAGTTAACACATTTGTTTCTCTTAATGTGAAAAGAATATGTAGTTTGAAAGCCAGCATATAGCGAAGATTGGACTATCCCCAGTTTTCTCTGTTTCCCTTATACCTAAATCAGTGGTGTGAAGTGACAATCTATGGTATGGAAGCAATAATGTTGCCAACAAAATAACTTGGCTTGATATTTGTTTTCAAATTGTCTAATTTCCCACCTTTTTCAATAATTTAATTCTTCTTTGCATAGGTAAAATAAGAGAGAACTTGATTCAGAATTACACATACATCACAGCACTCTTCCCTTATATGTGTGACTACTCCCCACTGCATCCATGCTCTCACACAAGCAGTATGCAGTTTCAAAATTGTTTCCAGTAAGTGCTGTTACCAATTACCAAAACATGTCCAATTTAGTCTTAAATATGAAACTTGTCAAACATTCCATTAGAAACTTGCGCATATTGCATAATATTAAACTGCTATTATTATTTTTAAAGAAAACATAAATTGACTTGATTTTCTTTCCTAACCTAATAAGCCGTAAGCTGGGTTGCGCACAGGAGGTAATAAGCAAAAAATACCTTGCTTCTGCAAAACGAAATTATATCAACAGTGTATCTAAATATCAACCATCAGCAAACACTACATGCCATCTGTTGGGGCTACAGGAAACTACTTGCAAAAGTGTCTCCTGTGTATCAATTCTCGAGAACTGTTTGAAAATTGTATTGCTAAATTTTCCACAAGGATGACGTGAATGAAAATATAGATACTAATGTATTACTAGTAAATGAATGGGAAGCAATATGTCCGTTACTTACATGGAATGCATGTCCCTCATTCCTCCTACATTAAAATGTGAAAGTGCTTGCCACAATATTTCTTAACGAGAACAACTGTTCTCAGTTACAATAAATGTCATTACACCTTGACATCTGAAAGCTAATGGTGTCATTTATTATAGTTTGTTGGAATATTAAATTAAATATACTTTTTAATCTAAAATAAAAGCAAACTTAGAGACTAAAAGCTTCACTTATCTTAGTAATTGCTGCAAGTTCTTTAGTCTCTAAGTTGTTTTTATTTTATATTCTGTTGCTTCACTGTTAACAGCTTCAGTTTTTTCATTGAATTTAATGCTTTTTAATGTTTAAATACGAAAGAGCCTGGTAAAAGCACATTTTGTTATCTGGTAAGATGATCCTAGCAGCTAGCCAACAGGAGCAGTAATATCATCTCTACTGTCAAACTAATGCAAATTCTCTGAAACTTTACGATTGTATTATAAAGGGTTATAAAGTTTCTCCACACTCTACTGCTCAAGATAACGTTAGTATCCTGTCTATTACCTTTCATGAATTGCATGTGTGAATCTATGAGATTTTTTATTTTGCTGAACGTTATAACCATGCTGTTGCGGTAGCCAGTGCTAACACCGGAATTCCCATCTCTAAGGGAATTTGGTTACACGAGAGCTGTGGAGTGACTTCTCTATAATCCTGTAGTAGCCTGTGCTATAACTGTAATTTAGTGTTTGCATAAAGACAATGCTAGACTCAGTAATTATTGTGTTCAAGCAACTAGGCATAGTATTGCATATATTACCTTCTTTTTCATAGCATTGGGGCTCTGAATGAAATTAATGTACTCTGGTGCTTTTTTATCTTTCAAATTGTTGCCATGCTATAGGGCAGATTTTATGAATGCTTTACAGTTGTAAATAAGTACTAATATGCTGTTATCCATGCCAAGTTAATGCTTGATTGAACTTACTAGAAATATTATAAGAAAACTAAGAACCATATCTCAGCAAAAGTAATCCATTGTTAGAGAAGTGGTTGTTCTTTACAACGGTCACTAGGTAAGTGCTGTGACATGAAACATTGCCCACACCAGGGAAAACATTGTTGCTGAGTCATTGGAATGGTCCTAACAGCAGGCAGTTCTGTTATAGCTTTCATTTTCCTACATTTGTGGAAAGTGTAAATATCCTTCCAAGTGTATTGGAGGTTCAGAGAGAACATTAACATAATATTTCAAAGGCTTACAGTCACTTGAGTGCCTGAGAGGAGCTTTTGGGAACTTCTCTTTACATACTACTATGTCCCATTGGTTTGGAGACAGAGAGGGTGGCAGTCTTTAATGATGAAGAGACAAGTAGTGGACCCAAACATTAGGGACAAGAAAAATATCACCTCTGTGAAAACTATCGTCTGAGAAGATTTTAGATCAACCTATAGAAACAGTAAGCTGGTAGTAGCTGTTATTTTGCCAAATGTTTCAACCATCCTTCACAAGCACCTTCGTGTAATAAATAAATAACTGTTCAAGTTGGGACGAAACATGCAAGTCTTCCATTTGGGTTTTCTCCAGTGACCCATCCAAATCAGGAGGCCAAGGAATGTGAGAAGGAAAGTGGTGCCCCTTTCTTCTGCATTGTTTACAAGAAAATACTCATAAACCACAAAAAAAAAAAAAAAAGTGAGATTGGGTCGTTCAGCAATATATGGGCAAGAGGAGGCTGGGTGACCTTGGATACAATGAGCGGTTGTGTGTGTGTGAGAGACCGGAATAATGAGGGCGAGGGATGGGGGAGGTCCAGGCTTACAGGACAACTAGCGACTGTGTGTATGCGATTGAACAGTGATGACACTAGAAAATTTTGGTACTTCTTTGCTGAGTCATGCACACGTGCAGTAAAAAGAACTCAAAGGAGGTTACATCACACTGGCTCCAGTATAAATAGGATAGACAGCAGTTCAGTTAGTTGGCATCAGTTTTAGAGTTGAGTGAATGTTAAGTCGTCGTGTACAGTTAGGTATAGTTACGAAAGCGCATTGGGCACCCTGTCAGTGAGTATGTATGTGTAGTCGAGTGATTGTATCATAAAAGAGACAGTGAAACTGGAGAAAGACTGGGAAGGATTATTGGAAGCACAACTGTGAATTGTAACAGTAGAGAAGTTTATAAACTGTGTTAGCAACAAGAAGGAAATTGTGCATTTGTAGTAAATTTAGAGGAAAATATAGGATTAGAAAAGAAACGGACTTCACATTTTTGCCGACTTTGTTACAATATTATTAATGTTAATTTTTTTAATAGTTTAAAATAAACATTGGTCTTGTAAATAAAAAATAAGTTCTACTTTTAAAACTTCAAAAAAAGATAATCTTATCATTAATTTCCAAAAATGGTTATGTGGTAACCATTATGCTAGAAAATCGGGGAAAAGTTAATTGTAAAATGTTACACAGAACCATTTATAAGGTCAATACATTAATGAATAATTGATTCTTCTAATAGACACCAGCTGTGTGTAGGCAAAGTTTGAGAGGTAAAATCAGAACTGTTACCAATTTAGATTATTTAATTAATACCGCAGGTCTTAAACTACTTACGTTTTCAACTAAGTTTATGTTTGTAAGTTGCCCTTGGGGGGGTGTAATTTAAAATTTGAGATTCCCTTGTGGTCTACCAGGAAGATAAAAATCGTTTGGGAATTTAATGTCATACCAACACGTCAGGGTAACTCAGTGGTTAGAGTAGCCAAGTGTAGACTGAAATATCCATAATTTGTCACAGCTCTGGCATTGAATTTTTCAGTTCTGATACTAGTTTTCAGGTACACAAAAGTTTGCCTTCCCAAAGTGTTGCAAAAAATCCAAGAACAGCATCCAAAGATAAGACAAACAGACATTATTATTTTATTTATGCCAACAAGCTTACTGCTGTTGTTTTTAAACACACAAGCCGTTTGTGAGCAAGATCCATGGTTCAAATCCCAGCTATGGCATATGGCATTGAATTTTTCAGTTCTGATTCCACCTCTTAAACAAACAGACATTTTGCTGTATCATGATAATACATACATAAGCTAATACCACTAATGTAATAATGGAGCTTCTGGAAGGAATTGAGGCTAAATTATTCACCCTATAGTCCCAACCTGGTAACATGTGATTTCTTACTATTCCCTATTGTGAAGAATCAACTTCAATGTCACAGATCTTCTAGTCCTTAAGAAGTAGATAGAGCAAATGAGGAGTTGTCTGTAATGTTGGAAACTGATTTATGGGGATGCTCCCAGAGGTAACCCCAGGAATGAAACTGCATGCAGTGCCATAGGGAATATTTTGAGAAACTGGCATAAACAAAAAATGTGTATAAGTATTCATAAAATTGAAATTGAGTTTTTATTTATGGACGCTGTGGTTCTTAGCATTCTATCCTATATTGGGCATGAAAGGCCACTTAATTTTGCTCAGAGGCCTCCTTATTGGCTTGAGGTTCTTTTGTGTGCTATAAATCTGTGACACAGGACCATGGGTTTTACTTCCCTTCTGAAGGAAGCCATGGTAAAGATTTTTATGTCCTCTTTGTTTGAATCTGTGGCCTCGGGAATCAGAGGCTAGCATGATCTAGACCATGGAGGACGACTATACAAGTATTCACTATTTGTTGTCTCAGTACTCATCTAGTGACCCTTGTATGATTGCCTCAACACCTCAAGGTTTAGTGTTGATCTCTGTAATGCAATAACAGCAATATAATCACTGTCATTTATTTCTCAGGTATGCTTTTACCATCTTCAGAAGCGAAAATGTTGTTGTGCACCCATCACATGATGCAGGAAGGTTAAAACTAGTGCTACCATTTCAACAATCCATAAAATACCAAACATAATTCTTCAAGAAGCCTAGCAAAATACAAGATGCTTTTCACAGTGCACTTAATTCTTACTTATATGCTTTCAAATTAGATGCAATGGACAGAAGTTACAATGTACTTACAGAATTGAATAATAGAAATTTGCTCATGGAAAATTTATTTGAGTAGGCTCTAGTCATAGAGTAGGTTCTATGAGGGAGATTAGGCAGATGTCCAGGTTTTGCTGCACACGTCCTCTTATAGGCCCAATTTCTAAATTTGCATAGTAGCATAGTGGTGTGAGGTAGCTACACATGATTCTCTTTTGCGCTCAACCTCCATGACAATATTTTGTTTAGTTTTCTCAGGAATTCAGGTGGCTAAAACACTACTTCCATGAAGTAAGCCATATAAAACTAAACATCCAATCAAATGATTTTGATTAGATATTGAATGAAACTATTAAAGTTAATATGGCTAAAGTCTTTACACATAGATCATAAGTACCTTATTTAATTGAAAAGTATTTTCAAAATTGTTAAAGAAAACAATTTTAAGACCACTCTATCTGAAAACATCTCAGAAAATTGTTGACCAATTGTATTACATTTATGTAAACTACATACCTTTTCAAAAGGCTGAATATAATAGCAATATGGATTCCGAAAACAAATAAATCATACAAATCCACTGAATAGCCATGAAAAATGATCTGAACATTTCTTGTGCGTTTCAAATGCTTTTAAGTGTTTAAATATAAATAAACTAGAAAAGTATGCAATTTGAGGATTGAAAATTAGGCTAAGCACATGCCTAAATTATGGAATGCATTGTGTTGAAATAAATTAAATAAAAATGGAACACATTTAAATTTGAGATGAAAAAATGTAGGTTTAGTAATTGATTATGCCAATGATGTGACTAATGATTAAAAATAAAATAATGATGTGAAAGCTAAGGTACAGTGAAAATTACAATACCTACCATTGTAAACATGATGTTAAAGATTCCAAAATCAGCCTGGGTAAATCTGGAATAAAGAATGTGTTCCACTCAACTAGGAGGAATTAGCTTTGAAACAAATGTGGTAGCTATGTTATCAGCCCACTGTTAAACTAAATGCACTGTTCTGTCATATTATTTAATTCTGTTTCTATTCACCTTTGCTTGTTATATTTGGTATGAACAATATGCACAACCTTTTGGTTTACTCATTCTCAGGTTTTACCTTCATTTAAATGCCTATACTTTGTTCAGATTCTTTTAAGAGAGTGGAAGTTACTCATATATCTCCCACTTCCACTGCCTCTAAAGATTATGAACAAAGTGTAGATATGCAGCAATACCAAGTTTTAAATATATAACATTTTGAAAAATGGATCTTCAACATAAAAGGCAGATTTGGTTTTTCTGCTGTGTAACTAATTGATTGAGGGCATAAATTTGCTTCCATAGAGACAAGTGAAACATGTTTATTGTTATGTTGGTGATAACAGGTGGCCCCAGGCATAACCTTCCATGCGTTAATGAAGTGAAGCTGTCCCTTATCTGGATAGTGTGGAATAAAATGAAACTAAGATTTACGTCACTGAAAACCAGGGGGACTATCCTTAAAAAAGGAAAGAAATATGCAGTTTCAATTGTATGTATACTTCGAATTCAATTAGGCTTACTATTCTTCAAGGTGCAATGAAATGTGTTGCCCAGGAACAAAAAACCAAGCTGAAAGAAGCGACTAAGTCTGCAACACTAATTTAATACTATTCTGTGGCCCATGCCACTTCCATTTCGGTTGCAATGTGATGTTCACTCTTCTTTTTTTAATTAACGTCCTCCATTGTAATGTCATATCGGACGGTGAATGAATGAAACGGGTGAAATGGCTCAAATGAGCCCGAGGTTCATGGAGCTTTAAGTTACTCGACATTCGTCTTCTCAGGCTAAGGGAAAAATTAGGTAAAAAAACCTTACCCGGATAACTTACCCTAAGCGAGATTCGAACTCGCAACCTCTTGACCGTGAGGCAGACACGCTAACCATCACGCTACTGAGGCGGGCGACGTTCACTCTGGTCACTAGAGGAAGTTTTTTTTTTTTTGGGGGGGGGTGGTGAAAGAGGCTACTTACGCCCTAACCGCATGCAAGCATGTGAGTGTAAGACTCCTACCCTGGCTTCGAACCCGGGCAGCCTACTCACAAAAAAAAAAAAAAAAAAAAAAAACCACAAACACCGGAAGTCTTGAAGTCGAAACCTCAATGCTGCAGTACCGCATTAAGCACCTGGGCATTCAGTGGTGAAAGATGGAAGCTGCCTGCCAGTGGCAGTAACAGCGAGTATTACTGATGTGCCGGAGGACAAACATGACCTAAGCCCTGAGTGCCCCCTGGTAGTAATTAATGGTGATGTGTTTGATAGTTGATGGTGATCTTTTGTATGTCAGCCATTTGACATCGTTAAGCGTTACGTAGTGTAAATGGGTGACTGAAATGAGTATGTGGAAGTGGGGGGGGGGGGGGGGGGGGCAAGGGAATAGGTCAAATCCGTGCCAGTTAGTACCCTGTCACAGCTATCGTTGGCAGCACATGTCAATCTGGTGTACCAACACATACCTGAGACAAAGTGTGCTATTTTGAAGTGAGAAATAGGACTATTATTTACATCGCAGTGTAAAGTTAGCTGAAGATTGTGTTATGTTATATAACATTCGTCATTTATTTTCCATTTGTTCATACTTAAAATTAAATTAATCGTTGTTTCCTGATAACATTACATGAAATATCAATACTGCAGCAGGCCATCAACTGATACAAATAAAGAAAGTGACAAGGTGAAACTGAAATGCATGGTGAGATCTGCTCCTGAACTGCACGCAAATATAAAGCAAAAAGTAACGGTTAACCGCGCAGGAATTGATACGTAATTTACCCAAAAAAGAAATAGTTCTGTGAATGTGAAGTAAAAAGATGCTTTATTCTGCGTTCCCTGCGCTTTGGTGACGACAACCACTGGTTAGAAAAAGATGTAGATTTAGTTCACGTGTGTGGAAACATTAAGGTACGTACACGAGAACCTTAAATTGATATGTTGCTCGGGAATCTTTGTAAATTTTACGATAGCTCGATATTTGCTTGAGAAAAGAATAGGTCGGCTAAACACGTCCGATGTGCTGCTTAATCCCACGTCGTCATTGTACGAGGTGGCGTTAGTGTCAGTTAATGTGCAATAAGAAAAGTCACTGCTGCCGGTTGTGATGTATATATTACATCAATAACAGCATTATTTCTTTAATCCACCGTCGGATATCACCTACCCGATTGTTAAAACACAGTAACTGATGCACAAGTTACAAAGGAACTGCGTCAATATGCGGTAACACACAAGTTCGCTTTATTTAACCCTTTCATGCCTGAATTATTTTGTTACTTATGCCGTTCTTCCTCTAATTCGAAACCGGTTTAGATTAGGCGGTCTGGGAGACCTTGAGCCTGCTGGCTCGGATAGCCATGATCGTTAAGGCAACACATAGTGCACTGGCCATGCACTCAAAGCCTGAGGTGAGTTCGAGTCTCGGCAACAGCAGTGCCTGTGGTAAAGGACGGAGAGGGCCCACGTAAAATAATCGGTGTGATGGCACGCGTGGATGATGACGGGGTATCATTTGACTGCGGTTGCATGGATTTTGCTTCTTTTCTTATAAAAAAAAACACTACAATGTAAATTGTAAAAAAAATAATTTTTTACAATTCAAAACGTCTCAAATATGTATTTTTAATTGGTGACAGACAGTATAACAAGAATATAGCAGGAAAAAAAAGTTAAAACTACTACAAATAGGAAAAAAAGCCTATGTATCCTATAGTACACACCAGGACTAAAAGGGTTAATAGAACGCCTGGGAACTAAAGCCAAGTTGGAACAAGGGACAAAGCTTTCATATCGGTGTGCGTGCGTATGTGTGTACGAGGTGTCCCAACTCATCGTCTTTGGCGTAAGTAGATATCGCTTCGTGCGTTAAAACAATAGAAGAACGCAGCGGGGCAGTTCCTATGAAGCTGGCCCCATTGGCGTGAGCGAACCTGTTTCTAGTTATCAGCGAAGACGAGGGATGAGAGGCAGTTCCCAGGCTTCAACCAGCGAGTGTAGTCCGTGATAATAGACAATAACAGTATAAACAATCGAAAAAGTCTTAGAAAGTTTTCCACGTTACTTACAGGTCTTTATTTTCTAGGGAATAAACTCACTCTTGTATATGCTACTATTGTCGTGACATTGCGGATTATACGAGATAGTAATCCGTAACGTAACAGGTATCATAATACCATTCTACAGATCAATGTATAATTTTTAACCGGACTAGATCTTTTAATATACCAGTCCTAGATTTGCAAGAGGCAGGAAAGAACCTTATTTTGTTAATTTACATGCTCCCCTAGAAAGTTTGAAGTGTTTTAAGTCACAATTGATACGTCAATTTTATTTAAGTTTACTGCGCAATTTACAAACCGCGAGGGCAGGTAGGAAATAGGTCGAAAAAGAATTATTAAGGCCAAAGAAGAATTGAGAGGAATTAAAAAATAATAGTTAAGAGACAAAGGGATAAAATTATTCACACCAAGGAAAGGAATATGAACCATTATACGACACAGACATTAGGCCAAATTACTGTCCGTGCCCTGGCTCAGAACCTGCTCAGTCTGCCGCAGCATGTTCAAGTAAGGAGTTGACATCCAACATGATGGATTGCTACAACTTGACAAACTACAAGTTAAAAGAAGAGGCTATAAGCAACTTAACAACTCGCTGCGGCAAAATATGTAAAGGACCTAAGAGACTCAACAACTGCTCTTCAAAAAACTTCGACCAAATATTTGTCTCAGAAAATTGGTAATATCCTCTGCAAAAAGGAAAGTTCATATGTGACATGCCACTGAGAGCAGTAATTTGTTGAACGCGCAGCATCTTACAGGATTTGATTGTTAAGCACTACACGGAGAGATATCAGGACTTGTTGCGTAAATTTAGGGTTGCCAATTCATTAAAAGTCCTTTATTAAACCACGGTTAACGGTCTTGGCTGGTGGTGCTCTCTCTGTGGCAACCTAGAACTCCGTCGGGTTGAAGAACTGCCTGCATCTGTTAGGGATCCACCATAGTAGTTCTGTCTGTGATGAATTCTGGCCGCCTGTAGGGTACTCTCATATCATCCTTCCTCCCGGGGTCTGACACACAATAAGCCATCGGGCGACCGGATGTGGCGGTGGTTGTTGCTGGACCGCCAGGAGCAAGGTGGTTGCGAAAGTGCGCCAAAACCGGCGATACTGCCGCAGAATGGCATACATCGTCCTACCCAGACCAAGGGGCCAACAGTGAGGCCAAGGGTCGTGCCACTTGGGGAAGAGGTTTCACCGTGTGCCCAAGGGAGATGCTGTCAGTGAAAGGCTGGTCGGGAACAGCGTCACGCCGACCGTATGCCCGGACGCTGCTGGTAAGAAATACCGGTCGGGGTCTGATCTCCGCCCGGCAGTAAGAACAGGCCAGAGGCATGCCAGCGGGACAGTAGAGGCTCCGGGAACAAGAGCTATTGTGTAGCGGGAGGTGTCTGGATTGTTCTCTCACTGCTTCTCCCGATCATTCGATTTCCAGAACATTTCCTTTGTCTAAAGAACTATATAAGGGACCCACTCGTGCCCAGTGCGGTAACCTATTCCTGCCCCCTTCCTGCATCCAAACTTAGGTATGCAGGAAGAAACCGTGCCCACAGACACAAAAGCTTGAACATATTGAACACCTTATATACTGCACAGATAAAGTCGCATTAAGCGGCTAGGTGCTGTGCAGATAAACATACCGTACAGGAGAACCTGTACGACCTGTTCTCGAATGCGGAAATGCAGTGCGGTAGTAGAAGTGAAGGAGTAGAAGTTTTGTTCCAGTCGTCTTTCAATTCATTCAAAAATGTTTATTTGGGCATGCTTACAACATGCCCGGGCTGTTTAGGGAAACCCCTCTTCAGCCTAGTGTGGTATTTGTTTCGTTTTCGTGTTGGGATTTCCCTCGGCTTGCTTGTGAGGAAAAGACTTATGTATACGAAGTGTTCAGTGAATCGTGCCAAGTAGCAGTTCACTGCGAATGTAAACTGACAGTTCTTGTTTGTGATCCGATTCGACAGTTGTTCTGTGCTCTGAGTTTGTACAAAAGTGATCTAAGTGTAACGTTAGCACTACGCTAACTGACTAGAAGGCAATAAAGTGCGAATAGCAGTAAGTGGTGTTTTCTCATTTGTTACAATATGTTTTGAGGCCCTTGGATGAAAAAAGCATTTTTTGAAAAAGGTGTGTGTGTGTGTGTGTGTGTGTGTGTGTGTGTGTGTGTGTGTGTGTGTGTGTGTGTGTGTGTGTGTGTGTGTGTGACAGAGAGAGAGAGTCTGTGTGTCTGCCAGTCTGTGGACAGCATAGCTCAAAAACAAAAGTTGGTATTTAAGTTTCTTCTTAAAGATGCGACATGAAGATTTTGAAGAAAATTCCACTACACTTTACATGAAAAATTTCACGAAAAATTTGATTTTCTTGAAAATGGCTAACGATTTTGATTAAAATGTCATATGTTTGAGATATTTTGATTACAAATGAAATGTATATCTTGAATTTTCTGGCTATAGCCCCTGTAGTCGTATTTACTCTGGACGACTTTTGCAAAACTGGTAAACCGTTAGAGATAGACGAAATCATACTATACAATCTTGCTAAAATACACAATTTATGTCTCAATAAATGTCCTTGTAGGGTGAACCATTTCGGAGATATTCCTCGTTATGTGTGTGAGTTTCGGAAAACTTAGAACTTTCGTGAAATGGAACATCGTTGTTCATTTTTTTATATGTTACGTGTGCAAAGAGAACGGAATCTCAAAGCTTTAAAAGATTTGACTATCGCACAAAGCCTACTGTATTCCAATATTCCCCTTGCACCTACAAGGAAATAAGCAATAAGATAATTTGTACAAATGTTTATCTCAACTAACACGAAGAAGATATAGGAATAAGAGTTTTTAAGAATGGTCAGTACAAGAGTAGAGAAAGTCATGTGAGTGCAACACATCAGATTTTTTAGGATTCGTTTTCCAAATCTAGATTTTACTTGTATATGAATATTTGAGATCTACCGTTCATTTTTGTATAATTGTGAACAGTTTTTAATTTTTATTGAAAATATCGCTGCTTATAGTTTTTAGTCCCTCTCGCCTTGTATAACTCCAATTTCTGTAAAAAAGAAGGGAACTACAATTTAAATACTTCACTAGATAATGGGTCATCAATTAACATTGGCAAGAAAAGACATTTCGACTCCCCTTAACAGAATTATATTTTGTAATATTTTCACAGTTAATATACATCCATTACCTTAATGAGTTATGATAAGCATAATTTATTTTAATTTAATTTTATTTATACTAAGCACCAATACAAGAAATATGACTATACATCAGCCCAAGCTGCTTTAATTGCATATTCCTACTCAAGTTTTCTTAATATTAAAACATTTATCTTAATCATAATGGTAATAATAATAATAATAATAATAATAATAATAATAATAATAATAATAATAATAATAATAATAAAGGTGCACAATAATCGTGTTCCAACAATACATAAAATAACCCATACTTATATTTCATCTACTCTCTTTTTACTGGCCATATCAATTTCTGTTTTACTGTGGCCAAAAACTCGCCTACCTTCTTGCTATCCTTACTAAAGAGTTTAATTAAGGCTACCTTTCTGTCTATAATAAGCATAATAAGATGTGCGGTTCTGTACTTTTCCTACCCCAATACTTCATACAGTTATTATAAGGAACTATTTGTATTGGCGTAAGTTTGTGTCTCAGGTTCATGACAAAAGCACGTGCTTTTTTTTACATCAGAGGGAACTCTGTTTGGAGTGGACAGTAGCAATGGACGAGTTATCTGACAACACTGTCTATATTGTATACGAGTATGATGTTAGCCTACATAAACATGGTGGGGACGGTAGACAATGTTTAAGTAACACATTCCTTCTGCGCACCTTGTTCTGGTAGTCAGAGCGTGCAAAATAAGCCTTTCTAATCCTGTTTAGAAATATTATTAATTGCGATCCAGCTAAAGTATTTGAAATTGTATTACGGCATGTAAGTAAATGAAGATTTAAATGTCAGTTTATCTTTTACTGGGTGCATATTTGCCGAAATGCAGATCTAATTGAACTTTTGGTGCCAATGCATCTTTAAATGCCACCAACTAACCCAGAGGAGTAGAAATAACCAATGATTGTTCAGCTCACCACATTCTTAAACCATATTGGCTATTGTGTGCCGTGATTTCGAATGGAATTTTCATCCTGCAGTGGTGTATTGCTCATTTAGAAGCTTACTATCAAAGTTTCAAAATTGGAAGAGGTTGGCCATACATTGCTTGTTCTTCACTTCAAGGATTAGGCAGCTGCTTGTTCCGTCTTCACAGTGTCTCCTTCCATCTTCTTCTCGGCCTCCCTACACCTTTCTTTTCTTTAGGTGCATATTGGAATGTAATTTTTGGCAGTCTGGTATCATCCATCCTCCCAACATGTTCAAACCATCTCGTTCATTGAGTCGACAGCTTCCACTTTCTTATTTCTTCATTTCTAACTCTGTCTTTTGTGGATCCTTTTGTTTTCCTCAGAAATCTCATTTCGCAATTGTGTATTCTACTAATTGTCCTGTGCGTTAGTACCCAGCTTCCACATCAATGCCGTGGTATTATAAAGTTTTACTTTCGTTTCAGGTCTTGTTTTATTCGTTAAGGTATTGTGAATTGTTCCACAAATTGGAATCTCATTAGTGTTTTGTCAGTATCGTATTTTTCATTACTAATTTCATATCCTAAATATGTAACTGAAGGAGGAGACCTGTTCAAGCAACCATTCCTCATCATACACTTCTGATCTCAAATTACCTAAGAGCTTTTACCAGTCTCTGAAAGAGTGCACGAGTAGTTTTCTAACACCCTGTGTTGTTTCTCCAAGTATCCTGACTGCACAGCATGGTGTGAGCATTTGGCAGGTTTGCAGGGAAATTAGCGTTAGCAGTTTGGATTTACGATTAGTGCAGTGGTTATTTCTGTAGCTTGAAGGGGTTGAGCCGTCTCGTTGTGGCACCGAAAAAATCCATAACCATGAACCTTGGCGTGTATCTAGCGGCTAGGTGCGTGCCGCAGTCTAAATACAACAGCTGATCGTACTGTAGTGTTATGGTGAGAGGCAGCCATTCACCACCAGACCTGCACAGGTGAGAACAATCCTTCTTTATGAATGAACCTTGTTTTAGTCCTAGGAGAGTGAGGTTAAATCGTGTTTCATTTGAATCTCTGGTCAATAGCAGGCTGACGCTGAGTACCGTGTTTCTAACAATAAATGTAAAATGTAAACATATGACGGCTACTTTCTAATTCTTTGCCATTTTTATTTACTTATTAGCTGAAATACACGGCGTTGCCCGAAACACTATGCAAAAGCACTGTTGAACAATCCCAAATACCATGGGAGAAAAGCAAGTAGAGAAAGCTGTGTGAATGTAAGACGTTGCATTTCTATGTCAATCACATAGAAAATTGTATGAATTCTTTGTAGAAGAGCGAGTAGATGGAGAAATGCGATTGTGTTTCGTAAAAGAAACGTAAGTAATAACCTTGTGAATGTAATGCGTTGCACTTCAATGTACATATGGAAAAATGTACGAATTGTTTGTAGAGGAGGGAGTAGAGAAATATGTGTGATTGTGTTTCATAAAAGAATATTGTATCGAGAAAATCGTGTGAATGCAATGTGCTGCATTTCTACTTCAATCATAGAAAATTGTATGAATTGTAGGTTGAAGGGCCAATAGAGAAAGAAATGTGATCGTCTTTCGTAAAAGAAAAGTGAGTAGAATAAACCGTACGAATGTAGTATGTGGCATTTATATTTCTGTCATAGAAAATTGTACGAATTATATATTTAACGTTTCTTTTTTATTTCCCTTTTTCTTTTTTACTTTCTCTACTGGTAAGTAGGGGAAGTATTGTATTCCACCCAAAAATTCGATGTCGAGATTTCACCGGAAATACATGTTTTGAGGCCCCCTGAATCCAAAAAAAAAAAGCATTTTTTAGAAAAAGGTCCGTGTGTGTGTCTGTGTGTCAGTCTGTAGACAGCATAACTCAAAAACGAAAAGTCGGTTAAAAACCAAAGTTGGTATTTAAGTTCAATGTCTTTCAAGGATGCGACACGAAGATTTTGAAGAAAATAGCCCCACCCTAAACTACCCTTTACATGGAAGATTTTTCGAAAAATTTTGATTTTCTTGAAAACGGCTATAACGATTTTGATTAAAATGCCATATGTTTGAGATATTTTTATGACAAATGAAATGTATATCTTGAATGTTCTGGCTATTGCCCCTGTAGTCGTATTTACTCTGGATGAATTTTGCATAACTGGTAAACCGTTAGAGATAGACCAAATCATACTATACAAAAAATGTAGATCTTGCTAAAATACATAATTTATGTCTCAATACATTTTCTTGAAGGATGAACCATTTCGGAGATATTCCTTGTTATGTGTGTGAGTTTCGTAAAACTTGGAACTTTCGTGAAATGGGTCATCGCTGTTCATTTTTGTATATGTCAAGTGTGCAAAGACAACAGAATCTCAAACATTTGACTATCGCACAAAGCCTACTGTATTCTAACATTCCCCTTGCACCTACAAGGAAATAAGCAATAAGGTAATTTGTACAAATGTTTATCTCAACTAACAAGAAAGAAGATAGAGGAATAAGAGTTTGTAAGAATGGTTAGTTCAAGAGTAGAGAAAGTCATGTGAGTGCAACACATCAGATTTTTTCCTTCGTGACGGGAACATCATTATTATGATGCGAAATATAAAATTGTACAAACTAATTAAATCTATGTCTGATAAAGCTCCTCCTTTAGGTGTTTTTATTCTACATAGCGTTCTATTTTTTCCCGCCGTTTTATGAATGCTGCAGTACGATTGCAATTTTAAAACTCAATGCTTTATAAGATATTACTTGCAATTGCTGAAAATAAAGCAGGGAACACACCTATCTCAACTGTCTATCATGCCTCCCGAAATTAATACTTCACTTTAAATATTCACATTCAAAAGCATCTATAAATGTTGTAGACATTACTATGTTAAAGTATGTAAGCGTTTAGTAGTGTAAACTACGGTATTAATGATCACAAAAAAGCGTTGTTACAAGATCTGGATGCCAGTGAATGATGTAATTAATGACATACGTATTAAATAGAATAGAATGCAGTTGTAGATTACTGCACCCAGCATGAGAGAGTTGGAGTATATCACAAATTTACCAGTTTCTTGGTATGCTACATGGTTGAGGCCTTGCTTGATTGCATAGAGTTCACAACTGTATGTGAAATAAAGGTGAGGTAATCTGTATAAATGTGGCCATTCTTAATATGAACTGCACTTTCTGCACTGTCATCAATCTTGGAACCTCGGTGTAGATTGAGATGTATTTAGAGAGAGCTGCAGAAGTTTCATGAGAACATTTTCTATAACTTGAGGCATATTTTGCGTTCGCTGGTCAAGTATTCGAGGGCGTTATAGTCTCCAAGTGGAACTATAGGCATGATAGGTGGCATGCTCAGATTGTGATGATTTAGATAGTTGAATACACGAAGACAGAATTACAATTTGTACACCTTTTGGACATTGGAATAATGAGCAGGGTGGTCTGGGAAAACATGATAACATATTCTAGAAATCTAGAAGAAGGTCTAGCAGTAACTTCAATTGCATTTTCAGAATAAATGGGCCCTGCGAGTTTCTAGGGGACTCTCCATTTGAAGGCTGAAGATGCGACTGGTGTAGTAGGCCCCCAGAATTAGTCTCAGAGGCTTGTTTTGGGCAGAAATTGAGTGTATGGAGAAGTGATGGTTTAGCAGGAATATCGACAAAAGCGCCATAATCCATTTTATTCCTGATCAATGCTCGATATGTCAATCGCAGAACTGAGAATTCGCGCCCCGATTGCTATGAGCCATTGTTTTGAGGAAGTTTAATCTTTGAGAACAGTTATTTTGCAGGTTGACTGCCGTGTATTTTGTTCGATCTGCTCTAATAGTTTGTTAATTATAATATAAAGATTGTCGGAAATCTTATGAATTTGTTGGGGTGTCATTGGGCATTTGTACGAGTCAAACCCAGAACATTTTACATTAACAGTTAGAACTGCGCCGATGTGTTCCATATAAAGTAACTCCCAATCAGAAACAACGCATTGGTTGGATATCGTTACCGGTGATGAATCTTGCATTTATTAATTCTGAAAAGAAAAGTCAATCGGTTCAATGAGTTTTTAGAATAGAACCTAAGGCTATAAGAGTCCGAGCGCTTTTTGTTTCCACAAGTAAAAGACAAAATGCGTGGAATAAGTTTGCCGATGAAGTAGCGGAACATTGTAGAAATCCGGTTCCTGAAGTGCCTCAGGAAGAATGGCATCATTGCTTTCAGGAATAGTTTCATCGAATGGAAATATTAATAATAAAGAGGTATGTTTTGAAAAATAATACAATAATTTAACTGTTTTAAAACTAATCCTTGTTTGATTTTCTAAAGATGCGCATTGTCGCCTCGTGTGCTTAGAACATGATGTTTGAAACCACAGAGTTAGCTGTTTCGTCTATTCCTAAGAGCAAGCAAGTGGAACCAGCCTACAGCTCGATCGCCTTTTGCGTTTAGTGGACAAATTCTTTGCTCTGCCACACATTTTTTCTCATATCCCCTCTCGCTTTCTTTTTCCCCATTGTTCCGCTCTCTGTGCATTCATATCTGGTGGTGTTCTGAAGACCGATAGTGAAACGGGTTTTCTGGGGATTAATAAAAGTTAAAACACATGTAAAAGTTTTAATAATACATACACCGTGGTTTTTTCTTTTTCCTTGTCTGTACCTGCTATCTACAGCAGCTTAAGAGGATGAATTGTGTTCCATCCAAAAGTTTGATGTCGGAAATGTCATGGCAAAGACATGTTTTGAGATCCGCTGAATCCAAAAAGGCATGTTCAGGAGAATGTCTGTACGTGTTAGAGAGAGAAATAACAGCCAGAGGCGTAACGTCAATGGATGTGAGAGATATGTTACCTACATACCCTATAATTTTCCTCCAACTGATTATTAAACTGGTTTCATTATAATGTTGTGCTGCATAATCGTTTTAATAGCATTACAAAACATTATGATTTGAATTCGCGCCACTGCAGCAGTATGTTCCGAAGCAACGCCATCTGTCGCCAGGTGCAGGTAACTGGTGTGCACCTGTAACGACTGCATCTCGCGCATTATTGCGTTTATAGTCAGTAATTCGCGATTTGTTTTGCTTCTTGTATTCGTGTTCTTCAATTGTGAACATTTGAGCATGATTTGGACTCTTGGTTACTTACTATTAAAGCAAATGTAGGTAAAGATTTTCGCAATTGCTGGGACAAAGGTATGCAGATGGACAATGCATCTGAGAGGTTACGAAATGAATCAGAGAGAGAGAGAGCGCAAACAAAACCTTGTTTCCGTGCCGTGGTTGGAACGAAAGTCAAAATAAACTGTTGTGTGATCGACAAGCATAATATTTTTCTAAAAAGCTATATGTAATTAAGCAGATCCTCCGAAGTCCACACTCAGTATTACGACGAACATTAAAAATGTATAAGGCATTTCAACATCAAAGTGTATGAAAGTGAGTCCTGGCTGTGTCGTAATACTTTAAGCAAATGTTTTGTTGATATTTTCTCAAAATAAAAGTGAGTTTTAAATTCCAGCGGTTCTGAAGATTGAAATAACATTTGTAAGACACCATAAAGCACAACTAATTTTGTAATCACATAACATGCGAAACACAACTAAAAGTGTGCGGAATAACTCCAAGAATAGAGTTTTCATTGAATAATCGGTACAAGTTCTCAGTTGAACAGCATAACAATGAAGTGAAAAAGAACAGAGCTTTACTTTCTCATTTTGTACGGGCTGTATGTTTTCTAGGAAAATTGGCACTTGCTTTTCATGGTCGCAACGCGAATGAATGACCTTCAAACTGAGGCAATTATATTGGCAACATATGACACCTCTCTGAAAGAGCACTTGGAAAAATCGACTGTTTTACCTGATATTAAGAATGACTTAATTTCAAGTGTGAGTGCCGTCATGATACATGGTATTAAGAAACAAATTTCTGATGCCTTCTTTGTTTCATTAATATTATATGAAACTCCTGACATTAACAGTGAAGAATAACTCTGCATTGCTCGTTAAATGTTGAAGAGAGGTTTATTTGATTTACAGACGTGAGCTCTGACAGAAAAGCAGATGCTCTTTGAGTCATGCTCACAGTATTAAGGAACATTTCTTTCTCACAATGATAAAAGATGACAACTCCGAAGGGCAATTCTGTTTAGATTGGATCATATTTTAACGAATTTTACAATATTTGTTGGGTTGTATCCCTAGTGTCTGGGGTCAGACGTCTCTAAGGGAGCACGGAACCTATGGACCGGACAGAGTAAAGACCTGGAAGCACGTGGTCAGCCAAGCACCGGTATGATAGTGAGGAAGAGGATGATATGAAATGTAGACGAAATGGATGATTGGAAAGGTAATAATGGAGCAATTTGTGGAATAAGTAGTGGGGTAAGCCGGAGAACTCGAAAAAAAAACCCCGCCCTGACGCCGCTTCGTCCACCACGTTACCACATGCCTGGGATCGAACCCGGACCGCCTAGGTGGCAGGCGAACTCTCTAACCGCTCGGCCATTTCTCAGCGAAAGTGGTGTGATAAAACAACCTATTTTTGTCGTTTTTGAAATCTTGCAATGTATTCTTTGTATTCTTTTCAAAACCATTCACTAATCCCAAAACCTGCTTAAAATGCGCACAACGAACTAACATATATTCTACAGGTTTCCCAACATAAACCAAGTGGACCAACATAAAAGCTTGAATTATTTATTCTGGAGTCTTGTGTATCCAAATCGATCTCACTACGCGTCGAATTTAACATGGAAAAGCGGATGGTATTCGGTATGGGGTGGGCTCAAATGTATTTTAATTCCTCATGGAACTGTAGTAATTATTTATAAAGAAAACAAATTGATTTGATTTTCTTTCCTAACCTCTAATTACCAGTAACCTAGATTGCCCACAGTGAGGTACTAAGCAAGAAATAACCTTGCTTCTGCAAAATGTTGTTAAATCGACAATGTATCTAAATATCACAGTATCTGCCATCTGTAGGAGCTACAGAAAACTACTTACAAAAGTGTCTCCTATGCGTTAATGGCCGCGCGCTGTTTGAAAATTGTATCGCTAATTTTTTTTTTACAAGGGTGACTTGAGTGGAAATATAGAAATTAATGTATTAGTAACTACTGAAGCAGGAGTATTGCGTCCCTTGGTTCGCCCCTGCTGATTTATTTCTCCAAACTTTCACCTCGAATTAACATAAAATAGTTATCTCAATACATTATGGGTTCTGAATGAGCCGAAAATGTTTTCCGGCTGTGGATTATTATTTTGGAAGCTGTCCATGTCCTGAAAGCAGCAAAGGGCATTGTGATGATGTAGAACTTGTGCCATTATCGTGTTGATGAAAATGACGAGAGTGGGCCTTGCAGACAAAGTGTGCATTTGCCGCGAGTAGCTGTTGATGATATAAACCAACCATTCAGGTTGTGTGCCCATGTGTGGGAGCAACGTCATCGACGCGATGTATGACGTCACAAATGTTGAATTGCATTATCGGAACCGTCGAGCTGGAAAACTCACTATCTACTACGTAACACACTGGGTTTGTAGCTGAGGACGCATTTTCAAATGGCATTTTCTGCAGATAGTCAAATGTATAATCGCTGCGTCAAAACCTGGCCTTTCATCTTAATGACTTTCTATAGTTCCCCATGGTCGCGGGTTCAAACTCTGCCAACCCTTGATGATGATGATGATGATGATGATGATGATAATGCAAAGTGGATAAATGATTGTCAGAAGGCAGAAATATGGAATATTTTATTCAGTCCTTATCACTACGTTTCCAAGGGGAATTGAAATGATTCGAGTTCTCATTCCGGATTGAATACTGCATGGAAACGCGGGTTCAGATCGAACTGAATCCTTAGATCCGGTCCTTTTAGAAGTGGGATCGGATCGAAATTGTGTTGCATGGAGACACCTGCCGGATTCAAATCGATTCAAATCCGTCAAAGATAGTAACTCGTACTTTACTCGTAACATGCTGCACACTTGGCGTTTTGTTTTCCTAGCGAAAGTGGTGTAATAAAACACACAACAAAGCCACTTTTGTTTCTATAATCTCGCAATATATTCTTCTAAAACATTCACTAACCTCAAAGCCTACTTAAAATACGCAGAACACATTTTTTACAGGTTCGTCAACATAAATCAAGTGACCAATATAAAGGCTTGCATTATGTACTTGAACCTTGGGTATCCAAATGGATCTCATTCCGGATTGAATTCAACGTGGAAACGAGTATCGTATTGAGATCGATTTGAGTCCCCCATGGAAACGTAGTGAACGTGTGCAAATGAGATTTCACATACGGAGATTTCCTTTCTTTTAATTTAATTTTGCTGCTTGTCAAAGGAATTCATTTAATTCAGGAATAGTGATATGCTCATTAGTAAACTTCTCGCAATATTTAGAAAAGCTACAAACGATACTCCACTTGAAAGAAGCGAACAAGTGAATGAGACTCCTATTGTTCTCTGAGTCGACAGCATGAGGAGGGTTACAGCAGCATGGCGCCAATGACGTTTAACTTGGGGAGAGCCGCTGGTCACGTGACTATGTTGCCGGATGCTTTTCTTCAATCAGCCATACAGAGCTTGAACACATTTATTGCGGTTTTTCAATTAACGTTTAGATGCACATGCCACATTGGTCAACTGGACAAATTAACAACACAGCAATATTTATAAGAAAAGCAAGGAAGGGAGGGAAAGAGAAAGATTTCGTGGAAATACATGGCCACATTACCCTCTGTTTTGATTGCACTATTCAACTCCTGTACGTGGCTTCTTAAAGGTCTGCGTTTATATTTTCTTATAAAAAAGCAGCATGTACCTTCTCTGAATTTTGCGAGAGGTATGGCTATATTAGAAAGAAAAGAAAGAGAAAAATAACACCGGAATTTCATGTTAAATCAGACATGCCAACTTGTAACTTGTGACTTGTAAATGCATGTGGTGCAGTAGAAATTCTATTCCGGAATCTTCCTCTCCACTACTACATATATGGGCAGAGAATTTGGAAGTGAGAGATTATGATGCAGGTTTTTATCTGATAGATTTTCAGTTATGCATTTATAATCAACTTCTCTTTGGTGCTTTAGTGATTGTAATCTAAAAATTAGACAATGAAAACTAAAAAAGTTAGAAATGGTGCAAT
This sequence comes from Tenodera sinensis, assembly GCA_030765045.1. Lineage (NCBI taxonomy): Eukaryota > Metazoa > Arthropoda > Insecta > Mantodea > Mantidae > Tenodera > Tenodera sinensis. Next base: position 17,834,143 of record CM060970.1, read on the forward strand.
ATTTAAAAAAGATTGCCAAAATTAGCTCACTCAATATGTTAAAAGAATGAAAATGCATTTAGTGTTTTTGGCACACTTTTTTACTGTGGTGGGAAAGGCTACTTACGCCCTAACCCCAGGCAAGCCTGCGAGTGGGGAGACTCCCTGCACTGGATTCGAACCAGTGCAGCAGTACTCACAAAAAAAGAACCCACCGGAAGTTAGAGGTCCATACCTCACTTTTGTAGTACCGCATTAAGCACCTGTGCATTGCAGCCTCATTGTACCCTATGTTAAGGTCCGGGATGCCTGTTCCTTTGAAGTTAAGTCTTTTTGGACCCTCGTAATTCCCGTCCTATTGTACACGAGATCTGAGGCATGGTCGTAGACTCAAAACTTTTGCAACTGCAACGGGTGCAGAACAGTGGTCTTCGGATTATTTATTCTGTATACCGCAGATTCCCCTCGAGACTACTGCACGAGACCTCATCTCTTCCGTATGTGGAGGATGAAATTAGGCACATTACCATTCAATCGGAGCGTCCTGGTTAGGTCTCTTGGGGTTATAACCCCAGAGCACACCGTTTGAGGCGTCACCGGCTTCTCCGCATGACATGTGGGCATATCCGGTAACATCGGAGACACTCCACCAGCAGCAAAAGCTGAGCTCTCGTACAATCCTACCAAGAGATGCATGGTTTTCAAAATTTAAAGTTAAGCCCATTATTATTTGGGTTCAGTATTTACACCTGTGGTGCACTACGACCGTTGTAGTCTGACCTGCCAATCTGGGTACCTTCTGTTACCATCCCAACCTCAATTACACCTGCCATCCTGCACACCCCACATCCCGTCATTGCAGTTACACGTGTAAGACACACCTCGGACTGTCCTCAGCCTCACTAAACTTAACGCTTAGTACCCTACATGTACACTGCGTCAGTATGTCGACAATATCCATATCACCTCCCAGCACTTAAAACTCAAATGGCAATCAGGCCGACTGCCGGCAATAAGGCAGCTGACCGATAGCTACCGTTTTGCAGTAATACATTTTAATCTGGTGATTGTTTATCGCTCATTAGAAACACGCGGATTTTAGAATTTGTGGAGAAAAGGAAGAAAGGAAGGGATATTGCAAGTCGTGTTTAAACTAAAATATTGGAATGTGATAGGCGCATAGAAAAGCCATATAAACGTTCTAGTTTAGACGTGGTAAGATGTAACACAAAGACGAAAAAGAACTTAAAAAGGCAAAAGAAAACTATTCTCGGTGACCTACAGATGGTCACCGTATGGGTTTTTTGTAGACACCGAAAAAAGTGTATATATAAACAAAGCCAAATGTAAAAAAATGTTAAATATAGCCTGTAAGCCGGGCCCATTGTACCGGAACCAGGCCAACACTTTTCTAATAAATAACTTGAACTTGGTAAGATGTACTAGGATGTTAGACGTAATAAGCTCCATTTCAATTATTATCTAAAATAACCCACTAACAAAAATCTGATGTATTGCACTCTTGACTTTCTCTACTCTTGTACTAACCATTCTTACAAACTCTTATTCCTATATCTTCATGTTAGTTGAGATAAACATTTGTACAAATTATCTTACTGCTTATTTCCTTGTAGGTACAAGGGGAATATTAGAATAAAGTAGGCTTTGTGCGATAGTCAAATGTTTTAAAGCATAGAGATCCTGTTCTCATTGCACACTTAACACATAAAAATGAACGACGTTCCATTTCACGGAAGTTTTAAGTTTTCCGAAACTGACACAAATAACAAGGAATATCTCCGAAATGGTTCACTCTACAAAAACATTTATTCAGACATAAATTGTGTGTTTTGGTGAGATCTATATTTTTTGTACAGTAAGATTTTGTCCATCTCTTACGGTTTACGAGTTATTCAAAAGTCATCCAGAGTAAACAGGACTACATAGGCTATAGCGAAACAATTCAAAATATACATTTCATTTGTTACACAAATATCTTAAACATATGGCATTTTAATCAAAATCGTGAGGCTATTTTCTTCAAAATCTTCGTGTCGCATCCTTGAAAGACATTACACTTAAATACCAACTTTGGTTTTTAACGACTTTTCGTCTTTTGAGTTATGCTGTCCACAGACTGACACACAGGGTAGAGAAAGTAACATGATTCTAATATGTCAGCTTTCTTTTAAGTTTCAATGTAATTTCAGTTTACTTGGAAGAAAGAGGCAAACATAGAAGTCGCAATTCTGTGGCGACGAAGTGCACCATTGGACTGGAAGAGGTCCATCAAGCAATCGATACAACCGCAATCAACTTGCCCTTTCGCCTAGACTCAGGAATTATTACATCAGTGGTAGGCGTGGGGGAGTGAAAGTTTAATCGAGACGTTTCTCAGCGACTACCCTCCTATAAAGGAACCCTTACGCGATATCGTCGCGACGTCAAACCACGTAATTAACCGATAAAACACAACTTCGATATCTCGATTGCGTAGAATGGGATCTACAGTAGCTAATGAGCTGGAAGCAATGGCGGCTTGTGCAATAATTATTTTGCAATTTACGACTATTAACCTTAAAATATTTGATATTCGTTTCAAATGACTTTCTCTACTCACTCTTCTACAAATGCTCATTGTACATATTTCCTGCTAATCCAGATAACGTCCATTATGTTATAGATATGAAGAGTAGTCTAAAGCGATTGTCAGATTTTTAGAAATCGGATCGCTATGTAATGACTCTGAAATTGCATGCTCTTTGCTTGACCACGAGAAATAACCCATAGCGACGTACCACTTGGAAAATGTGCAACATTGAAACCAATAACAAAGAATATCTCGGAAATGGTTAACCCCTCATGTGATGACTTTGAAATTGCGTGTTCTTTTCATGACCACCAGAAATAACGAATAGCGATTCACCTTTTGGAAAAAGTATAAGTATTTGAAGAGTCAAACCAATAACAAATAATATCTTGGGAATTATTACACATGTTTATTGGAGTAAATTGTGATCTACAATTTTTTGGTATTAAGATTTTGTTTTCTCTTACAGCTTATCAGTTATAAAAAGAGTCAGAGTGAACAGAGCTTCAGAGACTATTTCCTCAAAATGCATGATGTAAGTTTTATTTGCCATTGAAAATGTTCAAAATATTTAAGTATGTGATATACTGTTGTTGAAACATACAATGGAACTTGGAGATTTTCAAGAAATTACCAACACCCCAAACTATAGTATTTTTTATTTTCTCGAAATAACTAACGATTTTAATTAAAATCTCATGTTAAAGCTTTTGTATGACTTAGTCTGTGAAGTATTCTTCATGCTGAACCAATTTTGTGTACTTTAAGTGTTGAACTATAAGGGTTAAACAGACTCTCACTATACAGAAAGTGCAGAATCTGGTCAAAACACCCAATTTATTTGTGCGTACATGTTTTTGTAGCATTCACAATTTCGGAGATGTTCGCTGTTTCAAATACTTTTTCTGGTGTTTAAAGTCAGCATTCGTTTGTTTCTCGTATTCGTGCAAAGAGTGGAATTTCAAAGCCAGCCTATAGCGACTTACATTTCAAACATTTGACGATCGCTTCAGTCTCCTGTATTCCTCTTGTACGTACAACTAAATGCGTAATGAAATTATTTCTGTAATTGATGAACGCTAATCACATAGAAGAAGCAACATTTTAAAGAATAGTTTCTAAAGCAGCGGGGTGGAGAAAGATATGGGAAATAACACATTTCTTATTTCACTGGCTATTATTCGAAATAAATAGCAGCTTGTTCTAAATCCAGTTATTTAAGTTTTGTGGATCGTCTCTTTAGTATGGTGCTAGCGCTGCTACCCACCAAGCGGAATACCCTGGTTCGACCTTCGGTATCGGTTTGGGGACTTTCTCCCACTGGAAGACTTGGTCCGGGGTTCACTCAGCCTCGTTAAGTACCTTAGAGGCCAGTTGAGGAACTACTTGATTGAGAAGTAGCGGCCCTTGATTTGCGAAGACCGGATATACCAACCAGGAGGAACCGGGGCGCTGACCACGTTCCACTCTCCATCACTGCGCCCCACTCATGACGCTTGGCCCGAAAAAGGGCTGTTGTGCCGCGGGGTTAGTTAAATTTTGCTACTTAATTATGGCTTCAACACACTATAGTGTAGCGATAAACCGTTCCTTGAAAATGTTCTCGGACACCTATAGAGTCGAAAGTTTTGTTTATACGTTCCAAGTTTTGAGAGGGTAAACAGGGGAATATGTGCAGGTAACTTGCTATCTGTTTCTTGACAACATTGCAGCTATCCACGTGGGGAAGCTAATGGCCGTGAGTAGGCATATGCTCCTAGCTCGTCTTTACACCAGTTTGAGCGATTGGCATACCTACGCTGGTCTCCTGATGTAAATCCCACTTCTTGAGAATGATGCCAGGAGCCCTACAGCGAGATGGCTCTGCGCTAACGTGTGAGGTCGAGGGTTAGATTCCCGAAGTCCACCTTCCTGACCCATGACTTCCCCTAGGCGTATGTTGGGAAGGAGTGAGTGGGTGAGTGAGTGAGTGAGTGAGTGAGTGAGTAGGGTTTAAGGGACCGTCGACAGCTAGGTCATTAGGGTCCGAGCCGGAAAGGACAGTTACATCCTTCGAATTTCCTGTTCCTCCATTTCACTTTATTAATTATTTAATTCCTCCTTCATCCCATTGGTTTTTTCAAGGTCGCAAGTGTCAGCCAGGCGCTAGGTGCAGCTTGGCAGGGATGATATGCGCTCAGGAACTCTTTCCGTCTCTAGTTGTCCGTGGGATCCAGGTGAGGGCAGCACATCGGGGCGTTGGACCCTGCCGGTGTCCCCGTGGATGACCCCGTTAGAACTAAAGGTTCGAGGCCTCGTCAATGTTAGGAACCTGACGTCAATGTCTGTACTGCTGTTTGTGTGGTTCTGGCCGCCCGGTGTGGGAGTGTCCCCTTGGGGACATAGGTACTCTAAGCCTCAGGCCTCAGTGCCGAACCCCGTCCCTATCTCTCCTATTCCATCTATAAGTGATTAGTGTGTCCTCATTTATGTTTAACTTACTTTAAAGTACTAATGTTGTTTTGTGTAAGTTTTATGTTATGAAGTACATGTTTTCCTTGAGTTTTAAGTTATTTTTTATTTGAATGTTATTTTCAGTGAAGCGTTACCTGTACTGAGAATGCTAGTGCAAGCCGGGAGGGCCTAAGGGTAAGTTGGTCATCAAGACAACACTAACAGTGTTCAGTGTTCCCAAGTAACAGTCTCTTGAAGCATGACCAACTAACCCAGTATACATGTGAATCCTTTAATTACGAAGTTACTTACACAGACATCTCAAACTAAAATAATAGTAATAAGTAATAATAACAGCAATAAACTGGTGTAGAAATGATTTATTCCGCTAGGAAATTACTAGATGAGCGACTTGTTACATACCCCAACTAGACTCAGATAATTTTATGAACTGTATAGACAGCTTTGTTTTTCCAAACTGTGAAGACATGCATTACTGATAAATTTGTATTTTTAAAAGCATTTCAACGTTTTGCGTGGACAATATTGTTTTTTACTCAAAATAGAACAAACTTTTATGGAAATATTCCAACTATAAGTGCACGAAATTTAAATGATCTGCTGTACACACGAGTTTTGGAAAGATGGGCGTGTTATTATTTAATATCCAGTATATAATTTTCTGGTTGCAATCCTCCACCTTCAAGGTGACTTGCAAAGGTATTTCTTGCCGCAGCTAAAAGATAGCATAGATAACAGACGTATTTTGAATTTCCAATTATGTGAATTGTTTTCATAAATAACAACATATTAATCTTTAACATGACATCCCTTCATACACTAACAATATTTCACTGAAAGAGTCCTAGTCGTGATTTTAAGATGTCCTAGTTGCCACTGATAATTATAACACGCAACAGTGCTGAAACATTATGCTGACGGTCTTATTTTTCCAATTGTACCAACCCTTTGACTTTAGTACAATGCTTAACCACTGACTTCGCTGTAAAATTAACAAAACGCTTCGACTAAAACTTAGTGTCTATTTCCGAACTTAAATACATGACTTAATGAGTTTAGTAACTTCGCCATATTAAGATGCAAGGTTCGGACTTCCACAGTCTCAACCAGCACTTCACGTTAAAATCTTGAAAGCAAACAATAACTAATCTTAACAAAAACTATAGGTTATGTCCCTCAAACAAGAAGGAAAGTGAAGTGTTTTAAATGAGCAAAATGCTGTTTTAAACCCTATGCGCTGGTCCGAAGAGAAGTCAGAATAAAAATACAACTAAATTAATTCTGCTTACACTAATCTTTCCTGAAATTAAAATGCATTTTGAATTCAAATGCATGGAACATTATTTCTAATTTTAGTAGCAATTTGATTTTAATCATGGTGTCTTATCAAAAAAAGCAATGAGATTGTAAACGCTAATAATGAAACTGCTGCCTATAACACCAGAAGCAATCATAAGTTCTATATTAAACCATTTTAGCCCCAACACAATCAATATGCAGCCTTGTTACCGGCACATATCTGTTCTTAAATTAGAAATCCAAACAAAGAAATATTTTGAAGGGAATGCACCATTGAAATTGACCAAAATCTCGAAAGAAATGGAAACTAGGTTTGTGCATCCACGAATATCCAAAGGCAATAATTTCAAAATTTATATTCACCTTTGCTGTTGTGTATGTAAGCAAGGTACTTAAAATGATTGAAGTTTAACATTTGAGTCATGGAAGTTATTTCTCTTGCTAGTTTTACTTCTTTAAAATGCACACGAAGTTATCATTCATTCTTCTGAACATTTTCATGCACGTTCCGAAAACATAAACCGATAAACCCGCATATAACTGTTTTGTGCTGCTAAGGGTTTCATTTTTAAAGACAAATGTTAATCGTAAAAAAGCAGAATCACTCAGTTTTAACAATTACTTGACAATTGCGTGCCCTAAGAAGAGGTAAATGAGATGAATATTTTAAAGAAAGGTTATTCTTGAAATCCAGTTGCCTTAAAACTGAAACAAATAATCTAGATGAAAATTATAGCAAGACACTGTTTACATGTTTCACTGTTGAAAACCTTTTTTAAATAACATTTCAATGTGCATTGCTGTAAGAGAATCAAACTCTGTTGAATTTGTATGTATTTATAATATAATTTATTCATTCACAATATCAGAAAATAGCTATCAAGGTTATTACTAATTTCTCCTGTAATTGCTAATTTCTTCCCTGCAAACCCCTCATACCTGCTGATTTAGCGCATGCGTAACACTATAAACTCTCCAGTGTGAACCTCATCACAACCATGGAGTTGCTTGCATGAAATAGGCCACTTTTCTATCGTCGCTGTCATCTGTAGCCTAACGCGACACTGCAAATTGAGGTTATGAAAGATCACTAATAAATGTTATCAAAGCCACAATAATAAGAAAACGTTTGTTTCATTGTCAGATTCGTATGTTTTGTTGAAGTCCCCAGAACTAGCGCATGCATGTGGGAAGGAACAGAAGAAGGGAAGTGAGCGTCATCTTGTGAACAGAACGAAGATTCACGGCTTGATGCGGAGGAACACAGCATCCGAGTCAGAGATGCACGAAGAGAATCTTGCTTTTAGGGTTATGCGCGTTAACACAGGTTTATCTGAAGCCAAATATTGACTATGTTCGCGTTAGTTTGTTGAACTGGTTTGTTTACGATTTTTGAGGTGATCACTCTAAACTGGCAGTGATTCTGAACCCGAAGCTTCAAACTTGTTAACGATAATATGAAGCATCTCACTATAACCTGAAAATTGGAGTGTGGTGTGTGATAAGTACTGGAGAAATAATAGGCTCATTTTGGGTAATGAAATAATGAGAGCTGATATACTACCTGTTTGAGATGTAAGGATTGTAGTGCACCTCTGCCGGCACTATTTCTCCGGTTCCATATGTTTTAATGAGCCAATATACATATGTAAGTTTAATTTATAGTCACATTGACCTTCCTGGAGCAAAATACTATCGAATTTTCTGTTCAATTTAACGTCCAGAACTATTTCTTGAAACGAACATATTCTAACCCTTTACGTAATCTTTATATAGTTTTTTTTTTTTTTTTGGGGGGGGGGGTGAAAAATGCTCACCTGTTTCTCTAGCGTCTCATTGTGTTACTGTAAGTACAGGAATATAAAATGTATGAGGTATCGCCTGAAAATGTTATATTCATCGGGTAAATGATATAAAAACTGAAATATCCCTTGCTGTTTCTCAGCTTATTAACGCATTAATTAAATGTACATTTAGAACACTGCATTTAATGATTGTGTTGTAGTTGCAGTGGCCTGTAGCACGTATTTCCTTCTGCACGTATGTTTCCCTCTAACAAGGCACCTTGTAAACCATCTAACCTCATTTCATTTTTGTAATTACGTAATGTTTTATTCTAGGAATGTTGTGACCCTGGTGACTTAGAAAACCTTAACATTAATCCACAATGCATTTATATTATATTTTTATGAAAGCTGTAAACAAAATATTCGGGTGTTTGTTTTGGATGATTAACAAGCACCAACTTCGAAGTCAAAAATTCCATGTTTAAAACGTAAACCAATGTGTGTGCGCGTGCGTGCGTGTGTGTGGACAGCATAACTCAAAAACGAAAAGTCGGTTAAAAACCAAAGTTGGTATTTAAGTTTAATGTCTTTCAAGGATGCGATACGAAGATTTTGAAGAAAATAGCACCACCCTAAACTACCCTTTACATGGAAAAATTTTCGAAAATTTTGATTTTCTTGAAAATGGATTTTAATTAAAATGTCATATGTTTGAGATATTTTGATGACAAATGAAATGTATATTTTGAATTTTCTGGCTATAGCCTATGTAGTCCTGTTTACTCTGGATTACTTTTGAATAACTCGTAAACCGTAAGAGATAGACAAAATCTTAATGCACAAAAATGTAGATCTCCCTAAAACACACAATTTATGTCTCAATAAACTTTTTTGTAGAGTGAACCATTTCGGAGATATTCCTTGTTATGTGTCAGTTTCGGAAACTTAAAACTTTGGTGAAATGGAACATCGTTGTTCATTTTTTATATGTTAAGCGTGCAAAGAGAATGGAATCTCAAAGATTTAAAACATTTGACTATCGCTCAAAGCCTAGTGTATTCTAATATTCCCCTGGCACCAATAAGGAAATAAGTAATAAAATAATTTGTACAAATGTTTATGTTAACTAACACGAAGAAGAGAGAGGAATAAGAGTTTGTAAGAATGGTTAGTACAAGAGTAGAGAAAGTCATGTGAGTGCAACACATCAGATTTTTAATAAGCAGATGGGTACGAGTGTCCTTAACCTGACTTAAATTGAGCACTCATTATAGTAAGTATTTAGTTGTAATGGGACGTGCGCATTTAACAGTGCGTTACGAGTTAGCGCTGTCGGTCTGGGTGGCTCAGTTGGTTACGCGCTGGCCTACTGAGCCCAAGGTTGCGGGTTCAAACCTGGCCTAGACCGATGTTGTGTACCATCGATTTTGAAGTACTCGGTGGCGACATAATCCTAGCAATTGAGAGCGTGATTGCTGAATATAGGGAGAGAATATTGGAGGGGGGTGTCGTCTTCCAATACCCTTGGAACGGAACGAAGACTCACGATTTGATGCGAAAGTGCCTGAGTCAGTCTAGTAACAGTAACGTATTTTTCTGTTGCCATTATGCGTGAATATTCTGGAGCGCCTTGATTGATATTTTAGGACATGTATTTGGAGCGTAGTCTTTTTGACCTGAAACAGTCGGAAATATTAAGGAAAAATAAGTTTTCCCAATTCCAGTGCTTACTTTACAAACGGCAACTATTTTGCTAGTGTATAATCGCTGTTTATATCTTGTATCATAAGTAAGGCACGTAACTTGGGACCCCATGTTCCCTGCGATCAACGGGGACTACAAGGGTAACGTAAACAAAGCTAACTAACGCGTGTATTCCGTGACATATCTGTGTATTGGTAGGAAGTATTTGTTAGTATTGTATACTGATAGCTTAGGCACACAAGGTCCCATCTTCCGAACCTTAAGCATATCCCCACTTTTCATTGCGCGTTTTATTATACTGCACCTGACAATATGGCACGACCCACCAATAGACGGTTCAGAATGATCCTCTTCTTATAGTGTGGTTCATCCATGCTTTGGAAAGTGAACTTGCGGTGGTAGGTTTGTCACATAACAGGTAAGCAGAAGTTTTTGTCGTTTTGGTTTGAAGGTTGCATACACCAAGGAAAAATTAAGTGGGTAATTCACTTATCTAGCTGAACTTTGATTTTGCTATCACCACCATGCTCATTGGGTTAACATCGAAACCTAGTTATCTCATGATGCTTGAACGTGTCTGTTGTTTGAGTGTGGCTTGTTCATGCAGAAAAACGGAGCGACCGCTTGCAAAGCTTGGCTTCACTACCGACAGGTAATGTAATCACAGTGATAGAATTTTCGTTTCTTTGCTTCAACAATAAGAAACAGGTTTCCTGGCGCAGCATTGAAATGATAGCTCTATGCCAACTGCATTGGTGAATGATTCTGTGATTAAGGACCTCGACATTTTGATGTTGCGAAGACAATTGAGAAGCGGGAGACCCGGGTTGGATTCCTGGTACCGACGTGGGGATTTTCTCCCGCTGGGAGACCTGGTCCGGGGTGCACTCGCCTCGTTAGATCCTTCATGGGCGAATTGAGGAGCCACTTGATCAAGAATTAGCGGTCCCTGGTCACGGAGACTGCATAACCGGCCGGGAGGGCTCGGGGCGCTGACATCGTCCCATCTCCAGCACTACACCCCACTCATGACGCATGTAGTTGGCACAAGTGGGGGATGCAGCGACCGGGCGATAGGCCTTGGCCCTATAAGGACTGTCGCATGGGGTTTAGTTTAGAAGACAGTTGAGCAGTGGTAACTCGTATTGTACTGGGTTCTTAAAATTACTTATGTATTGCATTGTTTGTTGAGCGGCTGCGAACCAATTTAATGTGCCTTTAATAAGAGCAAGCTGAGCCCGATAGCTCTGAGGTGATGCACTCGGGGAAATTGAGGGCTAGTCCTTGGGAACTAGGAGTTGTTAGATGGAGGTCCTCCAGTATGCGAAGCACAGCATTGCAAGTAGACCATTGCTTCTAGCGTTATCCTGGGGGATGAAGGGCAACCATATCCAGACTACGATGTGCGCTAGCAAAGCGGAGTCCCTAACGATTCCAAATGGAGTTCATCCTTACTCATCATACTCATGTCCTCCAGGGGTCCCTGGCAATCCAGACGGCCCCAAAAGGGGTCCCCAGCAAGCAGAAATCTTTTCCAATGCACAGATTCGCCTACTGACCCAAGGAAACCATGAGCAAACCCATTCTTAGAGTGACCAGCTCGAAAGAAATCGAACCCGAGGCCTCCCAAACTGAGTCTCATATGTTACTCGTTCAGGGTTCAAGTCCTTACTTTGACCAATGTGAATATAGCTACATAACTCAATAAAACGAGCTGAACAGTTCAGCAGAGAAGGCATAAGGGAGGTATAGTATCGCCCATGCTTTAACGGCTTTCCTTATCCCACTGTCTTTTAGAGTGCCAACTGATCACTTGGACGGTGTTGTCACGTCTTTTACTTCTGTAGCTCTGAGGTGTAACTCCACAAGCAGAATCTTTAACATTCTGAAGGTACAACTGTAACCGACTTGACAGCGGCAGATTATTTCTTAAGAGTATATTGAGGGGACCCCTTCTATTGTGTTCATATCATTAGCAGCTCGAGGAGGTTGAGGGACAGATGTACAACTTCTTGAATGTGGTCGTTAATGGATGAGCGTAGTATACTTCTCACACAGTAAATAAGCTCTCCCGCCCTCTCTGGTCTACAAATGCCAAAATCGTGGGTTCAAATCTGGCCCAGACTGATCGCCGTTAACAAGGCTTAAAAGCAACAACCTTTAGTAGGTTTATTGGCCTGTGAAAGAACTCCTATGAGAAAAAACCGGCACACCGTGCATCTTGCCAGTTGACAGCGTCTTTAACAAACTAAATATTTAGCTTCAAAAGGTAACCTGTAAATGAGAGTAGCAGTTGGCTATGGAAAGGCATTCTTGTCGTTAGAATTCAGTGAGCTAAGCTCTGCGTGCGCATGTTAACCTAATGAGCGTGGCGATAGTAATGTCTCACTGTGTGGCAGTTTCTGAGGTTATGAGTGTTGCAGGACCAGAGGAGGGCAGAGAAGAGGAACTGCACAACAAGCCTAGTCCAGGTTCCACCACACTGGAGGACGTGCTCGACTCCCTGCTGGGCTTACCGCCCACTTCCCGCTCGCCCAGTCCTGCCCCTGCCACCGCAAGTCCCTGCCGGCCGCCGCCTCCGACACCCCCGCGCTCAACGCATCATGGTCACCACCATCACCATCACAGGCACCACCACCATCACCACCACAACCAGCGGCGCAGCTGCGGAGACCTCGCAGGTAGGACTACAGCGTAAGTTTCTTCATTATTGCTAAATCATACATTGCCTCCCTCTTCACTCTTTCCGCTTCTTAAGGGCACCTGCCATCGCTTAAAGTTGTGTGTATCTTTCATTGAAGAACGACTGAAGCGAACTTTGGTGTACAGAGAGAATTAGACCACCCGTAGAGGCTGGTTCACAATAATCAAAACGGAAACAAGAACGACAAAGTTAAAATAGTGTATTGTTATGTGAGCGTTCACAATTAACGGGAAGCTTTCCGGTCTCCCAGGAACGGATATGAACACTTAGTCAAGTTGTAACTTTGTTGTTCTCGAACACGGCATATTTAATCCACACTGCATGTATTAGACTAGTAGAGTCATTGACGGAAAACAAGGCAGTTACTTTTCCCCCTTTTTCCTTGCTGGGGCAAGAAAGAATACTAGGGGGATTCCGGTTGGAATTTGTAATAGGGCATAATGACGTCCGACGCTGACGTTCTTATTTTGCAACACTCAAAGGGGTGCAGACGTACTGCATTAACCAATGTCAGTTACTTTTATCATGCGTGGCCACGCCAATAAGTCACTCATTCCACCAATTGCTCCATCATTACCTTTCTAATCATCGATTTCGCGTGCATTTCATATCATCCTCTTCCTCACTACCATACCTCGTGCTTGGCTGGCCACCTGCTTCTAGGTCTTCACTGTGTCCGGTACATAGGTTCCTGTGCTCCCCGACAGCTGTCTGACCCTAGGCACTGGCTTGTAAGTCCTACATAAGGGGAGGGTAATCACTTCCTCACTCTCATACTGACCACTTCACTCTGTCCGGTACATAGGTTCCTATGTTCCCTGATAGCTGTCTGACCCCAGGCACTGGCTTGTAAGTTCTACATAAGGGGAGGCAATCACTTCCTCACTCTCATACTGACCACTTCACTCTGTCTGGTACATAGGTCCCTGTGCTCCCCGACAGACGTCTGACCCTAGACACTGGCTTGTAAGTCCTACTTAAGGGGAGGGTAATCACTTCCTCACTCTCGTACTGACCACTTCACTCTGTCTGGTACGTAGGTTCCTGTGCTCCCCGACAGCTGTCTGACCCCAGGCACTGGCTTGTAAGTTCTACATAAGGAGAGGGTAATCACTTCCTCACTCTCATACTGACCACTTCACTCTGTCTGGTACATAGGTTCCTGTGCTCCCCGACAGCTGTCTGACCCCAGACACTGGCTTGTAAGTTCTACATAAGGAGAGCGTAATCACTTCCTCACTCTCATACTGACCACTTCACTCTGTCTGGTACATAGCTTCCTGTGCTCCCCGACACCTGTCTGACCCCAGGCACTGGCTTGTAAGTTCTACATAAGGGGAGGTAATCACTTCCTCACTCTCATACTGACCACTTCACTCTGTCTGGTACATAGGTTCCTGTGCTCCCCGACAGGCGTCTGACCCTAGACACTGGCTTGTAAGTCCTACATAAGGGGAGGATAATCACTTCCTCACTCTCATACTGACCACTTCACTCTGTCTGGTACATAGGTTCCTGTGTTCCCTGATAGGCGTCTGACCCTAGACACTGGCTTGTAAGTCCTACATAAGGGGAGGGTAATCACTTCCTCACTCTTATACTGACCACTTCACTCTGTCTGGTACATAGGTTCCTGTGTTCCCTGACAGACGTCTGACCCTACACACTGGCTTGTAAGTCCTACATAAGGGGAGGGTAATCACTTCCTCACTCTCATACTGACCACTACACTCTGCCTGGTAAATAGGTTCCTGTGCTCCCCGACAGCTGTCTGACCCCAGGCACTGGCTTGTAAGTCCTACTTAAGGGGAGGGTAATCACTTCCTCACTCTCATACTGACCACTACACTCTGCCTGGTACATAGGTTCCTGTGTTCCCCGACAGACGTCTGACCCTAGACACTGGCTTGTAAGTCCTACTTAAGGGGAGGGTAATCACTTCCTCACTCTCATACTGACCACTACACTCTGCCTGGTACATAGGTTCCTGTGTTCCCCGACAGACGTCTGACCCTAGACACTGGCTTGTAAGTCCTATATAAGGGGAGGGTAATCACATCCTCACTCTCATACTGACCACTTCACTCTGTCTGGTACATAGGTTCCTGTGTTCCCCGACAGACGTCTGACCCTAGACACTGGCTTGTAAGTCCTATATAAGGGGAGGGTAATCACATCCTCACTCTCATACTGACCACTTCACTCTGCCTGGTACATAGGTTCCTGTGTTCCCCGACAGACGTCTGACCCTAGACACTGGCTTGTAAGTCCTACTTAAGGGGAGGGTAATCACTTCCTCACTCTCATACTGACCACTTCACTCTGTCTGGTACATAGGTTCCTGTGTTCCCCGACACACGTCTGACCCTAGACACTGGCTGGTAAGTCCTACTTAAGGGGAGGGTAATCACTTCCTCACTCTCGTACTGACCACTACACTCTGCCTGGTACATAGGTTCCTGTGTTCCCCGACAGACGTCTGACCCTAGACACTGGCTTGTAAGTCCTACTTAAGGGGAGATTAATCACTTCCTCACTCTCATACTGACCACTACACTCTGCCTGGTACATAGGTTCCTGTGTTCCCCGACAGACGTCTGACCCTAGACACTGACTTGTAAGTCCTACATAAGGGGAGAGTAATCACTTCCTCACTCTCATACTGACCACTTCACTCTGTCTGGTACATAGGTTCCTGTGTTCCCCGACAGACGTCTGACCCTAGACACTGACTTGTAAGTCCTACTTAAGGGGAGGGTAATCACTTCCTCACTCTCATACTGACCACTACACTCTGCCTGGTACATAGGTTCCTGTGTTCCCCGACAGACGTCTGACCCTAGACACTGACTTGTAAGTCCTACATAAGGGGAGAGTAATCAGTTCCTCACTCTCATACTGACCACTTCACTCTGTCCGGTACATAGGTTCCTGTGTTTCCTGACAGACGTCTGACCTTAGACACTGGCTTGTAAGTCCTATATAAGGGGAGGGTAATCACATCCTCACTCTCATACTGACCACTTCACTCTGTCTGGTACATAGGTTCCTGTGTTCCCCGACAGACGTCTGACCCTAGACACTGGCTTGTAAGTCCTATATAAGGGGAGGGTAATCACATCCTCACTCTCATACTGACCACTTCACTCTGCCTGGTACATAGGTTCCTGTGTTCCCCGACAGACGTCTGACCCTAGACACTGGCTTGTAAGTCCTACTTAAGGGGAGGGTAATCACTTCCTCACTCTCATACTGACCACTTCACTCTGTCTGGTACATAGGTTCCTCTGTTCCCCGACACACGTCTGACCCTAGACACTGGCTGGTAAGTCCTACTTAAGGGGAGGGTAATCACTTCCTCACTCTCGTACTGACCACTACACTCTGCCTGGTACATAGGTTCCTGTGTTCCCCGACAGACGTCTGACCCTAGACACTGGCTTGTAAGTCCTACTTAAGGGGAGATTAATCACTTCCTCACTCTCATACTGACCACTACACTCTGCCTGGTACATAGGTTCCTGTGTTCCCCGACAGACGTCTGACCCTAGACACTGACTTGTAAGTCCTACATAAGGGGAGAGTAATCACTTCCTCACTCTCATACTGACCACTTCACTCTGTCTGGTACATAGGTTCCTGTGTTCCCCGACAGACGTCTGACCCTAGACACTGACTTGTAAGTCCTACTTAAGGGGAGGGTAATCACTTCCTCACTCTCATACTGACCACTACACTCTGCCTGGTACATAGGCTCCTGTGTTCCCCGACAGACGTCTGACCCTAGACACTGACTTGTAAGTCCTACATAAGGGGAGAGTAATCACTTCCTCACTCTCATACTGACCACTTCACTCTGTCCGGTACATAGGTTCCTGTGCTCCCCGACAGCTGTCTGACCCCAGGCACTGACTTGTAAGTCCTACATAAGGGGAGGGTAATCAGGCAAAGAAAAAAGAAAAACAAGTGGAGCGGTAGCAAAAGTGGAGAATGACCTGCGGTGTCACTTTTTGGCACCTCTGTATTGGGGTCTACCCTGCAGAAATTAATCAAGACGGCCTTCACATGGAACCGGTGCTAGAGCTATCTCTAGCCCCAAGCTGGAAAAATGACAGCGAAAGAAATTCGGGCAAATGTGTATCCTGACTCCCTCAGATACATTTAGCGCCGGCTCAATCGAATGTTTCTTCTGTAGTTTGTTTATATACAACTAATAATTTAATAAATATTGGCTTTAAACATAATAGCAAACGGCACAAAAACCGATACAAATCAGCAGAGGACGACATGTAGGTAAGTTACTATTAACAAAGGAATAAAGCTTGACAGCACTAAAGGAATCAGCGGTAAAGAATCTGTATTCTGAAAACGTTTACTCTACCCAGTTTTAACGTTGGTTAACCTGCATTATGTTGGCCGAATTGGAAGTGGGTGAAAATGATGATCATGATGATGATGATGATGATAAATGAAAAAAGGAATGCCAAGTCCCAATGCCAAAATCGATTTTCCAGTTACTTCAGGAGTGTTGTGAACCAAAATGTTATATGTAATGTTGCTTCCGTTCTCGAGTGAGTTATTGTGAACTAGCCGTGCTACTTTGCATCAGTCAGTCAGAAGTAGAAGCGGGATCGGTGACGCATCACTGTAACATTCCAAATGGCAGTGGGGGTGAAATAGAGTAGGTTCCACTAAACAGAGCTCTTCAAAACAGGCAGCCTCATACGAAACGTTTCTATCAATTTTTACTCTTTCAAGAGAACGAATGTGTCTATTTTTGTCGTGGCTAGACTGCAGTTGTCCAATTGTTTGTACGCGACCAATAAGACGTCTGGCGAGCACTTTGAGGTTATCTTAAGTAATACCACGAGTGATTGTCAATTTATTTAGAGGATTTGACTATCACGAGTTGCATTTATTAAGACTATTTCACGAATTAAAGCCAATGAAATGTTATTTAAATGCATTGTAATTACTAACCTCTTAAAAGAAACATGTAGCATGAATACATAAATCGGCGTCCATTGGCACGGCCTACTAGGTTATCATATTGATGCTCCAATTCTTAACGTGTTGGTAATGTTAGAAGTTGCAATATCTGCTGTTAATTTATCATTTCGTTCAATACAAAATCTACCAAACTGATTCCAAACATATTTCCTGCTGTATTCTGTGTTCCGAGGTTCCCCTATTCGAATTATTTCATCTACTTCAGCACCGAAGCGAGAGTCAGCCATATTTGACATTTGAATAGCGGTTTTTTTTGCGTCAGATTACGTCAGCTGTTGCGCACGTGTTCGCACAGTGCAGCTAGATTCTCTAACCTGATCATAACTTAAGAAAAGCAGCGGAGGTGATAACGAAATGTGATAATTTTATCGCGAAGGTTGAAATTTGAAATTGTTATGCAGATGATTGATTTCAACCAACTCACGTAAGAGTGGAATAGTCTGTCAAAATACGCTCGCTCGGTATTCGCCCAATATCATCAATATATCTGAAGCTTTCTCATTTGTAAAACCCAGAAACCCATCACTACTTGAAGTAGAATTAGAGTATATTTTGTAATTACTGTTATATTCTATACTTATTTCAATAGAAAGAAAATAATACACTCGATTGTCATTGTATTGTAGGAGGTCATCTAAACTTACTTTGCCAACATTGATTTCAGTTTTTATTATTATTATTATTATTATTATTATTATTATTATTATTATTATTATTATTATTATTATTATTATTATTATTTTTTTTTTTTTTTTTTTTTTTTTTTTTTTTTTCTAACATTTCTGATATGAATGCCGTTATGTGGAGTTTAGGTGCGCTGTCCTTTCCTATCTTTTTCTGCGTGCAAGAATATGAATTAACAAAAGTGTTTCCAACAAAAAATGTTTTTCAAGAGCTCTCTCTCTAATGGTACACTATTTGACACCCACCACCTGCTCCAAAAACATTCTCAAACCGAAAATATTTTCATCTAATTTACACGAAAACACAGTTGCAGAGACAGCCTGAGACTGTCACAGCCCCTGTTACCATAGGCACTGTGCTTTCGGTGCTTTAGACATGGAACGTGACCTGAAAAGCACTAAACAGTAAGTTGCTATCAAGTTTTGGGAGTGTGCTACAGTATTGCGGAGGGATTAAAACACCACATTGTGTTATACTTTAATATGTAAATGTATGTCATCTTGTGTTGTTGTTTCTAAAGGATGCTTTTTATAAAAATAAGCTATGAAATCAGCTTATTTGAAGAAGGTATTTGTGCAATCATGCTCATTTTGCATGCAAAGATTATGGTTTTAATTATGTGTCTAGAATGCTGTAAACTTTGTTTCCAGTGGTAATTATTATTCTACATTAAAAAGGAACACACTTTGAACCACAGATAACACTTCTCCCTTGAGTAAACGGATTCCGTGAAAACATGAAGGGAATTTCATAAATTTTATTTAACAACCAGTTCCCCTAACATTTGGGGAAAGGAATCGAAGCGTATATGGACATATTAAGTGTAAGCTTATGGGGGCAGTATAAGAAGTTGGAGCTGCAGTTGTGTTTTAGGATACGTTGTGTCTACTTGATTAGTGCATTTTAAAGGGTTGTTATTTCAAGGGATCAGCTGTCAGCTCGCTGGTATATAGGAAACTGTCGCTTATAGAAGTACTATAGTATGAAGCGACAATTCATCCGGGAATGGCATGAATGACTGCTTTCTCATGGCAACCTGCAAGAGTGTAAACAGACGAGTGGAAAAATCGTTCAGCTCCCCCCTACATGTAAAATAACATTTTGCTTAAGTTAGAATGACTTTGTATATTTATTACTAACTCTTTATGTCCGCAGCCATTTCCTTCAAATTATTTATCCAATTATAATCGCTCCAGCCTTAGATCCGCATTTGATATAAACACAAGCCGTCAACAACTAACCTGCGATACGCCAAAACCAAAGTACCCCACAAAACATAGTACCTTAAATATTGGCGATTATCTGTGAGTTTTCAGTCGTATGATAACCCTGGTAAATACTACTTGAATGTAACACGATAGCAGCGCTATTCCTGAAACTGCCGAGTAAATATCGTTCTGTTGCACCATAAGCACGAGGCATGAGTCCACGTGGTGCTTGTTTGTGTTAGTCGCAGCTAATCCGACATATCAGGTTGTCGCGGAGGGATACAAGGTGTGAATCTAAGGCTGGATGGAGTATAGTAAAGGTGTGGCGAAGCTTCTTGCCGAGCTGGCGGTGAGACCCCAATTTTGATATGAACAAGTAGCTTATTCTTAGTAATGCTCTAATATTTTTGCTGCTCGCTGTTTTTTTAGCTACATTGTTCTATTTTACTGTGAGTTTTGTTTTGAAGATATGGGCAGACGTGAGATTAATTACCTACACCATAATGCAAACAGAAGGCATTTAGAAGTAGGTTAGGTACCTACCACTGAACATATAACTACAGCATTTACCTACGCTAAACGAAAACAGCTAAGAGAACCGAGGACCATTTCATAAAGGTACAAGTTACAGGCAAATCATTCAAAAACTTACAGAAGCTGTAATGTATATGTGCTTTATAAACCTGCAATGGATACCAGTGCAAAGTTAACGTTACGAAATTTGTTTATAGGTTTGTCTGTGATTTTAACAGGTGTGTAACTTATACAAGTTTAACTTATGTCCGTATGTGGGTAAGTAGCTGAGAGTGAGGTTATGTTATGTATTGCTATGATATGTTTGATTTTGCAGTGTAAATAATGAAGTTATGTTATGCGTTCTACTCTATTGAGTGGTCGAAACAATCACAGACGTAAATTTAGGGGAAGTATTAATGCAAATTATGAAAACATGATGGAGTTCAATTAAACATTTTCAATGACTCCCCAAACATTTGAGGTGCTACTTAATGAAATTGACCACTGTCTTAATCACTCTACAAGTAATAATTTAACTTTGATTGCATTGAACTGGATTGACAATGGGATTCAGTATCATGTCATTGCTGATATTTTTATGTATCAAAAGTGTTTGTTGTGCTATAAGCACAGTGGCACACGCAAATAATGTAACATTTCCTTAAGTGGTGTAATGGTAGATTCGATATGTACCATGTAAGACTGGCTGATTCCTTCAGTAGCCGTCAGTGAAATGCCTAGTTCAGTGGTTGTTAACTTGAATCGGCAGGTAGCCCTGCAAGGCGTGTCTTTCAAAATTTTCAAAGGAAAAGTTTCCCATGTCTAAATGATTTGTCCTGGAAAGAACTTCCGTCTTTAAGAGCATGAATTTCAAAATATCAACTTTGCTAGCCTTAGAAGAATTCATGCTAGAGTAGAGAGGAATTTCCCCCCGGACTACAGACAAGATGGCTATCTGTTACAAACTATTGAAAACGAGATGTAGATGACCACATATATTTGAAGAAGGATAATTTATTTTGTAATTTGCAAGTGCTAGTGGTCGCTTGTGGACTCTGTTATTTAAAAAAAAAAAAAAAAAAAAAAAAAACGCTGTTAGTGTGTCGTTACAGGCACTGTTGCTTGTAAACCTGTAACCTGTACTGTTATGAAATAGCTTCCTGGTGTTCGAATAAGTTCTCCCAGTTGTCAGACGGGCTAATGGGCCTGCTTTTCAGAATTGTAAAGGCTCCTAATTTTATATTTAAACGCCTTGTCAGGGTATTTGAAACATGTTGCATATTTAAAGAATACTATCCAATTTACGTGCATATTTATTGTATACTCTGGAAATTATTCATTTACGAAGCCACGAGGATACCAGGGTCACTACGAAAGTTTTGAGATGTGAGACAACGAAAATTCACCTACTCGAATTTGATACAGGGTGGTATAGTCCCATTCTTTGTGAGTGAACTGGTATCAGATAGTGACTTTCCCACTCCAGGAATTTCAGCAACGCAAGGATGAACAATCCGCGGCGCGCAACCCGCTTGGAGCTTGGAATAGAGCACTTTCGCTCTTTCCAAGCATACAATTTTTTTATCATCTGGAACAGAAGAAACTCACCTGGGTTCAGGTCGGGACGGTGTGGTGGATGAATCATAAGTTTGACCTCTGTAGACTCCAGGAACTGAACGGTGACCTTGTGTGCGGACGCGTTGTCGTGATGGAGAAGAATCCCTCGCAGTCCCGTGCGTGGTCACCGTTCTTGAAACACGGGAAAAAATTTTGGCAAGCAAGTTGAGTACCAATTAGCGGTAACCGTGCTTTGCTCATCCAGAGAAATGGTTGCCACAAGACCACCCTCAGGAAAAATGAGGCTACCAATTTCTTGTGGACACTTTGGCGACACTTTACTTCTGTCGATGGAGTGTCATTAGAAAAGATCTACACCGCTGATTGCCGCTTGATCTCCGGATTAAACTAATAAATCCAGTGACGATGTCAGAAACCCGTCTGGAATCCCCTCATTCAGATCTTGTTAGCATTTTCTCACACCATTCAACACGGGCGTGCTTTTGTTCTTTGAGGCACCCATCGGGATGTGACCCTCCTCACACGAAGGAACTAATGGAGGATTTTCAAAACTGCTGGTGATCCAATCTGCAGTGTTGCCTCAGTTACTTTAAATGCTATATGACTATTTTTGTGAAGCATTTTTCTCAAAGTTGGGATGTTTTCTTCAGTCACTGCTATTGCCGCACGCGCGGGTCTCTCCTCATCCTTCAAAGATGTTCGGCCACTTTTAAACTCCGGAAACCACCGGAAAACTATGGTTTGGGAAGAAGCAATGTCTCCAAAAGTCCGTGGCAAATGTTCAAGACTATGGCACTGGTTTAACCCATTTTTAAGATCTTAGAAAATCCTTGAGTGAAAATGGTCTCTTCCAAGCTCTATTGCAGGGATTGACTACTGCATGCTGCGGTTGTTCATCCTTGTGGTGCTGGAATTCCTGGAGTGGGAGAGTCACTACCTTATACCAGTTTACTCACAAAGGATGGGACTATCCCATTCTGCATCCAATTTGAAAGGATAAACTTTTATTTTCTCACATCTCAAAACTTTCGTAGTGACCTTCATACATAGCCGGATGCACTCAACCGTAAGAAACGATTTGGAGTTGGCAGCACTGATGATTGTTATGATCACATCAATTCCAATACCTCCGTGCTTCCTGTGTTGAAATAATTCACTTTCTTATTCATGTGTTTTTGGCAAGAGTT
Organism: Tenodera sinensis; assembly: GCA_030765045.1. Classification (NCBI taxonomy): domain Eukaryota; kingdom Metazoa; phylum Arthropoda; class Insecta; order Mantodea; family Mantidae; genus Tenodera; species Tenodera sinensis. The sequence continues at coordinate 17,856,843 of CM060970.1, forward strand.
CGAGGACCACACAAAATGATCTTACCTGGCAAATGCTTATTCCCTACTGAATCTGTCAAATAGTCTAAATGAGCACTGTAACAGTAAAGCTTTCATAAAATTTATTCCTGCCACCCAAAATAGTAATGGCGTTTCTCGAACACAGTAATAAAATTCCTATCAGCGTCATCCTGGAGCATGACTCTCTTTCCTCATGTGAAGTCTGTAGCACATTAACTCCAAATCTCCATGCATTCAGCCTAAGTTAGAAAATCATTGTTACATGTTTCTGCAGAGAAATCCCGAGAGTATTCTCAACAGCAGTATCAGTTTCACTTGTATGTACAGATGGATGAAGCTGCTTGACGTTGGAGAGGCGTTGGTACTGAAGAAAATGAAATAAAGGACATGCACATATGCACTATTTGAAATTAAACGCATTGTCTGATCAATTTGTAAGTGAGGATCCCAAGTGTCACTGCTAAAGCCACATTATTCTCCTCTGATACCTATGATACCATTTTCATTTGACATAAGGCACATCTTCCTATGTTCTGGTGCCCATTACGCAGTTTTAACATGAACGGCTTCTTTTAATGGTTGTAGACCTTCAATCTGTGGTTGCAGATTATTCAACTCTGATGCCCATGACGCAATTTTGGGATGGACTTCGCCTATTGGTGGCTCTAAAGCATCAGTATTGGTTCCACATTATCGTGTCTATAATGTCCATAATGGCATTTGGATATGAGTCTTTTGTCAGTAGTCCTGCTCGTAAAGTATCAATGTGTGATTTCAGATTATCTTGTTCTGAAGCCCACGATGTCAGTTTGATATGACTTTTCTCTTTCAGCACTTCTAAAACATCAGCATGAGTTTTCAGATTATCCTGCTCTGAAGCCCAGGGCTTACCAAACCTATTTAACATTTACCAAATCTAAATTAACTTAATATCAATAAGGTCAGCTCCTGTTATTTTGACATATTGTTCCTCTATTGGCAGATAAAAATCATCAACGTGTGATTTCGGATTATCCTGTTCTGGTATCCAGCATGATATTTTAACGTGATGCGGGGTATAACTTTCGTCACTATCACCACTATACTTTCGTCTTGTGTAGCAGTTTTTGTGCTCTCTGTATTACTTGCCGTCCAAGGCGTTTCATTCTTCTGCTCTGCTTTCTTCATGGACCCTAACAGACTGCATGTTAAAATGTTCCTTGAGCAAATGCAGTGTTTAGTTTGGTTTCCAAAAGGAGACGAGCTCGGTGAGGAAATGTTGCTATTATTTGGGAAGAAAGAGATGGAATATATACTTATACTGTTAGAAGAGGACTAAACTGATTTAGCTAGTAACCAAGCATGTTTACACTTTTCCTTTCAAATTAAGGACATATTTTTGTAAAATGTACTTCATTGTTCCATAACTTGGCAATCGCTCGCTATCAAACAGGGAGTCATCACGTTGTATCGAACACTTCTTCGTATGTTGAGAGTTTACCGGTGAAGCCCTTTGATTTTCATTCACATAGAACATGCCTGGGAACTTGCGAAATTGCTTGAGTGATCGTCATTTTTTTACCTGCCAAACAAAGCTATCAGTGCAGGGTCGCAAGTAGGCTATGCTCAGATAGTACCAGTTGCCCAAGCCTGACATGGAACTTCGAAATCACAAACAAGATGGTATATTTGCCAGTCATTAACAAGAACGTTTCTATTGAATTGGGTTTATCTTCGAGTCCATAACTGAGACAGACTCTTGTGGAGAGAGGAGCTTATAGCAGGTTTAGTTAGTTAGCAGCGGAGGAGGTTCCCTCGTGAGTTCACCGTATCCGATTACTCGAGCGAGAAGCCCATGTCTGAGTGGTGCGGTGGTTGTGCTGTCAGCAGTGTGTCGTTAGGTGTATGACGAGGACTCGGGCTGGTCGCAGGGTCAGCTAGTGACGGGGACCAGCAGCCTACAACACCACCACAGCAACAACCTCCTCCCTACTACGTCTCGGACACCCTGCGACGGCGCAGCGAGGGTAGTGCACAGCAGCAACAGCAGCCAGTGGTCAGCGGCGGAGGTAGGCGGGTCAGTTTCGACATGAGTCAGCAGCAGCAACAAGGGGGGCAGCAGCACCAGGCTCAGCAAGATGAATCTGCCGTCGTGCGATGTCGTTACTCCAAATGCGGCAAAACAGCAAGCGTCGCTGAAGCCCGGAGGACCTTCAAGACGTGTCACAACTGTTCCCACGTGTACTGCTCCAGAGAGTGTCGTCGTGCGCACTGGGAGAAGCACCGTAAGACCTGCCTGCACTCCCGCGTTGGCGCCCTTTGTCGTCAGGTGGGTACTTCTACTTATGTTATCTTTAACGTGAGTTGTGAACATTTCACAAAAATGTCTTTACTCCACTCTTATGTATATTGATGTGTAAAAAGGTGGCCCATTTTCTTATGTTGGGATATGGGAGAGTGGGCCACTTTTTTGCACGTCAGTATAACTCAATCACAATATTATTGCACTAAACCTTCCGTAGCCGTTATCGGAAACATGCGGAGACGTCACAGTAAGCAGGTATGATTGCACTGACCTTCCCTCCCTCCCCAACTCCCGACAGACCGAAGTGCCCTCCATCCCAGGTGCAATAATATTGTAGTATTAATGCGATATTAATTTGAATGAATAATATACAATGGCCTACTATAACAAATACCTCATATTTTTTGCAATATGCATTTACAACTCAATTTCCTTTTCCCATTTTTATAGCCCCGTATCCTTATTTTAAGTTCCTTGCCATACTATTTTCCACCGTCTACGTGCACCTCAACGTTTTACGTTTTTGTTTTATTGTATGTAAATCTACACCCTTGCTAAACTGTTCAGTTTCTTCAGTTTCTGTGTTCATTTACCTATGAATTTTCCCTTTGTGCATTTCTCAAATTAAAAGTGCTCTATGTTTCCTAAAAATTATTTTCATTAATTCTTAACTTTCAAATTAGTTCATTTGTCATATCCTGTCTTTTAGTTTCTCTACCACGTATCTGTTAGGCAGGGGAGTTATTGCATTCCACCCAAAAATTCGATATCGAAATTTTAATGGAAATTGTATCTGAGTCTTCCGGGGAAGGCCGCGTGTTGGTTATGACTGACGGCCACAGGTGATCCCAAGGTCGCGGGTTCAAATCCGACTAAGACCGATGGTTTTTAAGTGTACTTAAAAACGACAGTAGATTTACAGGCATATAAAAGAACTCCTGTGGGACGAAATTCCGACACACCAGCGACGGTGGTGTGATCCTGGCAAATGATAGCGTCGTTAAACAACAAATTAATTTAATTTAAGCCCACGGGTGCTCTCGGTGCTGTCGTGAAAGAGGGGGGGGGGGGGGGGAGCGAATCTTTGTGTCGCATCCTTTGAAGACGCTAAACTTAAATATTACGTGATTGTTTGGTATTTTTGTTTATGCTGCTCCCAGACACACACACACAAATACACACACACATATTTTTAAAAATGCTATTTAAATTTAGCACATTTCAGAACAAGCATTTTCGTGAAATCTCGGTATCGAATTTTTGGGTGCAATGCACTTATATTTATGTACGTAGTAGAGAAAGTAAAAGCAAATTTTTTCTAATAATAGTTTGTAGACGATATATAAATATAAATCTTAGTGTAAATATAATAACCTATATTTTGTGTTCTTAGAAACGCACAGAGTTGTAAGGTATGATATGAAATGAGATGTTAACTGTGAAGAGTACAGGAAAGGGGTGTTGTGAACAGGTGCTGGCGACGGCCAGGGAGGATCCTGCCACCCTGCGCCATCTCTCGCTGTTAGCCAGACGTGGTTATCTTGCTCAGGGTAGAGGAGCTGTCAAGAGCTTCTTCTCCAGCCCCGAGTTGGCCGAGCGATTCGTGGCCAACGGATTCTCCGACTTGGGAGAGCCCGCCTTCGTGCGCTGGGCCGACCTCTTGCCGGGAGAGATGGGCGCCGATCTGTATTCCGAGCTGCTGCGTCTCTGCAAGACTTACAACCCGGACACCCGCTTCGTTCTCTACGTGGCGGTGTGCGTGGTCAGCGAGGTACCGACCACGGGCGCTGTCAAGTGGGAACGACAGCTTGTGTCCAGGTGCGCCAAGCTGCGACTTTGTCGCTCTCTTCAGCATCAAGTAAGTGCACTTTCATTTCCCTTGTGTAAGTGACAGAGCGAGCGGAGACCAATGTTTGTGTTCCTTCGGAATTAGGTATATACCACCTTACTGGGACCTAGGACTGTAGTGAGTCTTGGCGTGATGTCAGTTATTGCCTTCTCTACAACTTATATCTATGCAGTAATCAGGGGCGGTTGGCGCCCTCCGTGGTCTAGGGGTAACATGCTAGCCTCTGGTTCCTGAGAGCGTGAGTTAAAACCCGGCTGAGGGCTATGGATGAAAGTCCGTAGCATGACTTCCTTCGGAAGGGACGCAAACCCGGTGGTCCATGTTTTAGATTTACGGCACCTAAAAGATTCTCAAGCCCGACAAAGAGGCCTCTGAGCAAAATTAAGTTGTCGTTCACGCCTAATATAGAATGGGACGCTGAGAACCAGACAAGACAAAAGTGTCAAATAAAAACTCAATTTCTTTTTTTCCATACAAGGTATAAATCGCCAAGTAGGGTAACTATTGTATTCCACCCGAAAATTCGATACTCCCTGAATCTAAAAAAATCTGATGTGTTGCACTCACATGACTTTCTCTACTCTTGTACTAACCATTCTTACAAAATCTCATTCCTGTATCTTCTTCGCGTAAGTTGAGATAAACATTTGCAGAAATTATCTTATTGCGTATTTCCTTATAGGTACAAGGGGAATATGGGAATACAGTTGGCTTTGACCGACAGTCAAATCTTTCAAAGCTTTGAGATTTCGATCTGTTTCAACACTTAAGTTAAGCCCAAATGCTTTTTTTGTGAAGTGAACCATTTCGGAGATATTCCTATTTATTTGTGCAGGTTTTGCAATACTTAAACTTTTCTCAAATGAACGTCGTTATTCACTTTCTCTTGTCCGTACATAGAGAACGGAATTTTAAAGCTTTCATACAGCGACAGCTTTGAAACTTTTGACTATCGCTCAAAGGCTACTGTATTGTAATATTCCCCTTGTACCTACAAGGAGATTAGTGATAAGATAATTTGTACAAATGTTTATATTAACTAACATGAATATATAGGAATAAGAGTTTGTAAGAATAGTACAAGAGTAGAGAAAGTCATGTGAGTGTAACACATCATATGTTTACAAATACTTATTTTTCTATATAAGAGATAAATGTTCATTACATAATTTACATATTTTTTGAAGGATGTATTAGGCTAAAGCTACAGATGACTGAAATTCTTTAGTTACCGGAAAAAAAATTTGATTACATAATTTTCTCTACTCACTCTTTGTATAAATTATAACAGTATAAACTATTATTACGAATGCTTATTGTTCTATGTATTTAATGTTAATGGAAACAAAATTTGTAGAAATGCTTTTATTACACACTTCATTGTAGGTAGTGAAGTATTTTAAGACCTAATTGCTATGTGAGGACTTTGAAATTCCATTCTCTTTGCATTACCAGGGAAAAAACGAATGAAAAAACTGAATAACAACTTCACATTTCCTGTGAGTATAGGAAAATTCAAACCAATAACAAGGAATACTTAGGGAATAGATAATGAAAGAAAAAAAAACTGACATAAGTTGTGTGCTTTAAACGAGATATGCTTAGATCTTTTGTGTAGTAAAATTTTGTCTTTGTCTTACAGTTTACCATTTATACAAAAGTAAGTCAAAATGAAGAGGACTTCGGAAACTATTCCCAAGAAATTTAAAATATGTTTTATTTAGCTAGCGCTGCTGCCTACCAAGCGGGAGACCTGTTCCGGAGTGCACTCAGCCTCGTTATGTAGCTCAGGAGCTACTTGATTGTTAAGCAGCGGCCCCTGGTTGCGAAGACCTTATATAGCGATTAGGAGGTATCTGAGCGTTGGCCACGTCCCACTCTATAGCACTGCACCCCACTTCCTCCGGTTGCCCTTCACACATATGCGTTGGCATGTCATCCTGCTCCCATCGTGAAAACGATCCACAAGGTTTCATGACCGCCGATCTCCCTGGAGTACCTTCTCAGTCATCATGCTCCTGGTGGGTCCAACCACAACCACCTCCAGGATCATCCTGCCGACCATGAGATACGCGCTGGGGCTCCGGGGCATTAACTCGTCTTGTCCGACTTGCAGGACCCTCCTCGTGACTCCTGAGGGCATTAAGTCCCAGTATCACTTCCTCGCGACGAACATGTACAGGCCTATAACGCTCTCCCCCAAGGTAAGGGGGAGAGCCAGGCCTCCTCCCCCACAGGTAAGGTGTCACCCAAAACCGCCACTATCTCGTAGGGTCGATCTAGTTCCTCTTAGGTATGTCCTCTGCCATATTCGATCCAATCAGGGTCACGGCTGCGCTCGTGCCCATTAGTACTCGGCACGGCTTCCCCTGTATCTTGCCGCCCACGATGTCCACCAGTCTTCTATTCAAGGCACTCACCGTCACCTGTTTAGACGGCTCCGTCGGTATTTCCATGACCCACGCCAAGTTGGTACTTATTTGTTCCTCGCTAGCTCGTAGACTTCCCTGCTGACAGTACTTCGCGTATCCTGTTTGGCTACACACTCCTGTAGCTGATCCTTGTCGACGTCTCTTTGACTTCGTCGTATCGTACACATCCGTTCTCCAATGCGGACGTAACTGTCCCCTCGGCCAATCCGTACTATTCCGCCCACCTCTGGCTTCTAGCTCCTTTAATGATGCCGTCGACTCTTCCTTCCAGGGTGTTAAAACATTCCCGACGTCCTCCACGACGTCCACGCGCTAGCAGAGGAGTTCCACCTTCCCGTCGAGTTGTTCCGCGTCTTCCTTCACGCCGACCAGTTCCCCGTCTATCTTCGCCAATAGCCCCATTTTCGTATCGATCACTTCAGTCATATTTCCCATTCCAGAATTCATTTTTGTCTTCACTTCTTCCTTTATACTCCTTATCTTCACCTCTATCTTCTCTTATAGCGGAATTCCCTGTTTCTTCGTTTCCCATCTTATCAATATGCATTTCATTTTTTCCATTCCCTAGTTTACGTTTTCCATTCTTTCTCCATTTTTTTCCATTCCCGGTTTCAGGTTCTTGATTTGGGCTAGTAGGCTAGTAATTGCTTAATCCCTTCCATGTTGACATCCACATACTACTCCTGACAGCAATGTAGCAAAACGGCAAAACGGCAATTCGACGATTCCCACTTCCGACATCAGTGCCCTCGCTCAACTTCGCCCTCGCAGCCTCTCAGCCTCGGCTCATCGCTCCAGCAGTCCCTTCCGCGAGATCAGTCACGAAGTCGCTCCCGAGATCAACGAGGTCCCTCCCCCCCGGTGTCACCAGCGGTGTCGTACCCGGTGTCACTCTCGAAGTCACTCTCGAAGTCACTCCCGATGTCACTCCCGATGTCACTCTCGATGTTACTCCAGCTGTCACATTCGATGTTACTCTCGATGTCACTCCTTATGTCACTCCCGATGTCACACTCGATGTCACTCAATGTCTCTCGATTGTACTCCCTTGTCTCTACCTCACTCCAACTCTCTCACCCTCTCACTCACGCCCGCGAACCCTCTCACTTGCCCTCGACCCCTCTCACTTGCCCTCGACCCCTCTCACTCGCTCTCGACCCCTCTCCCTTGCGCTCGGTCCCTCTCACTTGCCCTCGACCCCTCTCACTTGCGCTCGGTCCCTCTCACTTGCCCTCGACCCCTCTCACTTGCCCTCGACCCCTCTCCCTTGCGCTCGACCCCTCTCCCTTGCGCTCGATCCCTCTCACTTGCCCTCGACCCCTCTCACTTGCCCTCGACCCCTCTCACTCGCTCTCGACCCCGACCTCTGCCTCGGCCACACTCCCTCACCCTCAACCAGTCACCGTCACCCCTTCTCCCGCCTTCCCTGTTCCGCTCGATCTCTATCTTTCTATCTCTCCTCATCGCTCTCCGTCTCACCCCATCCCTCTCTCAGATATCTGCATCTCTCCCCTCTCTCGTTTCATCACTTTCCCAGTCTCTCTCCCCATCACTATCCCCGTCTCTCTCCATATTCCTTCCCCATCTCTCTGTGTATATACAGAGGGATATATCCCTCCTTCTCTATATATCTATCTGTATGTCTGTATACCTGTATGACACTCACACACTATCTCTCACTCACCCTTGGAATCCGTGTCTAGTCGTCCACACGCAGGCACACATTTTCCTAAACTGTTAATATAGTTATTATTATTATTATTATTATTATTATTATTATTATTATTATTATTATTATTATTATTATTATTATTATTATTATTATTATTATTATTATTATTATTATTTATAGTTATTTATTATTCGAAAATCTCAAAACCAATATTTCCGAAGAAATGTGTCAAGTTTTTGGCTGAAAAAGTAAGAAAGGTTTGTAAGATATGGTTAAAATAAAAGGTATTTTCAGTGTATTTAATTGTATTATAAAATTAGAAAATTTAACTATTATTAAATGTTTTGTACGGGTAACTGATTTTTATGGTTTAGCACAAAATATTTAGATACTTCAGACTTAACTGGTTCAACTGCAGATTTTCTTCGAGTTGCTTAAGTAAAGTACACAACATACAGGTTGTTAGTTGTAGTACAAATAGATATTTGTACTGGTAATTGGGGACAGTTTAACGAGCAATATTACATCAATATTTGCTTCATTTGTGGACTTATAAATTTACTTATTATGAATAGCATGTTTTCAGGTTAGTACCTCCCACTAAGCACACACAAGTTACAGGGTTTATTTTCCCCCGAGAGAGCTTTGGAATTCCTTTCTCTTTGTATGGCTGAGATATAAAAATTAAAAACAATCTTTCATTTGAGGAAGCTTTAAATATTCCAAAACTCTCACAAATAAGGAATATCTCCGAAACGGAACTCCACAAAAAATTCGCTTGGACATAAATTGTGTATTTTAATGAGCTCTATATTTTTACCTACTCTACTAGTAAGTAGAGGAAGTGTTGTATTCCACCCAAAAATTCCATGCCGAGTTTTCACTGGAAATATGTTTAGAGGCACCTGAATTAAAAAAAAAAAATCTTATGTATTGCACTCATGTGACTTTACTCTTGCACTAACCATTCTTACAAACTCTTATTCCTATATCTTCTTCGTGTTAGGATAGACATTTGTACAAATTATCTTATTGCTTATTTCCTTGTAGGTACAAGGGGGATGTTAGAATACAGTAGGCTTTGTGCGATAGTCAAATGTTTTAAAGCTTTGAGATTCTGTTGTCTTTGCACACTTAACATAAAAAAATGAACAACGATGATCCATTTCACGTAAGTTCTAAGTTTTTCGAAACTCACACACATAACAAGGAATATCTCCGAAATGGTTAAGAAAATTTATTAAGACATAAATTGTGTATTTTAGCAAGATCTACATTTTTTGTATAGTACGATTCGGTCTATCTCTTACGGTTTACCAGTTATGCAAAAGTCGTCCAGAGTAAATACGACTACAGGGGCTATAGCCGGAAAATTCAAGATACACATTTCATTTGTCATCAAAATATCTCAAACATATGACATTTTAATCAAAATCGTTAGAGTTATTTTCAAGAAAATCAAAATTTTCCATGTAAAGGGTAGTTTAGGTTGAGGCTATTTTCTTCAAAATCTTCGTGTCGCATCCTTGAAAGACATTAAACTTAAATACCAACTTTGGTTTTTAATCGACTTTTCGTTTTTGAGTTATGCTGTTCAGACTGACAGACTGACACACACCGGACCTTATTCTAAAAATGTTTTTTTTTTTTTTTGGATTCAGGGGTCCTCTAAACATATATTTCCGGTGAAATCTCGACATTGCATTTTTAGGTGAAACACAATACTTCCCCTACTTACCAGTAGAGAAAGTTTAAAAAAAAAAAAAAAGTTTTAGAAAAAGGTTTGCGCGCGCTCCTTGTGTCCGTCTGTGAACAGCATAACTCAAAAACGAAAACTCCACTAAGATTTTCAAGGAACCCCTTCCCCAAAACTACCCTTTACATGGAACATTTGTCGAACATTTTGATTTTCTCAAAATATGGCTCTTAACAATTTTGATTGGAATACCATATGTTAAAGATATTTTTATCACAAATTAAATGTATGTCTTGAATTTTCTGGGAATGTTCTCAGAAGCCCTCTTCATTCTGGATGACTTTTGCATAACTGGTAAACTGTAAAAGATAGACAAAGTCTTACTGCAGAAAAAATATAGATTTCATTATACTCTGTGCCAAACAAGAAGGTGATTGACAGTTTCACACCAAGTGGGGGAAAGATCTAAATGAACGAGGGATGCGGCATTGCAATCGTCATAGCAGCGAAAAGAGGAGCCAATTAGAGCTAAGACGTTCCATAGCAACACTAAACGCTAAACCAGCGTTGCCAGCAGTTGTCGGTATTTAGCATGTCCTGACCGGCAATCCATACACTGTGCGTCTATCTTCTGTTTACGCTGCAATTGTACAATGCCTCCCTCCAGCTGCAGCTTGCATCAGTTAGAAATTGCCCATGTGCTGACAAGTTCGTTTGCATCATTCTATTTGTGTGGTTATTTGGCTTGTATTTACGTGTGTCTGAGTCTGTGTATCTGTGCGTATGTTGTGAGCATTTACAATTGTTTTACTCTTTTAAGGAATACTTAATTATGCCCCAAAATATTGACAAAGACAGCGTAACCAAATGAAAAACTACGTACTCCGGAAGCGAATAAAATTGTGTTTTGTACATATCCCAATTAAAGGATTATGCAGTAACAGCAATAATGCAAGCGAGTCGGATATCGGCGGCATTTTCCCATTACAATATTTCACAGGTATGTTTCTTTTGTTAGGTAACGTAAATCTTTACAGTGATATATACTTGCGTGTGCACAGATATCATTTATACCTGCTCTATATTCCAAACGCAATCCAATCGTCTTCGTACAAATAATGCTAACGCGCTCTCCATGTGGTCGCGATAAGCGGCAACGTTGCCTCTTTCACCATGAATTGTCAATACCTTTCTTGTTTGGTGCCGATAATAAAACACTCAATTTATGTCAAATATACTTTTTGTGGAGCGTACCATTTACGAGATATTCCTTGTTAATTTTATAACAATAGCTTGTGTTTCTTCAATTTAAGTTGTGATTCAAAGTTACATTTTAAAACGCAGAGAAAATAAAGTTTAAAGATCCTATAATCATTTGTATACATCTCGTGTATGATATAATGTTTCCAAAGCATGTTTTGTTGTTTTGAATACAGAGCGGCACACCGACGCCAGCAACAGCACCAGCTACACCACAGAGACGTGGCCCTTCGCCATGCAACATCACTCGAGACTCCGAGAACCCTGAGACGCTAATTCTGACATCGCTGCCCGGATGCCAAGGTCAGATGTCACCTCAGAGAGCTCGGGAGATCAGCTTCACCAACATCCAACGCCATCTACGTCAGCGTGGCGTCTCCCTCCGCCGACATTTCCCAGACGTGTACAAGAGGTTATTGGCCTACGTGGAGGGCTCCACGGAGAGGTTTACGCCCGTGACGGTGTACCCTCGCGATGCAGTCACCGGCAAGAGCTTCATGTGCATCATCATGCCGGATGCAGAACCAGAGAAGTTGGAACTGGTACCTAGAGATAGCAGCCGGGTCCAAACCATCGACATAAGCCTTGAGCATGACCCTGCGTAGTGGTGCGTGTGTCTTTGTTGTTATTGGTGGTGGCAGTGGTGGGTTATACACAGAATAATGCTTCTTTTCATTATAATACATTGAAGGGTGTAGTGAAATAGCAAACTGTGATGCCTCAACTTTTTTATTTCCTTCAGTAGTTATGTGATTGTTGGACTGAGGATTCATAAGTGCAGATGTGTATCTAAATATTGATAACAAAGAAAGGATTTTATGTACCTACATTATAGGTATCCCATAGCGTGATGAAAAGAAAGGATCCAATATTTTAAGAGGTGCAGCTGGCATACATCAAAACAAATTAAGAAGTACCCATGTGTGGAGTCCCAAAACTATACTCAGATCAAGCAGTCACAGTTCCATGTGTACATACCTTGTGCTAAGATGCAAAATATAATGATTTAAGAAAAGAAAACTTGTGTACCAGTGGCTTTTCAAAGGATCTCAACACATGAAGCCTGCAAACCACCCTTTCTTTTTAAGTTACCTTATATGGTAAACTCATCACAGTATTTGAGAGGTAGAATCGGAACTGAATAATTGAATGCCACAGCTGGGATTTGAAGCACAGACCAAACATTGCCCACACACGGCTTGTGTTTTTAAAAACATAGCAGTAAATTTGTTGGCATAAATAAATAATAATCATCACAATATGTTATATGAAAGGCATCCAATAAATAAGTTCCCTATTTTGTAAAAATATTACACACAATTTATCATGTTGAAATAATTTTATTTACATTCTACAATTCTTCTGCTACTTTTCTATACAGTTGTTAAGTTTTTCCAAGCATTTTTGGTAATGTGGCACAAGTTTTTCCAAACTGGTGTTGTACCAGGTCAGATCTTGTGCTCATAGCAGCTGTTTGCTTTTGATGCAACTTCATTATCAGTGTTCAAATACTGACCTGCGAGAGGACCTTTGTGTAGAAGAACATCTGAAAATCATTTGGGACAAGATCTAATGAATATGGAAGATGCGAGAAGACTTCCCAGTTGGATAATCCAAGCTCTACCTGGGTCATTTGAATTGTGTGAGGCTAAACAATGTCATGAAGGAAGAGAACTTAGTGAAGCAAAAATCCAGGGCATTTTCTTTTTATGGTAGCTTGCAAATTTCTCAAGACATTGCATTACGTCTCCACGTGCATTTCCAAAAACATTCTGGCCAAATCCATCTGTTGGTACTTGTAGACATCACTCAGCAAACATGGCATCTATCTTGCACAGACTTTGTATTAGTGAGGATGGTCTGTCAGGATCTTTGTGATGGACGAGCATCCAATTGCAGCCTCAGAAGATAGCTGCATTAGGATGTTGTCAATGGTAACGTGTGGATCTGTGCAAATTGCAATAATGACATCATCACATGTCACTGTAGTGGACCCCCATGTGTGCCGTTCATCATGCATATCTTTGCACCTTTCCACAAATTGTGTGCATCAACATGGAATCATTTGAATGCTCATATATCCTTCCTTATATCCTTGATGGATATCTACAGTGAATAGTTGTTTTGCTGTGTAAAAATGAATGACACAGTGCAGCTCACGAGTGGACACAATATTGGTAACCCTGTGCTAACTGGCAGTGTATTGTCAACATACAATATACATCACAAGGCGGTGTGAGCGTTGTCAATACACACAAGACAAACTAATATATCATGAGCATAGTTTATTTGGCCGAGAAATAAAATAGGGGAACTTATCTATTGAATGACTCGTACATTGTATGTTTAGTGACAACAGTCTCAACAAATGGGCAACAGGCATGTAGCTGGTGATGAATAAAGCTTCTTCTTTGCCACTTTCTAGTGTTTCCTGTGACAACAAACCCTGTCCTCAGTAGCATGTTACTATGACTACTTTACTTCACTAAATTCTTATTAAAATTAAAAGTAAAATTACACTACCCTTTTGTTAAAAGAAAGTTCTTTCCATAATAGCTCACTTCATGTTTTACATTTCATGCAAGACCTAACATTCAGGTTTTTTAATTCTTTGTACAGAACCAGTGACAACTCTGCTGTTGCAAATGCCTAAGGCTGGCCCTAACATTGCTGACAACACTCGTTCCTCATAATACAGACTTTCTAAGCCTGTTTGTCCATTTTCTTGTTTGAATGAATACTTACATTTCTTGTAGTCGTATAACAAACTGTGCTGTAAAATAACCAAGACTAGGGAACATTAATTTCAGATGTCTGCACAATGGATCTCTTTTTGTTGTTTTGAGGTATACTATTACTCTCAGAATGTTAGATTCTATTTTTATCATTGTATATGTAGCTTTACATTACCCAGAATACAAGAACATATTATGGTGAACATAAAATAAGTTTGCATATTTGATTTATGTTCCTGTTTTTGTTGATTTCCTCTCACAGATATGAGTTATTTTGCAGTGATAAGTGTACTGCTTTCCTTAGTAGACAGAAGCCTAGCATAAATAAAGCAGCTTGAATAGTGGTAACCACAAAATTGAGGAGTATGTTGGATGTAAGATATGAGGAACTTATATTTCTGTGTTTGGGAACAGAAAATAGGTATTTACTAATGTCACTGCCAATTTGAGGATTAGTTTCAGTGTTAGAATGTGGAGATAGGGGGGAGGAAAATTAAAGAAATGCCAGCAGATTTTCCTGAAGTTAAATCAGAGATTTTGTTTTTAAACTACCAGCTGGTGAGCAGAAGGCATTTGTTGATTTGATCACCGTGTATTAAAATTGAAAATTTTAATACAATAGGACCTATTGGAGAATAGGTCCTACGAAAGGTACTATATATAATGTATGCTGTAAGTAATAATTATACAAGGCCTGTAGGAGCAAATATATTGCTGCTTATGAGCAATTGAGAATAAATAAAGGCAAACAGAACACCTTTGGCAGTTTTGTAACAATTGAAGGGTTTACTGCAGGAGGAAGTAATTCCAATTCAACCATCAAAGAGAAATAATCTTTTGTGAAATACAAGAGACATTGGAAAATTATTTACAACAGTGTTGTTTGAAAAATACCATTCCATTTATGACCACATCCTCTTGTAGGATGATGAACTGATGCTAGTACACCATGCAGACACTAGATGGTAGTTGTGAAGAGAGTGTATAGTGAAAGAACAGTTCAGTTGATAACCCTGTACAAATCTGTAGGAGTGTTAATTTTGTCTCTAACATTGTTTAAAGCACGGCACTTGTTCACATGTTCCCAGTCCATAACTGAATCTCCTTCCCCACACAAGACACACATAGGAGACGCATGATGTTGAGCCTATGGATGTGAGCTGCGAGGCAGCAACCGTATCTGGTATCTGGCGTTTCTCTGTCAGGAGGATTGACCACCTTTTGTTGGAACCCTTCAAGCACCTTCTGTTTGAATGATTTGTTTATGTGTAGTTTGGCTGAATCGAATGGAAGTGTAGGTACTGTTGATGGAATTGTTTTGATTCCCTGTTGTGCTAAAAAGTCAGCTCTCTCATTGCCTTGAATTTCACAATGAGATGGGATCCATTGAAAGCTTCCTTCCCTGCTGTATGTAGGTGAAGTTTGGATTTCACCAGCCCTAGATAATTCATTAGACAGTGCTTGTAACACTAAGGTAGAATCTATAATTGCTGCAATATTCTGAAATTTGTTCATATGTATTAGTAATTGTTTCAGAGCTACATTTATGGCCTGCAATTCACCATCAAAATTTATTTGGAAAGATCCTAGGCAGAGATAGAAGTTGAATAAGTAGCAGTGTATTCCTGCCCCAGTATTGCCTAGTCTTCCAATGGATACCAGCTCACTGTGGACTGAGTGGTAATGAGGAAGCTGATTTTCTTGCACCAGCAGTGTACAAAAATCGATAGTTAATATACCATTTTATGCAGCTAAAGTATCAGTCAACTCTAAATTAAAAAAAATTATTGAAAAATTTACTTTGAAAAATCAAAAAATAAAAGATGGGAAGTACCAAATATTCAAACAGTAATTCTTGAGTATCCTCGAAAACAGGAGTTGCAACCTTCAGGTTGATTACGGAACGTGATTATCTGGCAAAACATTTGAACAGAATTGGGACATATTCTTCACCACTCTGTCCTCTATGTGATCTGCAAGAGGAAATGGACCAAGAACACCTTCAAATGTGCCTGACCACTTCTAGTGCCCCATCCATCAGTGAAAAATATTGGAGAGCAAGAGGATTAATGACTTCATTATCAGAAATCCAGCATTAGCTAACAACAAGATAGTGAATGGTTTTTAGAGCCAAGAATTTCAGTACATTCCCTTTACAACTGGATCAAGCAGATTCAGTTCATATTTTAAGTCCATGAAATTCAAAGGTGATGGAGGATGCAAGCGTGCTTCTGGTATGGAGTAAGGGATATAGTTATCCTGTATTTCAGTTATACTTTGGGTGAACCCTCATTGTGTTTTCAGATGTCTGCTTCATTTTGCACAATGTATCCAACAAGTGTCTGAATGCAGGCATATTAATTTTTCATACTTGAGCATGGCGAGTGTACTACACTAGCCAATACAGTGATGTTGCTCTCTCAGCATTGCCAGTTTTACATGCAAAGCAGTTTTGGTGTGACAAAGACAGTCAAATCTTCCATCCTTGTCTCCTGCTTGCTGGGCAACTGGCAATGCCAAGAGATCAACATCACTCTATTGGCTAGGTCCATGTTCATTCTTGTTTTGTAGTTACTATAATCTCTGATAGGAAAATTATTTGTTATGATTAGGAGAGCTGCATTGGGATTGGAGTTAACAGCTCCTGTAATTAATCACAAAGCTTGGTTCTGTACTAGCTCCAAGGCCTGCGTGTTAGCAGTTACAAGGGCTTCACATTCCATATTTTAAAGTTGGTTTTATATACATTTTTTGAATTATTTTTAAGACTAATTATAGTTAAAGCTTTCAAAAGTAATACTGCAAACTGTTTGATTTATTAGCCATTTTCAGTGTGAAATGTTTGAGAAAATCTAATTACTGAGAGTCTTGGAAGGTTGACTGAGTATAATTTTAATGCAGAGGAAGGACAGCTGGGTGTATTTTGAGTACAGAGAGGCAAAAAGAACATAATAGTTGAGACTTAATTACACATTCTCTGAGGCCATCAGAAATTTTGGCATGAAGACATTAAGTGAATGGCAAGAAATTATGTTTTACTTAAAATTTTGAGGCCTCAAAACTTCACATTAAGTTACAGGTATAAGCATGTACTACTTCACTGCATTTTATGGCAATGGTTGTTTGTAGAGGTTTGAACTATATGTGCTAACAGATTTTTGGGTTATGATCAACTACTGAAAATTAAGTACATTTTAAGTTATTCATGGCCTCCTTGCTACACAATGCACACTATATTAATTGATTGATTACACACTGGAGGGAATTCGGCACTTATCCCTGGTATATTCTACATCAGACCCATGGCAGAAGGGTTGAAATGGTAGTATCCAACAAGCAGCTGGCGAGCCACAAGGAGGCACTCACCAGGGGTGGGTCCCTACAAGTACAGTTAGTTCTTCATCTCATTGGGAGGTTTGGGCATGGAGCCCACTGGGTTTTGACCAACGGCTACCCCTGTGACAGACTACCACAATGCCACCTCACCACCAAGAACCATAATTACATAGTGCAATTAACACCCACAGAGAGTCACCACCCTCACAACACAGCCAACAGACGACACTGAAAAGTCAGATGAAAATGTCATGAAATGTAATGAAAGGATAAGAAATTCAGAGAATGTATAAATATCCTCCCTATTATTCGCCTGGTGACCTGGGAAAACCCCTGCAAAAACCTATGAGTCAGGAAGATCTTCCACAGGAACTGAACCCATAACCTCCTGAATGCAAGTCTCACATGTTACTATGGAGCCATCTTGCTCTGTAACACTACAGTTACTTATGCAACTTGTGCTGAAGTAAGATTTTTTTATGTATGAAGAGATACCTTGAGTATAAAGAATCCCACATTTCATAAGTTGCATACATGATTTTATTCATGAACCAAAGCAAAAATTCACAACAAACAGTTCTGCAAAAAGAAATATGGGCCTTATAAAGCAAATCATGGCAAAAGCTGGAGATAAAGATCAACAAAATGAAAAAGAAAATATATTGTATGATTTACATACACTGTGTGTCTTAAAGAGAAGTTTCCTATTTAAGACTTTGAATTTGAAAAAATTGCATACTTCTTGCACTTGAAGCTTAATTATGCTGTGCTCTTTTGTTGTGATTGTAAAGAAACATATTTTGCCTGTTATTTTCATTAATAAGTACCTTGCCAATCTAAACACTTTTCAATTTATGTTAATCATGCAACAATTTCAACAGAGTACAAAAAAGAACATTGAAAATTATTAAACTGGAAGTTATTTGTAAATAATTAAATATTTTGCTGAAGCTATTACTTAATAAGAGATACATTCATGTGGTAGGAAGAAAGCTTATGGAACTGAAGTTCCTCCAATAGATTGTTTCTTAAAAGTGATGTGTTTGCATATGTCTCCTCAGTCTAACATAACACAAATATATTTGTTTTTCTTCCCTCAAAGTATTACTTCTGTTGCTGCATTTATCTGATTTGTTTAAAGCATGCTGTAATTTGTTGTCTAATATACTGATGACATTTATTTACAATTCCAGCTCATTGTACTTAAAACCTTTCTAAGGCAACCTACCTGTTACAAAGTACCAAACTTTTCTATAAAGCAGTGTATTAAATTTTACCACAAAAAAATAATCCAGGTAATCAGCTTTGATCAGTTCTTCTCAGATATATATTTAGAAGCATACTTCTGCCTCATATAAGGGCTTCCGTTGCATATTTATTCATTGAACCTGTATATTCAAAGAACATTTGCTGCTTTTGTGAAAAGTGCTGTCTAATAGGGAAGCAAAGAAATGTTTTGTGTTGTTGCTAATATGTTGTTAAAGAAATGTAAGGTATCTTTCTGTTTTATTACATGAAGCATGATCTGGGAATAATGTGATAAGGAGATTGTTAAAGTGATGAACAATGAGCTCATTCATTATTACCCTCTACTCAATGAGTAGAATGGAATTCAATGGACCACATTGTAGTGGACTTTATATATACAATATAGTTTTAAATGCAACATTATTAGAAGGACTATATAAACAATGATGGTAATATTATAAATATAACCTTCCTTTAAAGCAGAACATAAACTAATAAAATGAATCTTATTTTTAGCTCCAATATATGAGAACAGAGTTGAAGGCAGAAACAATTTTCCCAATGAATAACTATGCTTTTTATATTACATTATTATCTTCAGAGTAAAAATAATACTTTATTTGATGTGTTCTTGGCAAGAGAATTGATGTGAACAGGCACTTAAGGTTTAAGCACAAACATTTCAGTGTCTAACAAGTCATAAATAATAAAACTATACAAATAAATGTATTTAAAAACATGCTGAATCTGTAAATAATGACAATTCAAAGGCATTAAGCACAAATAAGATGTCTTAATCAATTTTATTCCTCTGTAAGAGTCATCAAAGCAGTGGAGAAAAAGTTTTCTTCACTCTGAATTGAATGACATAAGTAACTCAATTTCAGAAGAAAACTGACCAGTTTGTTTTTCCTCCAGAAATTTCAAATGAAATAAGACAGAATTCTGCAACAGTCACTGAAAATTATTACATAGCTGCTTGTGTTTTCCTTTGGGAATTCTTTCATGAAAATAAAATTATATACCTACTTCAGCAAAAAGTGGATAGTAAATGAAAGATTTAAAGCACAGAAATGAAATATCAAAGAAAAGAGAGAATGGAAATCACTTACAGTGCTGTCATATTGAGCAGCCATGCTTCTAACAACACCTGGGCTGCAGTATTTGCTGCTTACCTCTTGATATGCTTTTTCCCGTCTTATGGGTCAAAACAAATGGATGAAGAAATAAGGTTCACAAATTACAATATATTGAATGTCTCTTACATTACTTACCTGTTCAAAGAAGATGTTGGAGATGTTCTTGTGCTCAAAGACAGGAATTGCAACATGTTAACAGATTATCAAAAATAAGTTGCAGTTCTTCTAGAGATATGTTTGTTATTTCTCCTCCTATATTATTTTGTAGTTTTTGTAATGTTCAGAGATTAGATTTATACACTTTTCTTTCAAATTGAGCCCACAAGTAAAAATTGCAAGGTGTGATGTCTGGGGATTGAGCGGACCAAATCCTACACTGAGCACTCTGAGAGTAAAGGCATCAGAAATTTCAGAATTTTTTTTTCTGGTCTAAACTCTGATCCTGTACTTTTCAAGTTCTTGGCTATTCTATGAACTGCACTTCTGTTAGGTGGATCAACATAAGGAAAGCATTCCCTAAATGTTCTGTGACACAGAGATGGAGATTTGTGTTTTACAAAGTTGCAACAAATGAAAACTAGTTGCTCCGTAGTAAACTGGACCATGACTGAACTAACGCACAACTGAACACCACCAAACAGCATTACCTGTGCCTTCATTTGTCATATGTGGGGTAAGTCACAAGGTTACACCATATGTGATGCAATTGCAGGAATTACAATCTTGGCAGGCAAGTGGCACATGCTCGAGAACCAGGTGCTGTTAAGATAATCCTGTATATAGAGCTGAATAAGGGGCAAAGAAAATCATGTGAATGAAATACAAGATTTTTTTGTCTTGAAATGACACCACAGCTGTCACAATTAATTACCTTGAAAATAGGTATTTATATTGCTACCTAAGCTACCTATTTCGAATTTTTAATTAAAGTTTAGGAGAACACCTCCAATTATCCTGCTGAGGTATAGAATGCAAATGAACTGTTAGAAATATTTTGATTTATCTGTGTGTGTATGTTTCAATCTTTGTAAGACGTAACAAGTTTATTTGCATTTTAAATGTTATTTTATTTTCAAGAAACCATCCTTTTGGATAAGTGCCTATAGATATTTATACTGCATTTGGTGAACATGAGCAGCAGAAATACTTTGTATAAACTAATGCTTTAGAACAAAAACAAAATAAAAACATAATTTTATGCCTGAAATGTCAGAAATTAATGTGTTGTGTCTGTTTACAAATTGCTTAATGCAGTTATGCGTTTATATTGCTGTTTTCCTGGAATCTTTCCCTCTCTCAACAAAGGACACTCAGAAGCAAAGACACTATCCACTGGTCTTCAAAATGATTTAACAGGTGAATGAATATAGAACGTTTATGCAGTTATATTAGTTCATAAATATATGAAAAAGAGACCAACAATATAATTAGTGCTAATACAGTAACTTTAATTTTAAATCCAGATCATCTTTTAGAAGCATATGGTTATATTATTTCATTGTAATTCATTTTTATTATTCTCTGTTGTATTCCTGAAATATTTGAGAAGTATCTTTGTACTACAGGGAAAATGGCTTGTTAGAACAGCTGAAAATGAAATGTAAGTGCATTGTTACATAGTACTATAACTTTTTTTTGAAAACTACTAACTTGCATAACTGTTACAAAGTTATAAGCACATCTAAAGTTTCTAATCTAAGGAACTGAAACACCAAGGCAGATGAAAGCACTGCTGGTCTTATATATTGCCAAGTATTCTGAGGTATAATGTGTTTGGAAGCAAGAGAAAGCACTGGAAGAAATGAAGAATGAAATTAGAAGCAGTGCGCTGAAGGAACACAGAGACAAAAGAGGAAGTGATGTACATGTGTAAATAGTGGTGAAGGTCTAAACTCATTAAGGGCTTTCATTTAAACATTTAAAACAGAAATGTTGGTGCTATGGCTAACCAATAAACACTATAGCTAAGATAATAATATTAAGTGTTAAATTGTAAGAAGAATTTGATTTTCTTTTAAGAACAATGTTGTCTTGCATTAACTTTATATGCAGACTATAACCTGATAATGTTTCTCTCCTATATATTCTCATATGAACTGAAAATTGCATTTAATGTGAAGGTACCTACAATGAAGAGCAGTGAAATACAGATGTACTATTGCTTCCAATTCTGTATACTATTTTGTTTAAGTATTTATTCTCTGGTTTTTATTTGTTGTTTTGTTTTAGTTAGAAACACTGGGATTAGCCTTGTTTGATAGGATTGTGAACTTCACCTTGAGTGAACATCCTTGATCCAGTGGAACTGACATATACCTCTGCCCTGTTTCATATTATATTCATCTAAAGTAAACTCATATTTTGCAAAAAGTTCACTCATTGTTCCCAACTATGAGTATGAGGGATGATAAATTGAAAACAAGCCAGGAATTTTATGTTGTTCATTCTAATTTCTCTCAAAGACTTTTATTTTTTTTAAATCTCAAGAAGTTGTGTTAACTTTAATGTTAGTCAGCATTAATAATTAGTAATTATTCTGAATCTTGTATTTTTGTTAAATTACAATATGTTTTTGTTGTTGTTAGCTAATGCTGGATTTCTGACAATGTAGTCATTAATCCTCTTGCTCTCCAATATTTTTTGATATTGAAGAGAGCAATAGCAGTAATAGTAACCGCTTTTTAGAGAGCACCATATTTTTATGTTTTGGCGGTCACATCGCTCTCTCACAACCCCCAGAATGTCTGGAGGACCACACCTGTCGTTGGTTTATGGGTCTCACCGACCTGACCGGGAGAGTTATCAAAATAAATTCACCGACCATATCCTCTGATTACCAATCAGAGGACGTATTACATGCCATGACAGGTCAGAATGTTAGGGGTTAAGATTTTAGAGAAATGGAGAGGTTGGAAAAATAAAGACTCCCTAGCCCTCGGGAACCCTAATAGCATCGGGGTCGGAAGAGAACAAGAGATGACCGAGGTAAGGTCAGATAGAAAAGTTACAGTGAGGAGCAAAACACCAGTAAGTGGAAGTAATGTTCTACTCAGCTTGGGTACCTTTATAACATGAGTTAAAAACACTTAACTTACTTCACTTATCTGGTACAGGGTTCTTCATTTAAAACCTAATGGAGCAGATAGTGTTTCGCCTCTCCTGTAACCTTGCTGGATTTCCCCACTACTGGCTGCCATTGTGCACACCGCTAGTCTGTACTGGGTCTCTGAAAATCCACATCGCATTCAAGAAATCCCTCATTATGATCAGAGAGTGGGAGTTTGGTGTGCTGTTAGCGCTAGATGCATAATCGGTCCAATATTCTACGAGCAGACTATAAATACGGAGAGGTACCGAAATGACATTTTGAGCCCATTCTATCATGAACTGATAGAAGAAGAGAGATCATGTGGGTGATTTCGACAAGATTCTGCTACTGTCCATACAGCAGAGTCCATGTATAAAATTAGGGAAGTGTTTGAAGACAGAGTGATCAGTGCTGGTGTATGGCCCTCTCACTCCCCCGATCTAACAGTGTGTGATTTTTCCTTGTGGGGTAGCCTGAAAGATAAAGTTTGCAAGACAAATCCTCACACTTTGCAAGAACTAAAACAAAATATTAGAAATAAAATCGAAAATATTACAGTGGCCCAACTTAATTGTGTGAATCAGAAATAATGCTTATTTAGCTTATTTAGCTGAGGGTGGACAACATTTCCAGCATCTTCTATAAGGTAAAAGTGTTATACATGCTTTGTGTGTGGAGTTTATGTAGGAGCAAAGCCGGCTGTGGCACACCCAATTGTGCATGCGCAGGTGAAATGCTGTGCACCCATTAGGTTTTAAATGAAGAACCCTGTATTAAGTAATTACATATTTGAAAAATAACTTGGTATTATTAACAACTGTGAAACAATGCAGACACTTTGAGTCTACTGAGACACTGTACTTCACATACTTAAATTATCTTTTAATACATTTCACTTTCACTTCAAGGCATCATCAAGAATTTGACGACTGGTTGGAACTCTGTTGGTTGTGTGGCTGCTGTATATCTGGAGAGGAGACATCTGGTTGAGATACAATGAGGCTGAGTAATCACAAAAAGACCTCAAAGAAGTCATCACTTTAGCAGCTTATAAGGACAAGAAAGTATACAGGAAGTTCACATCAGAAAGACAAAATACAAAATTGGAACCAGATTAAAAGAACATTTTTGTAACATAAAACAAAAAGAAACATTTTGGTAACATAAAACAAAAAGAAACATTTTTGGAATGATCAACATAATGCTGAGCAAAGTACTCAACTTCTAAAGATGGTCCACATGTACTACACATTGAATATCTAGGAAAATATATTTATATAAAGAAGTTTGAAACCTATCTAATGAATTTGTATCCTCCCTTGGAAGAAAACAAGTTACTCAACTTCATTGTATCTTTGCCAGATGTGTCCTCTCCAGAGATGCAACAGCCACATGACCAGTAGAGTTCCACTAGTTGACAAATTCTAGAGGATGCCTTCAGCAAAGGCAAAACTTGTTGCAAAATACTTAAGGTATGCGAGTACAGAGTGTTCAGTCGACTGAGAGTGTTTAATTTTTTGATCAGCAATAACATGTTTTGTAGATTGTTGTCTACATTGTCAGCTAGCACAGGCAACACTTGCAATACATGTGCTAGTTAATATACTCAAGCAAGTTACATGTTTTAACTAAATTTTAAATATTAAAGTCTTTGGTGTGTGAAAACACCCTATGTACAGTAGAACTCTCGATAACCATTACAATGGAGGGGTGAAGTTGACGCTAAACGAAAATGAGGGATACTTAATGTAAACAGTAGGTTAAAAGAAGTTATACAAAAAGAAAAAAACGCACCTAACACATGTGTCCTATGTTAAATTTGTTGTATGTTTAGAAAAATGGCAATAAAAGTGATTGTTGTCTGCAGGGCAGGGTTATACAGTAAGAGATAATATGCTTTTGCTCTGTAAAACCCATACAAATATGTGGGCTTACTTACTTGCATCCATTTTTTGTCAATTTTATAGGTACGTTGATGTATTTGAAACAGCTGAAGGCATCAGAACAACCTCTTGATTTGAGTTCATATTCATTCTGTAAAATTTGTAACATTGTTGCCATGCTCGCACAGGAAGTAATGTAACATAGACATTTGTTCCATTATTTTTCAAGTGCACTTTGCTTAACAGTTTTCAGAATATTGAAGCCATCTTTTGATAGGATGCATTCATTTCCAAAATGAGTTAATTTTTACAGCATGTAGAGGATTTTTATTCCAAAACATATATACATACAAAAAAAAAAAAAGAAAAATATAACATTAAGGGGCTGAATGCTTAACTGAGTGATAGGCAACTAAGATGTTACTGTACTGAAATACTTTCTTCTTCATCATCACCGTTGTCATCGTCATTGTCTTCTTCTCCTTCTCCTCCTCCTCCTGCTTCTTCTTCTTCTTGTTCTTCTTCTTGTTCTTCTTCTTGTTCTTCTTCTTGTTCTTGTTCTTCTTCGTCTTCTTCTTCTTCTTCTTCTTCTTCTTCTTCTTCTTCTTCTTCTTCTTCTTCTTCTAACCCTTTTGCTGTAAGGCATTGATTTATCTCTTTCTTCCCATGTATTCCATAAAGCTCTAACCATGCCTTCTTTTATTTTAATAAAGCATTGTTTTGCTTTGTTTTTGTGCTATTCTTTCTATTGTGCTTTTCCATTTTATTTTTGGTCTTCCTCCTCGTATTTTTCCTTCAAATCTCATCTATGTTGTCTGTTTGACTTTTGTTCCATCTTTCTGCAGAGATGCTCAAACCATATCAGTCGTTTCTCTTCCGTAACTTCAGTTTTGATTTCTTTACTGTTACCTCTTCTTTTATTCTTTAATTTGTAATCCTATCCCTTCTAGTCTTGCCCATAATTCTTCTTAAGTATTTCATCTGTACTACTGCTACTTTGCCTTTATATTTGTCTAATAGTGTCAACTTTCTATTCTGTATTATAATCACAATACATTAAAGATTCTTAATTTATTTTTTACAGTACGTTTCCAAATGTATTTTCATATGTTTCAGTGATAATTGGTGTTTTCTGTCCCAGTAAGTATTTTCTTTTTCATTCTTGTTAAGTACTTAAATCGTGTCCATTTTAGTTACAAAAAAAAAAAAAGCTGTGGTTTTACAGCCAGTTTTCCTTATAATCTGACTTTTATCCTTAATGTGCCCACTATTATAGATGACTGTTCTGCCAACTATTGCTGCATTCCACAAATTCTGTACGGAATTGCCCTGCCTAGCCCAGTGCATAGTTTTGAACTCCAAAGATCTGCTTTATGCCTGTATTCAGGTTATGGGTAATTTTACATCTAATCAGTTGCAACTTATCGACACTAGTTGTTGGAGAAAAACATGTAAAAATAACTATTATTTATTTATGTCAACAAACTTACTGTTGGTGTTTTTAAACACACAAGCCGTGTGTGGGCAATGTTTGAGAGGTAGAAGGTAAGCGGAAGGTCTGTGGTTCAAATCCCAGCTGTGGCATTGAATTTTTAAGTTCCAGTTCTACCTCTCATGTAAAAATAACATTGCATAGAATCCATGAACATTAATTTATCGCACTACACTACAAAAATAAGTCAGGAAAAAAAAAAGGGAAAGAAAAAGGACACCTTCACTTTTCTTGAAAATATAAACTAATCCTACGGTGCAACAGTCCTTTCAGGCCAAAGCCTATGACCTGGTCACCACCTCTGCCCTCCACAGGCATCATGAGCGAGGTGCAGTACTGGAGGTGGGACTTGGTCAGCACTGTGGTTCCTTCTGGCCGGCTATGCAGTCTTCACAACCAGGGGCTGTACCTCTTAATCAAGTAGCTTCTCAACTGGCCCCTCAGGGCCCTAATGAGGCTGAGTGCAACCTATACTAGATCTCCCAATGGGAGAAAATTCCCATGCTGGTACTGGGAATTGAACCCAGGTCTCCTGCTTGGTAAACAGCAGTGCTACCACTGCACTAAGAAGATGACTTCTCGAAAATACAGTCAAAACTAATTTGGTGTATTGGTATTCGATTTGTATTCAATGTAAAATACTCCTACATACTTGACACATGCTTCTTGTTGTTCTTCTCCTCACTTCTAGGTATTAGACTTAAAGCCAATTCCATCTTCACAATCACAGCTCTCTCCAACATTTCACAGGTCTACTCTTAAGTTGGCAGCCCCAACAGTGGCCGTACTTACCTTGCAGGATGCTGGTAACATCTTCAAGTGAGTGAGATAAAGTTTTTAAGGGCCTGTCAACAACTCGGTCATTAGGGCCCGGTAACATCTTCAAGGTAATTAACATTACTCAAATTCTTAACAGTTTATTACCCAGAAATATGGCAAATCAGGCAAGATTAAGGACAAGCAGAAAGGAGTAAATGTTAAGATTAAAATTAGCAACTTTACATTTGCTAAAATAAATAATTCACTTTCACTTAAGTTTCTCATGTGCTTCAGTTCTTGGTAATAATTATTATGCAGCTCTTGTTCAGGAACTATATGCAAGAATTAATGTCAACAATAAATAAAAATACTTAGAATGAAGTAGTACATTAAGTGATACTCTTTGTGATGTCGCAAACAGCCTTAAACTGTCTTAATAACAATAAAATTGTAAAATTAATGTTAAAATAAACAATAAACACAACAATTCTGTTATCTGCCTCTCAGTAAGCATTCAAGTTTTTACTCTTATAATATTGTGGCTCTTTTTAAAATAGTTATATAATGTGGCTCAATTAGGGGAAGAGCTGTTTATGGGTTAGATTTCTCATAAGCCTTTGGTGTGAAAGAGTATGTAACTGATGGTAATAATAGTAAATAAATAAATTTATTTCCTCTGCTAAATATACATAGAAACATTTAGTAATAGCAATTTCCATTTAAATTTATAAAGTAATCAATTAATTTATTAACATTATATTTAGTTGCTGTGTACCTTGGGGCCCAAAAGACTCAAAAACAGGGAGTAGTAGCATTAACATTGTGTTTTTGTGAAATTTGTCATTGTGATGGCTGATAAATCAGCAAGGGAAATGCCAACAAAATATTTTTGCTATTCGTGAAATCTATTGGTGGTGCATGGCCAAGCAGTTAGAGCATTTGTCTATTACCAAGACAACCAGGGTTTGATCCCAGAGACCTACAGGTGATATTCATGGTAGACGAAAAAGTGTCTCGGCGAGTTTCCTCCGGGTTCTCTGGTTTCCCCCACCACTCATTCCACCAAATGCTCCATCATCACCTTTTCATTTATCCATTTCACCTGCATTTCGTATCATCCTCTTCCTCACTATTATACTTGGTGCTTGGCCAACCACCCATTTCCAGGTCTTCACTCTGTCCGGTCTGTAGGTTCCTGTGCTCCCCGACATGCGTCTGACCCTAGGCACTAGCTTGTAAGCCCTAGGGGGTGTAAGTCCTGCATAAGGGGACGGTAATCAGATAAAGAAGAAGAAGTGAAATCCATCAGTACTATGGATATGCCAATTAAAAATTTAATGGGAATGGATGCAAATAATGTTGTGTGAAAGATAATTTGATTTGTACTATTTATTTCCAGTATTTTTCTTAATCCACTCTTCCTAAACTGATAAATGACTATTTCCTGATAATCATTTCTTTTTAATCCACTTTGCTTAAACCATTTTTCCTAATATTCTTATTTCTTTTATTTCTGATGGTGTCAGTAATGGAAAAGTGGAGCAGACAAAGATTGTTTGTTAAAATTAGTTGCTGGTGTTGGGAACAATTGTGAGGTTGTTGGTTAAGGGAGTAGTGGCAGAAATGTAGATATGTGTGATATATAACACTGGTTAGCATCATTTTCGGCCCTGATGAAGTAATGGGTGATATTGTATACTTACTTACCCTCAATCCAAAACTGGTAATGAAATCTCTCCATCGCCAACTGATTTCAAGAGTTATGAGCCTCAATATTGCAAAAATATTGATTTTAACATTAAAAACACCCAGTTACTTATTACAAAACTTATTTAGATTAATTTTCTGGTATTTTATATATTGTATGACCATAAAATAATAGTGCAATATAGCTTTTTGTTTCTTAGTAAAGTTATTTTCACATTTGAAGTCATACAATCTTGACAATGCACAAATATGGAGGGTTGCAGCGAATGGCAGGTACCAGGCCTAACAGAATGGGTTGAAGTGGAAACAATTTGCTATCCTTATTTATTTATGCCAACAAACTTACTGTTGGTGTTTTTAAACACACAAGCCCTGTGTGGGCAAAGTTTGAGAATTTAATGCTATTTTGGCAGTTTGTCACAATAGCTCAGTGGTAGAGCAGCCGCCCGGTAAGTGGAAGGTCTGTGGTTCAAATCCCAGTTGTGGCATTGAATTTTTAAGTTCCAGTTCTACCTCTCAAAATTTGCTATCCTTCCTTACATTCTTATTCACAACACTGTGAAATAACATTTGAAACTGTTAATTCAAAAATGCATGCAGGTGAATTATAGTGCTCCTTTGGTCAGTGTAAATAAGTTCAATGTACTGCACTGTTTTTTAATTGTGTCTATTGCACATGCTAGTGAACACCAACAATGTTCAGGACTTATCGCAATGTACCAGATATGTTCCGTTACATGTTGAAGCAGTGAACTGTCTTATGCCAATGATATCCACATATGAAGCAGTATTCTGCTTCATGACAAAGGATTTTGGGCGCCAGTGGATTTTAATGCTCGTAGTTGTGTCTGGCTTTGCTCGAGCAGTGAGATTCTTCACTCAGGGTATGCATGAGTGTTTAAGGATTAAAGACAACACAGGTTCATTGTACACAACTTAATAAATCATTAACTTCACAATAATGAAGACAGGCGTTGCAGACCAATGTTATATCATAAAACTAAATATAACTTGTAAACTGGTGATTATTATATGCAACCTTACAATTCTCTATGTGGTGGGCAGACAGCTGTGTTACCCCATGACATTTGCAGAAGCACACAAATGTGTTACCAACTTGCAGGTGCAGACAAAGTTATGTTTAATTAAAGGAAATTGAAGCTATTAAACAGTGAAGCAACAAGATTCTAAAGTAAGAACAAATTAGAAATTTTAAGTATTAAAAATTCTTTTGAATTAGTAGAAAAGATTAGCAACATAGTATTGTCTGATAATGATAAACTCGTTTCTTTTGATGTAACTGCTTTATTTCCTAGTATTCCTAGAAAAAAGCTTTTGATTTTTTTTAAAAAAATGGTTAAATTCTTTAAAATTAAACAAAGAATTAATAGATGATTTTGTAAAACTTACAAATCTTTGTTTAGATCAACATTTCTTTAGTTTTAATGGTAATTTTTTTCAACAAACTTCTGGCTTGGCAATGGGTAGTCCACTTTCGCCATTTCTTGCTAATCTTTTCATGAGCTTTTTTGAAACTCAAATTATAAAATCATTCCCTCTAATTTTTAAAATATGATATAGATATGTGGATGACATTTTTGCTGTTGTCCCTAAAAAACAGATAAATGATGCTTTAAAACTTTTAAATTTACAAGTTAAAGCTATACAATTCACTTTGGAAACTGAAAACAATGGATTCCTTTCATTTCTGGATTTAAAAATTAAAAGACATAACAATAAATTGAATTTTGGTATTTATAGAAAATCTACTCACACTGATAATTACATAAAAAATAAGTCTTAATCCTTTTGCAAATAAATTTGCTGTTTTCAATAGTTTAATTTATAGGTTAATAAATATACCCCTTAATAAAGAAGAATTTCACACAGAATATAAACACATTATTAACACAGCAGTAATTAATGGTTTTAATACAGATTTTATACATAAAAAGATAGAAAAATTTAAGTATCAAAAAGCTGTTACAGAAGTTTCTATCCTCAAAAAAATAAAAGATAATTGTATTTTTAAAAAGTTTTTTTACCATCCATGGGCCAATAAAAAAGTTACAAAGATTTTTAAAGAATATGGAATAAATTTGGTCCCTCAAAATAAATTTAATATACCAATTATTATTTATTTATGCCAACAAACTTACTGTTGGTGTTTTTAAACACACAAACCGTGTGTGGGCAAAGTTTAAGAGGTAGAACTGGAACTTAAAAATTCAATGCCACAACTGGGATTTGAACCACAGACCTTCCGCTTGCCGGGCGGACGCAAGAGAAAATACGAACTGGCTTGAGAATTTAATGCCATTCTGGCAGTTTGTCACAATAGCTCAGTGGTTAGAGCGTCCGCCTGGCAAGCGGAAGGTCTGTGGTTCAAATCCCAGTTGTGGCATTGAATTTTTAAGTTCCAGTTCTACCTCTTAATATACCAAATTTACTTAATTTTTCTAAAAAAGATAAAATACCAAATTATAAAAAATCTGGCATTTATCAATTTAGCTGTTTGGATTGTGATAAGGTTTATTTTGGTAAAACTAAATGTCATTTAGAAACCAGAATAAAAGAGCATTTTAGAAATATTAAATATAAACAAACTGAGAAATCAGCTGTGGCAGATCATTTTTGGTCATTTAATCATGAAATTAATCCAGAAGTTAAATTATTAAAACAATTAATTGGACCTATAGATTTAATGGTTTGGGAAAAAATATTTATTTTTAAAAACAGGAACGGTGTTATGAACTTTGAATTACCTCCTATAGATTGTATTTATAGATTTTTGTTTTCAGAGATTGGTAATTAAAATGAGCATCAGTATCTATGCTTTTTGTTTTCAGAGATTAGTGATTAAAATGAACATCTGTAGCCTTGGTAACAAATTTGTTTGTATAGCTTTGAGAATGAGTTGGAGTCAACTCGAAACTTTAGTTGGTATAGCTTTGAGAATGAGTTGAAGTCAACTCAAAACTTTAGGCAGCGTTGCACCAACAACTTGCAACATTACTAAGATAAGTGAAGTTTTTAGTTTCTAATTTGTTCTTGCTTTAGAGTTTCAAGCTGTTCAGCATGCTGTCTCAGCTCTCGTACATTCCTTGGTGGCTGATGGTACAGTGATTACAATTTATCTAAATAAGATTATGTGATTTACTTGGGATGGGAAATCTTTTTTTACATCTCCAACCGACAGCTCAAGTCTATAGTTGGCACAATGCCAGACTAAAGGGAAATTCTTTTTCAGTAGTGTTACAACACCTTTCTTGTTTTCCATTGTTGCCGCTCCATCTGTTGCAATTTCAATAAGATTTTCTCTGAGAAAATTATCAGCACTGTATTTCAACTTCAACAGTCACTTCATGCAGCTCAGTTATATGTTCCAAGAACTCAAATGTACATTAAAGCAATAAAAATTAATTTTAAATAAAAAGTTAAGGAATTTAAATTAGAACCAAGGAAAATAACACATATTAATATGCTTATAAATAAAATACTAGAATATTCTCTTAAAAATATTAATGCAAATCCTCCTCTTCTATACAAAAAGATTTGTAGGCTCATTCATTTCAGTGAGATTTGTTCTTATGTAAATAATCAAAGATGTTGTCAATTGCCAGGATCACATCAGCGTTGCTGGTGTGCCGGAGTTTTGTCCCGTAGGATTTATTTTACATCCCAGTAAATCTACTGACATGGAGCTGTCGTGTTTAAGCACACTTAAAAACCATTGGTCTGGCCCAGATTTGAACCCACAATCTTGGGATTAGTAGGCCAGTGTCTAACCAACTGAGCCACCCAGACCGACTTATTGGCTCTTGCAAAGAGATTCTAACACTACTATAACCTCTGTAAATGGAAACCAACCCAACAAATATTAATAAAACCAATCAGTAGCTATAAAATCACATATGATATATCTCTTAGCTTAGCTTTATGTAATGCCTTGCAAATGTGATAAAATAATACCTGTTTGGCACACGTTTCTTAAATGCAAATGTTGTGGGATAAGTATATAACTCAGGAGAACATCAATTGGTTCTGTCTTGTGTTGGTTATGGATGTAGAGGTTTGCTCCGTGGCACTGCAGAGGTAATTTTCTAAATCTGTAATCAATGTCACTGTCAATGCTGTTCAAGAAGATGCAACAACTGTAGTTATATTATCTTCCTCTGGTTTTATTATGACAGGTTTTCACAAAAAGAAGGGGACCAGTAGAACCAATCAGAGTACACTGTTAAACTAATGCTCCTCTGTCATTAATAAGAAATGGTTTTGTATTCCAATTGAAGAGAAAATATAACTCTTATGACGTCAAGAAGTTTCACATTATCAGTCAGCATTTACATGCTTTAAATTAAAAATAATGTTTTGTAATTTGCTGAATTTCATAAGAAAGACTGCTTCTAAACTAAGATTGAGCTTGCTGCATAGTTTCATTTACAGACTGTCAGCAATTTTAAGTCTTTATTCACATTAAGGAAGGATCTATCATCCACATAAACAATTGTATGGCAGGGATAACATTTTGATATATCATAGGTATTAGAACAAGCAGGGACCCTAACACTGAGCACTGCTGTTTTTGCAAGGATGTGACAAAGATTTTCAAGAAAATCCCCCAAATAACAAATTACTCTTTACATGGAAAAATGTTTGAAAAATTTTGAATTTCTCAAAAATGTCTGAATGATTTTATGACTTTGATGATGATGTATAAGATTGTTTTTACTTTGTATAATTAAAATACAAGCCTCTGTAAGATGGAAACTTGTAAAGACAGAAAAGAAATGCTGGAATGATTGTGTTCCATTTTAGGCAGGTTCTATTGTATTTCTAGTAATCTTACTAATAATGCTTTGCAGTCAATGCATACTGTTTTCTTCCTCTTAAACTGGTTGGTGAAAATTACAACAAAATGGGAAAAAACTACAATTTAGAACTTTACCTTACTATTAATTCTGATTCCCTAGGAGTGCTTCCATGCGAATATTTTTTTTTTATATTGGATATTCAAAATTTGTAAGCAACAGTTAAACATTGAAGTGGTGAAGTTAGGTCTGAGGATGCATGGTGTAGAGCAACTAGTATTCATTGAGGGAAAATGGACAGATATGGCTATACTGACATATTGAAAGGCAATTCAAAGAAGAGTGCCGAGAAGTTGAATTAGGGTGACTATTCCTACTTCCATCTGAACATACTGCAGAGATTGTCCATTTCTGGTTGCTATATAATACTCTATACATACTAAAAACACCTGCACAATCCCCAGATCTCAACCCCATTGTGCACCTCTGGAGAGAGCTGGAAGACAAAATAAGAAGACACCACATATCCAGAAAGTCTCAACTAAAATAACTACTTGTGACAGAATGGCATAATATTGGCGCAGAAAAACTGCTTTCTCCACACACCACACATTCAGTCATCATTTTGAAATATGTTATATTTACTCTCTTCTGCAAATAAAATTCTTCCCAGAATGCATTGTCATTTCCTACACATTCCTTTGCAAACATTAACCTGCTCTTTTGGTAACGTATGATTTGAAGCTTTCCTGGTGACAAACATATTCAAGATGTTCTCAGGCTTCGAGCCAGGTGTAGTGATGAGGAGCCATCGATGTTTCAGGAGTGTGCATCTCTTCCATCATCAGGATGATGAATGACACCACTGGCAGCTCTACCTACCGGCTGGCACGCCACCTAGTGGATCTGTTGTAACCTCTTGTAGGGGGTTGCTCACACCACATGACGAACTCCACGCAGTTGATATAGTCCTTGGACAATATCACTATTGGCCTTTCTGATCTTCTCGTCAGCTTCAATGTGGTATCTCTTTTTACAAGGGTACCACTACAAGAAACCATCCAGCTTCTGATGGAACACTTTCCGGCCGACATCATCAAGCTCTTCCGGCACACTGTGACATCCACTTTCTTCCTGTTTGGTGGAAGATTCTACAAACAAGTAGACAGTGTGGCTATGGGCTCTCCGTTGTCACCAGCAATAGCGAATTTCTACATGGAACACCTGGAATACAAAATACTTGCCATAGCCCCAGTCAAGCCATCATTTTATTTCTACCGTTATGTTGACAACACATTTGTTATATGGCCACATGGACTAGACACTCTGTCGAGCTTCCTCACACACCTCAACAGCCTCCGACCCCAAATTCAGTTCACCATGGAAGTGGAGAAGGATGGAACTCTGCCATTTTTGGACATTCTGGTCTCCAGAAACAACAACAGTACTCTGGGGCATGCACTATACCGCAAGCCAACACACACTGACCTCTGTTTGAATGCTGGCAGTTTCCATCATAAATCACAATGGGTCGGAGTTCTCAACACTCTGGCTCACAGAGCTGTGTCTATCTCTGATTGCAGCCACCTAAAGCAAGAACTACAGCATCTGAGGCACACTTTCTGCCAAAACAGCTACTCTGCAGACAATATTGAATCCTCAATCTCCAAGGCCGAGAGAGGAAAACCACAATCTCAGCAAACATCAGACAAGTTGACTGCCACTGCCTGCATCCCATATACTGGCAATCTATCCAGCAGAATCAGTAGAATTCTTGCCAAACACAATGTCAGAACCATCCACAAACCACCTTTGAAAATCAAACACCTAGTGAGATCACTAAAGGACAAACTGGACCTTAATGTACCAGGGGTATACTATATCCCCTGTAAATGTGGGACGCCGTACATAGGGCAAACCGGCAGGACCATTTCTACCAGAGTCAAGGAGCAGGAACGGTCCATATGCCTAAGGCAACCTGACAAGTCAAGACTGGCGGAGCACTGCTTTGAAAAAGATCACAGAGCTAACTTCAAAGAAAAGACCATTGTGGCTAAATGTAGCGGTTTCTGGGAACGAAGATTTAGGAGGCTCTGTCCATCTCCTCCGAGAAGAGCACACTGAACCGGGATGCCGGATTGCAGTTTAGTCCCTCCTGGAAACCAGCCTTAAAGTTGGAGATCGACCGACTCAGAAAACACAGATTCCAATGGAGCGTTGAATCACCTCCACATTAGACTGGGTGTTTTCTACTCTGTACATACTAGTGGACAGTACATATACTGGTCCTTTCACTCTTACTAATCATTCATCATCCTGATGACGGGAGAGATGTGCTCTCCTGAAACATCAATGGCTCTTCATCCCTACACCTGGCTCAAAGCCCGAGAACATCTTGAATATGCTGTTTTGATTTTTGCTGTTGATATATGGCTTCTTTCTGGGTAGCCTGGAATGGAACCCCGTACAATTGATAAGTCGTCTTACTCTCTCGGGTGTTACATACTTCCCATGCTGTTCTTCTACATATGCAGCAATTTCAGAAGAGGCAATTTTCAGATTTTTGTTCACCATTTTCATCCATCACCTACTTTCGTTCCCTAGATTTTAGTTTCTGTGGATGGTCCACTCTCTCTTCATTTATTAGCATACAGGTTTCTTTAAAATGTTTAATGACATTCTGCACTGTTGAATGACTTCTTCTTGTGGTGCAAAATATTTTAGAAAACAATTTTTTTTCTGTTTATGTAATGAAATGAACACCTCCCTGAGTCTAAAGACGTTTCCTTTCCTTTGTGACCCATTTTGACCTTCTGCGGCTCACCAGTCACTCCATACAACATGACTAGCATGCAGCACTGCAGCAATAGGTGACACGCACATTGTGGGTCACCAGATAACCATTTGTTCTGTTTACCATCGCTATACGAATACTTGTGCCCCACATAAAATGCAACCCTTGAGAATAAAACATCTTTGTATATTTTGTAAAACACTGCAAATGTAATGCCAATATGTAAGTATGCTAATATAATATTTAAAGCTCAAATGTGTGACAAATGTTTGCGTTTTTAAATGTAGTAAAGTTGCAAATAGAGTATTTTCCTTCTTACTGGTAAGCGGTACAAATACGTCCATGACCGTACTTGTTGCTAAAAGCAAAACTCACAATTGAATTAAAGGTATTTTTTTAAAATCAATTAATTTTGAAGGATTTGGTTTTTGGGAAACTTATTTTTCTAGTTCAACAAGAAATATACTCCTCAAATATTGTTTAAAAATGTCAAACATTGCATTGTAGGGACTATTTTTGTAAAATGGCTTAAATTTGTGCTTTGAAAGTGAATAATTTAAGAATGACTTAGTAGGTATGCGTGTTATGAGTATGAGTAGGATGATTACAGTTTAGTTTTGCTTACTAGGTTATGTTACTTTTGGACAATTGTTTGGATGGCAACTGCTACCATCATCTGCGGTATTCTACTGACGTCAAGGCTGAAATCCTTCTTTGTACCACTCACGGTGAATTTCATAAATTTTGACTAATTTAACAAAGTTTCACTGCTTTAAACACTTCCATAAATGATAAACAAAAGGTATATACATACATACCAAACTCTGTAACTGCACTTTTTTATGTCAACATAAGATGTAATAAACATTTCAAAAAACTCAGTAAAATACTTTGGTTTTTGGAAGATTCACAGCTTGGTTCTCTTACAACATATTCTCCTTTTTATACTCCAGATGTTCTTGGGCCTCAAGCCTGGTAAATTGTTGCTGACATTTTGGAAGTGTTTATTTCTCCCATCTTCGGAATGTTGAATGACCCAGGCAGGTCAGGCCCAAATGTCAACAGGCCCTTAAACTTCACTCACTCACCCTCTAGGCAGGTGTTCCACCAAGTCACAGGTTGAAGTCCTAGAACATCTACAGTATATACAGTCAGGAAAGCTTTGGCTTTTACTTTATATTTTGTCTCAGTTTTATAATAAATAGAAATGCTTGTTTTGTTTTACTGTTTATACTTTATTTTACTTACTGTATGTAAATCTTAATTATTTTGCCTGAAGACTGTCACAAACTAGTGAGTGAAACAGAACATGTCTGTACAATTTTAGGTGGAGTGTGATAATATATATCTAACAATGCTTTTTAAAATCAGTATTTACATTGCCTTCTTAGTATTAGAAGTGTCCATATAGAAGAGATTGTTATTCACAGACACATGTAAATAAGGCTATTTTTTTCCTCTGTATTTTCAATAAAAATAAAATGGACTGCAGGAGAAATGGTTACTCACACAAAAGCAATGTAATAAAGGAATATTTATTAAAATATAGGCATAAATTCCAAAATAAACCATATAATAAGAGCAACAATTGGTTTACTAAAATTTACTTTGTTTTTGTGTGTTTGAATTGTTATTGTTGCAGTTTGCTTGGAACATTAATGTAAAGTTTAATAACACATTTCAATATGCAAAATATAATCAATCACTGTGGAAACTACGTACCTATTTATTTGTCATGCAGTTCTGTCAGGGAACAACTGACAGCGCTGATGACAGACATATTATGAACAGATGGTGACATATTAAGTAATGAGTACCTACAACAAGGTTATTTAAAATGTTGTGCCAACAATTATGAATTACATTATTTGTACATTTCATAGCAATTAATGGTTCAAAAAGGACTTTTTGTTTATTTATGAGATTTAAAAGTTTTAACACATGCTTTGTGTTCTAATGTACAAGTTCTGTTAGAGTATGTGCAACTTGTTTATATCTTGTTTACAAATGTGGTACTATGCAAAGCATTTCAGTAATATGGATA
Source organism: Tenodera sinensis (assembly GCA_030765045.1). Lineage (NCBI taxonomy): Eukaryota > Metazoa > Arthropoda > Insecta > Mantodea > Mantidae > Tenodera > Tenodera sinensis. The sequence continues at coordinate 17,895,075 of CM060970.1, forward strand.
ATATATAATCTCAAGTTTTCTGATGTAAATTCCATAAATATTTATAATACACAATAAATAAGTTACATCAGTAAGTTTCTATTACCTAATTATTACCACTTTTATTCCAGTATAAAATTGCTATATTCAATTGCAAATAGTAATGAAGATTCATTTGGAAGATTCATTTTGTGTGGACCCTTGATGACTGTACGGCATCCCAAAATGAAATGTGCTTGCTCATTAATGTTTCATCAATTTCATGGTGATAGTTGTCCATTAAACCAGAGCTTGCTGCCAAAAATGATGAAGGTTGAACATTGTTACCGGCTCTACAGCCCTTTCTGACACTGCTCCAGTGATATTTGGCTCATTTTGAGGAGGGGTGAACACTTTTTTTAAACTTCTTGATTCCAACTTCACTACTTCCATATCACCACCAAACCATAATACAATGGAATTAGGATAATTCAAACATTTATAATTTGAAATCATCATTAGTTTGAAGGTTTTTCTTGGTCCCTTGAATTTTGTATTAAAGTAATGCAAAAGACTCACATGTAATTCAAATTTCGTTTTTCTGAATTATAAGTTTTTTGTTCAGACATGTTAGTCAAAAGTTAATCTAAACACAGAAGTTTAATATCATAACTTTGTCCATGTGTTTCTGCAAAAGAGTCATTGCCCTGGGGTTGTTTGTTTTGTTGGGATGGGGCTCCACATCTCCTTGTTTGAAACGTGTGTTGTCGTTTGAGTTTCCTACTGTTCAGTGTGTTGCAAATCAATGCCACTATGTGTCTTAGTAAACCGCATGTCCAGTATAAGACCTTAACTTTTGTGGAAAAACCCACTGTTATTCAAGAAGTTAAAACAGGTTTGAAGAAAAAATCTGAAATCATGAAAGAATAGAGGATAGCACCAAACACATCAGTTTGTCTGCCGAATAAGGAGAAAATGTTAAGCAGTGCCTTGAGTGAAAATGGAAAGAGTGAGATAACTGGAAAGTCCTGATGGATGTGTATATCTGTATTGCTAAAATGTCAATTTTAGATGCAACTTTTGTAATTCAAATTTTTGGATATTTCAAATTTTTTTCTTGTCCCTTCAGCTTTGAATTATCCAAGTTGGACTATATATGTGTTCTTGCTTGGTGCTGCTTTTGTTGCATGAAGTGTTTGGTTAAAACACAATTTAAGCTAATATTCACTTGTTTAAATGGCTCACCTCTGCAGTGCTGGAAGCCAGAGTTATATCTGGTGCTATTGGATTAAGTGGCCATGCTTGTAATGACACCTGAATTGCAGTTGCACACTATTTACTTCTCAACACTTTTTCTCATTTTATGCATCAAAGTGAATTGGATGAATGGACAAGGTCAACTAGAACCATAATTATTTCACAAATTACAATACTGAATGTCCCTTACATTGCTCACCTTGATGTTGGAAATGTTCTTGTGCTCAAAGACAGCATCTTAACAGATTGCCATAAATATATTGCACCACCCTTGGGATAAATTGGTTATTTCTTAGCATATATTAGTTTGCAGTTCTTGTTATGTTCGGGGATTAGATTTATACACTTTGTCTTTCAAATTGCCCCACATGTAAACATTGCAAGATGTTAGGACTGGGGATCAAGCGAGCCTAATCCCGACACTAATCCTCTATCATCAAAAATGTCAGCAATTGCATCCAAAGAAGTGTGAGCTGTATAGCCTGTAGCTCCATATTGTTGAAATATAACTAATTTGAGTAGCTTTATTGCTTTTTGCTCTAACTCATACCTGACACCTGCTTGCTGTGTTAACTGCCAGGGACTTTCATGACAAACATTTTAATCACACACTGATATCATCAATCTTTTGGACTGTTAAAACGTGAACAATTTTTTATTTTTCATATCAAGAGTTCAGAAGAACTTACCTAATATGTACATATAAAGTTTAATTACAACGTTTATTTACAAATCTGTTTCAATTTCACGTACCTGTAAAATACATCTACACTCATTTACACCTTTTGATTACATTTAGTGTTGTACTTAAATTCATAGTCTAATACTGATCCAATACCTTTGAATATATTGACTATTTTGTGAACTGTACTTCTGTTAGGCAGATCAATATCAGGACAGCATTTCTGAAATGCTCCATGACACACAGACGGAGATTTGTATTTTATAAAGTTACAACAAATAAAAATCTTTTATCTATTGTTAACTGAACCAAGACTGGACTAACATGTGACTGAAAACTACCAAGGGAGATTAATAACTGTCTTTGCTTGTCATATACGGCTTGAGTCAGAAGGTGTGTGACACTATAGCAGGAACTGGAATCTCAGCAGGTGAGTAGCACACATCTGAGAACCAGGTGCCAATGAGAATGTGGCCGCTTAATCTAATGAACTTTTATTAAGGAATGACTGAAAAATTAAAATGTCACAGTGCTCCAGAATTCGTGTGGACAAAAGTGTACCTGCGTATGAAAAACTCACTTGGGACATTCTTTAATGTTCTTCGTTAAATAAATAGTAGGCAAGGAAATTATCTTCATTTTACATCCATTAATAAACTTTAGTATGAACATATTGTAAGTTACAAAATATTACATTATGAGGTTGATTTACATCCATACGTTTCAAGATATACATATGTTACTCTGAATAAACTTGGGGTCTGATGTAGGTAACATAAACTTATAATGATGTTCTGCTGAAGTTTAAATTTTCCATAAAATTTTAATTAACTTGAAGACATCTTTGATAATAAAATGTTTTTATGAAGAATGTGAGAGTACTGCCATGAAAAGAATTACTTATATAGCACTATTCCCAAAGCTTATAACATAAATGTGAAACTTTACAGTGATTCACTATTTTTTATTTAATATTTTAATTGCTAGAACCATTTTACAGCCCTTCATTTATTAAATTGCAATGCCACTAGAAGCATCATTTGTGGAAAAATATTCCTTATATTTCTCTAAATTGCTACGAGCAAATTGTAAGAACTTTATTATACTTTTCTGTTATAGATTTCCATAGTAGGTTTTGTTTATTGCTTCCCTTTATATTTTAATAAATTTGCAAAAAAATTTGTACTCATCCAACAAAGCCAAAAGAGAATCAGCAACTCTATCAACATATTATGACATAAAATCTCCACCTAGTTACTTAAGTAGAGAGCAGCAAAATTTAGTGAATTTAGCGCACCATTTTGCAGCAAACATGCACCAAATGCAGACACATCTGTGAAAATTGGTCCAAAACCAGCAAAAATCGGAAATGGGTTATTGTATAGACTTTGTACTTTAGTAATATCAAGTATGTTTTGGTTTAGCACCACTACAAAGTGCCACATGATGTTTTAAATAACCCTACAAATGTCTCCTGGCTGCCATGCCCATTGTATGGTACATACTATCATGATAAATCTAATATTGACATATTACTAATACTGTACTCAAATTTGGAGCTGTTTTGAGGGGTTGCAAGATTTGTGTGTGTTGGCTACTCTGTGACACACTGTGATTATCGCCTGCCTCTGTGGTGCATCTGCCATTCAAGAGGTCCTGAGTTTGAATCTTGGTTAGATGAGTTATCTGGATAAGATTTTCTTCCGAGATTTTCCCTTATCCTAAAAAAACGAATCTTGGGATCTCAGGCTCATTTGAGCATCATTTCACTAATTTCATTCATTTTTCAATATGACATCACATTGGAGGACTTTAATATACATAAAAAACAAAAACAACTATCACTTTATGACATATAGGATGTTTTGCCTCAATACTCAGCATGGTTTTTGTTTATGAATACATTCAGAGCTTTTTAATGTTATAGTGTTTCTCTTGAATGAAGAAAGTTTATTGTATATACAGAACTAGCTTATTATAAAATACAACTACAATTTTCTGCTTATGGTAGTATGATAGGTTAATTATAGGGCTAGGCTTTGATTTATTATATAACAGCATAGTATAAAAGATTAACAGGAATAACGGTAAAAGACATATTAAGAAAAGTCTATTGGTAAAGCAAAATGCAGCTAAAAAAATGGAAACAGTTTCGACACATATGCTCATACAGAAATATTAATCTCCATCCCAACAAATCTGTGAGCAAGAAGAGGTCAGAAAGCTGACAAAATATTTTGACATATTTTTAACCTCGGTTTTCTCAGCTTCCATATTTTCTACATTTTCCTATCTTCAAAATGTGCCTTATCATGCAGTTTTCTATCAATCTGCATGAAATTTTGAACACAATTTTAAAAGTAACAGCAAATTCAATGTATCCATCTACATTTGTTGAGTTTTTGTTATTTAGACTGAAAAAATTATAAAGTTTAATTCTTATTTAAAAGTAATTAGGAAAATAACAGTTGTTAAAACTTATTTTTTGTTTCCCTTTATTAATATAGTGAAGGTAAGAAGTTCACATGGGTACAAGTCATTAATAGATTAAAATGAGAGCCAAGATGCACCAAATTTGGAAAAAAAAGAAAGAAAAAAAAAACTGAATTCTCGGAAAATGTTTCCAACGTTCACAAAGATCATTTTAATCTGTAGGAAGAACATGGTCGTAGTAAGAGAATGTTGTTAAGATCAACTCTATCTCTTACTGAAGTTGTCTTACATCTCAGTATGTCATAAATGAGGTTAACAATAGGCCTCTTTACAGGTCACTGTGGACCAGAGGCAGCTTTGGGGACTGTCTTTGTACCATGGCACTACCTCAAAACATCTGATGTGTTGCACTCACATGACTTTCTCTACTCTTGTAATAACCATTCTTACAAACTCTTATTCCTATATTTTCGTGTTAGTTAAGATAAACATTTGTACAAGTTATGTTATTGCTTATTTCCTTGTAGGTGCAAGGGGAATATTAGAATACAGTAGGCTTTGTGCAATAGCCAAATTTTTTAAAGCTTTGAGATTCCGTTCTCTTTGCATGCTTAGCATATATAAAAGTGAACAACGATGTTCCATTTCACCAAAGTTTTAAGTTTTCTGAAACTAACACAAATAAGAAGGAATATCTCCGAAATGGTTCACCCTACAAGAAAATTTATTTAGACATAAATTGTGTATTTTAGTAAGATCTACATTTTTTTGTATAGTATGATTTGGTCTATCTCCAAGGTTTACCAGTTATGCAAAAGTCGTCCAGAGTAAATACGTTTACAGGGGCTATAGCCAGAAAATTCAAGATATACATTTCATTTGTCATAAAATATCTCAAACATGTGACATTTTAATCAAAATCATTAGAGCCATTTTCAAGAAAATAAAAATTTTCCATGTAAAGCATAGTTCAAAATATTTGTGTCACATCCGTGAAAGACATTAAACTTGAATACCAACTTTGCTTTTTAACCTACTTTTCATTTTTGAGTTATGCTGTCCACAGACTGATACACAGACACACACACACACACACACACACACACACACACACACACACACACACACACGTGCACGCACATACACACCTGTTTGTAAAAATACTTGTTTTGGATTCAGGGGGTCTCAAAACATATATTTCCTGTGAAATTTTGACACCAAATTTTTGGGTGGAATACAGTACTTCCCCTACTTACCAGTAGAGAAAGTAAAAGGGGAAGAAACTACATTTTAAATGTTTGTATACTTTGAATGCAGTCAAGTTTACTATTATTCGAGGTGCAATGAAATGTCTTTGCCTAACAACCGAAAATCACAGAAGCTGAGGGGACTACAAGTTTTAAGTTTGCAACACAATTATTTTACTATCCTATGGATTTGTGTCACTTCACATTTGGTACAAGTTTATAGCACTGGACTCTAGACACTATGGTAAGTGGACGGACAAGGGGATAGGCCAAGTTTGTGCCAGTTAGTACCTGGGAGGCTATCATTGGCAGCACATGCTAATTAGATGTACCAACTAATCCATACACCTAAGACTAGTATGCTGTTTTAAGAAGTAAGAAATAAGGCACTTATCACTTCCTTGTAGTGTAAAAGTTAGCAGAAAATTGTGTTTTGTTATAATATCAAGTTACTAAGCAGCCCATTTTTTATACTGTTATTAGAAGACAAAGTGAAACTGAAATACATGGGAAGACCTGCTCCCGATCTGCACACATACACCCTAAGACAAAAAAAAATGAGCAGACTCTGGAAGCGTATATTTATCTAAGTCCATGTTGTTTCCACAGCTGGTTTGCAATGGTGTCATGGAATGCATGTCTTTAGCGTCGTTCTGTTGTCATTTCTCATATTGAAGCTCAACTATTCAATGTGAGCGGATGGCCGAGTCGTTGGACTTAAGACAAATATACGCTTCCAGAGTCTGCTCATTTTTTTTTTTGTCTTAGGGTGTATATAAAACAAAAAAGTGATGGTTAACTGTGTAGGAATTAAATAGGACATTTATAGGAAAAATAAATGATTCTGTGGATGTGAAGTCAGAAATGCTTTATTCTGCTTTCCATGTGTTTTGTTTAGGGGCAGTAACTGCTGGTCAGGAAAAGGTGAGGTGGATTTAGTTCACACATGTAGAAATATTAAGGCACTTGTGTGAGTATCTGTTGTTACTTTGTTATCTATTGGTAAGTTTTAGAGTAGTTCAATACTTGCTTGAGGAAAAAAAGTTGGCTAAACTTCTAAGTCTATGGGCATGATGAATTTTGAGTTGTCATTGTAGGTGGTGCTTTGTGCATTCATTAATTCATCATTTGTATAATTATTACAAGGCTTTATCTTGTCAACAGTTATAATATTTGAATTTCAATATGAAAAAGATGTCTACAGTTAACATTAGCATAATGTGATATCATAGTAATAAACTAATAACTAATTATTATTTATTTATGCCAACAAACTTACTGTTGGTGTTTTTAAACACACAAGCCGTGTGTGGGCAAAGTTTAAGAGGTAGAACTGGAACTTAAAAATTCAATTAAGAGGTAGAACTGGAACTTAAAAATTCCCAGTTGTGGCATTGAATTTTTAAGTTCCAGTTCTACCTCTTAATAACTAATTAATTAAAGATTATTTTATTCAACCCATACGTTTGAATTCTCCCACTGAGTAAAATACATTTTCCATCAGATAGATCCTAGCTTCTTTTAACTTCCTTTTATTTTACAGTTTCTTAATTTTGGAAGGCAAGTGATTGTACAGATACTTAGCACATGTTCAATGTATCTATTATTTAATGAAACTCTTAATCAGGGGTCGGTAAATCAGTACTGGCTCATGATTTGACGTAATGTCACTGTCAGGGGCAAGCAATAATGTCGCCCTGTTTCGAACTTCCCTCCTTCACTCAGTAGACAGTGGTGGACACCACATCCATAGACATGGCTCTTTCAAAACCATGACAACGCAAAGGAACATTCTATTGCAAAAGAAGTGGGAACAGCAATATTTTTGTTGCCTTATGGGTGAAAACGTGAAATGTATGTTGTATTTGAAAGTTTTGATTCGTGTCTACAAGTCAAACATTAAACGACGTTAGGAATGTTGTCACAAAGACTGCAACCAAGTCACAAGTACAAATCTTAAGGTATTTTAAAGTAATGTTATAAGATCAATCTTTGTATGTAAATATAACAATAAAGTCCAAATATTCAATGAAGCTTCATTGTCTACTGAGGAAGTAGATTACACTAAGTTTATAAAACTGTGAACATCGTAGTGTAAAACCACAGTTACAAATTAAGGTTGTGAATTTACAAATAAAGATAATTTTTGAATTGCAATTACAAAACAAGGCTGGTTTACTTTCATGTAGAGAACTTGATATGATATTTCTATCTCTCCGTTCATTTGCTGTACATGTTAGTGCTATGTGTGAGCAATCTTGTTCTAAGCTGAAGATTGTAAACTCTAAAAGCAGATCATTATTGTCAAATGAAAACTGCATGCTCTGTTGTATGTCAGTACTTATGAATAAACATTAGATGCATGCGAAACCGTAGTGCTTCTGATGAAGTACAAAATACATTAAAGAGAAATAAATGTTAAAGCAATTGTTCATGCAATCGGGATGACCAATTTGTAGACTCCAGCTCTTAACCAATCCCAAGCTCTTAACTTTTTTTGGATTCAGGGAGCCTCAAAACATATTTCTGGTGAAATCTCAACATCAAATTTTTGGGTGGAATAAATACTTCCTCTACTATATGTAGTAGGGAAAGTGAAAATTGGTAAAGTAATGCAGCCACTACCAGTGCATATATGCTTCAGCCGCTCCTGCTGTAGACTAAGTAAACGCCTTCATTCAGTGGGTTTCTTTAAGGAAAACCCAATTTGCAGGTTATGTGATATGAAAGTGCAAACGGCTTGTCATTAATTTTTAACTGCAAAGTGCTAGCGAGATGAGGATATTGACACCTGAGAGGAGTGCCATGTTTAAGTGCAGTTACAGGTATGAACATAGTGCAACAAATTTTAAAACTTGACTTACTTGTAATTTTGTTTCCTTATCTTAATATGCACATAGGACTGACCAGCTCAACAGAATATCTCCCAGCAAAGAGAGTAGTTTGCAGCACCATGGCCGAGTGGTTAGCGTGCTCGCCTACCACCTAGGCGGACCGGGTTCAAACCCAGGGACCCGCATGTGGCATTCATGGTGGAGGAAGCAGCATCAGGGCAGGTTTCCTCCAGGTGCTCCGGTTTTCCCCACCACTCATTCCACCAATTGCTCCACTATCAGCCTTCCAATCATCCATTTCACCTGCATTTCATATCATCCTTTTCCTCACTCTTATACCTAGTGCTTGGCTGACCACCTGCTTCCAGGTGTTCGCTCTGTCCGGTCCATAGGTTCCTGTGCTCCCTGACAGGCGTCTGACTCTAGGCACTGGCTTGTAAGTCCTAGGGAGTGTAAGTCCTACATAAGGGGAGGGTAATCTGAAGAAGGAGAAGGAGGAGGAGAAGAAGGCGGAGGAGGAGAATGAGGAGAAGGACAAGGAGGAGGAGAAGAAGAAGAGGAAGGAGGAGTGGAAGGAGGAGCAAAAGAAGGAAAAGGAGGAGGAGAAAAGTAAGGAGGAGGAGAAGAAGAAGGAGAAGAAGAGGAAAGAGGAGGAGAAGAAAAAGGACGAAAAGAAGAAGAAGAGGAGAAGGAGGAGGCGGAGTAGGAAGAAGAAGAAGAAGAAGAAGAAGAAGAAGAAGAAGAAGAAGAAGAAGAAGGAGGAGGAGGAGGAGGAGAATGAGAAGAAGAGGAAGAGGAGTTGGAGGAAGAGGAAGACGAGGAGGAGGAAGAAGAAGAAGAGTAGGAGGAAGAGGAAGACGAGGAGGAAGAAGAGGAAGAAGAGGAAGAAGAAGAAGAAGAAGAAGAAGAAGAAGAAGAAGAAGAAGAAGAAGAAGAAGAAGAAGAAGAAGAAGAAGAAGAAGAAGAAGAAGGAGGAGGAGGAGGAGGAGGAGGAGGAGGAGGGGAGTGCTGGTCTAGCTAGAAACAATAAACATAGAGAATAACATAATAGACCTCCAGGTTTCAGATCAGTATCCTAAGTTGTGGTAGCATAAAGTTATAGAATAAACATACTGCTCTGAGAAAAGTAGGTATAAACATGTGATGTATAGTAATTTAATAAAATGTAAAAATATAATAAAAATACCACCATTCTAAGTAAATTTTAAAATTATTATTTTCTTTTACAACATATATTTTACATGTCCAATTGAAATTACTGCTGTAAAAATAAAAAATCGATATTTTCTAAAAAAAATTGTCTACATTCCACCCTAAACTCAAAAATTAATGGTAATGATGAGGACGGTGATGGTGATGCCACATGTTGGAAGTTTGCTATCAGATAATATTAATTCATTATTTTGTTGCCAAAAGTTATAGTATTTGTTGTGGATAACCGTATTCATTTGTGCTAAATAAAAATTTCTCTTTTCATAAAAATTAAAACAATGTGCTGACTATTAAACTATTAAGTGCATTGACTTCCAAGGAGGGGCCGCGGCCCCACCTTGCCCCCCCCCCCCCCCTTCGCGACGCCCATACCTAGAGAAGCTTTGTATTTAGCTCCATAAGGTAGTTCCGTTGCACGCACGAAAAAGGCATGCTACGGCGCAAACTGCAGTGACGTAATTCTCCCAGTCTGATCATGGCCCACTGAAGTAAAACCACAATCGCCATATTCTAAACAAACAAAGAACTTGCCCGTTGAATTCATACAGAAGATACAGTTTTATTATGATGGTATACAATGTTAACCATATATGAAAGTACCATTACTATGTGCGATAACTCCAATTCGCGCCGCAGCTGTCTTTTTATACACATGCCGGTTGAGCAGATGCAAAAGTTCCTCAAATGTGCTACAGACTACAAATCTCACTCAGTTTAAAGGAGTAGCACAGTAGATTTAAATACGTAGATTTTAAACTATCGCTTATAGGCAAAGAAAAAAAAAGTACTCGCAAGGTATCAAAGGTTGGGTGTTTGGATGCTCTTGTGGCCTTACAGAAGCCGCCAGTAACTTTGGAACTTGGTTGCTGATGGTTTATTTTGTTTTTCCTTAGTAGATCCTCTTGTACCATCCGGTGTCGAGGTTTTTAAAAGGGCCTTTGTTTTATGCGTGTAATTATCAAATTGTAAATTCAGGGATTGACTGTTAGGATGCTGATTTATTCCAGATTCTAGATTTTCTAAAGTCAGTATTTTCTCTGTGAACTTTTGTGGGGTGTTTCTTTCTTTTTCTTTTTTTACTATTGTTTGTATTTAAAGGCAATTGTTAACTTTTAAGATAATTTGCCAAACTAAGTTTAAATATTTCCGTTACTAGACTTTGTATCCTGCCTGTGCAATGCACACAGCGGCAGTAGTCGTCTTAAACGCACGAATATAAATAAACTGTTTCGGTCATCTTTATTTACAATTTAAACGACATTATCCACGCAAAGCCCCAGTTATATAGGTACTTGCTTTTAGAAAAGGAAGTGAACAAGTTAATGGTTGTCTTTAAAATGAGTTGAAATTGTGGGAAGATGCATATGCTTTTCTTCTTAAGCCGACAATTACAAAGAGTGACTAAGACAAGCAAAGGCAATAAGCAATTACTAATTTAAGACTTCCTGTGGCCTTGTATAAGTAACTACACTAATATCTTAACAGGTAGGTACATTTCCTAGGAGTATTTTTTAAAACTAGACCGGATCAAGTTCGAACATCGGACTTCGCAAAAGAATTGAAAAACATACACTTTAAACAGGCTCTTGTTGACTTTTTATCTTCCACTGGACTTCTAACGATAGTACCATTCATTGGCAATAAAAGGATTTTCATTAATTTTAAACAGTGCCATTCTTACACCGTCACCAATAATGCAGTTGTGTCTGACATCGAAGAACGCCTATCATGCACGGATCATGAAGAAGCTGACATTAAAATTGCTTACCATGTCTGTAATATCGATGCTCGGTCCAATTTTGTGATTCCATGTTCTGATACTGATATTGCAGCAATCATGCTGGGCAATGTGTATCACATAGAAAACGATGACTCTCACGTGTGGATGTTGATTTGCACTGCAAATAAGCTGAGATATGTTGATGTTTAAAACATTAGTCACGTCTAGAGTAGACTAAAAGAGGGAGAAATCGACGTGGATATGTATCTCGCTCACTCTTAAGTGTACGAATAACGATCTCGCGCTCATACTCACGGCGACATTTTAAATGTGTTTGGGGGATGTTCGTCCCCTACGATTTGTCTGGCTGCTTACAAATACAGTGCATATGTATCTCGCTCACTCTTAAGTGTACGAATAACGATCTCGCGCTCATACTCACGGCGACATTTTAAATGTGTTTTGGGGGATGTTCGGCCCCTACGATTTGTCTGGCTGCTTACAAATACAGTGCCTAACAGAAGTTTAGGGCATTCCCTCGCCACAGCGTTTTTCTTTTTTAATTTTTTCAGGTGGAGGGGAAAAGTTACGTTATTGATACCACACCGGCTACTGTGGGAGTCGCCCACCAAAAAATTCCGCCATCAGTGTAGAAAAGTGAAGGCCTACTGAAGCACCCGCGCATTCCATGGCTCGTAGTGCGTAAACCAGATGAGTAATAGTAACTGGTGAACAAGCTTGCCTGGGCCCAGCCTGTCACCCCCCCCCCCCCAATGGAGTGCAGGAGAAACTAGCGGGAATCCCAAATTTTATTTTTAGGAAAATCAGTATGCACGTTGCTGTCAGAATGGATTTGTTGTTAATTCAACAGAGCTCCTTAGTAGAGTGCAGGCTGCAGGCCAAGATCAGAGCTATCATTTTTAAATCAATGAGACATTGAAAAGAATATCATGTTCACAATAATACTGAAGATGTTCTTGGTAAATGAATGAAACACGAATTTTTGAAAAAGGATGCGTATGTGTTCTTCTCTACTAAAGCTAAACCAGCCCGAAAAGTCCGTGCTAGCGGAATATGCGACTACAACCGGCCACCACATCGATTTTGATACAATAGAGCTCCTAGTCACCTGCAACAATTTCACTCAAAGGCCGACTCGCGAAGGTATAGAGATCTTCAAGGAAAACAATATTATTAATAGGGACAATGGAAAGCAGCTGTACAACACTTGATAAACCCTCCTCGCCAGCACAGCCACCGGCCGGAGGTCAGCCAATTGAAGGCAAGGAGTGGATCCAATAGACCAATTAGAGACAGGGGACGGGACCGCCAGAGAACCGCATCGCGTATATAAGCGAGAGCAAATACCAGTACCATTCGGACTCTTCTTTGTGGAAATTACTCAAGGCTTTCAAAGTTTCCACGAGCGTCAACTCCGCAACTGAGGCGCTGCACACTCAAAGCGGCTTGCACTTCTCCGAAGAGGAGAAAGCCGAGGTCTTCGCTGACTGTCTTGAAGACAGATTCAGCGAGAACCCAGTGACCAACTGTGAAATAGAACGGGAGGTCCAGACATGGGTACAAACCTGGGTGGCGCAGAAGCAAGAGCAACGACTACCCATCATAACACCGCAGGAAGTTTTCAAGCTCATTAGGAAATTGCCTAATGGGAAAGCTGCCGGCCCAGACAAAGTGACTAATGAGGAACTTAAGCATCTCCCGAGAAAAGCTCTGGTGCAACTAACAAAGATATTTAACGCCTGTTTGCAGCAAGGCTATTTCCCCTCTACTTGGAAACGAGCTAAGGTTATCATGCTCCCAAAGCAAGGGAAAAGCACCAGACAACCGCAAAACTACCGTCCCATTAGTCTTTTGTCTACTATTGGTAAACTGCTCGAAAAATGTATCCTTTCTCGACTTCAAAAACAAGTCTCGGCAACACATAAACTCTCAAATTTACAGTTTGGCTTTAGAAAAGGACATTCCACTGAACTACAGCTCCTCAGACTAACTGATGACGTAACAGAGCAATTTAACAATGGGGCTTCAACGTTGGCGTTATTTCTGAATTTTCTAGAAAAACGGCAGTTTTACGTCCAAGTGGGCCGCTCCTCCTCACGGGAGCGAGTGATGCGGGCTGGCGTCCCACAAGGGGCAATAATGTCCCCTTTTCTGTATATATTATTCACCAATGATTTCCCAGTGGACGCCAGATGCAAGGTCGCCATGTATGCTGACGACACTGCAATATACAACCACCATAGAAATCCACGTTTCGGCCTTGCAGAAATGCAACGTTATGCGAACAACTTCCTCTCATGGCAACATGACTGGAAAATCAAAATTAATCCCGACAAATGCCAGCTGATTCATTTCTCTAAGCGGCGTCACACTTTGGCAACGGACCTAACGGTCGGTGGTCAAATATTGCACTGCCATCAGCAAGTTAAATACTTAGGTGTCACCTTGGACCGCACAATGTGTTGGTCCACCCACATAAAAAATAGCGCCAATAAAGGCAGACAGCGGCTAAAGTTGTGCGCCCCCATCTTCCGTAGTAAACAGTTGCGACTAAAGTCAAAACTTATACTATATAGGTCATTTATTCTCTCGGTGGTCCTGTATGCATGTGTGGCCTGGGCTAATGCCTCCAAAACTGCCCTCAAACAACTCCAAACCCTCCAAAACCTCTCCCTCAGAAAAATCCTCTCTGCTCCACTCCTCACTACCACCCAAACTCTTCACCTCGAAACTCATATCCCGTTCATCCCGGAGGCAATAGACAAAAGAGCGATGGCGGCATGGACGCGCATTAGGAACCACGAAAATGACGTGATCGCTAACATCGGCAAAGGCGAGCCGAAGCACCGCAAGCATACTAGGATAAAAATGTTCTAGAAGCGGCTCGGCTCGCCGACTAATGCGCGTCCACGCAACCTCGTCCCTAAGCCACATACATGTTCCGGCAGAGGCCCTCGCCTCGGAAAATATTCAGGAGCTGCCACCGCGGGACAGTGTATATAGTGTCAAAACTGTAAATAGTGTAGTGCGCTGGGACGCATATTTCTGGTCTGCCCAGTGAAGATGTGTGTGTATGTGTGTACGAGTGTGTGTGTGGGTGAATGCGTGCGTGTATGTGTCTGTATATAATTTGTAAATATGTACATATGTGTATATAACCCAAAGACGAAACAGACAAAAGACAAAAGAAAACTATTCTCGGTGACCTACAGATGGTCACCGTATGGGTTTTTGTATATAGCGAAAACTGTAAATATGAACAAAGTCAACTGTAAATCAATGTAAATATAGCCTGTAAGCCGGGCCCAATGTACCGGCACCAGGCCAATACTTTTACAATAAATAACTTGAACTTGAACTAGTAAAACTAAAATAGAACCCTAAAAAAGACAATTATAAACTATTCTCGGTGACCTAATGATGGTCACCGTATGGGTTTTATGTACATAAAAATGATGTAAATAGGAACAAAGTTAATCATATATATAAATGTAAATTATAGCCTGTAAGCCGGGCCCAATGTACCGGCACCAGGCCAATAATTTCTTAATAAAATAAACTTGAAACTAGTAAAACTACTATGAATTTTGTTATCACTGTCACTTCCAACTCTCCAGGCTGTAGCCAGGACTCGATCATGACTGCAGCCCGGGACTTCATCGTTGACGCGCTCGCATGCACTGCATGCCAGCATGAAAATGTACGTTACTGACCGGGGTGCAAATGCGGGACCCGACTATCACACGCACAATCATTCATTAAATTCTCCCCTGCAAGACAGGGCATTTCTTCTGTAATTACCAGCTGTTACTGCCCCTGGCAGGCAGCTCTCAACTATCACCATTGAACGCGCAGAAGCCTTGATGCGGCTCTGCAAAGAAATGTCTTCCGGTGGGTTTTTTTTTTTTTTTTTTTTTTTTTTTTAGTGAGTAGGCTACCCGGGTTCGAAGCCAGGGTAGGAGTCTTACACTCGCATGCGCGCATGTGGTTAGGGCGTAAATAGCCTTTTTCTCCACCACAAAAAAGTGGATTCCCTCCAGTTATTGCGAATGACCGAATCCATTACGAAAGGATTCAACCAAAAGCGATCCACAGGGGCCATCTTCTTGGATATAGAACGGGCCTTCGATCTCGTGTGGCACGCTGGTCTACTCAGAAAGCTCATATCGCTGGAATTCGCGGACTCCATGATAGCCATAATAAAAGACTATTTATCACACCGAACGTTCCGCACGGCAGTCGAAACCGTAACATCGACACGATGGCCAATCTGGGCAGGGGTCCCACAAGGGAGTTTATTGGGGCCACCCTCTTTAACATTTACATTAATGATATACCAGAAACGATAAGAGCAGACCGATATCTATATGCAGATGACACAGCGCTGGTCACACAATAGACCATGCCGAGGATTATAGGCAGCAGGCTCCAAAACGCTCTAAATGACCTAGAGCCATGGCTCACGAAATGGCGCATTAAGGTAACTACCAGAAAATCCAAGCAATTGTATTGACCAAGAGAATCCAACACTGACATGGTAAACACGGCTTTCAGCCCCTAACACTTGGACAAGAGCCAATTCAATGGAACAGCACCATCACACACTTAGGTGTAACGATGGACCAGGGCCTTACGTGGAAGCAACACATTGACAACGTAAGAACCAAAGCGAATGTCCAACTTAACAAACTCTACCCCATAATAAATACAAACACCACTCTAAAGATAGAGATGGTAACAACACTTAATAAAACACTAATCCGGCCCATCCTAACATACGCTGCCCCCGTATGGGGACACGCAGCGAAAACACACTTAAAAAGACTACAAACGATGCAAAATAGAGTACTCCGGATAATCGCGAGACTACCCGAAGTGGCACCAGCGCTCCAATTACACGAGGAGCTAAAAATGCATTCCATTGAACAATTCATCAAAAGGCTCAGTTTTAAGGTACTCGAGAAGAAAAATAAAATTCACAACGAACTAATCCAAGCACTAGGAGATTATGATATAACCTACGATAAACATGCAAGGCCACTATCTCTATTCCAGAGAACTATTGGTCTCAGGGAGCCAGCTGTTGACATGCAACAATACCTGGAAAACTTAGTGAATTACCCAGATGTTATTCACATGTGAACTGTGCATCACACACACACACACACACACACACACACACACACACACACACACACACACCTTAGTTAGGCAGTAACCCTCAAGTCCTTATTTATAAGGCGGCCCCAGGGGGAAGAGGGTCCCCTCGGGAGTGGCACTGGCTCGCACCTGCATTTCAGGCAGACTGCCCGCCAAGTATGCACTCCAGACGACCAGGTGATACTATAGACATGAAACACTTCTCACCAAATTGACGATGCCGAACAGCACAAGCCCTACTTTAGGAAATAGTTGAAAACGACGCCCTAGGGCGGAGCGTAGCAACACACTATATACTGACGACGCCACTGGCCTGCAAATCACCAAATTTAATGATTAGACTAATTGTATGTACTCTCTATTTTTGCCTAGTGTATGTGCATGTATATTTAGATTGTTTCAGTGACACAGCATGGAGGGTATCGACACGCTCTCAGACTACTGAGGCGCACGAACCAGACGCGGCGCTAAGACGCCAAGCAACATAGCACCCTGATTCCTGACAACAATCACAATTGAATCCTATCTAAAACCTCCAGGACTCCGCTAGGGGGCAAGCTGGGTCTTGGTCAAGCCTTTCTCCAAGCTCCCAACCTCACTCCTGGTTACGCTCTGCGAACCAGCCCTATCTTTCACCACTGAATGCGCGGGTGCTACAGGTGGTACCACTGCAGGCTTTCACCTTCCTAATCTGGTGGATGGGTTTTCTTTAGTGGGTAGGACCATCTTCAATGGCGACTCCCACAGTACCATGGGGTCTCGAAACAAGATTTTTCACCTCCACAAAAAAACCAGTGTATACATATCAAAACAAAAGACACAAACAGTGGAAAAAATCAATAAGATCAAAAACTGTTCTCGGTGACCTAAAGCTGGTCACCATATGGGTTTTTATGAATTATACATTTTGTTAATTGTATGTGTAATTTAATTGTAGCCTGTAAGCCGGACCCAATGTACCAGCACCGGGAAAATATTCCCTGAATAAGTAAGGAAGGATTGGACAAGAGCCCAGAAGAAGCTCACAATCGAATGAGCGAAACGTCGGCAATCTGAAGCAAAATGACGCGGCCTTCGCCGGAAGCCAAGGGCACTAATCAGGGCACAGGCTGTGGAAGTCTACGCATTCATTGGACTATACTCGCAGTTGAAATACGAGGATAAGTTAGTGATAGTAAAACAGCTCTTCCACTGGCAGTGTGAGCAGAAGGAAAAAAATCTGATATGTTGCACTCGCATGACTTTCTCTATTCTTGTACTATCCATTCTTATAGGCTGTCATTCCTATATCTTCGTTAGTGGAGATGAACATTTGCAGAAATTGCCTTTTTATCCCCTTGTGGGTACAAGAAGAATATTAGAATACTGTAGGCTTTGAGCGATAGTCAAATATTTTACAACTTTGAGATCCCGTTCTCTTTGCACCCTTAATATATAAAAAATGAACAACGATGTTCCATTTCACGAAAGTTTTAAGTTTTCTGAAACTGACACATGTAACAAGGAATATCTCCGAAATGGTTCACTCTGCAACAAAATTTATTGAGACATAAATTATGTGTTTTAGCAAGATCTACATTTTTTGTACAGTAAAACTTTGTCTATCTCTTACGGTTTACGAGTTATTCAAAAGTTATCCAGAGCAAACAGGACTACATAGGTTATAGCGAGAAAATTAAAAATGTACATTCCATTTGTCATACAAATATCTTAAACATATGGCATTTTAATCAAAATCGTTAGAGCCATTTTCAAGAAAATAACAATTTTCGAAAAATGTTCTATGTAAAGGGTAGTTTAGGGTGGGGCTATTTTCTTCAAAATCCTTGTGTCGCATCCTTGAAAGACATTAAACTTAATTACGAACTTCGTCTTCACTTCTCTCTATCTGACGATACTCTTCTTGCGATAACTCATCACTTCTAAAAAGTCGCTCAGCTTTATCTTCCAGTATTTTAAAGCTTGCTGCAATATCGTGCATTGTGGAACTACTGTTCGTTAATTTCTCTTCTAATGCGTTCGTCGCTCGCGTAAACAATCTTTTCATATTCGATCTTTCTTTCTTCAAATATCCATCTCGTCCTGTCGCGGTCGCCAAATGTTTCGGGATGGAATCAAGCCAGTTTTAAGAAAGATGCTTTATTTGTGTTTAGCAGAAACGCATTTTTGTTACAATGGCGGACATTTTATGTAACTAACCCTGCCTAAATTTTCTTAGCAACCAACAAAACAAAAGAAAAAGTAAAAGCTACAGCCATATGTTACCAACTGCTACCAAAACTAGCTAAACTATTTGCATTCGCCAACACTTATCATGTTTGACATTTATCTTGACTGGAAAGCTACGTGCACCAATCCAGAGCAACAAAGTTATTTCCAGTTTAAATACCTAAAATTAAATAGACCAGATTAATAAATGTTTACGCGAAAGAGGCTGGAAATTGCACATATACCCATATTTGTGTAAAATTTAAAGAAGAAATTATATCTCCATTCTGAGATTCTGGCAGCTATGGTAACTTCGATCATTATCTCTTTGGATTTGTCAACCACAAATTTTGAAAAGCTTTGATTACGAAACAGGACTTCTTGGTCCATGACCGAATGAGCAATATGATCTAGCTGAAGCCTTGAAAATTCTATTAAAGCGTGTAGGAAATAGTAACATGAAAATTAAGTGAAGTTTCTTTCTTCAAGGATGCTTAGTTTAAGTGTTAATCCCACAGTGCTCTTTTTCGTAAACAAAAATTAAAAAAGGAAAGAAAAGGTTAAGGGGAACGCTCGAATTGGACTTGTTTACTTTAAAGTCTAAGTAGCTATATGAAGCGCAAGTAGGTCGAATGGATAACATTGTTGTTTGTAATCATTAATATAGGCCAGATTTCAAAATTGGCTGTTTGCTGCTACCGTCAACTTATCATTAAGAGTCTGGTTCATTTCAGCAAGTTTGTACGCCGTAGGGAACACATTTGTAGTCACTTCTGTTTTGTTTTCGAAAGCTCTCCTGCAAAGGTTTCCGAATGTGCTTTCTTTGGAGTTACATAAAATCGTAGTTGCAGCTTGATGATCAGAACTTTCCGTGTGTTTAAATATTTTCTTTCGGAGAGATCGTCTTTTTTTCCGCATTCGTGGAAGATGACACAGAAATTGTAGCCTATTCCTGTGCAATGTTCATCCTCTGTTTCTCTCTGATTCTAAATCTCGTCGCAACCTTAGAAGACAGTACACGTTAAATGGGGCGCAACATTGGAACATGTACTATATGTATGCCTTCTTTTATCTTCGAACCGCAAATCATGTAAGAACCGACTCAGAGTGGCCCTTGAGACATTTGGTAGGGTATCATCACCGTGACAAAATTATATTCAATGTGGGTGATATATTTTCAAACACTAAGGAATGAAGAATTTGCCGCACTATTCCATCATATTGCGTTAACCTAGCGTTTTGTGTTGTCCTGCCCTTTTTGCTTTCTTTTTCGTGGCGTTGTTACAAGTCCTTTCATTAATTCCTTTTTAATCCTATACATGGCTGCTTCTGAACACCCGATAGCCTTACCTGTTACTGCCTCATTAATACTCATTTGACTTGAAAAAATAATCTAACAGAATCATAATTTTTTGGCGTTCCTTACTTCTTAATTTATCAATATATCCTCTCTTCCTAGCTTCCCCCTCCAAAACTACAAATATTTACGGAAAATGTAAAATAAATAACGTAATAACTTCACAGGTTCCACACAGTATAAACACACAATGATAACTTTTACTGCTGTCTTTTGTCTAACGCTTGACACCTTTTATCTGAATAGCTGAATACCTTTTGTTTGCCTTACACGATGAAAGAAAGAGGTTACAGGCCTCTGGTTTCTTTTAACAACTGTCTCTAACCCTCCTCAACATTTGCTCTCGCTTTGTCTCCGATATAAACTCAATAATAAAGAAGTTTCCCACTGCGTAACTTTTGCAGTGCACGGGTATAAAATGTTCCGAAAACATTAATTTAAAAAATTATAACACTTTACAAAGTAAACATAGAAAATTCAAAATAGGTAGATAACGGCACCATAGTTTACTTAGCTAAGAAAAATATAAACGTAGTGTAGCAGTTATTTATTTAGTTAGTGCATGATGAGTATAGAAACAGCAAACATCGGAGTTTTACTTAAAAAAACATTTCTTTAGAAATTTGGGCCTATAGATGTGTATAATGGCCCTAAAAGGGATATAATCTATTAGAGAAAAAAATCGGCAAAGAATAATGTGTTCAAACTTGAAATTTATAACAACTGAATATTTACACCATGCTATTAGGAACCTGCAATAGCGCAAAAGTAGAAAAGGACGAAGCTATCGGCAACTCGTATGCGCTAGATAGAGATATACCCCATTTAACTCCATACTGTCATCTAAGGGTGAGACCATCTATAGTTTCCCAACTTCACATATTCTACAACCAAATTTCTTGTTTTTAATCAATATCCACCCATGTTTTGCACAATATGAATTTTGTTATCTAAAGACCAACAATCAGGGATATCATCTAATTTTTCATCACAGTGTTCACTCGAGGTCTCGTCACACACGCGTTCAGTGCTTTCGTTTCATTTTCTTGGAGACCACGTAAATAATTATTTTTCAACTCATGGCATTTTCTAACTCGAAAAAGCACTTGCACCCTGTGCAGTACACTATCATCATCGGTAAGCCGCTGAGCGAAAACAAAACAATTTGTCGCCGCCTCTACCACTGCAAGTAGCCACAGAACACCTAGTGTAGCTGAACGATATGTACGAATACGGAACAGATGCGCTCAGAGCCAAAGAGTACTGTCACCGCGCCCGCCGCATCTAATTGCCGACAGCCGCAATTGTCACCCATCGCATTATTGTCGGCACTACCGCAAAGGAGCCGAAGGAAAGAGACAGAGAATGGCCGCATTGTTGGGGCGCTTGCCGAAAGAGAGAAAAGGATAGAGGCTACTGGAACCTTCTACTTTGTATCTCACCGCAATAAGTGAACGTTCCTGAAGCTTCCAGAATAGTGCCTGGGAGATATAAATAGCGGTAAAGTATGAGAAGAGGGAGTCAGACGTATGTGAGCGTTGAGTAGTCGTGCCGACGGAGAAGGGACAGTTGTTGTGTTACTAGTTCGGAGCCGTGCTGTTGGTGAATGGGAAAAGACTTTCTTGTTGTTGCAACGAGTGTACAAAGTGACTGTTTACGGAAATAAAAGTGTTTCTTTATCTCGACTACATCTGTCGTATTTACTTCACACCCATACAACAAAAAGTTGCACTGGTGTCAGAAGTGGGATTCGTCGAATTGCTTCTAGTTTCATTACATCGTCAGAAGTTGCAACGTTAGAACCAAGATGGAGGGAGATTCGGGAACCAGGATGATAGCAATGATGAAAGAATTATTCGCCGAAATGAAGACAGAAATGTCCAAGATGAAGACGGCAAACGACAACCTCGCTGCCAAAATGGAAACGTCAAACCACAACCTCGCTGCCAAAATGGAAGCGACAAACAACAACCTCGCTGCCGAGCTGAAAGAAGAAATGAAGGCGGCAAACGACAACCTCGCTGCTGAACTGAAAGACATGAAGACGACAAACGACAACCTCGCTACAGAAATGAAGACGGCAAACGACAACCTCGCTGCCGAGCTGAAGACGGAGCTATCGGCGAAAATTGATGGCGAACTGATTGGCGTGACGGAAGACGTGGAAGAACTCGGCGAAAAGGTGGTAGACCTCTGCCAGCACGTGGACGTCGTGGAGGACGACGGGGAACGTCTTGGCGCCCTGGTAGTAAGAGTTGACGAGAGCGTCAAAGTACTGGATGCCAGGGGCAGACGGAATAGCGCGGAGCCGGGGAGGGAGCACCTAGTGGCCGAGGCGACAGCTGCGCCCGTTTCAGATGATGTGAGGGAAGACGTGAAACAACTCGGCGAACTGATTGGCGTGAGGGAAGACGTGGAACTACTCGGCGAACTAATTGGCGTGACGGAAGACGTGGAACAACTCGGCGAACTGATTGGCGTGACGGAAGACGTGGAACAACTCGGCGAACTGATTGGCGTGACGGAAGACGTGGAAGAACTCGGCGAAAAGGTGGAAGACCTCTGCCAGCATGTGGACGTCGTGGAGGACGACGGGGAACGTCTTGGCGCCCTGGTAGTAAGAGTTGACGAGAGCGTCAAAGTACTGGATGCCAGGGGCAGACGGAATAGCGCGGACCCGGGGAGGAAGCACCTAGTGGCCGAGGCGACAGTTGCACCCGTTTCCGATAACGAAAGTGTACGTCTCGGGGAAGACAAAGGGGCAGTTCAGGGACGTCGTCGAGGATCCTCTGGAGGAGTGTGTCGGGTACGTAACCAACCAGGATATGACGTGGAGGACCGTCAGCAGGGAAGCGCACAAGCAAACGAGCAACACGCGAGAACCGACTTGGCGTGTGACATGGGGGGACCGTCGGAGCCATCCAATCACCTGACGCATAGTGCTGTGAACGGAAGAATGATGGACATCATCTTGAACGGCAGGATACAGGAGAGGCCGTGCCGAGCACGAGTGAACACGAGTGCAGCGGTGGACACGACTCGCGCGGATGTGGTGGGGTTTGTTGCCGGACCCATCGGAAGCAAGGTGGCTGCGAAGGTGCGCCAGAGAGGTCGGCGGACATGGTACCCAGTGAGCCGTTTCCAAGTGCGCAGGATGG
This sequence comes from Tenodera sinensis, assembly GCA_030765045.1. Lineage (NCBI taxonomy): Eukaryota > Metazoa > Arthropoda > Insecta > Mantodea > Mantidae > Tenodera > Tenodera sinensis. The sequence goes on from CM060970.1 coordinate 17,918,322, forward strand.
CCCGTCAACACACCAGGAAGAAGGGCAACTGGACGAGGGACCGTCAAGACCGGCGGTACTGTTGCAGAATTTCGAAGCAGGATGGCATACATCGTCCTACCCAGACCAAGGGACACTATCCAACAGCGATACCTAGGATCGTGCCTCCTGGAGAAGAGGTTCGATGGGATAGTCCGCTGGGGCGCAAGGGAGATGCCGCAGTGATAGTGCTGGTCGGGACGACCAACTCTGAGGAGGGAGCAGTGTCACCGCGCCCGCCGCATCTAATTGCCGACAGCCGCAATTGTCACCCATCGCATTATTGTCGGCACTACCGCAAAGGAGCCGAAGGAAAGAGACAGAGAATGGCCGCATTGTTGGGGCGCTTGCCGAAAGAGAGAAAAGGATAGAGGCTACTGGAACCTTCTACTTTGTATCTCACCGCAATAAGTGAACGTTCCTGAAGCTTCCAGAATAGTGCCTGGGAGATATAAATAGCGGTAAAGTATGAGAAGAGGGAGTCAGACGTATGTGAGCGTTGAGTAGTCGTGCCGACGGAGAAGGGACAGTTGTTGTGTTACTAGTTCGGAGCCGTGCTGTTGGTGAATGGGAAAAGACTTTCTTGTTGTTGCAACGAGTGTACAAAGTGACTGTTTACGGAAATAAAAGTGTTTCTTTATCTCGACTACATCTGTCGTATTTACTTCACACCCATACAACAAAAAGTTACAGTACTAAGAAATCTTTGCTCAGCTCATATGCACACACTGCGGTATTCACGAATTCCAATAGAAAACAGGAAACTTGCTGAGAAGATAGATAGCAAAGCGGTTGTTATGAATTTATTTTTGATGCTTGCGAAGAGGTATCGATCGATTCTAACGCTGCTATAACCTCTTTAAATGTGAGCCAATCGAACAAATATGAATAAAACCAATCAGTAGTTATAAAATCACATTTTATATCTTTTAAGGGAAAATTTTGTGGTTTTTAAATTCTGTTATCAGAAAATGTTTAGGGGAACGCGTCTGTTGGCGTTCCCCTAGAAAAATAGCACTGAATTTCACGTAGAAATCAGGCGCTAATCATTGAACTATTGCCTCCCACGCGTAGGCAAATCCTATTAGGTACTTCGGTAGGTACGTGTATAATCTGTGGTGCATACATTCGTAGGTGTTCTGTGATCCTATCTGTGTGGGATGACTTGATCTGCAGAGAGATCGGTTTAATGTTTAACTGGTCAAATAATGTGGTAGAGGAACAGTATAATACATTCTTTTACCATAAAATTGATAATAAATATTTGTTAATAGCATAATTTAGATTATGGTATAATTTTGATTTGGTTGTCGGTTAAGTTGGTGGCACTGTTATAGTGAACGCCGAACTGAGTGAAAGGGAAGAACGAAGTCTGGAGGTTCTATTATTAGTTGATTATAATAAAACTGGAAAATCGTAACAAAATGAGCTCAATGGCTGAAGAGGTACATATGACAGAAAATGGAGTGGTACTGGTACTGGACAGCGTTGAATCGGAAAAGGAAATATTGTCAATTCTTGAAAGCGGCGCAAATCGTAATGTAGCTAAGGACCGTAACAAACTCAAGTTAAAGAATATTAAGAAAATAGAAAAAACTTGGATAATAAATGATGATCATATGTTGTCAGTGGAAGGGCTACGCCCGGGAGAGAAAAGGGTGAGTAGAGGACTCTTTATACATAAGTGGGTATTTTGCAGGTTAAGATTGCGTATGTGCTAAAAGACTTCTCATGGTCCGAGATATGCTGTGATAAAAGTGAAACAGAAGCACTTGGTTACCTTAGGAGTGGTTTTGGAGCTTAGAAGCCACCCCGTACAACTGCTCCCCCCCCCCCCCCCCCCCCGCCTTTTGTAGGACGTTTTCTTTTGTGGTAAAATTATTGCGAAATGACACAGCTCTATTCCCGCTACTGAGCATGCGCAAAGTGGACTCCTACTTAGTATGCATGGTTTCGTCAGATTACATTAATTAATGCAAAATTATCCATATATTAGTTGCACTACTAAATTATCTACTTAAATATATAATAAATTTACTGAACTATTTAATTGAGTCAGAAACTCGCCTATGTTATAATAAGCATCCCTTTGTATCCAGCTCTTAAAATCTCTTGAAACAATGCATGGACTGTTCTTTTAAATTGGCTGGCAATTTATTTAAATAACATTGTCTCACAGTACTTTACCTCTTTTGTAAACAGGGATATTTTATGTTCAGTAACTCTTAAATTTGTTGGATAATGTTATGTTTTGACCAAAACACTTCAAATATATTTTCCCGCACTTTTAACATTATATTGCACTGTTTTATTGCACAACTATTCAGAATACACCTTTAGGAATAATAATTGACACACATAATATGTAATTTATTAATGTAAATGTCTGTAAACTACACTTTATTGAGGCAAAGTGAAGCAGTCAAACAAAGTTATCTACACACACTTCACTGAAAGCATCATGGGATCTGTGCTCTCTGCTACATCCCTTCCCTTTCCTGTCCAGATGTTGCCAACATTGGCACTCGACACAGAAGCATGCATACTATTTCCTGCATATGTTGCTGGTATAGTTCCTGTATTTCATATGATGGCAATACTATTTTGCCTGCCCTCTCCTATCTCATTATGTCCCATCTACATGCCATCACTATAGGTCGTCTGCTTTCTAACAAGGTTTGAAAAAAGATTATTTGCGTGTTTTTAAGAGTTTAAGGAAGCAATATCATGATCTTAAAACAATATATTGATGTTATTTATCAAGGCACCTAACATTCCCTAACGTGTTTGTTCAAATTGCGTAAGCTTTCATGGCTGGTGTCATAAAATACAAAATGATTATCTGGGCATGTGGGCCATGGTCTAGTGGAAAATCTCCTTCCTGATGTTTCGTTCGAAACTGTGTCGAACATCCTCAGTGGTTTGACCGTAGCACTTTGCACTTTATCAGTCATCACTGAAACGTCTGGAAGAAAATTTTCTACTAGACCGCTGCCCACAAGCCTAGAAAATAACTTTGTATTCTAAATGACTATTTTTACTGATATACAGTGTGCTCTGACGTCACAGTGGTATCAAATTTTTGGTTTGTATACAATACTTCCTCTACTATTATACATAGCAGAGAAAGCAATAACCTTAATTATGGCAGATGTATTACATATGTACCTATGTAATTATTTATTGTAATGTTTTTTTCTAGAATGACATTGAGATCAAACATTCTCTATCTTCTGCAATTTCCATAACAGGAAAAGAAAGCTAAATAAATTAATCACACTTCTCTTGTAAAATAACTTCTGTAATTATAGGAAGTGCATGCTAATAAAATTGTAATTTTCTGAAGTGTGATAGTCCATTTACCTGGAATGATTTATCAAAAGATTTACTCAAGTAGCAAAGGCGTAATGTCAAACATAACATAGCAATGGCCTGTACATGAAAGATGGCTCACATTCATTGCCACTATCTGCCTAAAGAAATCATCAACCTCTCAACTTCTTAGTTTCAATAAGCTGTCTTTTTCACAGTTACTATCAGCAACTCTTTTTTATTTTGTATTATAATTTTTTTAAGTTTAACGTCCTTTAATCTGGTAGGTTATAGCAGACAATGAATGAATAGGTGAAATGATGCCCAAACTAGCTCAAGGTTGATTGAGCTTAAAACTATCCAACATTTGTCTTCTCAGAATAAAGGAAAGTCCTTACCCATATAACTCACCCTCCCCTTATGCTTGTCAATGAATAAAACTACCTTCATTATGGCCTGATTGCTTCTATTATATTTGCAGTGAGTGTACTTCATGTGAATTACTAGCATGCATGAACATGATAGGGATGTCTATGTTGCACGTTCTTCCAGCTCGTCGTATTCTGTTGGGCAGAACATACTTAACCTGATAGCTCTTCCTGCGACGGCCAAATGACGTGAACATAGTTACATCTTTGACATATTTTCTATGATGCCTGTTGGCATCTAATAAGATGTAGTGGTTTCGTGTGCAGATTATCATGTAAAATCCTGTAAAATGAATAAATAATCTATGAACACTATGTGAAATAAAAACTAAATTAACATATATTCTTTTCACATGAAATTATTACAAAATTGTAACAAATTATAAATAAAAAACTAGTTAATACTCTTACCTGTCAATGCATTGCAGTGAATTTGTTTCCCTAACTGCATCCCTTGTACCCCATGTGTATGCTCGCTCCTTCCATCACTTTGTATTCCCTGCACAAAGCTAAGGGAGGCAGTTACATTACACTTTACAAAATTGCAGTGGAAGTTCCTACTTCCTGAGATTGCTTGTAGGGGAAGTGTTAAGTGAATTTGAAGTGAGGTGCAGTGCTTGGGGACCATGCTATTGATAAAACATATCTGAAACATCAGTGTACAAGGGCTGTATCAGAAGCACTCAACCTAACAAGGAAAGCACAAAAATGTTGAGGAAAAGCATGTTTATTTCTCTACAGTCTCCTTTCAGCTTGATACACAGTTCTCAGCAATGCTGAATAGCTTCGATATCCTGTTTATAGTGACGCCAAGCCATTTCTTCAAGTTTGGAAAGAGAAAATAATCAGAGGGAGCAAAATCTGGCAAATGGGGTCCACGAGGAAGCTATTTCAACTTAAACTCATTGATTTTGGACATGGCGAGAATGGATGTGTGAACTGGTGCATTGTCTTGAAACAAAACTTTCTTGTTTGCTAGATGTGGCTGTTTTCGCTTTACTTCATCACTCAAATGCTACAACAAGTTTGCATAATACTCACCATTGATTGCTTTTCCTTTTTGGAGGTAATCAATGAAAATATCTCATGTGCATTCCAAAAAACTGACACCATGACCTTGTCTGCGGATGGAACTATCTTCGCTTTCTTTGGAACCAATTCTCCCCTTTCAATCCACTGTTTGTTCATCTCAGGTATGAAGTGATAGACCCATATTTCATCCATGGTTGTGAATCGACACATCGAAACATCACCAAACACCTAACTGAAACATCTTCACAATGCTGTTTTTGCTCCATTGTGAGCAAACACGGCATCCATCTTGTGCATAGCTTTCTCATGTCCAAATTTTCAGTCAGTACGTGATATACAGCACTTTTTGAAATATCTGCAATTTCTGCTAGTTCATGTACTTTTAGTCAATGGTCATCCAATACCATTTTGTGGATTTTTGGTCCACTGCTGTGATGTTCATTTTGGTGGCACATATGGCCTGCTTAAACTCTGCCACCCAATATTTTACTGTTGTAAACAAAGGAGCAGACTCCCCCAGAGTAGGCCCTAGTTCAGCTGTAATGTTAATTGCACTAAGGCCTTTCAAATAAAAGTATCGTATCGCATAACAATGACCAGTTTTATCCATGTTCACAAATTTGCTGAGAGTATTCACTATTGACAAACACTAAACAGTGTGGCATCATTGAACTTCAAACTTAAGCTTTATAAGGTTGGTACTTTCTACCATAGTCATTTGTTTGAAACAACAATTGCTATCTATACATCAGGTTGTGTGCATCTGGGACAGCCCTCATAGTTAAACCCTAAACATTGCCAAACTACCAGATTTCACTCCTTACATTAGATTGCACTCTCATTCCTGCATGCACTCTGTACATGTCGTTCTCTGCTGTAATTTTACTATAAAAGAAAACCTAAACAGGGAGTGTATGGGTTACAGGATCCCAAAATAGTAATCTCTACCTACTTTGTATGCAATTCCTAAGGTATTCTCAATTTTTTACTTATTTTTTTCTTTTAATATTTTGAGACTAAGTGGGAAAGAAATCTCTGGGAACTGCTAACCAAAATGAGAAGTAACACCCAGTCCAGCCAATGTGCTCGATTGGCAATGTGGGTTTAGTTACATAGATCCTACAGCTATGTTTCAACTTCGCTTGTCTTATAAAAAACATCGCTCAGTTATGCTTTGTGACTTAGTACCCTCAATACTTCAGGTATGGTAAATGGATCATGTGGTAGTGTTTGTTACTAATATGTTGGCTGCTCTGCATAGCTTTGCATTTGCAAAGAGCTGAAGGTAGAAAGTGACATCTGCAGGGAACTTGGGTGAGTGAGCTGAATTAAAATACAGTGCATTTGTAGATTGGCTGGACCGCCCCATGGTGGCAGTGGACCTGGATGCCTCCGCCAGGGTCACATGTAAATGACCGGCAAATCATGGGTATGGAACACTAGCTACTGTAGTAACTTACATTAGGTTTACCTGCATCACAACAGATGTTGAAATTGATGACCTTCAACGAGAACACATTTCCTATATCTCCAAAAACAACTTACTGGCAAGCGTTCACATTGACTTATTGCCTGTATTTCTCTCATGATTTGGTCCTTCAATTCTTGTAACGTGTGCGAATTTGATGCTTGTGTTTTTTTCTTTAATGTACCTCCTAAATACAATCATATGGAGATAGGTTAAGAACAAGGTGGCCACAATCCTCAACTAATTATTCTGTCACAATATACACTTCCCAATTCATGCATAGAATTTGCAGCAGTGTGCACTATAGTTGAATCCTGCTGAAACCAGCTACACAATCTTTCATTTGTTGTTAGTTGCAAGAAAAAATTTAAAATGATGCAAATCAACTGTTGTTGTAAAATATGGGACCAATAATTCTATATGTGTTCACTCACACCAAACTTCAAATTTTGCAGCATGATGAAGAACTTCATGAATAGGGAGCAAACCTTCATACAGGGATCAAAAGGTTGCAGAGTTTGGACTATAGGAAGTGGTTAGTTGAAGTTAGAATAATTACATGTTGTTCAACTATTATGTAGATTGTATTAGAAGTGCTCCAATTTTCTCCCCTTTTCAAGTGTTGAAGAAATATTCAAGGGTCTCTTTTTGTTTTGGAAATGTGGTCACCCTAACCTTGGATCTTTTACTCTGGCAAATGTTATGCATTTTCTTCTTCCTCACTGCGATCCCTCCTCCCTTAAGCCCTGTACAGACGAAGGTATTTCTTGTACAAGAGATGGTGCCACAGGATAGTACATCTTGTGCCACCAAATTGTATGCCATCTAACATAGATGTTTGTATGCATGGCACTTTAATAGCAATATGTGTTAAGAAAATTGCTGACGTAGATGATACAAATGCAGTAGCTGCTGCCACAATTATTCATTGGCATTGAAAAAGAAGAAGAAGACAGTGTGGACTCAATCACGGATGCTAAGATTTGATGAAGGAGGTCAAGAATTCCATAGTTTAATGAATAACTTGTCCATGCAGACTATCTGCTGGTGCTTTTTCTGGGCTGAATATGGTCCAAACAGAAATTTTTCAAAGTATTGCACTGCGAGTTTGTAAATTTGCTGTACTCTAAAGCCACATTTTTAGGCTTGTTTACTTTATCAAATTTTGTAATAACAGTGGTGTGCAAACTTTTCACCTTATGAGAGCAGTGACTTGGATGAGATATTGTGCACAAATCATAAGTTTCTTGTTGGCACCAAAGTCGTACATCTATTCTGTGTATAATCCCAGAAATTCATCACCTATTTCTTAGAGCATCATTGGAAGCAGGTAAAAGCTGTAGTTTTATTTTGATTCATGGAAAATGGAAAAAAGTGAACTTCATATTTGCATAAAACAATTTGTTGCTTGGTAGGACGAAGGAAACAAGAAAAGCTGAAAAACTATTATGGGGGCCCTGCTCCATAACATGGCATGGGTCCTAAGTGGTTTATAGAATTTTGAAGTGGCTATTCAAGCCAAACAGAAGCTGAGCACACAGAATGGCCTGTGGAGGTCACAACAGAAGAAATGGTGAAGAAGTTCACGATAATGACAAAAGACTGATGAGTGAAAATTTATGAGATAGTGAACATACTACACATCTCAAAATGAGCAGGTATGTAATATTCTGCATGAGTATTTGGGTATGAGAAAGCTGTCAGCAAGATGCGTGCTGCAACTGCACACAACTGACAAGCAGAATCATGTAACTATTTAATAAAAATGTTTGAACATGTTATAGCACAATCCAAATGGATGTTTGCAGCGATATATCACAGTTGATGAAACCTGGTTCCGTTACTGTCAACCTGAGACAAAGCAACAGGTCCTTTGGCAAACATGCTCCAAAGAAAGCAAAAGCTTGTTTCGTCGGCAGGAAAAATCTTGGCAGCCATTTTTGGGATTCCCAAGGAGTGATATTTATCCGCTACCTGAAAAAGGGTAAAACAATCACAGGTTCATATTATGCCGCAATACTGGATCAATTTCACAAAGAACTGTATCCCATCTGACAAAGAAAAATGTTCTCTTTTACCAAGATAATGCATCGACACAATGTCTGCATTGCCATTGCAAAATTTGTCGAGTTGGGCTATCCACCATATTCTCCAGATTTGGTGCCAAGTGGCCTCTTCCTCTCTGCACACTGAAAAATTGGGTGAGTGGGAAGAAATTCACATTCAGTGAAGACATCATGCCAGAAACAAATTTGTGGTATGCAGACTTTCAAAAATCATACTTTTTTTTTAATGTTTAAAAAAATTGAAATCTTGAGCAAGTTGTATTGATTATTTATTTATGCCAACAAACTTACTGTTGGTGTTTTTAAACACACAAACCATGTGTGGGCAATGTTTGAGAGGTAGAACTGCCTTTGTGGTTTACTGGGGAAAATACAAACTGGTTTGAGAATTCAATGTCATTCTGGCAGGTTGTCACAGTAGCGTAATGGTTAGATTACCCACCTGGTAAGTGGAAGGTCTGTGGTTCAAATCCCAGCTGTGGCATTGAATTTTTAAGTTCCAGTTCTACCCCTCAAAAAGCTGTATTGAGTTAAAAGGAGATTATATTGAGAAATGAAGTTGATATTTTGGAAAAATATATTATTTTTTAAAAAAATTCAGACTTTTAAAATCACCCTTTGTGTTTATGACCTCCATATTTGTGAAAGGCCTTATTTCCTTTAATGTGTCACACACATTTTCCAAAGTTCTATGTCTTCCATGTTTATTATGATACAACAGTAACTTGTAGTAGCATGTTTTGTTGCTGTAAGCTTCAATGAGCTATGGCAGCTTTGGACCATTCCATGTTTAGAAATGTACTATCTGTCTGATGAATGAATGCAGACAGCAAGCAGGGGAAACTCCTGCAGAAACATAACAGTTAAGCCATATTACGTCACGATTCCTGTTGTGTAGCAAGGGCAGGTCCCATGTTTACCTGGCCAGGGCACAGAAGCACCTTTACCTGAAAACTGCACTCTCTCATCAGACAGATAATATAGGAAATACTAAATTACAAATAAGCATCATAGGGGAGACACCCAAGTGATTGTTATTAATAGTATTGTAACAAATAACAAGTCCAGTTTCTTCTAAAACTGAATCACAATACATAGTTCTCTGTTTTATTGTTAACACAGTTTACAACCTTGCAACTCACAGCTGTTCTGTTCTATCATAACCTTGACACAAATACTGCTCACTGTACACAAACAACTCTGTGCTCAAACAAAAAACTGGCTACTTGCTTGTGCTGTTAGTTATATAGTCCAGGCGAATTATCAGTAAATTTTCTGGTGATACATGTTTCTTGAAGCTTCTCAAGCTGTCTGGAGTTGCCATTTGTTCTGGTCCGCTCATTGTCGCTGGCTGCTTGTTGTTTAGCGACTGTGCTTACAAGCAGTGATGTGAGGGAGATAACAAATACTACCTCTTTTGTCCATCCAGGCACTGCAACTGTATAATAAACTTTAGCAATCAGCACAACATTTAAAACCAGAACCACTATCTAAGAGTGTTCGTTGAAATGGCTATCAGATGGTAAGGAATATAGCATCATTTACTGACATGCCGTTTGGAAGCAATTTCATGATATGCCAGTAAATAGCATGAAATATCAAACATACACAGGGAGATATTTTTAATGTGGCACCATCTTGTATACAAGAAATGTCTCCATCCATACAGGGCCTTATTTTAGAAAATATTCTTTTCTGAAATCCCCAATTGATGTTCAACACATTGGGTGATAAGGCGTATCCTTATCGCATGTCTCTGCCCATTCTACTTCTGCCAACACATCTCCTGATATGAGTCAGTTGAATTATATCATAAAGGCTCAAAAATTCTAAAGAAGCTTTTGCTAAATGGTAATGACATAATTAACCACTAGGCTACCTTATGTGAAGGTACAATAACTTGGAATAATCTTTTTATAAACATTGAATTAATCTAGGTCCTGGGACTGATGCTAATGAAGAAATTTGGTCCAAACAAGAACAAGATCAAACCACAACTGGGGAATGATGGATGCACATATGTCTGCTTCAAATCAGCAAAAGATATGAAAATAGCTAAGAAATTGCTGAATACCAGAGGCATTTTAAATCATAAAGTTACAGCTAAAGAGGTAAGCTGTCTGAAAATGTAAAACAGTGGAGCTCTTAGTGGGTACCACAACAAAGAATGATACAATCCAAAGCAAAGCATAGCATTTATTAAGTATAATATAATGAATACAAAGAACACAGTTACTCAAAATGTTCTCTTTTGGTGGCCACACAGGCTTTCAAATGGCACCGCCTGATCTATAGCAGCATGTACAACATTTATGTCCTAACTCCACACTGTTTACTTCAAATCTTGTTTAAGAGTCTCCAGATTTTTGTGTTGTGTCAAGCAAGCTTTACTGTTAATGATGGTACCACAGTTGGTAATCCAGCAGATTCAGATCTGTATTTCCTGATGGCCAATCTTGGTGCACTGTAAACTTGGGAACATTGTCCTACAGCCACTCTTGCACCTGCATGTAGAAGAACCCAGCATTATATTATAAGTTTCACTAAGGAGGACATTTTGAGTAACTATATGATGTTTGTATTCACTATATTATAGTTAATAAATGTTTTAGATAGTGTCATTCTTTGTTGTGCTGCCCACGTTTATAGTTTTGACAGAACTTATGACTATGTATATACATACAGTATTACAGGTATAATAGGTTATGTGGATTGTAATAATTGGCCAGCTCTGTACTTGAGAGAGAGAGAGTGAGAGGGAAGGAGGTGGGGAGAGAGAGAGAGACTGAAAACAATGAAGTTCAGTATGTTCCAAAGAGGTAACACAAAAGATTATTAAGAAAATCTACAATCTCAAATTACTCTTATGTAGAAAATTTATCCTAGCTATGATTTTTTATTACAGTTCTATTTAAGGGATTTATGTGATAAAATTTATATAGTTAGTTTTTGAGAATAGCCTGTTGTCTTTTCATTCAGCAGGAATTTCATACAAATGGCAAACTATAAGATGGAGAAAAACTGTTGTTGTCATTCACTAATGGCACTGGGGATTTATTGATCTGTATAATTTTACCCCTTGCTTCCCAATATAAAGTCTGCAGGTTGTCACTTTTAAGGCCTTTGCATTTGACAAGATGCTGTTTGTTCAGGATGACAAAGTGCTCTTGGATGTAGGTAGGCACGTATCTTGTGAAGGTGTTCTGCAAGGCAGTTGTGGCCAGTTGCCATCCTAAATAGGGCCACTGGAGTTTTTCTTGGCATTTTTTATATGTCAACTCTATCTCTAATATTCTTTTAATTTATCTTCATCAAGTCTCTGCTGTCTTTTGAAATGTTGCTTAATGTTGTTTAATTGTTTGTTTAGTTCTGTTCATCCTATGGGTTTTATTTATAGAGAAAAACTTATTGAACAAAAAATGTAGAACTCTTTAAACATATAATTTGTTTTAAATGTGGTGCTCGCCATTTCAAGTTTTTCAATATTTAAGTAATTATTTAAAGTGCTGTCGTATTCAATTCACAATGTGATGGGAAGCATATGGAATTTCAAGGCAAGCATAGCTACCCAATTTTAACCATTTGACTATCACTTTGGTATTCCCAACTTTGTGAATGGCTATTGAAATCACCAATCAAAATTGTTTTTCGGTGTGTATTTATTACATCCAGACAAGGGTTGTTATTTGGTAGGTTGTATATTCCATATATGGTGTAATGTGAATTTTCTTTCCAAATTTCAGTTTGGATAATTTCTGCTTTCTCTTCTTGTTGCATTTCTTTTATAACTTTAAATTTTGATGAGATGTTTGTCCACTAGAGTTCCACTAGCTATTTGATCTGATTTGGGTAGAACATAGATATTGAATGTAGAAATTTGATAGTATTTCAGTTGATCTTTTGAAACATTAGCTTCTTGAATAATAAATACATCTGTTCTTTTATCTTCTAGATTATTTGTAGTCCCACGTTTTTACTCTGTGTAAGTCCTCCTGTACTCAATTGGAGAATTTGAGGATGTTCTGCAAATGATGTCATGCAATGCCCCCACCCAGAGATCCGAAAGAGGGACTATTTTATGCCTGGAATATTTATCTGAATTATTTGAATAGCATAGGTATAACTGTTTTTTAAGTGGACACCAATTTTTTGCTTGTAATGGTGGTTACATTGTCCACTCACGTAAACACCCGGTATGTCTGGAGGGACATATCTGTTGGTTAATGGGTCCATCGGACCTGGCCGGGAGGGGTTTTGAAGTCCATAGACTTTTTTCTCAATCACCACTTGTGGAACATTTCTACGTATGACAGGCCACCGTAAGAGATTAAATAGCATTTCCTCTATTTCTGATGTTATAGTTATACCACTATTATTCAGTCATTTGTGATCATTTGACCAGGTAATTTGTGATCAGGGTTTTCTTCCCCTAGCCTTTAAAGAACCAACTTCATCCTGCAAGGCAGCAGCTAGGTCATCTCTTCCGCCTTCGGTGTTGTTGGGAACGTTGTTCCTCTTCTGTCATTGAAACCGCTGGATGTCCTCTTCTGGATAGCTTCTTCGTCTGACCATACCTTTGGCCTGTCCAGCTTGGGAGACCCTGTCAGTAGCTATGCTACTGCTGGCTTACCCCAAAGGACCATTGTGGCATGGAAGGACCTTCACCAACCTACAATTCCTAGGACTCACAGTGAATTATGCATTGAGTGAACTTACTGAAAAAGCTGATTATAGAGAAGCTGCAAAAGAAGTATATAGATATGTAAGTAAAATCACATTCAAAAAGAAATCAGGGAAGTTAGCAGGAAAAAGCTTACTTCCAATAATTCTATTGCTGAGGCCTCCAATAAGCATTATAGCTCTCAACATAAACTTTCCTCTGAAGCAAAAAAAAAAAAACAACAAAGGAATATCACAAAAATATCTAAAAATATTTTAAAAATGCCAAGAACAAACAAATGATATATACGAATTCAACATAAGTGAATTAAATTCTACTATACCAAGGTTCAGGGTATGAGCGATACAAACCAGATGTACCTCACATCACATGTTTCGGCATGCTGTGTTGCAACATTGTGTGGGTTTTACGAACTCTTTTCACATTATAGCATTCTGGAGACATCGTTTCTATTTTCGTTAATAATATAGCACACTAATAATCATCAGTTAACACACTTTGTCAAATTATTTAATTTCTAACTATATGGTTCTGAACAAGACGAACATGACACATATAACTGAGAGATGGCAACCATGTGCTTCATGTGCAGTTGTCACATTGTGCTTTAGCAGACGAAAACCAATTGAAAGTTTAGTGAAAACAGTAAAAATAAGCTGTGCATTTGTTTCCAATTTTACATAATAGAACTACTTATACACTTAGTTATTTCGTTTGATAATAGATTTGTTGAAAATTTAAAAAAAGAACTTGAAACATTAACTTTCATGGCTAAACCTGACAATGATGCAACCTGTTCCCGGACCAGATAAAATACATGTTGAATTTCTGAAGCATCGTAGACAAAAGGTAAGAAATGCAGTACTGAAATTTACTTAACCTATCATGGACCTCTAATGTACTGTACTTACAGAGTGGAGAAAAGCAATAATTATCCCTATTTAAAAAAAAGAAAAACAAATTGCCTGACAATATAAATAATTACAGACCAATTTCCTTAACAGTGTCATTGCATAAACAGCAGCACGTATGATCTCAGGGATGTTAAATTGGTTCTTATAAAGTTATAACGTACTAACAGCAACACAAACAGGATTCAGACAACACCTATCTACAAAAGAACTATCCCAAGATGTCAAAGAATCTTTCAACAAAAATCAAGATATGCTGTCAGTTTTCATTGATTTTGAAAAAGCGTGTGATTCAGTATGGAGGTATTAACTACTCGAAAAACTCACAAAACTATGCATTCAAAATAACATGTTAAACTGAATTACCCACTTCCTTTCTCAGCATTTCTGTGCTACAAAATATGACAGTACATCCAAATTCCAACAAATAAAAATGGGCCTCCCACAAGGTGCAGTACTGAGTACAACCTTGTTTAACATCTACATCTATGTTCTTCCCTTCGCTGTATCGAGCACAGAATTAGAGGACATGATCATGTGCACATCTTCCCCACAAATAGTCAAATCCAAAGCCTCAATGGAAAAGGCTCTAATCCTATTAGAAAAGTGGACTGACAACACTTTGATGAAAATAAATATTGATAAAACAACATTCCAGATATTAACCAAAAACACAAAATCTCAGAACAAAATCTACAGTTCAAGAAAACAAACCTAAGGCAAACATACAAAACAAAGTATTTAGGAACAATTTTTGATTCAAAATTATCTTGGAGAATGAAGCTGCAGACTCACTTGCAAAGAAAGGCACAACAATAAAACAGTCTAAATTCAATTTCTCATATTCCTCAATAAAACGCTTGATCATTAAAAAATTTTCTCATTCATACCTACAAGAAATAGAAACAAATGCCAAAGATTAAAAATGGATTACACTACTTTCCAACCCAGATATAATCCCCCAGAGACCAAGGAAAACAGCGGTTGCAGCCTTCCGACTATTGACAAATCACGACTGCTTAGCAAGTCATCTCTACAGAATAGGTATCTCAGCCTCACCAATATGTGTCCTTTCTAACGATCCAGCAGAAATGAACGAAGACCACTTGAAGACCTGTGAAGCATTAAGATCAGAAGAAACTACAGTTCAAAAGTATTGGAAAGCACGAATGCTAATGGCTTCATTGCCAGATGCAAGGCACTAGAAAACAACAACAAATCATTGAAGCAGTAGTATCCAAGACAACGAAAACATTTTCAATCTTAAAGAAATTAAGTGGGGTAGTAACCGGCAGACTCTGAACACCATGTACAAAACATTCATCAAGCCAATACTACTCTAAAATGCAGAGGTAATAATTATTGCAAATAATTCTAACCTAAACCGTCTAGATGTATGCCAAAATCAGGCCCTGCAACTAACAACTGGTGCAGCAAAATTAACTCCAATCACGGCAATGCAAGCCTTAACCCAGAATCCTCCGGGAGGAGCGGGGACTAATACACCATAAAAAATGCTACGGTTAACAACAAAATGAGGGGAAAAAATTGTTACAACCAACCAAGTTGAAAACAAATAGGTTTCCTATCTAAAATTTGCGGAATTAAAAACAGATTTGAGTCTTTCTAAATGTTGTTGTTTTCTAGTGCCTTGCATCTGGCAATGAAGCCATTAGCATTCGTGCTTTCCAATACTTTTGAACTGTATTTCCTTCTGATCTTAATGTTTCACAGGTCTTAAAGTGGTCTTCGTTCATTTCTGCTGGATCGTTACACAGGACACATATTGGTGAGGCTGAGATACCTATTCTGTAGAGATGACGTGCTAAGCAGTCGTGATTTGTCAATAGTCGGAAGGCTGCAACCTCTGTTTTCCTTGGTCTCTGGGGGATTATATCTGGGTTGGAAAGTAGTGTAATCCATTTTTAATCTTTGGCATTTGTTTCTATTTCTTGTAGGTATGAATGAGAAAATTTTTTAATGATCAAGCGTTTTATTGAGGAATATGAGAAATTGAATTTAGACTTTTGTTTTATTGTTGTGCCTTTCTTTGCAAGTGAGTCTGCAGCTTCGTTCCCCATGACTCCACAGTGTGCTGGAATCCATTGGAGATGAACAGTCTTATTAACTTTTTGGAGTTGTGTTAACATTTTGTAGCATTCTCTAATTTTTGTTGACTTCTTTGTAGTATTTGAACATATTCCCTGAATTGCAGCTTTAGAATCCGAAAGAATTACTGCCTTGTTAAATTTATTTGAGGGAAGATTTAATAATTGTCGGAGAGCAATGTGTATAGCCTCTATTTCTCCATCATAATTTGTTGTGTCTCTGCCAACAGAATGATAAAAGGAAAAATGTGAACACATAACTCCAGCTCCAGTAGGGTTTTCCTTGGAGGATCCATCAGTATATATGTGCAGCCATTCTTCTGTGGGATACCTAGTACTGATTGTTTCCAGAGCTAGAAGTTTTTGTATTTCTTTTGGTGTTTCTGATTTACTTATTTCCGCTATTAATTCCAAATTGAAGGTAGGTTGCAATAATTCCAATGGATTTTCTCTTATAAGTAGATTTTCTCTGGTGTTAGGAATGTTCAATTTGGATTTAATCTGTGTTACCTTTTCTAGGAAACTACTATGAGTTTTAAGGATTCAAGGGGGGAGGTTCTCTTCTGTCCATTTAGAGTTTGACAGTCGTAACATTTTCTCGTGTTGGAGCAATGCTTGTTCTTCTATTTTTGT
This sequence comes from Tenodera sinensis, assembly GCA_030765045.1. Lineage (NCBI taxonomy): Eukaryota > Metazoa > Arthropoda > Insecta > Mantodea > Mantidae > Tenodera > Tenodera sinensis. The sequence continues at coordinate 17,934,979 of CM060970.1, forward strand.
TGTTATTGATGGGTCCGTGTTAAGGCAAGCATGGCATCAATAGGTGTGGATTTAACTGCTCCAGTGATTAGGCGAAGAGCCTGATTTTGTATTTGTTCAAGTTTATTGATGTTAGCATTTGCTGCTGTTATTAAAGCTTCAGAACAGTACAAGAGGTTTGGTTTAACATACATTTTGTATGTTGTGTTAAGGACTCTCCTTGAGCAGCCCCATTTAGCACCAGCTAACCTTTTCAGGATTTGCAGCTTCTTTTCAGCCTTTTCTGAGATGTTTGTTATATGTTTTTTCCAACTTAGCTTTCTGTCGAAAGTGATGCCTAAGTATTTGGGATCATCAACTGCTTTGAGTGGTTTACCATTATAATTTATGTTAATATTAACTGGTTTGTATTTTAGTGTAAATAATTCATAATTTGTTTTTTCCACATTGATAGTCATGAGGTTTTGGAGCTCCATTCATGTACTTTGTTTAGGGCTGTTTCTATTCTGTCTTTAATTAATTCAGATTTTTTTGGAGAGCCTGAAGTCCAAATGACTACATCGTCAGCAAATAAAGCAATTTTGGTTTCTAAAGTTTTTATTATTGATGGAAGGTCATTTATATATATGTTAAAGAGTGTTGTGCTCAGAACAGCACCTTGTGGAAGTCCTCGGTGTGTTTGTTTATATTTGGAAATGTATGTATTATATTTTGTGGCACAAAATCTTTGTGAAATAAACTGAGTTATCCATTTAAGCATATTACTTTTCACACCTATTGATTGCAACTTCTCAATTAATTTGTTTCTCCAGACTGAGTCATATGCTGATTTAAAATCAATGAATACTGCCAAGGTATCCTCCTTTCTATTGAGGCCCAAATGACCTTATTGTCGACGGGCCCTTAAATTTAACACTCCACTCCACTCCTTTCTATTGAAAGCTTGCTTGATGTCTTGGCTTAGTAGGAGTACATTTTCACTTGTACTATGATTCTGTCTGAAGCCGGTCTGTGAACTATTAATTAAGTTGTAATATTCTAGGAACCAGTTAAGTCTAGATGCCACCATTCTTTCCATCACTTTAGCAATAACACTGGTCAAAGATATTGGCCTGAAACTATTAATATTGTTTGAGGGTTTGTTTTTCTTTAAAATCGGGATGATAATGGCTTTTTTCCAGTCGGAAGGTACAGTCATTCTCCAACACGTGTTATACAGTTTAAGTAGGATTTCTTTTCCTTTCCTGCCAAGGTGTTTAATAAACTCTGGGTGGATCTTGTCAGGTCCTGGAGATTTTTTGTTCTGTAATTGTTCTATTGCTAAATCTAGTTCTGTTTCGTTAAAATCCTGAATAAAAATATCATTTCGTATATCTTTTGGCTTATTAGTTTCTCTGATAGTTTTTTGGATAGCTTCATCTTGTTTTTTATACGCTTGGGGTATTCTTTGTGACTGAGCATAAAACTTGTTAAAGGATTCTGCTATTTCCCTATCTGTAGTTAAGCTTTTGTTATTATGTTTTAATGGTTCACTTGTATTTTTTGATAATTTTGTTTTATTAAGGAATTTGTATATTTTATTTCCATCTTTCCTATAGTCCATATGTTCTACAAAATTTGTGAAACTGGCCCTCTTTGCTGTAATTAATTCTTTCTTAAAAATGGCTGCTTTTCTTTTCCAGTTTTGTACATCTTCTGGACACTTGGTTCTTTCGGCTTTGACTCTTGCTATATTTCTTTCGTGTTTTAACTTAGATAAAGATGATGACCAAAAGTAGCTATATTTCTTTAACTTTCCTTTGGGGATATGTGTTTTGGCTGCTGTCAATAATATTTCACAAATTTTTTTATTCATTTCATCTGTTGACTTGAACTCTGATTCTAACAGTATATTACACTTCCCTTCTATCTCATTTTGGAAACTGGACCAATCTGCTTTTTTAAAATTCCAAGAAGTTTTAATTTTTGATTTGTTACTTTTATTTATTAGACCTCTTATGGAGTTTATGGTGATCCTGTGGCCTGAACCTGAGTCTTCTATTATTTCTCTTTTTGTATTGTCAATTATGTCAGATGACACCATCAGAAGATCAGGATTTGTACCTGAACCATTATAATGAAGGTATGTGGGTGGATCATTTGGATTAAATATTAATTCCATTGTTGATGAGTTTAATAGGTCTTCTATGACTCTTCCTGCTGAATTTATATCTCTGTAGCCCCACCTAGGGGAGTGTGCATTAAAATCACCTATTAAAATACTTTTAGGTTCTATGGGAATAGAATTTAGATCTAGTGTATTGTCTGGAGGATTGTAGATACTGTAAATTTTATAGTGGTAGTTACTTTTCCATACTTCAATTTTAACTATTTCTGATTTATCTTGTTCTTCCATTGTTTTTTGGATTTGGATAGTAGCTTTCATATTTCTTTTAATTCCTGTAAGAATACCACTTGCTATTTGACGAGCCTTTGGAAGTATATGTGTAGTGTACTGATCCATTTCAAAGTATATTTCCTGTTCTGATATATTGGCTTCTTGTACTGTGAAGACATCTATATCTTGGTCTTTTAATATTTTCATTAGCTCTTGTTTTTTAGGCTGGGACATGCCTCCTGCATTCCATTGTAGAATTCTTAAAGTATTGGAATTGTTGTGATGAAATTTGCCTAAAGATGTCCCCACCCGGAGATCCGATTGGGGGACAGTTTTAACTCCAGAATATTTATCTTTAGGACTCATATTCATGTATGTGGCTTTCATGTAACTGTTTTCTTAACGGGCACCAGTTTTACAATGTGGCAGTTACATCACCCGACTTAAACCCCCATTTTGCAAGGGGGACCACACCTATTGTTGGTCAACGGGTCCATCGGACCTAGCCGGGAGGACTAAATAGGTGGTATTTAGATCCACCGACCTTCCCCTCATGTGCCTCTGAGGGATGCTGTTGTGCTGTGATAGGCCAGCACATATGTAAATGACATTTCCTCCATTTTAGATGGAACAGTTATACCGCTGTGATTCGGTCCCCAGAGCCTCATCTGTTAAAAGCAGGGTGCACCACGGGCAGGATGAGGATGGGAATTGGGTAGGAGAGGCTATAGGAGGCGCATCACTACCCAATCTTAAGCATATGTCATTTTAATCAAAATCGTTATAACCATTTTCAAGAAAATCAAAATTTTCTATTTAAAATTTTCTATGTAAAGGGTAGTTTAGGCTGGGGCTATATTCTTCAAAATCTTCGTTTTGTTCCTAAATGTAAAGAAAATATTTTAATCAGAGAAAATCCTCCAACTTTCAAACCAATTAATATTCAGCTAGATTTAGTAGAACCAGTTACAAAATCTGAAACTTCCAAAGCTGTACTAGAAGCACTAGCATTAGAAGCTGTGAACAATAGATACCCACCAGAGGAATTGCTACATATTTACACAGATGTATCTACTATCAATATCAACTCAGGATCTCGAATTTACTGTGCTTTATTCTCATTTTACTAATCAGCAGGATAGCGTACAACAAATTTTGATGTAGAGGTATTGGCATATTTCACTTCAACATCTATATGGAATAGATAAATTTCAAAATGCTCTAATACTCTGATTCTAAAGCAGCACTATATGCAATAAATTCACATAAAAGATATCAATCCAAATTAACCCTTTCACTGCGTTTGTCGTCACATAGATGGGGCATTTAAAACTTTCACTGTTGAGATATTTTCCACTTTCTTATTATGCTAACTTAAATTGAATTCATGTATTAAATTAAAATATTAAAATTTTGCAATAAAACCTTATTTTAGAAAAGCAGCTAGTCCAATGCAACTGCAGTCAAATGTAACCCCATCAGCTACCACGCATGCCATTATACTGATTATTTTACCACAGGCACATTTGACTGCAGTTACTGGGATTAGAACTCGTGATGTTTGGCTTTGAACGGATGGGTTTAGGAATTATAGGAAGAACAGCATATGTGGTAAAATATCTCAGCAGTGAAAGGGTTAAAGAATGTCACAGAATGATCCAACAACTCCAAAAACTACAGAAAATAATTCAATTACAATGGATACCTGACATTGCAAAACTTCTGGAAATGAAACTGCTGATTTTCTTGCCAAAAAAGGTTCAAATTTAGTTCAGAATATAAGCAAAAGCTTATCTTTTACATCTATAAAAGGACTAATTAAAAACAAATATAAAATCAAGCAAACTCAAACACTATGTAACAAAGCAAAAGATAAAGTGTAACATTCTAATTAAAGAACCAGAAATCATTCCAAAAATCCTTTGAAAAACTGCAGTAGCAAAATTTAGATTACTTATGGAACATGATTATTTGGCCAAACACTTACACAAAATAGGAATTTACACCAATCCAAATTGTCCTCTATGCAACAAAGAAGAAGAAATGACTGAAGGTCATCTACAAACTTGTGAAGTTCTACCATTGGATCCACTATAAAGAAATATTGGAGAGCAAGAGCACTAATGGCTTTATTGCCAAAGCCCAGCATATGATAACAACTATCACCTTGTTTTCCTCTCAATGAAATGTGTAACAAAACTGTGTTACCGAATGTTTATCTTGAATAATGTGAACTAGTTAGGAAAATAAGCTTTTGTAAGAATAGTTTGTAGATGCTGTGTAAAAATAAACAGTAGTAGGAGAGTAAGTCATGTGAATGTATCACATCAGATTTTTTTCTTTTTTTCAAAATTCTCTAGGGACTAAATCTGTATTGAAATAATAAGTATTTTGTTTTCAGGTTACAGCAGAGAAGCAGATGCAAGGCTTAAAATTTGACCTAAAAGAGTATAAGCAACATGTAAGTATGTTGATATTATAAAACGTATAATGAAAATAAAGTGTTTATAACAGTGGAGCTTGTCAGTTTGTTAACATTTAAACACACTTTTGCTCCACTTACTTGAGGACTAGTTTGGGAGAGTCTCCTCTCCATCTTCAGCTGGTTGGCCAGCTGATTTCCTTGTCCCATAGAGGCTAGTTCACAACAGTCACCATAGTGATTCTGGCAACAGGAAGCAAGACAGCACTCAATATTTTGGTTCACAACAGTCCGGGAACGATAATGACGATACTAGAAAATGGAGGGATATTGTGCATTGGGAATTCATTTGTTTCTAATTGACCAATGATATTTTTCGGGCTTGTAACTAGAGAGCTATGGCTGATTTGTCTATTTGTATCTTATATTTCTGAAGTGTTCCTTCGATCTAGTTTGTAAATTTCTCTTGGTTTTGCCAATACATATTTTATGACAATCTTCACATTTAACATAGTAAATTCCCAATAATTTATTTCTTGGACTAATAGTTTGTAAAGGGTGATTGAGCAAATTTTTTACACTGTTTTAAGAAGCCAGTTTTATATTATAATTCTTAAAAACCTTGCTGAATTTATTAAACACTTTAGGGTGATATGTGAATTTGCAGTATATTTCTTGTGAATTTCCTGTTTTTAATTTACTAACATCCCTGATAGCTTTCCATCTGTTAGCTGAAGATGGAGAGGAGCCTCTCTGAAACTAGTCCTGAAGGGCTTTTAAAGATGGTGGAGCGAAAATGTTTTTGAATGTCAACAAACATGTATTATCAATCTTAATGTGCTGATATTTTTATGCTATCTTTCTCATTTAAAACACATGCAGTTATTTAGTAATTATAAAGTGAAATTTCCAATGTTCTTATTTTTTCAAAATACTAGATGACCCAGTGAACTTCGTATCACATAAAATTGATTTGATTGTAACTATTCATAAGTGATTATCAATCATAATTAACCTTCCAACTCCAATTCATTGAGATTGATAATATTAGGTGCATCGGTTACGGTTTGAGTGCTGTTTGGTCATTAAATGAAACTCATTAGTAATTCAAATGAGTTGAAGTCTTATTTACATGAAAGATAAATGCAGTGAACATTCAATGCAAAGCTCTCTGGTAAACTGCATTTTTGTTTTCTTTTCCTGTGCATAAACAAACAAAAATGACGACTTTCTGACACACGGACATGCAACATACAGTTATTCATACACAAAAACACACAAACTCCCAAGTTAATTCCACAAACTTCCGACTGGCCTTGTGATTTGTTGATGGTCATTGCAAAGGCCAGACACTCGGGGAATTGCAGCCATTTGAAATCAAATGCCAAGTCCGTTGGAATATAATATTTCAGTTCATCCTCTCCTTGGCTTTGTAATAAGCAGTGTAAAATGGCATGGAATTGTTTTCAGTCACTCAAGTTTGTTGAACTTACCTTAGTACTTTTCAATATTGAAATACTCAAATTAAGACCCAGAGTTTCACTAAAACACATTTTGTGATTGTCTAAGCCTGCCCTAATTCGCGAAGTCTCGCTGAAACAAAATTGAATTTTTTTGTTTATTTCTAATCCTACAAAGTCAATTTACCTTAATAAAAGTCTGATCAAATCAGATATTCGCAAAATGTAATTGAATTCAATTTAACCAAATCTATTCTCAAAATCCACTACCTTTTGTACAAAAACCCATTTTAAATGTAATAGATGCACCTGTCAAACAATAGGTCAGCCACAAATGCAATATATTGAAAGTAATCTGAAGTGACAATTCCCATACAAAATTACCAATTTCAATATTTTTAATTTTTTGGCTGTTCCTTTGGGCTTTCCTAATGTTCTTTTTTTCTAAACCATCCCAGTATTGAGGCAAACAAAACAAAAAAGAAATTCATATTCGTCAAAGGCTCAATCCATGTCAAATCGCACACTCATAAAACACGGCTTTTTCGTAGGAGGTTCAATTTTTTTTTATAAATAACAGTCATCAAATAAGGAGACCCGTATTTTTTTATTTCCATATTTTTAAATTACTTGCTTAGTTATTGTGGCTATTATAAATTAAGCCATTTCTCTGCGTACCATAATATAAAATCACTTGTTACTCTAAGGCCATGTAGAGCTGAGAGTTGGGGTTTGGTGCACTGGAAAGGTTAAATACAACTTTTTTAACAACTTTCAATCAATCATTATTACACACAAATTTTGGACTTTTTTTGATGGTATATTTTGTAAAACCAAAAATCAAATTTAAATTGATGTGTTAAAAATCTAAAAAAAAATACAGACGTATTCCCTGACATTTTATCTATAAAATAAGGCATTAAAAACTAGGGAGCGAGCATAAGTGCATTTGCTACAATTTTTTTTCTGGAGGCCTGCAAGCGCTCACGGAGGACAAGAAGTAGTGATCCATTTGTACAGCTGAATTCACCGTGGAGGAAGCATATGTAAAGCTTGAAAGCGAATACCGAGCCAGGTGACTGCAGACAGCATGTGGATTGGTGCGTCAGCTTCAAATGCTACTCAGATAACAACTTCTTACTAAGGCAGTACAGTCCATGGAGAAAAATGTCTCCACAATGTACCTTCTTTCTGATACTCCTGTGGTATCTGATATGCACTTTTGAACTTATTGAATTTTTTTGAAAAAATCTTCTAATGTAAGCAGTTCTTTGTGTTTAGCTTCTTTCTTCATGTACGGGCATACATTTGAAACAATTTCTGTGCTCTGACTGTGTAATGTTTTGGTCCCTAATTTAGAACGTAGAGGTGACATAATTGACTTACCTATGATCAATGTCTCACAAATTCACTATATTCACTCCTTACTGCAAAGATCTATGTCTTCAACTGCACACTGCACTAAAAAGCACCTGTGAATTAGCAAGGATTATCTCAGATCATGCAGACATGCAGACCTTCTCCCTTCCTCCCCATGTAGTGCATGGTTTCATTTGCAGAATTATACAATATAAGCTGATGAAACAGACAAAAGGCATGGTTCGCCTACAGGACTTCCAATCAAGGTCAGGGGCCAAGAACGATGGGTCCAGCTATGCTTTAAAATTACACTCCTTCATTCTTTTGTCAAAAACTAAAGCTTTATGAAACAATTTTCTTTCGAAGAAGGAGGTAGATGGGTAGAAATTTAAATTTTGTGTTGTATGTAAACACCAGTTTAAAATGGATATTTTAAAAACATTTTGAAGATGCTAATAGTGTACATATAATAGTGTCAGCTAGCAGTGTTGTATTGTTGTAACGTTCATGGAACCTCAAGCAGTTAACAGTTGCCGTAATGGAAGGTGGCAATTGTGTGAGGTTACGGTAGCCGTCACCGCTGCTACACGAGTCCACTGCAGTGATTTGTAAGTTAATTACAACTGAACTAATAGAGACTCCATTCTGATTTTTTCTGAGAATATTGAATAGACATCAGTGTATTTTTAGTTTTTTTCCCCCAGATTTTTAAATGGTCAAGTTTGTTTCATTATCTAAGTTTAAAAATTTAATCGTATAAAATATAATATTAATAATAATAATAAATAAAATTTTCTAATAAATACCTCACGAAATACTGCGATTTATCTTAAATTTGAGCCAAAGATCAAGTAATTTTCTAGATTACAGTTGGACGTATGATTGATCGAAGGGTGAGGAGCGCACGATTTTTGGGACATTTCAAAAATTAACATCTACCAAAATAAATTTTTTTTATAAAACGAAGAAGCACGGGTCAAATGTATTTAGTTCCAAAACACAAAAAAAAATTTCAAGAAAATCTGAGATATTGAGGTCAATTTTTACCATATTTTGTGCAATTTGATGTGGAATGACTCCAAACCATTTTTGAGTTTTTTCGAGACTAACCCGCAGTAATTGAGATATATATATATATTCTAATTATTTTGAATTTATGTAACAGTAAAGGAACTTTTCTTCAGAATGGAAAGTTTTCCAGGCATGAAACTCTGCGAGATCTAATATATACACAAGTGCTGTTCAATAAAGAATGATCATAATTTTCTTTTGACAACATACTCATGTTGATGGTCCTTCTCAAAAGTCTCTTTTGGATGTGATGCACCTGTGTCAATGTTTCTATCAGTCTGCAAAGACATGCTGAAAATCATTTTTGAAAGATCCTTCAGAATCCACTGTGCAACCTTTACTGTTGCTTCTGATGATGGAAAATACCTCCCATGAAGGTGTTTCATCGCATTAGGGAATAGGAAAAAGTCTCACCAGGCTAAATCTGGACCATAGGATGGTGATTAAATTCCATGACCAATTCACCTCTTAGTAAAAAGCCACTGTCACTTCCATTGTGTAGCACCATAGGGCATCTTCCTTTACCATTAGCGTTTTTTGATCCTGTACTTAGTCCCAACAGAAATTCCTGCCTTTTGCTTTTGATGGTGGTGTCTACCCATACGTGTGAAGTTGTGTGGTCTTCATTAACCTGTGTTTCATCTAGAAGATACAGTTTCCGCCCTTTCTGTGTGTATGCATGAATTTTCTTGAGGTAGTATCTTCTCCATAACAATATATCGTCACAGTCAACAATGGTGTTCTGGCCATTTCTTTTCCAAAACTCGAAACCAATCTCAAGTAACAGCTTGTGATAAGAAGTTTGCTTGAGTGTAGGAAGGTCGGGGTCATCGTTGAGAAACACAAGCACTTTCTTGATTGTAGGTGGCTCATTTATGAGGAAGAAATTATGCACTGCACTCCTAACAAATTCGTCACACTGAACTTCTAACACTGGCTTTTTATGTTACCTTGATTTTCCGGGCATGGTTAACTTTCCTGTTTTTAACCTTTCACTGCGCACAGAATTTATGCTTAATGCAGACACACCTGTAAACTCTGCTGTAAGGTAACAATATCTTTGGTAGCTAAAGTAGGATATTTCTCACATAGTTTGTGAAACACATTGAGAATTATAACTTTTTCACCACTCATTAGAGGCTTCCCTCTGCAATGTTTCACAACTGCACTTGGTTATGATGGTTCACTACCACTCACCTTCCTGCTTCCAAAGCTGAGCAGCAGAAGGGAGTCTGTGCATGTTCTTCGCTCATTTTCTGATAAGTGCAATTAGCTTAGATTTATTTTCTTGCAGTCCTACATACTATGATAACATGTTAAACATACCATTGTTACATAATACAGAGAAGATCCAGTAGTTTTTGTTAGCATTGAGTGAACTACTTTGTAACTGATGTACCTTGTAATACACGGCATCAGCCAATGAACACACACTTGAATCACATTTATATACATGCGTCTGTTTACATCAGGACCAATTCTTTCACTGAAATCAGTATAGAAGAGTATGAACACATTGCAGTACAGTATAGTTGCTGATAAAATCCTGTATTTTCTGCTTATTCTTGTTTATGTCCTGAACAGTGTACACTTCAATCCTATAATTAGCAATAGTTCTGCAGGAGTTTCCCTCTTCTCAAATCTGTCTGTCTGATTTTTGTTTTAATGTGTTGTTGTTAGCTAATGCTGGATTTCTGACAATGAAGTCATTAATCCTCTTGCTCTCCAATATTTTTTCACTGATGGATGGGGCACTAGAAGTGACCGGGCATATTTGAAGGTGGTCTCGATCCATTTCCTCTTGCAGATCACATAGAGGACAGAGTGGTGAAGAATATATCCCAATTCTGTTTAAATGTTTTGCCAGACAATCATGTCCTGTAATCAACCTGAAGGTTGCAACTGCTGTTTTTCGAGGATGCTCAAGAATTACTGTTTGAATGTTTGGTAGTTCCCATCTTTTATTCTTTGATTTTTCATAGTAATATTTTGCAATAATTTTTTTGAATTCAGATTGATTTCTGCACATTGCCGGTACCCTTTTTTGCAAGAAAATCAGCTTTGTCATTACCACTCAGTCCACAGTGAGCTGGTATCCATTGGAAGACTAGGATTTTTTGAAGTGCTGTTTGATGGGTAAGGATTTTCTAACATTCTATAATTGTTTGGTTTTTTGGTGACAACTTGGAAGTAATTGCTATAATTGCTGCCCTGGAATCTGAGAGAATAACTGCTTGCTGAAAATGTGAAATTCTGTACAAAAGATTTTGTAGGGCCATTCGAATTGCTTCAATTTCTCCATCAAAGTTAGTAGTTCCATAACTTAAAGATTTGTAAAAGGAAAAGAGGTGACACGTGACTCCAGCCCCTGCTCCATCTTGGTTTGATATCAATGATCCATCAGTATAAATATGGAGCCATTTGTGTTCTGGAAATCTAGTATGGATTGTCTCTAATGTCAATAATTTTAGAACACTAGTTGGAGTATCAATTTTCTTAACTTCTTCTGTCAGGTGTAAATAATATGTGATGTCTAATGTATGTGTCGGATTGACTTTAGATATGAAGTTTTCCTCTGAATTAGGAAGGTGTACATTCTTCTTGATGTCTTGAATTTTGGAAAGAAAGCTCTCCTGAGTCTTTAGTGTATGCATAAAATTTCTCTTGTGCCATGTATTGAATATGAGTCTGATCAACTTTTCGTGTTGAATAAGAGCTGCTTTTTCTAGTTCATATTCAATGGGGCATTGGTTGGTTAGTATTTCCATAGCTGCTATTGGTGTGGTTTTGATAGCACCTGTAATTAATCTCAGACTTTGGTTTTGAAAGATTTGAATCTTTTTTGTGTTTGCTGTTACAAGAACTTCGCTGCAGTAAGTAAATAATGGCTTTATATATACATTGTATGTTGTATTAAGAGTTGCTCTGGAACATCCCCACTTCATTCCTGTTAGACGTTTTAACGATTTTGTTGTATTAACAGCCATCAAATTTTCTTTGGTCCACCTTTGTAAGTTGGTTAAGGATTGTTGCATGGTTTTTTCCAGTTCTGTAGTTTTGTTTTTTGGTTTTGAAGTCCACATTACTAAGTCATCAGCAAATAGTGCACACTTCACACCTGATTCTTGTATTTGTTGTGGCAGATCATTAATAAATATATTAAAAAGTGTTGTGCTGAGCACTGCGCCTTGAGTTAAGCCATGGTGTACTTGTTTGTATTTAGATATATATCTTCCATATCTGGTTGCAATAAAGCGTTGTGTTAGGAAATGACATAGCCATGAAAACATTGGACCTTGTATCCCTATTTTTTTACTTTCTTTAGTAGTTTTGCTCTGCATATAGAATCATATGCACTTTGGAAATCAATAAAAACTGATAAATTATCTTCTTTTCTATTGAAGGAATCTTTGATTTCTTGACTGACAAGTAAGACTTGTTCATTTGTAGAGTGGAACTCTCTGAATCCAGCTTGACATGGGGAAATTAAATTTTGTGATTCTAGAAACCAATTTAACCTATTTGACACCATTCTTTCCATCACTTTTGCTATTATGCTATAAAGAGCTATTGGTCTATAATTTTTTATTTCTGACGCTGTTTTGTCTTTCTTCAAGAGTGGGACAATTATTGCCTTTCGCCATTCAGCAGGTACAGTGGTTTTCCAGGATAGATTGTAGAGTTTTAGTAGTTGTTTTGCTGTTTTTCCAAGGTTTTTTATGAACTCTGGATGTATGTGATCAGGTCCAGGAGACTTTTTGTTTTTTTAGATTATTTATTGCAATGTTCAGTTCTTGCATATTAAAATTTTGAAAAAAGATATTGCACTGAGTGTTAGGATCACATTCTCTTTCTTGTTTCAAATCTTTCTTAAATTCTTTACGTTCCTTTTTATTATTTCTTGTTACTTTATGTGAATTAGCATAATATTGATTGAATGTTTCAAAAAATGAAAAGACTCTAGATGCTGACTAAGTAAGTCCTACATAAGGGGAGGGTAATCAGGGAAAGAAGAAGAAAGAAATATGCTGAAGAACAAATAGGAGCAACTACGTCAGTTCAGAGTGTAGTCACAGTGGAAGATTGCAAGGAGGGGAAATGTGAAGCCATTGTTTTAATGTCAACATGTGTTTTCCCACCCCCTCCCCTATTTCTCCACTATCTCTTTCACAAACATCTTTTAACTTAAATAAAACTGATGATAATGAAGTATTTAAAGCAATGGAGCATATTAATAAATTGAAAAATATGTCAATGTTTAGAAACACATTTTGCTCCAAGTTACTTGTAATAATATTAATAATATTCTGTTGACCAAACAGCTGAATGATGGAGGGGACCCTCTCCAAAACTAGTCCCGTGGTTAATATTATTACAAGCAAGTTGGAGCAAATTTTTCAATTTATGTTTTAACTTGTTTTTTTGACTCCTGCATGCTGATTAACACCAAAAAATTAAGCTTGTTTTTTAATTTCATGGGACATTTAGAGCATTAACAATGGAAATAGTACTCTATTGTGACGCCGGGTGTTGTTTATTGTCTCCTAGAGTTTCCTCTCTCAGAGAATCAAATACAGAAATCTTAGTTCTCAAGTGGATGAAAAAGCATACTTCTTTTTTTCTGTACAAAGATGCCTGAACAATATGCAAACTGAATAACCCACACATGAGTAATCGGGCATTGGCTGTACTTCACTTTTTGTCTGAGTATAAAGTCCTAAGAATCAAGTAAGGCTCTGGTTTTCCAATTTGATATTTGGTTATTGTACATGTAATAAACTTTTCTTTATTGGGGGGCACTACTTATTAGTGTGGTTTGGATATCGTAGTTCTGAAAATTAGAATCTGCTTATAATTGTATGACTCAGCACACATTTGAGAATTGGAACTCAGTGTGACTGATGATAGAATGAAGCTAAAGCCTTACTTGCAGAAAAGTCACGAATTGATCACACAGGCAAATGGAACTTAAACTAATGTATATCGGGATCTTTTCATTTCTTTTGACTAAAAGTGCACAATAGCAGTAAATGGATTAGCTGATAAGAGTGTGAATTAATGTTTAGTATGTTTCAAATATATCTCTTCTTTAAAGGTGGTATTTCTGAATGAGCAGATTAAAAAATTAGTAATGCAGATGCAAACGAGATTGCTGCAAAGTATTCCAGCATGCACAGAAATGGTAAATGAAAAGCAGCTGGAATATGATGGTATGTTTATTGAAATAGCGAATGTACGACATTGTACACCAAAGCGAGAACCATACCACAGCTGCTGCTTTGCAATTGGTAAGTTATCACTGCAAACCATTTTGTCATATGTATGGCAGTTTGTATCAGTTCAACACATATGTATGATAATTTATTTGTATTATTATACAGTATACTACTTACTTGTAAAGATTTTAAATATTCCAATTTGGAAAATATTAAAGATTGATATATTCATCTTTAATCAGAAGTATTCTGCATTTATGCATTATTGCAATTTCAATATTACCTATTTATTGTTTAAAGTTTATAGCTTATGGTTGACTTCTTTAATTAATTGAGTTGTTAAGAAGTTTATTGTCACTAACACTTTTCATAAATAGTGCAACTTCTGGCTTCCCTTAGTCCTGGAAGATAATAGTCTTGAGATTGCTGGGTAAAAGAAGGTGTGTTTTATATAGTTACAGAGCATTCATTTGGATGTGTGGCTTGTCCATAGAATTCTGATGTAAATTATGACCACATACCTTCACCATAGAAGATACTGCAAATAATGTCCTTGTACTGCCACACATCTTACACACTTTTGAGAAAGTTTACATTAAGGGAAGGAAAGGGGGGGGGGGGGTTACATGCAGTTATACAGCCTCCTACAAATTTTAACATAATGTCACTTCTGTTTGACATATCCTTACCAAATTTAGCACACTGCTAGAAGGATATCTGTAAAATATGTCCAAGTCTAAGAAACAAATTATCAGTTTATATGTAATTTATGCCACTTAAAACATTTAAAATCAGGTTTAAATTAAGAAGCATATGTCTTGAAAACTATAGAAGCAATTCCTTTTTAGTTTTTCTTCAGACACAACATTAAGATAAATAAGAAATGCTGTGGAATAGCATTTCTTTAAAGGTCTTAGATATTTTTCTAAAAATGTATTATTTTGTTAATTTTTAGGACCGTTTTTATCATTTATTTCTCAGTATCTTACCTTATAGAAGATTTAATAAAATTTTGTTCCAGGGAAAACTTCATTTTTGTATCAAGAGCAACTGTGCAAAGCTGCGGCACAATAGCTTAAATACTTTTGGAGAAACATGTACAGCCATGGAAAAAATGATTGAGTGCATTAGGAGAGCTTCTAAGTCCCATGTCATCTTGCAGCATGGCTTACACAAGTTAATATTTCCAACCTGTAGCCCAAGTTTATTGATAGTCTGTTCCTATGTTATCATCTACCGGCAATACAAATGGGCAGTTTGCTACACTACCCCTTTCTTTATCAGGAGTAAATACAAATGTGAGTGCTGATTCAAGACACAGCCTCTTTGTGTGTCCGACAGACGATAACATATATAACAGACCGTCAGTAAACTAAGGCTGAATGTTGGAAATATTGACTTGTGTAAACTGCACTCCAAGACACATGGGACTTGTAAAAATTTTCTGCTCTCCTAATGTGCTCAAACACTTTTTCCATGGTTGTACCTTCTACAATGAAAATGTAAGTTTTGGAAAGCTGAAAAAGAAAATTGAGTATCCAGGGAAATAACCCTTAAACACATTTATATGTTTTAAGTGGAATTAAAGCTTGAAACTTTAGGACTATATACTCATGATTTCAAACTAATTTATAAGTGAATAAAGAGAAAGTTGGTTTTTTGACCTCAACCGCTTACATCCCTTGTTAATTGTTAATAGCCAGTAAATAAAACCATGCGTCATCCATTAAAAAATTAAATATCAATCAGTAGAGTGATCATTAACATTATCCAACAACCAATTATAGAAATTAGCTGTACTCAAATTGTTGTGATGTTTCAATTCTTGAACTACGTTTACCTTAAGGGATTTTAATTTTAAAGGTCTGGTGCCTTTCAAGCCAAGGTCTGAAAAATTCCTGATTCCTGATTCTCAGAGATTCCTTGGAATTCGTTTTATCTTTTCTCTTATGTCATCAAGTTTTTCATCTGAAAGAATATGGCAACTAACTTTTGGTTTCTAATCAAGAATAGATACCAATTTCCTAAATCTAATCACAAGATTAAGAAGCGCTTCTCTGCAAGGTACACAGCACAGGGAATCTATTAATTTGTCTCATTTCTCAACAAGAGTTTGTTACACAGGAATCATACATGAAGATTGGGTGTAATAAAGCTTATACACTTTTGGCATTATAATACAGTACGTTTACTACAAAACTTGGCTGGCAGATGCACGGTCTGTGTGTATCGGTAGCATTATTTTTATAACTGATATTTGTAAATATGTATGTATATATAATTTTGCTAGAATCTATTTGTTATATATAACATGTAAACTACACTGACGTTGTCTATTGCTGTAACAGGCCTAATGACAATAAAATCTATTATTATTATTATTATTATTATTATTATTATTATTATTATTATTATTATTATTATTATTATTATTATTATTATTATTATTACTACTACTACTACTACTACTACTACTACTATTACTATTACATTTCCCTGCATGCACGCCCTGATCATCACATGTGTATGAGTCTTACTTTAAGTGCTGCTCTATTGTACAGCCAGTGGATCTCCAGCCCTGGCATTTCACAGCTGTGGTAAGATGCTGGGGAAGGTTAACGTTGCCAACGTATAGTAATGAATTTCGGAAAATGGACTCTCAAATTATCTTAAGAATGAAAGCATATGATGTATATAAAGTTTAAAACATTGAAATACAGGCGTCGGTTTTATTTTCATGCAATATGTTTGTTACACCACTATTTTGTTAGAATATTACTTTTACATCTGTTATGGGCAGTAGCTGTTACTATTGGCAGTACTGGAAGCAGCAAACATGCTGGATGTTAAAACTTTCTGCTAGCACCAATCAGCGGTCTTACTGCTTGGCATGGCTTCCAAATTTAGCATCGTGTTGCAACTCCGTTTTACAAAGACCAAGTGGTTTCAGTTGCTTTGGTGTTTGTGCAGTTTTTTTTCCAGTAGGTAAACAGTATAGCAATTGTCTTCATATTCTACTATCCTGTGATCATTTATGTGCATACTGTCCACATAAATATACCAAGTAGTGATGCAATCTACAGATGTATGAAATGTTTAAAATTCCCTCTAAAGCGGTGGCAACACCATGTCACGAGGCCTTGAGAATTGTCAGAGCCGGAGATCCACTGTCTGTACAATAGTCCAGTGAATAATATTAGGAGTTATAATGAAAATTGAGCTGGACTGAAACATTCAACATCACCTACATGTAATTCATCTCAACCAGTTTCAAGAGTTTAACTTGCCCCCATCATCAGAATTAACCGATTGATTCTTGTGGATGTTGTTTGATGTGTGGTTAGTTGGGGTGACATCTAGCAGTGGGCTAATGAACTTCCATAACCACTAAATCCTTTATCCTTTAGATTCAATCGCTGTTGCTAGTTCATTCAAAGATATGTAACATTAGGAGTGTTTAGCTTTGCTTGAAGTTTGAGAGGTAGAACTGGAACTTAAAAATTCAATGCCACAACTGGGATTTGACCACAGACCTTCCGCTTACCAGGCGGCTGCTCTAACCATTGAGCTATTGTGACAAACTGCCAGAATGGCATTAAATTCTCAAACCAGTTCGTATTTCTCCTGGTAAACCACAAAGGCAGTCTCACATCAGAGACAAATTACCCCAATGGTGACTTTATATCTCAGGATTAAATAACCTTCAGATGGTAATTATTATTTATTTATGCCAACAAACTTACTGTTGGTGTTTTTAAACACACAAGCCGTGTGTGGGCATTGAATTTTTAAGTTCCAGTTCTACCTCTCAAACTTTGCCCACACACGGCTTGTGTGTTTAAAAACACCAACAGTAAGCTTGTTGGCATAAATGAATAATTAGTATCTTAGTATTCAATGTAAAAATCAAAACAGCGTAATTTGAAAACTTGTACGTTTCTTTGGCAGGGATGATGTCAGAGATATTTGAATTTTGGCACCAAAGCACATGTTTTCAACAGGAAGAAATACTTTTGGAGCACTATATTCAATTTTATCTATTTTGGAGAATTTCAAATTTTCAGGTTTAATGTAGCAGTCAAGGATAGTTCACAATGCAGAAACAATATCCGCTTTTAGATGTGAATTTGAAGTTCTTCACTTTGCATTTGCTTGTTTAGACCGTTAAAAATAGGTAAGACAAACTGAGGGAACTCCGGGTATAGCTTGAGGTAGGGTGATTTTAGCTTGTTCAGAATTACTTCACTTGCTTGCAGTTTCTCTTCAGATGAGGCATGGGCGGAGTAAAGAATAAGGGTATCATACTGCTTTAATACACAAGAAATGACTAACTCGAGAGATAACCACCATGTTTGGCTTGACTGTAATAATTTGTGTGGCTTAGTGTTGACAAAAATTTGAAAATCTTTGAGAGCATCTGTATGCTTTGCACTGGTATGAAAATAAGTGAAGACATCTCGAATAAGATCTTGTGGTTCCCGCGGAAGTTTATTGCAAACATAGGATGAGCACAAATTGAATGAATGTCAAAAACTTTTCATTATTAACAAGTCTGGTATATCATTCTTTAGAAGAACAGACAAAGAATGTTTTACCCATTATAACATTAATTGGTCCACCTTTAGATCCACACCTGATGTAAATACAAACCGTCACCAACTAACCCGCGATACGCTGAAACCGAAGCACACCATAAAATATAGTACCTTAAATATTGGCGATTATCTGTGAGTTTTCAAGATGTACGATGACCCTGCTAAGAATACTTAAATGTAATGCGATGGCAGCACTATTCCTAAAACTCCAGAGTAAATATCGCTCTATTGCATCATAAACACGAGGCATGATACCACGTGGCATTTGTTTGTGTTAGTCACAGATGATATGAACATCAGGTTATCGTGGAGGGATACAAGGAGCGGATCTAAACCTGGATGGAGTATAGCTCCATCTGCTGCTAATCAAAGTTGTCTTTGTAAGGAGTGTTTCTAGAAGTAAATGAGTTTATCATACTTTGATATAAGTTAATTGCATTAGCGTTACTTACAGATATCAAATCGAAAAAGGAATCCAAAATCCTGCCAATACCAGAATTAAAGTGAACCAAATACAAATGTTTAGAAGAACTGATGTCTGTAGATTCATCCACAATTACAGAAAACTTATTTTTTCTCAACATTGCATATAATATTTCTCTACTTTCAAGACCCAAAACGTTATTTTGAATAGCTGTTGCTTTTGCTGAGAACAGGTTATCCAATTCCAGAATTGGGGCATATTGATTTAACTAAAGAGGCTATATGTTCCATAACATTAAAATAAATATTATGCTCTGCTAGAAAAGTAACAAGACGAATTTCTGCTTCTTTTACTTTGGTAGTTAAATCAGCGGACTGATGTGCAAGTTTTTTGTCCATCTAGCCATTTAGCAGACTGTATAGGTTGTTATTACGTGCCTCTCCAAAGCAATTTTACCACTTGATGCAATATTTGTAGTATATTCACATACTTTGCAAAATGTGAACGGAGACTGCTTTTTATATGTTAACCAGCCACTATACTTGCCTTCTTGCTCTCATTCAGCTTTGTAGTTCTGACTGTACTTCTGTTTCTTAATCATGTTTAGTAAACACTATAACAACAGCATAGCGAGTTGAAATATAAAAACACACGCACCTAATTTAACACTACCAAACAACACTGACAGTAATTTTCGGTTTGTCCTTAACCTCTTGAGCGATGGCTATTTAAAACGTCTGCGAGCCGAGAACTGCTACCCAATATCCAGCGCAGGGCATTTAAAGTGTGTCGTATATACACAGCTGTATTTTGTGTAAATATTAAGTTATTTTAATGAAACAAAAACTGGTATAAAACTCGTTATATGCAGTATAAATGTACGTCATCAGCAAAGTTGAGTTGTATTTACAAAACGTTGAAATGGCACTATTTTGTTTCACTGTGGTGAAAAGTCAACTTTGCTCTGTCGAACGCATCTAATATAAGTTCTTGGAAAGAAACAGTAAAGAAACACCCATTGTATGTGTGGCTTATGCGTCAGCATACTGTGTAATAAAGCACTACTGTATGCATGGTCTCTTGAGTCATCAGAATAGAGGCACATTGCAACTTTTGCTTATGCGAGTTTCGTAACTTAGTATAGTCCGTTTCTTTCTTTGTTGAAATACATAGTATACTTTCCTGCTTGTAGCTAAAGGGAGAAGTGGTATAAAAAGGTATTTTTGCACCAACTGGATATAACCATATACAATTGTTTGGTAATTTGGAGAGCTCTCTAAACCCACACAGGACAATGACCGACCTTGACTTCCGACTATAAATAGCTCTCAGCCTAATTGAACAATACCACGTTGGGGGTTGAAAATCCAAAACCCCTGCTCCCCTCAGACTTCAAGGAAAACATTATCCTAAAAGGATACCACCAACAGCAAAGAAGTCCCGCCCATCTCGAAAGTGTTTCGTGTGCCGCAAGAAGGGAATTCGCGAATGTGGAGATGTAGGTATCCTTGTGTGTTTATCCCTGTTTTGAGGTAAATCACTGCAGAACGAACATATTAAGGTAAGCCAGTAAAGTATATAGACTTTACTAAAATGTTTCATAAAGGGAAAATTAAAATAAGTTGAGTTGGATAAGGGATAAATAAGGGTTAAATGCTTAAACGCACAGGACGTGTATACACGCCCATATCGCTCATCCGTCATTTTAAATGGGCGTGATTTCACGTCCATATCCCTCAAGAGGTTAAGACACGACTGCAATGCAACTGGAAAAACTGATTTAGCTTTTATGTTACTGCAGTATGATTATTATATTGAACCAAACACAGGGCAACTGTTATGTTAGGTGGAGGAAAGAAGAAGGGATAAGCTAATCACAACAGCAATAAGTCTCCCTAGGATAAAGATGCATAATCTAAATGTATATGCAAATAAACACCCAGGATTTTAATGCCAGTATAAACAGAAGTGAAGCGTAAACCCAATTGATAAGTAGCAAATTCCAATAGCCTAACTAAACTACTGGGAAGGGCAATATATCTCTCTCCGATGTATGTTGAATAAGATATTATTTCTTCATTATCTCAAGTGTACGGTTTAAAAGAGTGAATATATTTCTTCCACTTTTCTTACCAGCACAGCCAGATTTCAAAGGCAAGCTCAGTGACGATGACGCAATCCAGATATGGTATACTGTTTATGTAAACAGGTGATTATATTAATCCTTTGTCTTTATGAACAAGGGAATGACTTGCCTGAAAATCTTTTTCGGAAGGGTGAATTATACAATGTCAAGGAAAACATGTTTAAAAATGGAAAATATGTAAAAAGCAGGAGATTTTGAAGTGTGTTCAGTTTCTAGCAGTAGATCAGTAGATTTGCAAAAAAGCAGATCTGCAAAATCAGATCTGGCAACCCTGAGTGTTTATGTATGATACGTAAGTGCTTACATCATCTTGTTGGAAAATTGTAAGGCAATTTGAAACTATATTTTCTGAGACACTGTTCATTTCCATGTAAATAAATTCAGGGAGACAGGATCAATTCGTGATAGGAAAAGAAAGGTAAAATGACATGTGTTTACAGAACAGAAATTAGACGAAACCTGAGAAAGGTGCCTGTTGGTCAAGTTTTGTAGTAAACGTATTGTAGAATAACACACTAACAGTGTAGTCTCACAATGTATCAGCCTCTGTACAAACACTTCATGTTAACTGATGAGTCGGCATGCAAGAGGAAGGAAAACAGAGGGGAAACCAGCTAGAAACAGTGCAGTGCAGGATAGCAATTCTCCATAATCTAGCCATGCATCCAAACGAAACCTCTTTAATGAAAAAAATAAAAATGTTACCTGCATAAAGTTGCAGCAGCATTGAAGTACCATGTGTTAAGCTTACATTTCATGCTGCAGTTCTGTGGAATAGGCTGCTTCAGTTGTGTTTAAATGAATCTCTAATTTAGGAAATAACTGAACATGAAAGTGCAAATAGAGAGATATTTTTATGCGGTGTATAATACTTTGTGTTTCAGTTGAGCATCATGAAACGGGACTGCCTGTCTTGCTAATGCGTGACGGCAGTGGTAAGGTGAAAAGGATTTGGAAGAAGAGAAATTATTATGATTATAATATCTTAACAACTGCTAGCGTAAGTGCATGCTTGCCAGTTACTATTTGACAATGAGATGCTCTGAATTTTTTGAATATAACAATTTAAATTATGTCTTTTCGTTTGAAGTAATTCATAATTAGAATGCTCAGTAGCTGAATTTGAATTATGGACCTTTGGTTTTCTGTGGCAGTTCTCCCAACACTGAGCTACCATAATTTTCATCATGCACCATGCATTGAACTTATCTGTTTTGTGTGTGTTCTCCAGCAAGTTACCAAAGCAGTTGTACAAGTATCAACCACAAGAGTGACTCAGATTTATTGCAGGTACCTTATTGTTAGACTTCTAGCAGAATGCAAGTTTCTTTACATGGAGAACTTTATTTGACTCATAATGTTCGCAAGAGCTGACAATACACTTAACTGACCTTTCTCATTAACAGCTTTTGTCTTCTGTATTGTATGATCTCTCTGTCAAAAAAAAAACAACATAAAATCTCATAGTTTAGTAGACCTAGCACACCACAGTGGGTGAAATGGGGCAAAATGAGGTGGTATCCTAATCTGTGGTTTTTCCTTTGGCTTAGCTTAACATTAAAAAGGAATACTCCCATCCCTCTAACTCAGGCGCAACAGTTTGTGATATTTGTATTCAAATAGCTTGTTTTTATGTCCCAAATTGTGAACACATTATCACAAACCTTTGTTCAGCCAGCATTTACCGTCTTCTCACCACCCCCATCACCAATTTTGGGTTGACCGAAGTTCTGTGGCTAGCAGGTTCAGTGATTGGCTTTACTGCTCTCTCCCAGTAAGGGGGTGGTTCCAATAATTTCAGATGCTGTAGTGCGAGGCTGCGGACCTGTAGCACTCGTGGTATTTCTGACATTACCAGAAATATGTAGGGCTAAACATTAGTGATGTTGTTTGGATTGGGTTGAACTCGGCAGGGCAGTAGTTCCCAATACCCCTGGGAGATGAAGTCTCTGGCACTTACCTGGAGAGCTAGTAGACAGAGCTAGATACTGTGGACCACACTGATGTCTCAGAGTCTTTTCTTATCGGTTGACACGTGTAAATGGCATATCCACTTCCATTCTGCTGTAAGCTGGGGGATGGTATATAAAATAGGTACTATCCCTAAGGAAAAGGCTCGTAAAGTTTCATCTCCCTTGGTCCTGAGCAGGGTGCTCTCTTACCTCTGTATTTAGGTATTGCCCCTTATCTTTACTTGCGAGTTGAATGGCATCATCCACTGTCGGAATTTCAAAATTCATATCTTTGTCTTCATGTTTAAGATACATTGTTCTCCCAAGTGCTGAATTCCAGAGGTTTCTTAATGCGTTCTAATAGCTTGTCATATTTTATGTATATTATGACTAAGCTAGAAATAATATACTGCTGTAATCCCATAATATGTTAAATCTTCTGTGAGTAGTGTTTAAAGTCCCCTTCATTTGTATACAACTTAAAAGAATGTATATAATTGTGAAACTATAAGCAATAGATAAAGTTCATTACAAAAAAGCTTACATTGTTAAAATATACAATGTATGTAAGCATGTGCTTGCCTTCTAGTAAGTTGTAAACTGTGAATTATTAAAGGTAAATTTTTTATTGTGTTTATATATGTAAGTTCAATTACTAAAGAACAGTGCCAAAACAAATACTATTGCCACTGCATATTTTTATAGCAAAATATTCACCACTTTCCATCTGTGATAAGCACTGCTTTGGAACGTTTTAATTCATCATAAAATAGGGATTCTGATAAATTATATGAGTTATTCTTACATACAAATGTATCACATTTCAAAGGCTAACAAATTCAATAAAATAAACAAGGCAAGTTTGAGAGTAAGAGGCTGCAAGATTATTAAGACATTTAAACTCTTAAAAGAAAAATAACTGAATAATTTCATTACTGAAATATTTATGCAGGAAGTTTTATCATAACTGATAAATACAACTTCTGTGCCAGTTTGCTGCTTGAAGTCTCCGCGAGAATCACTTTGCTTTGTAACTGGCTTATATTTTATTGTGCATGTTGCTGGCTTCGTCACAATCCTAAGGTTAGTCAAGGCTGGTAAACTGATTCTTTTAGATGAGGGATTTATTTTTACCTCTTTTTCTTTAATTTAGAGGAGAGATGCATTCATGCAGAAAATAGGTTGTTTAACCCTTTCACTCTATGTCTTTTATATAGACTTGTGAATCAGCTTGCAGAATAAAGGCTTGTCAGCAATAACCAAGAATGGAAATCAGAATAAGAACAACAGAGTTAAAATACATGTATTATAATTGGAGTGAGCATGGTTTCTTCTAGCAAAAGCATCACTTGAGGCTTGCATATAAACAATTCAAAACTGGTTATTGTTCCAAAAAAACAGTAACAAAACTACAATGAAGAGAAAAAATAGTAGAAATTAACAGAGAATAATAAAGAACAACAAATAATAGTATAAGCTATTGATAAAGGATTGTTGCTTGGTATGACTAGAGGAATTGGAAATACCAGGGTAAGTCAAATAAAAACTGGAAAACTGCTATAGAAAATCTAAAACTTCCTTATTACGATCAGAGCCAGTGTGCATGCGCGTGGACTCCCCGCCATCAATTGGTATTGGTCTCACGATGCCATGTGACTCAGCAGTGCAATACGGGAGTTTCCAATATGGCGGCCCCTCTGTTGGAGTGTACCAAAGAAAAACAGCACGGAGTGATCCGTTTCCTATACAGTGAAGGTATGAAACCAATAGAAATCCATTGACACATGCTTGCACAGTATGGGGCTGCATGTTTATCGCAGACTCAGTTGTATGAATGGTGTACAAAATTCAGCAGTGGCACAATAAATTTGGCAGATGCGCCAAGACCAGGCACATCAAGTTGTGAGAGCTGAGGCGATTGCAGTGGCAGAGTAGATGATTCTGTAGGATAGACGGGTCACCATATCGTCCATGATGAGTTGAAGTACCAGAAAGTGGCTGCAAGATGGTTACCTTGTCTGCTGACTCCCAAAATGGAGAGGCAAGATGATGTCTGCCAGGACCTGCTGCACTGTTACAAACTGTGACACATTTTTGAAGCAGTTGTTACTGGTCCATCACTACCAACCAGAGACCAAGTTCTCCAGTATGGGATGGGGGCACTCATCACCAAAGCCGAAAAAGTTCTGCAGCCAGCATCAGCACAAAAGGTGATGCTGACCATGTTCTGGGACCAGAAGGGTCCCATATGGAACATTTCATGGAAAAGGGTAAGACAGTGACCAGTGCCACCTATAGTGAATTGATGCATGACATTCTGAAACCACTAAGCACCACAGACTCCTCTCAACAGGCATTCTCATCCAGCATGACAACGTACAAGCTCTTACAGCTTGTGTGACCTTGGCAACTATGAAGGACTTGCATCTGGAGTGCCTCCCCCATCTTCCTTACTCCCCTGACTTCTACATCTTTGTTCCACTAAAGGACTCCTTAGGTGGCAACAAGTTCGCGACCGACATGGAGGTGAAACAGGCGGTGCATGAATGACTATGTGCACAGCCAAAAGATTTTTTTTTTTTTTTTTTTTTAGGTATCCATGCCCTCCTGACTTGGTGGCGGAAATGTATTGGAAAGCAGGGGGACTATATTGAAAAAAGTGTACTTGTTTCATTTCTGTAATAAAGGAGCTGTAAACAAATATTCCCAGTTTTCATTTGACTCACCCTTGTATTAATGGATCTACATTTATAAAATGTTACTCTTTATATTTTGAGATTGGCAGACCGGCATTATGTTGGCTAAATTGGTATCAGGTAGGAAAATACTTTTGGTCAGTTAGAAACAAGTGGTAGTAAAATGCACAAAATCGTCTTTCCACTTGACTATAAGATGGTGATGAAATATACAGTCTTATTCTCTTTCCTGGGATATCATGAACCAAAATGTGGTATGTTGTTTCTGTTCTTGGGTTATTGTGAACTGGCCTTGACAAACACAACTTAACTTTGTACAATTCTTTACCTGTGCTGTTACATATTTTAGTGGTTGCTTCAATTTATTATACTAGTATAGTTTAAATAAATAAATAAAAATAAAAATTGTGCTCTTTCACTCCATATTTCAGTTTAGATGCAAACCATTACAGCAATCTGTCAGCATCAATGCATGTTGTTGACTATTTAGTTTGCTTGGGCCTTCTAAAGCCTATAATGCAAATTTTGAAGTTTGGCTTGGTAGCTCAGTGTTTTCATTTTGCAGCTCTATTACTGAGGGTCCATGGTTCAATTGTTGGCAGTGGGGGAGGTGGGGGGAGGGCGATGTTCATTTGCCCCTATTCAACCCTTCACCTCTTGACTAGTTCATTTGCAGTATCTGTTAAGGTCCAAAATGGTTTTTAGTCCATGGTAAAAGCTATGGTCCCCTTGTTCCATTATTGTCATTGTTTTGAGTGTCTCCAGCCAATAAATAAATCCAGTCATCACTTGAGGAAAGCTGGAAACAAGAGATATGGAAGCATCTGGAAGAGAATTAAGACCAAACAGTGATGTTGTGTGCTTTAGCCAACTGAGTATATCTCTAAGATAAGGCAGCAAACACTTTTAAGGACGCCAGTGTTTATGATGCATATATTGTTACATTTGACAAACTTTTGTTGATGGAAAATAAATCTTGTCTGAAAGGGTTAAATGGCTGGCCTTTGGATTTAAGTGCTGCATAAACAGAGACTACTAAAAATGTTATTTACTAAATGTTGAACAAGCAGTGTAAAATATTTGATGTTTTGCTGTGATTTTCGTTTAAAGTTGAACTGTTTTAGAAATCAGCTGTAATTTATTGATTCTACAGACTGTTTATCACCACTTATCCAGCTAATCACAAATAATGTAAAAAAGGAGGCACTATTAGAGAATTGAACAGCATTTATTGACTGCTGCATTCAGGGAGGGGAGAGTTGAAAGAAAAGAACGAGAGGAAAAAAAGGAAAAGTATGCAAGCAAACAGCTTGTTTTAATTTTAAATGGGAAGAAAAAAATTATTGAAAAAATTGCTATTTATGCCTTTTTCTCTTCTGTTGTGATATAGAACTTGTAATATACTAATGAAAACATAGAATTGATAAAAGCTCTAGCAAGTTTTGCAGAAGAAAATGGGCATTATTATTCATCATAATTAGAGCTAAAGGGCCTATGTACCATAATACAATGCTAAAGAGTACAACTTTAATGCACAGGAATTTCTTCTCTTAGATCACAAGTACCAGTTTGTTCATTGAAGTATGAAGATATGTAATATATTTTATAAGGGCATTTACAAGGGTCGTTCAAATGGAAACCTAATTTGAAGGAACAAACATGAAAGATGAAAGGTGTGTGTTGTTCATCATGGCAATCTAGCAGAAAATATTTAATATTTTGACTTTTAAAGAAGCCACATTAATACTCAGTTATCTGCTGTTTTAAAAGAAACACACAAATACAAACAGTTGAAATTACTAAAATTATTTTACACATTTTACTTATAATCTGAATATAAATGCAGTAAAGCACTGAAGATAAATTGTATGGAAAATAAGTCAGAAAAGACATCACAGAATGTATAATGATGAATACATTGTAACAAGGAGCTTAAATTATTTAAATTCCTTTTTAAACTGATAATCATTAGTAAGATAATGAAATTTATTTCTTCCCATTTGGTCACATCATGGGGGAAATTATTGACAATTTCATTCCATGTAAATCCAAGCAATAAAAATTGCATGAAATGTAGGAAAGAAAAGTAACAAGTCAAGTTAAACCTGTTGTCTTCAAGAGGATGCCGTAGGAAGATAGCAAATAAACCATAGTGAAGTTCGGCATTGTTGCTGAAAGCTGTGCATTGGCATTAGTTAAAGATCTTTATTAACTTTCATAGTTGGAGAATAACTGAGAAATGTTAACCTATAATAGCTAACTGACTTTTTAGTTGGGAATTTTCATGGTCAGCTAGAGGGCTGATAAAATTAAAGTTTCTCATCTTTTGTGTTGTTTCCAGCTGCTAAAGTGCAAGTGGTAATTCTCATCCTTGCCTGTCCCCATTTTGGGTAGTAATGTGCAAGTGTATATAATGTTAAACTCATACTGGATGTGTTGTCAAAAAGTCAATGCTAAGGAAAATGCTTAGATTATGTCATGTATGACAGACCATTTACTACTAACTAGATTTGATGTTGACAGATAAGATGCAGAAAATTGTGTTATGAAGACTATTGTTTACTGGTGTGATGACGCTGTTGATTTTGTTGAATCTTCAAAAAATGTGCTCATGGATTAGCTAAACAGCATATCTGGACTGTTGGTAATGAAAGATAAACTGCTTATCAACTATTTTTGTGTTTGTGGATTAAAACATCAAGTATAATTCCACTGAAACACAAAAATGATTGGAGTCTTGTCAAATACAGTGAGAGTGCCACCAGAAACATTAGATGATAAATTAAAGAAACATGGTTGATTCTTTGCCTTGCAATGAATCTTGTTGATTAAATGGTGTTCATTCCTTGTTGAATGAGCCAGAGCATTTGAAGTGAATGACACAGTGAACTTACGATAATTCATTTTGGGTGTGTTTTGGAAGATCACCAACATTCAGTCCTTAACCAACAACCATAAAATCAGCTGATGCATTTAGTGTACTTGACTTGACACAGAAATGGTTGTACCCCTTCCTAGTGGCAAGCTGCTTTTCACTTTTTAACTGAATCTAGTGCATTTGTGATATAAATAAACAGATGCTGTCCTCAGTGTTGTGAGTGACTGGCTGTGATGAAGAAGGGGATGTAACTAATAAGGTTGGCAACTTGTTAAAGACATGCACAAATTACATTTGGAGTAGTTGTGCACAGAGGGAAGGAAATGAGTGATGGTGACTGCACAAAGTCTAGGTAGTGAAAAAAACAACCCCCTCCCTTTTATTTGTATTAACTAGTGCCTCATAACATATATACAATTTTTAGATGGACCAAATCTGCATCTAGCAGACTTGGGAAAACAAAGCTGGATTAAACAGAAAGGATTCAAACTGAAAACCAATAATTGTGTATGAAAAGGCACAGTCTGTTTAGTGTCTTAAGAAAACAAATGAAGGTTTAAGATAATTAATAAGTTGATAATTTCTAAAAAATGAATTATTACATTCACATTAAAGCTTCTTATTCCAGCACATGCTTTGAAAAACAAACTTAGTGATCAAATTTTGTGGAAAGTTAAGAGATATATCAGTGACTTATAGACTACTGGTGTTTTGCAAGGACTTGGTGATTATTGTGCATATAAAATGAAGTTGAGAAATCTAATACATCTTTAACAATGTCAAGAAATAATATAAATTATAGACCTTTTTGGGGAAAGCAATATCAAGAAGTGTTTACAATTTTATGAAGTAAAGTCTTATTATAACGTTTGTGTGGATTTAAACAAATTAGTTATTTGTTATTTGGATCAAAGTGATCAAACTTTCAGTGGCCCTAAGTGTTTTCAAAATTTACATTTGAACGACCCTGGTAAAGAATTAAAGCAATGATTGCAGTACAAGTTGTAGCCGCCAAGTTAAAGACTGGCTGTCTATGTTCAGTGTTAAGTACTGAAAATATTTTTTGCAGATATTTGAGAAGCTGGTTGTTTCATCAAAGTGGAACGCAGCCAAAGGTGATAGTGGATTTTGGCGCAAGTTGATTATTCGCAGTAATGAGAAAGGAGAACTCCTGCTGTGGTTAGAAGTTCAGTCAGCTCAGTATTCTGCTCTGGATGAAGTAAAGAGTTTACAAATGCTCTTCATGAACTATTTTGAAAGAGGGATTGGAAGAAAATGCAAAGTGACGTCAGTCTACGTCCAAGTGATTTTCATGTAGGTTTTCTTCTTTTCTAGAACAGATATGTGGTCTTAAGTGTATGTGCTACTGCTGTAACTGCATAGCACTGATTTTTATTCCAAACTATAGAAGGTCTTGAAGCAGTGTGCTTCCGGACTGATTCTAATGAAGTAAAATTACTGAT
Source organism: Tenodera sinensis (assembly GCA_030765045.1). NCBI lineage: Eukaryota > Metazoa > Arthropoda > Insecta > Mantodea > Mantidae > Tenodera > Tenodera sinensis. The sequence goes on from CM060970.1 coordinate 17,965,017, forward strand.
GTATGAAATTGGTATAGTGAGTGACCAGCCATCTTTTCCAAGGCATTTGGTAGATACGCTGGTACACTCTGTATTATATACAGAAATGCACATTAGTGCATAAGTGTAACTCATTTTAACCATAAAAGAATAACAGCATGTTTAAAACGAGCATGAATTTGTGATTGTTTAATGAAAGTTGTTCAAGAGCTGCAAGACAAGCAATTAAAATATGATGCACCTTTAATATTGCATAATTGAATGGTGTATAAAGCTGCATTAGAGAGCCTGCAGTTACAAGAAAGAAAGAAAAAAAGAAAAGAAAAAACACACCAAGAGACACTCATCCAAATATTTCAAGCACATATTTTTTAGTTTTAAAGTGGCAGATAAAGCAGCTAGTTGCAGGTATTATCTGTAAGTGGACCTTCAGTATTACAACTCTTTGGGGGGGAATTGGTGCTGAGTTTTCTTCATTTATGAGAGTTTCAGTGCTGGATGTGAATCATTTAGATGTATTTTCTGAACATATGTAAGTACAAGAAAGTCAACAATCATGCCAAAGGGTTATTAATGGTAAATGTTGGAGTTGTATTATAACTTAAAGTATAAAAAGAACATGTTCATCTGCATGTATAGAATTATTCATTGAAATTCAAGGTTCACATCACTTCATTGAAGTTTAATAGGAGCAACTAATTTGGTTTGAAAACTACCTTTTTAATTAAAGAAAAACCTGCATGCATACATACAAACAATGGAATATTTCGCTTTTTAGTTGTTCAACCATTTTCTGTTATTATTGTCCTGCTTTATTGTTAAAAAATGGGGTTATTGAGCATTAAGTGTTGAGCGTTGTACTTTGTATCTATGTTAATGTTGAAACAAAATCTGGCAAATTCGCAGCAGTACCATTGCATAACGAAAGGATTAAATTATGTCCATGAATATTTGTGCAGTCTTTTCTGGCTAGGTTGTGTGGCATACTCTTAATGTGTGTCTATATGTTTGCATTAAAGTTGATTATACGCATTTACAGAATATATTGACAAAAGTATACAGGACAGAAGGGTTATGAATGTCCAGCTATGTGCTAACACTTTTCACTCAAACAGCAAAAAACCATAACATTTCTTATTTTCAAATCTTGCTGAGTGCACTGCATAAACAAGCCTATGTGATCTGGCTGCGGTCACTCATTGCAAAGGCATTGATGCATTGTGATTGTGATACAAACATTTATCTGTATCATGTTTATAAGGTGCTACTCAAAAGTTTCTGAAATTCATGTGTCATAAGTTCAAGCATTAGTTAAAAAACTGCAGCTAGGTGAAATATATCACTTGTGAGGTCAGTGTGCTAAGCAGTTTTTGTTCTTAATGGTTGCATTTGGTATTCGTGAGTGTTTTTTCCACAGCAATTTCACAGTGACAGATGTAAGGGAGCAGTGCATCTGCATAAAATTTTGTTTCAATCTCTGGAAAAATGGCAGAAATGCATGAAATGTTAAAGCAAGCATTTGGAGATGATGCAATAGGCCAGACCCCAAACCTGTGAGTGGCTTAAAAATTCTGGACAGCCATCAATTGGCATTATGATGAAACTGTTGCTGCTGTTTGAGCTGTGATCTTGCAAGATTGCAGAATGCTCTATGACATCTGCCACATTGTTGGACTATCATATGGCATACACCAGAAGATTTTGTCAAATAACTCAAGATGAGAAGGATTGTGATAATGGAAAGCCACATACATCTTTCATTGTGCAAGATTTCCTGGGGAAAACCAAATAATTGCTTCTTGTCCACCATATTTGCCAGGTTTAACACTGTATAACTTTTTTGCTCCTCAAGATGAAAATCAAGGTGAAGGGGAAGATTTAAGACAGTAGAAAAGATTCAAGCAAAATTGCAGGACCTGCTGTACAAGATGAGAAGGGGAGATGTGTACACACTCAGAACGGTATTATTTCGAAGATTGAAAATAAGGTCAGAAATGGTGTAATTTGCATTTATTGAAGTATTTCAGAAAATTTTGGATAGTGCCTTGTATATTGCTAAAAGCTATGTAAAAGTTATTTAACATTTCCATTTCATCTGAGAACGTTACAAAGCAATTTCCCAGATCTCCTTAACTGAGGATGATCATTAAACATTTTGTTAATTATTACACTTCTGATGGTAATTATTGTTTATTTATCCCAACAAACTTACTGTTGGTGTTTTTGTTAAAACACAAGCCGTGTGTGGGCAATGTTTGAGAGGTAGAACTGGAATGCCCCAGCTGGGATTTGAACCACAGACCCTCTTACATTTCTGTTATGCCTAAGCATTTCTCTCCTCTATATTCCTACAAAATATAGACACCCAATCTTCATTATCGCACAGATTGGTCATGTGTCCTGTGCTCTTAGTTTCCACACATCTAATCTAAACCATGCAATAAATAGCCTCTCTGTTCTATTACATATTTCCAAATACTTTTCTTTATTCTACCTTCATTTTATGAAAAGTCAAAACTCCTCATTCATTGCAGAGTATGTCTGCATCTTCGTATTTGGACTGACATATTTCCAAAATGTTCTTACTATAGCACATCTGTTACCAAATCTCATCTAAATAACTCTTTCCTAGTAGATTGTTAATTTTGCTCAACCAAACAGAGCTCAGGTGTTTTTTTGCACAAGGCAACATTTCAAAATATTCTCTTCTGGTATGGCATGTGTCTAATATGGTACAAGTATTTCATTATTCTTTCACCAGTCCTTTCGCATTGATCTTGCCTAATTGTAATGATTGTTATACGTTGAGTGCAGAGAAATACCTAACATAAGCTGACAAATTGATTGTAATATCAAGTTCATTTTTTCCCATCCATCGCTTATTTCCCAAATTTCAACTCCATATGTCATCTTGACTACTAGTGCTCTATCTCTTAGACCATACTAGCTTCAGTATTGTATCAAATATGAACATTTTCTCAGCAATCTTGTTGCTGATAGACCAGAAGGCCTTTTATCAGTTTTTTTTTTTTTTTTTTTTTTTTTTTTTTTTTTTTTTTTTTTTTGTGGGGGGGGGGGGTGTCCAACACCATATTCTGCATAGTTTAATGGTGTCCAACTAAATAAAATCTTCAAACATTTGAAACTGCAGAAATCTTCATTCCATTTCAAAACATTTTGTCAAAAATAAGGTCCATTCTGTAAACATCCCACAATGTTGGAAACATTTTATTATCCAGCATTTTTAGTATGATCGGTTGTCAAATGCTATAATTTGAGACGTACCCCCTCACCATAACTCCACCACCGCCGCTGCCGCCACCACCACCACCACCACCACTACTACCACCACCGCCGCCACCACCACCACCACCACCACCACCACCGCTGCCACCACCACCACTACCACCACCGCCACCACCACCACCACCACTACTACCACCACCACCACTACCACCACCACCACCACCACCGCTGCCACCACCACCACTACTACCACCACCACCGCCGCCACCAAATATCTGGTTGGCACTATACTGTTTGGCAAAAGTCACTCATATGCATGTCTGTCAGTGCTATATATTGGGATATATTTTTCACCATTCCTCTATGTGATCTGCAAGAGGAAATGGACCAAGACCACTTTCAAATAAGCCTGGCCACTTCTAGTGCCCCATCCATCATTGTCAGGAATCCAGCATTAGCCAACAACAAGAACAACAATGTCTGTCAGACCAAAATGATGTGAATCTCAAGTCATCATTCCACAGAATCAATTTGTGCTGCTCCAGTGTCCAATTATGATTATCCAGATAACATCATTCTTGATTTGCAACTCATATGTTGCTGCCCTTCTAGGATATTTGGGTTGGTAGGCCTCTGTTCGCAATGTTCACTTTTGTTACAGCCTGAAATTCCTGTGTGATCATAGTCATCGTTTGTGCAATTTTACATGCGAGAGCTTTTCGATTTCATTTGATAGAATAATTGTCACGATGCCTGTCCACCTTCCACTCGCAAAGAATGAGTACTGCTATTGATTTGGCACTGTTTAATTTCACTACTATTACCCACTAGGTAGTTCAATGAGTTGGCAGCTCCTAATTTGCGTCTTAATTAGTGATTGCCACATGGCATCTCTTTCCCAACAAGTTTCCTTGCTGCTCTGAAACATTGAAGACCACATGAGTCCAATTACCTACTAAGTTAATGACCATGGATGGGCCATTACGTATGCCAGGTGCACCTTTGTCTGTCTGAACAAATATTTAACCCTTTGCAGTTTAATGGGTGGTGCAGATAAAAGTGGCCTGTTTTAAATATAGAGTAAATACAGAAAAATGAATTGCTGAAGTGGACTTACCATTTATTGAAGATGTTAAAAGTGGCCTCCTGCAGCATCAGTACACAGCTGTGCATGTCTAACCTCAATCAGATCCATCCTGCATAAAGTTCCGATGTCACTTCTAGGCAACTTCATGGCTGCTGTTGTCTTTCAATTCCTGTGTTGTGGGTGAATTTGTTTTGTAGACCTTGTTCTTCAAATATTACCGCAGGAAAAAAATCACATGATGTTAGATCTGGGGGATATGGTGGCGACAAATTTTTGCTGACACTTCGTTCCACTAAGAAGACATGGACTTGTTCCGAGGGTACATTAGATGTGTGGCATGTTTCTCCATCTTGCTTGAAGAAGCAGTGCTGTCTTTCATAAACAGAGAGTTGAACACAAAATGTATCAAAAATATTCATATAGGCAACCATGTTGAGGGCAAAAAAAAAAAAAAAAAATAATGGTCCAGTGATGTGCATTGCCGTAACATCACACCAAACACTGACTTTTTCATCATGGAGTGGTTGCTGATAGATAATAGAGGATTCTCTGTAGCCCATTACCTAATGTTCTCCAAATCACATGACTGGAAAGATGAAACCATGCTTCATTACTAGGACCCAGAATTTAGGTTCTTAAAATCAAGTTTTTAGTTTTTTTTTTTTTTTTGTCTTAAAAAGTTTTTTTTTTTTTTTTTAGCTTTTTAACCTCGTGAAGCAGTTTTTATATTATTAATTATTAATTTTATTATGTTTATTGTAACCTCACGGCTCTTTAGTACAGTACTATATACATTATTTTTAAATATTATCAAAATATATAGCACAGAATGATAATTGAAACATTTTCAACACTTCATACTAGCTGCAAATAAAAATAACTAAGAAAACAGTTTCAGTTAATGGTTAAAGTGTACTTTTCTCACATCTGATAAATCTGGAAACAAAATAAAAATTCACAAAGCACACAACACAGTTTTCACTTGTTACATTGCATAACTAAACACATTTCCGGGTTTTGCAGGGTAAAACTTTTCCTGTTATCTCTTAAAACATTCTTGTAGTATGAAAATGTAGGCTCCACACAGCAAGATGTCATTGGAGAAAAGTCATTGAAGCAACTGCTCTCGGTCCCTATGGCACCTCGTCAGTAATTTGTTCTCCTTGGAAAATTGCAGATACATTCTTCATTGTTGAAAACCCAGAATTCACTGTAGAATTTTGGTGGCCTTCAATGTACAGGATGCACCCACTGGCCCTGGTATTTCCTTGCTGAAAATGGAGTTGGCAACTTCAATTGCATCCTTTAATGGCAATGATGCAGGTTCCAAACACTCAGTAGCTCCAGGAAGATCAAAGTTTGCCTTAATGAAGGCGAGTGAAACGGTATTGTTGTCCCGGAGAGCTATTTAGCCTTCTCTATGCAGGCTGCCTCATTGACAGCAAACAAGGTTATGTTTTTGATGTCTTCAAAGTGATCGGCATAATAGATTGCTGCCTTCAGTCATGTCCCCCAGCAAGTGATGATGGTTTCGGGTGGAAGAGGAGTTCCAGGTAACATTTCCTTGAAAGGAACAATGTAGCTAGGAGCTTTCAAAAACACTTTCTTTACAGAAGAAACAATGCTGTTCACTCCTGGAAAACTATTCCTAATCTCTTCTGCCATTTGTTGTAAGCCATGGGCTATGCATGTGACATGTAGCATGTCAGGGTAGGAACTCTTCAATACATCACCAGCTTTGAGCATACATGCCGTACTGTCACTCACAAGAAGTAGAAACTTGTCATCCTGTTTTTCTGCTGGCCACAGAATGCAAAGCACATCACGGACAGCTCAAGTTATGGTACTATGGTTTGTTTGTTCTAGCATCTTGCACAGTATAAGATGTTTACCAGGTTCTGTGGACTTTAATTTACCTACCACAACATTTGCAATATATTGACTGCAACTATCTGTGGTCTCATCTACCGAAAGTCAGATGTAACTGTCACCAATATTGCCTCTGATGTCTTCGATAGTTTTGTGGTACAGTTTTTGCAAATAATTTTTTCTCACCATTGATTCGTCTGGTATCTTGTGATGACTGATGTCCTCAAGAAATTTCTTGAATGCAGGATTCTGTAATGCATTCCATGGTATGTTAGCTGAAACCAGGACTTCACATAACTAAACCCCTAGCGCAACAGCCCATGAAGGGCCAAGGCTTGCCACCCAGCTGCTGCGTCTCCCACCTCTGTCCACTACAGGCGTCATTGGTGGGTGTAGTACTGGAGGGTGGGACATGCTCAGCGCCCCGAGCCCTCCCGGCCAGTTATACGGCCTTCTGGACCTGGGGCCACTACTTCTCTATCAAGTAGCTCCTCAGTTGGTCCAGGGCTTCACATAAACTTATATTAAAATTATCCTCCACTGACCAGCCAGGAAAACTAAATTAGTGGCTAGTGCGATGGAAAATTAATTGTCCTCTTTTTTATAGCAATGTTGCTGATATGTCCTGCAGATCCTTTGTGCTGCTCAAAATGTGATTTTTGGTCAGAGGGACCTGGAACATACATAAATAAAATTACACGGCTGATCGCCCGTGAAACTGTAATAAATAAATAAAATTAGTTTATTGAATACACGCTATATGCATTATGCAAAATGTGATTTTTGTGGGAGGGCACCTGGAAATTTTCAGATACTTTCAAGGCACAAAAGATATTGGCGTAAAGTACTCAAAATGTGGACTACTTGACAATTGATGCCTACTCTGATTCTGACTTTGCAAATGATGAGAAAACTCAAAGAACCACATCATCCTTTACTGTGGTGGTGCCATATCTTATTAGTATGAAGTAGATAGAAGAATAAGCTTTTGTAGTAAGAGTTCCTAGATTGAGATGGAATTTTGTTATGGGTGCTCTTTAATTGTGATTTTCAGCATCCCATTCTATGTATATTGGATGTTAGAGACTGCTATATTTTCCTAAAAGGCCATCATGGTTGAGGTTGCCCGCCTTGATAGCGTGATGGTTAGCGTGTCTGCCTCACGTTCAAGAGGTCGCGAGTTCGAATCTCGCTTAGGGTAAGTTATCCGGGTAAGGTTTTTTTCCGAGGTTTTCCCTACCCTGAGAAGACGAATGTCGGGTAACTTAAAGCTCCATGGACCTCGGGCTCATTGGAGCATCATTTCACCCATTTCATCTCATTTCATTCATTCGTCCGATATGACACAATGTTGGAGGACGTTAATTTAAAAAAAAAAAAAAAAAAATGGTTGAGGTTCTATTATGGACTGTAAATCGACAGCATAGGACCACTAGCTTTACTTTCCTTCTGAAGGAAGCTGTGCTAAGAATTTTTACACCCAAAAAATCCATTGCCTTTCGCTGAATTCAAACCCCTGACCTTTGGGAACTGCAAACCAGTGACCAGACCCTAGAGCACGGATGAATGGGTGGAGAACATTAATGAATGTAACACATGAGGTGGGGGTGTTTTGTTTTCCTTTTTATGTGCCAATAAATTGTCATGAGAGTTGTGATAAAAAAATTTTTCAAAATAAATGTGTTACAATTTCTTTGTGGAACTCTTGTGGAAGTTGTTACACAACATGTCCTCTGAGCAGTTGATGTTACAAATTCCTTTCTTCCCTTCATAAATGTCCCACAATACAAGATAGTCGTTGATTGTGACATTGGGCTTGATGGGCAGAGATGGAAAAACACAGACATTCCAGATGGTTCTAGAGTTGAGGTGTGGAAGGGGAGCTGGCTGCCCCACCTTGCTGGCGGCGTGCCTATCAGAAGTATGTACAGTTAAGCTTTCCCTTACCACTCACGTGAGTGATCATCACATGATAGTAACAATATTGTATTAAGGTACTCAGGGGTCTCCGTCTAGGGGATATGTGAATGGCAACCACAAGGTACCCAAGCTGAGCAGAACATTACTTCCACTTACTGGTGTTTTGCTCCTCACTGTAACTTTCCTATCTGACCTTACCTTGGTCATCTCTTGTTCTCTTCCGACCCCGATGCTATTAGGGTTCCTGAGGGCTAGGAAGTCTTTATTTTTCCAACCTCTCCATTTCTCTAATTTTTCTATAAAACCTTAACCCCTAACATGCTGACCTGTCATGGCATGTAATACGTCTTCTGATTGGTAATCAGAGGATATGGTCGGTGAATTTATTTTGATAATTCTCCCGGTCAGGTCGATGAGACCCGTAAACCAACGACAGGTGTGGTCCCCCAGACATTCTGGGGGTTGTGAGAGAGCGATGTGACTGACAAAACATAAAAATATGGTGCTCTCTAAAAAACGGTTACTATTACTGCTATTGCTCTCTTTTTTATGAAATATGACTCGAGGGGTAAAATGTTCCGGAGTTAAAATAGTCCCCCATTCGGATCTCCGGGCGGGGACTACTTCTCGAGAACCAAAACATTATACTAATAGAAGATCTAACATCAGACTTCTACAATGGAATGCAGGTGGTCTCACACAAGCCTACAAAATCTTTTGTACAGAATTTCACATTTTCAGCAAGCAGTTATTCTCTCAGATTCCAGGGCAGCAATTATAGCAATTACTTCCAAGTTGTCACCAAAAAACCAAACTATTATAGAATGTTGGAAGATGCTTACCCATCTAACAGCACTTCAAAAACACCTAGTCTTCCAATGGATACCGGCTCACTGTGGACTGAGTGGTAATGAGAAAGCTGATTTTCTTGCAAAAAAGGGTACCAGCGGTGTACAAAAATCTATAGTTAATTTACCATTTTATGCAGCTAAAAGATTAGTCAACTCTGAATTCAAAAAAATTATTGCAAAATATTACTATGAAAAATCAAAGAATAAAAGATGGGAACTACCAAACATTCAAACAATGATTCCTGAGTATCCTCGAAAAACAGCAGTTGCAACCTTCAGGTTGATTACAGGACATGATTGTCTGGCAAAACATTTAAACAGAATTGGAATATATTCATCACCACTCTGTCCTCTATGTGATCTGCAAGAGAAAATGGACCGAGACCACCTTCAAATATGCCCGTCCACTTCTAGTGCCCCATCCATCAGTGAAAAATATTGGAGAGCAAGAGGATTAATGACTTCATTGTCAGAAATCCAGCATTAGCTAACAACAACATATTGTATTAAGGGGCTTTGTTTCTAATACCTTCTAGAGGCTTCAGGAAAGAACTGCTATGTCATTTCTGGTGCACGTTTGTGTGCAGAGTCTTGAAAGGTTGGCATGATATCAGCCACAGTATAAAAAGGACCTGAGACACCACTCTTTAGTCAGTCTTCGGTTAGTGAGTAAGTCAGTGTACAGTTAGTGTTTAGTTGCTACGGGAATGACTCTGTCAGTCAGTGAGTGCGTGTGTGTTGTTGAGTGATTGCATTGTCATAGTTAAGGTATAAGAGATCCGTTAGATACAAAGCTAGTCTTGCTATGTATAGTGTTCAACATTTGCACTGTTTCTGTTTGTCTCTTTTTGTAATTGCTAAGAGGAAAGTATTTTCCCATTTTCTTGTAGTGTTTTAGTGTTATGGATTGTTGCACTACAAGTGGATATATTAATCACTCTGAAAATAATCCCCAATTTCTGCAAGATAAACAATGCTATTTAGAGTAGAAGTTCTAAATAGGCTTATGTTGTAATAATACTACCAAGCCCAAACTAGTACAAGTTGTGCAGCATGTTAAGGAATCAGTTACAGTAGAATACTGATGTTTGTTATACTCAGTACCAAAAAGCAAGTGGTCCAAGTAGGTCACACGGACAGTCTTACCATTTCTTTTGTGAGTCACACCAACCTGACTTGAGAAATACGGTTGAACCTGCTTTATACGTAACTCAATTGTAAGTAATTCATATTTATAAGTAAATTTTTATAGGTTCTGGCAAAATATACCGTATTTTATCATGTAATTCCCCCCCTTTTTTTCTCGAAAAATTTGCTTGAAAATACTGGGGAGGAAATTATGCAAGTGGTGCTTCTAGGAATTCAGAAAGGAAGGGAAAGAAACCATGTAGTGTTATGTAAAAGTTGTATAGGTATACAGTAATTTGTGAATGAACTGGATACATACCACGGTTTCATTGGGCCTACAATGTATTGTTTCATTGTTTCTTTTCTCTGACTATTCTGCGGTCTCACTTTCGTCACTATCATCACTATTTTCATTTATATATGGCTCAGATAATACATCTTCATTTTCACTATTCCACAACATGTCGTCAGAACCATTAATGGCACAAGAAATACCAGTTTTTTTTAAACTTTTCTTAATAATATGACGATTTGTAACAAACTGACTTACAAACACGTCTGCAACTTCACATACCAATATTACGATATATTGTGACAATGGCAATACAAGTATTTTTGTGGCAAGCACTGCATCTATTGTTGTCCGTGACAGGCACCGCTGCGTCGATTGTTGTCCATTATCAAGTCATTCGATGGCCGCTCCAATAAGAACGAGCCAGGAAAGGGAATTATGCGATGTTTAAAAATCATTTACCTATTAGTGATGAAAAATCATAGGGGAGGGAAATATGCGAGGGGGGGGCCTTATGCGATAAAATATGGTAATTTCGAAACATGTTAATAGAACCTTATTTATATGTAATACAGTTGTAAGTAATTTGCTGTTATATGTATTAAATTTCAATGAAATACAACAGAGTTTTACATATAGATCGTGCTAGGGATTTTGGCATGTGATAATTTTAATGGAAGGGCATAATGCGAATCACTTACTTTATCCATTTATGACACATATGAGGTTGCAGCTCGAAGAATGGTGCAAGGTGAGACGAGAGTTGTATACAGGAGAAGGAACTGGACAGTCAGTTAAAAACATTATAACCTTTGGGAAGTCCACATACAAATAAATACTAAGCTACACCTCATTAATTCACTCATGTCTTCCAGTTCTTATATTCCCAACTAATTATCTTCTTCTTCTTCTTCTGCTTCTCCTTCTTCTCCTCCTCCTTCTCCTTCTCCTTCCATATGAAGCCATACCTGGTAACCCTAGGGAGTTCAGAATCATACACGAAATACTTGTTAGATTTATTCATCCATATGTTTCAATTACACAGGACATATCGTCAGAGGAACTCTGTTTTCGCAGATGTAATGATTTTATTCAGTACATGCACAGTAAGACTGCCAGGCTTAAATAAATATTGTGCATTTTCATTTATTCCAGCTTAGATATTTGTATGCATATTATATTAAACACTGGCATTAACGATGATATGTATTGTTTATGATTTTGATATTCTAACAGACAACAAGAAAACTTGCTTGTGAAATGGTATTTAAAGTTAGGTAGTACTGAGCGCCATACACACCTGCTGACATAGCTATCTTCAGCACGCCTGCTGCAGGGTGTAAAGCAAGACCAAATTCAAAATAATGTTTTCTGCGTACATGTCATCGTTTGTAAAATTTTAAACATGTAGGCCCACTGTGTTGCTGTTTAAAAATATATGATGCATTATCAAAATCTCATTTGTAAGTATTTTGAGTTATAACTAATCTTCCCTCTCTCATTTGATATACGCATAAACCAGGTTCAACTGTATTCATTTTGTAAACATTCTGATTAGCTAAGAGCCATCGCAGATATGTGTATTTGTTGAAGTGGCTAAATTAGGCTGTCCAAGCAGATGGCACATGAAGTAAACCTCCCCTACCTTCAGCTCTTAGTGCAGCCACTCTACCCTGAGCTACCCCGCCTGCTTAAATAGCTTGGGTTGCTACAGTATATCCTCAGCTTTTGTGACCTCCTCCTATTAGCTGTTCACTCTGGCAGTATTTGCTTGTAGTAATACAGCATGTTTGTTAGTTATTTCTGCAACTTGCTGATGCACACAGTTTGATGTGACTACCCCAGAACAAGTCTTTCACAGCTGCCAACTGTAAGTGTGAGCTTAGAGCCAAATAGATTTAAATCATCTCCTAGCTCTCTGAAATTTGGAGCACTATTCTGTTTTATTTTTGAAGCATTAACATGACTATTATTGATGCCCCCACCTTTGTTTCCAAGTTGTTCAACATCCCTTTTTAGCTGAGGTTGTCTGCATCTTCCTCTTTGGATGAGAATGATGTGGAATTGCAATAAACACCTCTGTCTAAAATGTGCTAACTTTCTGCATTTGTTAGAACACTTATGGGATGCACAAGATGTAGAAGTCATTATCCATGACTTACTTGAGTTGTAATGGAGCTTATAACATGTTATACTGAATATGCATGTTACAGATTACCATATTTCATTGCATAATTGTCACACTTTGTGTCACTGGTCTCACAATCATTGTCCTCACTGCTTTCCACACTAGATTAATTATCGCTGTCACTTGAATTTTCTTTAGACTCTTTCATATTCAGAAACATCACTACTTTCACTATCAGTTTTCTCAAACCATCCTCATCTGCACAGGTTGAATACTGATACAAGTGAAATAATATTAAGAATAACATTTTTGCGTTGTTGAAACATGGCTGATGTCATACTAGGAGAATTACAAACATGACTTCATTCCAAATGTATGCAAATGACATCTGTGAGAAGGAACATAAACTATATCCCGGCCGCTGTAAGTTTGCACTTGACAGCTCGCATGGATGCCCGTCAAGTTGGCTATTCTATGCTTTTGACATTGTCCAAGTTGCTAATACACAGTAGCAGACGACGTAGCTTTCTATCATGTCACAAAACCACATAAACAATGCACGTAAGCTACGAACGTAGGACAATAAACTACTTTGTTATTACCAATAATTGAAGATAAATGCAGGTATTTTGTCACAGTGTCTCCACATTGAGCCATATTTTGTTGTCGCACAATTTTGTGGAGGTCTTGACTAGGATTTTATGCAAAACCACATTTTGAACCACCACTGTGTGTCTTTTCCAACAGCACTTTTCGTCCATTTAATTTTTTATATCGACCGACCACCTGCCCATCCGCCACTTTATATGTTTTCTGCAAGTGCGCCAACTTACAATGGCCGGGGCATAGGTGCAGTTATATAGAGCAATGCAGCATTTTGAGCTGAGCACGTCATGTGATTCATATACCAAAAAAGTGCATGCTAACCCTGGTCAATGAGTGATGCAAATGAGTTAAAGAGAAAAACAAAAACAAAAATCTTGCAAAAGAGACTTCAACTTTTTAATTCAAAGCACAGTAGAATCTCAAAATAACACTGTTGTTGGAGGACATGCTTTAGCCCCATGTTATGATTCCGGTACATTGAAATGTGAGCTTAGAAGTGACAACATTCGTATAGAATAATAAATTACAGTGCATTGTAAAGTATATAATACATTGTAAAGTGCACCACTTTTAAATGCAATTACACACCACTTATGCTAGGGGTATATTCCAATCCTGCAACTAATCTTAATTTATGCCGTACATACAATTACACTGTACCCATTTTACACTAACTTAATTTACCATTGTCTCAAAGAAATCAGTAAGTTTTGTTTGGTGGCATAATTTTCTCCGTGAATTGATTATAGTAAGATGGAGATGAACACCGTTCAATTCCTTTTGCTCCTCCATACACAGATGATCTTGTTTATAGTACTTATCACTTAACTAACTTGCAGAATATCTTCGTGTTGTTACTTTGAAAAAATCTTTGCAATGCAGTGGCCAAGGTCAATGCTAGGGGTAGCGAAAAGTATATTCCAGTATCACTCTTTGAAGAAAAGTTCAAACTCAACTTTAAAAAATAAATAAACAAATAAAAAGTACGATATATTTTCGGGGGACATACTTTCCCCCATATTAAATCTGAATCAGCGGTATTTTGGACTGTTCTGTTCCGGTTTCTACTATATTTAGTTGCCTCATGTTCTTTCAATTACATGGAATTTATGCTTAGAAGGGTGTCTACACAATGTAGATCCTTAACTTGATGATTTGTTACATTAACAAATGAATACTTCATTTTTACTTTAGCTAACACCAACTTTGTAGTATATTGATGAAGTATTGCACTCCACCCAAACATTTGATGTCAAGTTTTCACCAAACGTATATGTTTTGAGGTGCTCGGAATCCAAAAAAGCATGTTGGGAAGAAGTTTGTGCATGCATGAGAGAGAGAACAAGAGAGAGGAAAGGGGGTAGAGCAGCTTAACTCAAAAACTATCAACCAGACATCGACTCACCATTTTAATGTGATTCACATTATTTTAACTTTGATTCCAACAACAGTCATCAACTTCCAGTACTTATTATTAGCAAACATGGTATTTAAATCCAGCAGCTTCCAATGGTGAAACATGATTTTTAAGATAAATATCCATACACAAACTGCCCTTGACATGGAATATATTTTGGGTGGAGGATTGTGCGAATGAGTGTCTCTTTAACTTCTATGGTCATATCACAGGCTTTAACTTGAGAAACAACCAACAGGTGGCATTTTTACCCTCAGAACTTTTGGTATTTTAGCATAGGTTTTGTCTTTAACTTTTACATTGAACTCTGTCATTCATTCCTGTGTTCACACCTAGTTTAATTTTCATGGAGTAGTCTGTGAAGTTCCCTTCAATCAAAATGAGTTTTGCATAATTGGTAAAGCATCACACAAAACTTAATACTTAAACAATTTAGAACTTCTTTTAAAATACACAAGTTATTTCAAACAATGCTCTTTTTGTGGCATTTTGAATTTTTCAATGTTTTATCCTTTTTTGAAGTGTTTGTCTTATGTATAAAAATTTGATGTGTTGCACTCACATGACTTTATCCACTTTTGTACTAACTTTTCGTACAAACACTTATTCCTCATTTTCTTCATGTGTGCTGAGATAAACATTTGCAGAAATTATTGCTAGTATTCTTGTAGGTGCAAGGGGAATATAAGAGAGAGTCCAGTAGTTGGATAGCTGTCCTGTTTTAGGGGTGCCATAAAGACACGCATGCTAATAGATCTGTAGAGGAAGACAATTTTAAATATGAATGATAACAGAGAAAAAATTGTATAATGTAAAAATATTTGATAGATAGAATGTAATAATGTAGAAAACTTAAAAAATTTGGAAATAGGACAGCTAGCCATTTTGAAATTATTTAATTTAGTGTAGTACACAGATGATTGTGTAAAATGTACAAAAACCACGGATGATTTATAAACCAATATCTTTTAAAATAATTCAAAATGTCTGAATAAATTTAGTAATCACTCCACGAGCACCATAAAATAGATCAGTCACTTCCCAATTTGAAATTTTGTATTTCTCTCTTAAGTAAGGAATGCAAGACTCTAAATGTAATTTTTTTTCTCTTATCAACCTCCTTAATTTTGTCTACATTCTTTCCAAATCATATTGCAGGCTCAAAATTAATCCCCTATTTTGTTGCCTATCAACGATAATTATGTCTATTCTTTCATTAACATAGGTTAGAAAATGTGTTGTCAACATAAATATCACCATTTCAAAACCATCACAATGTATATGTTTCAATAAATCGTAAATCATAATTAGTTGTTCCTGGATATAAAAATCTAATAAAAACTACCATGTGTCTTTAAACATAACCGAACAAGGAAAAAAAAAGTTATATATGCCTTGTCATGGCCTACAGTAAGCTTTGAGCAATAGTAAAATTTTTTAAAGCTGATCTCTATTTGACGGCTTTGAAATTCTGTACTCTTTGCACAGCTAAGATATAAAAAAGTGAATTACAACCTTCCTTTTGAGAAAAGTTTAAGTACTTCAAAGCTCACACAAATAACAAGGAATATCTACAAAATGGTTCACTTTGCCAAAAATTTGTTTTGACATAAATTATGTTTTAATGAGATCTACATTTTTTGTGCAATAATATTTGGTTTATCTCTTATGGTTTACCAGTTATACAAAAAGTCATCAAGAGTGAACAGGACTGTATGGGCTATAGTAAGAAAATTCAAAATATGCATTTAATTTACTATAAAAATATCTAAAACATACGACATTTTAATCAAAATCGTTAGAGCCATTTTCGAGACAAACTTTTTTCCTTGTAAAGGGTACTTCAGGGTGGAGGAATTTTCTTCAAGATTTTCGTGTTGTATTCTTGAAAGATATTGAACTTAAATACCAACTTTGGCTTTTAACTGACTTTTCATTTTTGAGTTATGCTGTTCGCAGACACACACACGTACACCTTTTTCTAAAAATGCCTTTTTTGGATACAGGGGGCATCAAAACATATATTTCTGGTGGAATCTTAACATCTAATTTTTGGGTGGAATACAGTACTTACTCTACATTCTATATGTAGTAGAGAAATTAGAAATGAATATTTGTGTGTTTGTCCTCTATGCGTTGCTAAACTTCTTGACTAATCACCGCGAAATTCAGTATGTGTATGTATTTTTTTATGGAGGTGGTTTCTGTGCTAACCATTTTACTATTACAACATATTTCATTCACATAGTTTTCTCTACTAGCTTTTCTTTTATGTAAGACATGTTCCTCTACTCACCCTTCAACACACAATTCATGCAATTTTCTATGATTGAAGTACAAATGCAGTGTATTACATTCACATTTGCTCTTCTAGAAATAATTCTTAAAATTTTCTTTTACATAACACATTCACAAGTCCTCTACTCACTCTTCAACATACAATCTGTAGTTATAACTCTGGATGTATATAACTGTTATAACTGCTTGACCAATCACCGCAGTGTGTAAATGTATTTTTTCACAGAGGTTTTTATACTATCCATTTTACAATGCAGCATATTACATGGTTTTCTCTACTGTTTTCTTTTACATAAAACACATTCATGTATCCTTCTCTACTCACCCTTCAAAATACAATTCATACATTTTGTATGATTGAAATAGAAATGCAATGTGTTACATTCACATGGTTTTCTCTACTTTTCTTTTACAAAACCACATTCTTTCTCTTACTTGCCCTTCAACATATAATTCATTCATATACATTCAGTGTATTGCATTCACACAGTTTTCTCTACTCACTTTTCTTTTATGTAACAATTCACATGTTCTCTGCTTGCTCTTCAACATACAATTCATAGAATCTATATTCTTAGTCCTGCCATAAGTTCTGTCCCAAAGTTTGAGTTTCCTCCACAAACTGTTAGGTTGGCACACCTGCCACTTGGCGCACTCCAGAGCAACATTATATGTGCAGCTCCCGCATGCATGCACTTCACGACCAGCTGCCACTTAGTTAAGATGAAGTCGGGAGCGAAGGAGAATCATGTCGCAGTAATTGCACTACACAAGTGTAACAAGACACCAGTAGAAATTTTCAAGTTGTTGCGACTGCAGCAAATTATGCAGATATTTTATGGATGCATCAAATGATACACTGAGACCTCCTCTTTTGCTGACAGCTGGAAGTGGTCGACCACAAGGGACCAGAACACCAGCAGTGATTAAAGCTGTTGCTGAGACATTTTGGAGGAATCCGCACCATAAGCAAAGAATAATGGCAAGGGAAATTAAAATCACTCTGCGAATGATGTCCCGCATTATAAAAGATCTTGAAAGATCTCCTCGAAGATCCTCTTCTGGGGAATCTTCAGGGGTGGGTTAAGACCGGCACCCTTCATCTTCGCCAGTCCCCATTAGCAACCAGTTCAAGACACTCAAACCCAAGTTCGTTATGAGAACATGGACGTCCTCGGCATAGGACATGGAGCTAGGTGAATCTGCCTACACTGGGAGAACCCAAGTGGAAAAGAGGCATGGAAAAGCATCCGAGAAGAATGCCAGCCCAAGAGAGAAGAGCTAAATTAGTTCAACAGCCGCCTACTTCAAAGTAATGCAGAGTTACCTTGGAATACCTGTCCCATACAAATATCAATGTGGCTATCCTACAATGGAACATACGTGGTATTAGAACACAATGACCAGAACTTGAGCTTTGGCTCAAAGAAAACGACCCTCTGGTTGCATGTTTGAAGAGACTAAGTTGCGTCGACAAGACACTTCTAAGATGATACACCCCAGTACGGTGTGATGTTACACTGGAGGAGGGTCCTCCGGCCCATGGCAGCACTATGACATTTGTTAGAGATGATGTATATATGAAAACTATACCCTTACGTTCTGACATACAATCAGTCGCAATAAGGATTATACTGCCAACCATTCAGTTTACCATTTGTAATATTTATCTGCCTCCCTCTCTTGTCTTCTCGCCTATTGATTTAGAAGAACTAGTTTCCCAGTTACCAACACCATTTCTGTTGGTGGGAGACTTTCATGCGCACCATCCACTTTGGGGCTCAAGTCGCGCTTGTGTGACAGGCAAGCTCCTCGCTGATTTTCTGGACAGTTACAACCTAGCTCTCAACACCGGAAAGCCTACATTCATTTCTGACTCTTTCAATAGTTTCTCGCACCTTGATCTTGCAGTTTGTTCTTCTCAGTTGGCAGTCTCCTTACAATGGAATGTCATCTCTGATTTACACTCTAGTGACCACTTCCCATGTCTTATTAGTCTCTTAACGCAAGACATATGTTCCACACGTATGCCTAGATGGCATTTGGACCATGCTGGCTGGAACCTTTACACCGTTGGCTGTCTTTACGTATGAGCACGATTCAGTGAATGATTTGGTGCAGCATCTCATGGAGACGATTCTCTCTGCTGCTGAACAATCAGTTCTGCGGTCGACTTCACACCTCCGTTGATTTCCTGTCCCCTGGTGGAGGGAAGAATGCCAGAATGCCATTTGTGCTCAAAGGCGTGCTCTTAGGTTTTTCCAACGTCATCCTACTTTGGATAACCTAATCCAATACAAGAAAATGCACACCAGGTCCAGACAAGTCATTAAGGATAGCAAAAAGTCATCATGGAGCAAATTTGTAGCTTTATTTAACCGACGCGCACCTTCCTTGGTTGTGTGGGATAGGTTAAGGCATGTTGCAGGTCGATCGACCCATATACCAATTGCGGGACTTAAAACAGCCACAGCAGCTGTTGTTGATTCATTTGAAGTGGCAAACACATTTGTCAGTGCTTTTGCTCAAGTGTCTAGCTCGGAAAACTACTCCCCTGAGTTCCTTCCAATTAAAACTCAGGTGGAATGTCAAGTGCGTTTCGCTCAAGAAATGTAGAAGATCACAATCGCCTTTTCACCATGGCGCAGCTGGAACATTCCCTTAAATCTTCGCGATTATCAGCACCAGGACCAGACAGTATTCATGTACAAATGTTAAAACAGCTCTTTTCTGAAGGTAAGGCATTCCTGCTCGAGGTCTATAATCGTGTTTGGGTTGACAGAAAATTGGCGGGAGGCCACTGTTATTCCCATCTTGAAGGCTGGAAAGGACCATCATCTTCCCTCCAGCTATCGTCCTATTTCCCTCACCAGTTGCGTTTGCAAGGTGATGGAACGCATGATCAATGGACAATTGGTATGGTGGTTAGAAAGTCATAACCTACTAACATCCAGTGTAGTTTTCGACGATGTCGTTCAACAGTAGACCATCTTGTGTTAATATACGACGCATAGTGCACAGATTTATGAAGAACTGTCAAACCTTTGGCATATTTTTTGATCTCGAGAAGGCTTATGATACGTGCTGGCGAGCAGGGATTCTACGTTCCCTGTATACCTGGAACATATGTGGATGCCTACTGCTGTTCATTCAGGAGTTTATGAAGAGCCGCTTTTCCGAGTAAGGGTCGGCTCAGTTTTTTCTAATTCTTTTGTTCAGGAGGAGGGAGTATCTCAGGGTTCGGTGCTAAGTGTCATGCTCTTTGCTATAGCAATAAACTCCATCTGGAAATGTGTTCCACCTGGAGTTTCGTCATGCCTATTCATAGGTGACTTTGCTGTCTATTGCACTTCTTAGTGCACGGCGTTCGTACAACAGACCTGCAGCAATGTTTGGACAACAATGGAGCTCAAAAAACAGCTTCCGTTTCTCAACTGAGAAGTCAATCTGCGTTAATTTCTGGTGCTGTAGGAGATGATTACCACCTTCGCTCCATTTCGGTGCAGATTTACTTCCCTTCACAGATGAGACGCGCTTCTTGGGTTTGATCTTGGACAGGAAGCTTAGTTGGTCATCGCATATTGCATAGCTAAGAGCACGATGTGACCGTTCCCTAAATATCATGTGAGTACTAAATGGCAAATCGTGGGGAGCAGATCGGACAATTTTGTTGCGAATCTATCGCACACTGATCCGATCCAAACTAGACGATGGGTGTATTGTTTATTTGTCAGTACGACCATCTGTGCTGAAAAGATTAGATGCGGTCCACAATAGGGACATCCAAATGGCAATAAGAGCTTTTCCAACAAGCCCAGTGGTGAGCCTTTACACAGAGTCAGCAGAACCTCCTCTGCAATACTGGCGCGAGATTCTCTTGGCAAATTATGGTTATGCGCTTAGATGTATGCCTAAGCACCCAACGTTCGCTTGTTTTTTCACCACCTTGCTAAGAAAATGGTATAGGAATAGAACCCTTAATCCTAAGTCTGCGGGGTTTCGTTTCCAGGAACTTCAAGTGAAGCTTGAAATGGAGCTGCCTAGGATGTTCGCCAAGGGCAAGATGCTTAAGGGGGTTAAGCTTAGCTATCTGGCATGCCCCATGTAGATCTTGGGATGAGTGTACACCGGAAGTCCACGATGCCTATTTCAAGTATCTGCACATGTTTTTTAGAATTTTTGTCAGGCTACACTGACCGTCTATGTATTTACACTGATGGGTCAAAGAGCACCAATGGTGTTGGATGTTCTTATGTTTATGGAACCTAGCCACATACATTCAGTTTTCCAAATAGCACTTCTGTTTTTACTGCAGAGCTTTATGCAATTTACTGAGCCGTTTTGTACGTGCGCCATCGTAAATTAGGTGACTGCCTGATTTTGAGCGATTCCTTTAGTACACTTCAGATTCTTTGGGAGCTGTACAACCCCCACCCTATTGTAGAACGTGTCCAGGATGCCCTCCATGTTTTACACGCTTCTGGCGTTGACATGGTGTGTACTTGGATTCCTGGTCATGTAGGTTTGCCAGGGAATGAAATGGCAAATTTGGCAGTAAAGACGGCAACTACAGAACCCAGTATTACCATCTCACGTGTTACTTCGGAAGACTTTAGGCTTGAAGTGCGGAGAGCAGTGCTGTTGTCCTGGCACGACAAGTGATCAGCCCTCCACGGTAATAAGCTTAGAGAAGTGAAAGTACTTCCGATAAACTGGGTAACTTCCTGTCGCATATCTCGCTGCGAGGAAGTTAGTTTGACTCGATTAAGAATAGGGCACTGCAATTTTTCGCATGGTTGCCTGTTTAAAAGGGGCTTTGCCCCTCTATGTCCACTGTGTGACAACCTTTTGTCAGTCCGTCACGTGCTGATAGAGTGTTCCTCTCTAGTGCACTTTTAAGATTCTCTGCAGTTGCCTGCCAGACTTGCAGAGATCTTAGCGGACAACAAAACAGTGGTTGATAGAGTTTTTAAGTTTTTAGGGGATTGTAATATCAATTTGAAGATTTAAAATTTTAGATATTTCTTTTTACACTTTCTGACATATTTATCACTTTGTTTAATATCTGGCAATTGCCACTGTTGTTTACGTTTATGTGTATATTTTCTTTGTTGGTAGTAATTTTATTTTTGATTCAAATTTATATCTGGCTATTGCCATGAATTTTTTAAGGGTGTTGATGACCTAGAAGTTGAGTGCCCTTAAACCTATAAACCAACCAACCTATAAAAGATCTTGGAATCTCAACATACCGAAGAAGAACGGGACAGTGATTGACAGCAGCTTTAAAGCACATAAGAGCCAAAAGACTATTGGAGAAGCATACGAATGGCAATGCAATTTTCACTGTGGAAGAAAAACTCAACCAGTAGAATGATCAAGTGTATACTCGCACATTTCAGGAAGCTGCTGCCAAGAGTCTCAAAGTGGAAAGAGGTCATCATCCAGCATCTGTGATAGTTTGGTGGGGGTGTCATATGAGGGAATCACTTCAGTGCATTTCTGCAAACAGGGGGTCAAAACACGTGCCATCAACTACCAAACTGACATTCTGGAAAGGGTATTGAAGCACCTAAACACCACCTTGTTTGTGGGTAAGCATTGGATATTCCAGCAGGACTCTGCACCTGCCTACAAGGCAAAGACCACACAATGTTGGCTGGAGATCAATGCTCCAGAGTTTATCTCCACCAGTGATTGGCCTTCTGGAAGCCCTGACCTAAATCCAATAGACTATCGCTTGTGGGATATTTTAGAGTCTCACCGCAATATCACATCCCTAAAGGCAGCTGCCTCAATACCCCAAGATGTCGTGTGTGCTACGATAGATGAGTGGCCAGAGCGACTCAAGAGATGTGTCAAAGAAAGGGCAGACATTTTGCGTGATACGTATATTTATACTTTGTAAGTTTCCAACAAATAAGGTACATATGTTTGTTGTAGCTCTCACTTATGTATACAGTAGATGCCTCTGTATGAGGGAGCGACTTATGGCAGGACTAAAGATATATAGGAATGTATGAAGTAGATAAACTCCAATACCAATTGAATGTTCACCATGAAAATTGGCACATCTAAGTATTGTCAGTTATTGTCCGGTTGATAATGGAGGAAAGTTACCTTCGAAACGCGTCCCGGAAAAATATGTTGTAAGTGTTGTTCAGTGTTATTAATTAACTCACCTTTTAAATTAAAGTTCATACAATATTCTATACGATTGAAATAGAAATAAAATGTATTACATTTACATGACTTTCTCTACTTGTTTTTCTTCCTGTGGTATTTGTGATTGTTTAACAGTGCATTTGTATAGTTTACTTGAGTTTGACTCTTTGTTTAAGCGTATTAAATAATCTTCTTTTTTTTAATGTCTCCAAAGGAATTGTACAAGTGCAACCTAAGTCTACAAGTTGTAGGGATAAATCGTTAAATTGTGGGTAGCACCGGGTATTTCAGCTAGTAATGTCACAAAAAGAAAGTGAAATTCCAAAGTCAGTATATAGCAATCCATTTGACTGGCTTCAGTTTTCTTTGTTCCCCTTGTATCAACAACAAAGTGTAATGTGTATTCTGTCATTTATCTTAATGTGGAGTAGATAGAAAAACAAGCTTTCGTGAGAATAATTGATAGAAGCTATATAAAAATGACAGTAGAGAAAGTAATTTGAACAGCAGATTCTTTTTCCTTTCAGTGATGCAGCATTAAAGGTCCACAAGTCGTTAATCAAGCTGATAATGGGCAATGCATTGTTTGAAGAGTGTATTGGTGGACTTCATATTAAAATGCATCCACAATTCAGTGCTCTGAAGCAAATTGCAAGACCTGAAATATTGTGCAAAATAGTACAAGACTTGGTTATGCCTGTTGATAATGTTAGCATCATAATAGCTGGCACTGCTGATAATGGAGTTGTGGGACTACATTTGGCCGAGGTGAGTAATACTTGCATATAAGACTAAGAGTTTCAGGACTATTCATAATGAAAACTAAACATTACATTACAATGCAAAACTTAAGCATAAACTTAGTGTGATATTTTTGGAAAGGTAGAATCAGACTGACAAATTCAATGCCATAGCCGGTATTTTAGTTTTTCAGTCTCATTCTAACCTTCTCTTGCACACAGTTTGTGTGAAAAATCAGCATTTGATACTGGTAACCAAAGACGTTGAAGGAACTTTTCACAGAAAAAGAGGTAACATTCACCTTTTGAGTGGTAAGAGTGTTGTTACTATGTCCTAACTGCTCAACAATGGCAAAAAGTTCTTTGTGCTTTAAGTTTATTGTGGCAGCTTTGATAATACAGAATGTGACCTTGTAAGATAACCTTTTATTGTAGCCTCACCGATTGCTTTGTTGGGCAGCTTTCTTTGTCTCTGCCAATAATATTTATTTTGTAGTATTGTTACAAGTTAATCTCAAGAAGCCAGGTTATTGAATTCGTAAGAATTAGATGTGAATTCTATCTTTGTTATTAAAACCAAAATTTAAACCCCGTGGAAGTATGAAATCATAAGCTCATACAGTTGTGCAGAGGTAGATAACCGTACATTTATGAAAGAAATTTAAAGTTGCATTTTGGAGGTATAAACCATATAACCTGAAATAACTTGTATGACTTACACTCCCTAGGACTTATAAGCCTGTGGCTAGGGTCAGACGCCTGTTGGGGAGCAAAAGAACCTACGGACCGGACAGAGTGAAGACCTGGAAGTGGGTGTCAGCCAAGCACCAGATGTGTTAGTGAGGAAGGGGATATGAAATGCAGGTGAACTTGATGAATAGAAAGGTGATTATGGAGTAGTTGGCGGAATGAGTGGCGGGGGAACCGAGAAAACCTGCCCTGATGCCACTTCGTCCACCACGAATACCACATACGGGTCCCTGGAATCAAACCTAGGTGGTAGGCAAGTGGTCTAACCTCTCGGTACAGTAGATAACCGTACAATATGAATATACAGGGTGGAAGTGAAATAATCCATCAGACTGAAGGGGGTGAGAGAATGGATGTAAATGAACAAAAAATTCTAATACAATTTTTAATTAAATGCACCGTTAAGTAGAGAATCGTGTTTAAAACTGAGAGTATGTGGCAATGTCACACAACTTGTTGATCAAGTAATTTGCTTCTACCTGGCAGCTCAGTGAACTAACACTCCATAAAAACCATTTTAAGTAATGTTAGCCATGAATTGAATTCAGATGTTTGCCTCTGGGCAAGAAACCCAGAAAACTACATGAAAATATGAGATTGCTATTGACTACACTGTATGCAAACTGACCATTTCCGCATAATTACAAGATTTTATTAGGAATGTTTAAATACCAGAATTGTTTCCTATTCTGTTTGAGAGGCGTATGCCATGATAAGCTAACAAATGCATGCTTTAATTAAATGTGGTTGGTCGGTTCCTTACTTTACGCCCTGCTAACATGTTTTTTAGCTTTCGACATTAGTTATGGTATTGCATCCCTTAGGAAATTACAAATATGATGGAAACATAAATACTAACTTTAAATACGCTCTAAATGGCCATAAAGACATAAATTCACATCAGATAAAATGCATACAAGGTATGTCCAAATCTACTTACTGTGCATGTGGCCAGTTGGTAGCAACATTGCTCTTGCTTGGTGATCCCAAGTGTAATGTTGCTAACTCTAAGAATGTCAGTACACTGTAGTTAAGCAAACTGGTGAAAGTTACCTGCAATCTGTACATAACATGCATGTTCTTAATAAGCCTTCTTGTATAGGAACTGCATACATTGTCATCGTGAAACAATGATGCAAAATTAACATTATTAATGAATCAAACACAACGAAGTTTATTTACTGAATAGCAGGGACTGAACAGGACATTCATTTTCTCAATAAATAAAGCTATACTCCATCCAGCCTTAGATCCATACCTTGTATCCCTCCGCGATAACCTTGCTCGTATCAACTGCGACTAACCCAAACAAAGAACACATGGACTCATGCCTCGTGTTTATGATGCAACAGAATGTTATTTACTTGGGAGTTTTAGGAATAGCGTTACATTCAAGTAGTCTTTACCAGTGTTATCATACACCTTGAAAACTCAAAGGTAATCGCCAATATTTAAGGTACTATATTTTGTGGTGTGCTTTGGTTTCAGCATATCGCGGGTTTGTAGTTGACCACTTGTGTTTACATCAAGTGCGGATCTAAGGGTGGAGCGATTATAGTTTGCTTCCAACACTGGCACTGAACACATGTACAGTTTTAATATCGTCTGCCAGACTATGTGCTACAACTATGACACCATTCTAAAGGTTATGTTACTCATGTGTGAAACACCTCTTACATTATTAATACCGTTATTCCGTGCTGCATTTAACCATGTGGTACCAATAATTGCTAAATCTTTAGTAGAACATAATTTATAATGTGAATTTACTCTCCACAGCAACATACTTCAACAAAAAACAATTGCATTACTCTCCACAGCAACATACTTAAACAAAAAACAATTGCATGCAGTTAAGTAAACATTCTTGCAATCTACACCGATGTTGGAAGAAAGTAAATACAGCTGATGCAATGTTGCCAGTTCTAACAATTAAAAAAGCAACAAATTACAGATTTTATAAATTTAATTTATGCAAAAACTTTTGGATCTATTGAAATACGCCAAAGTATTCAATTTTCTGTGAATATAGCCATAAATTAAAAACCTTTAATCAATAATAATTCAGCCAGATTATGATAAATTTTTTTTAATAAAAGTAATTTTTTCTAGAAAACTGAGCCTTTTGGTGTAAGAGTTTCTTGTTATTCACAATACGAGAAACTCGCTGTTAAAGTCTGGCAGATTATTTCACTTCCAGCCTGTATATCATAATGTATGTTTAAACAAATGCAAAGTTTTATATGAGTTGGATGTGGTAGATAGATTTGTAGTTACCAACGTCTTTGTCCAGCAGCATATTTCTTCATGTCATGTTGGCATGGTTTAGCAACATCACCACTTTTTGTGTATGTTGGTACTCTTGTATTCTGTTTCGTTAAGTGGTACACGAGTCAATCTGTGTATCAGGCAATGGAAAATAGCATTTTGGTGTGACTTGTTATGTTAGTTGTTTTTTTATGCAGTTGTCAACATAAGTAAGTTTTCTGTAGATCTCGAACTCAGTTTTGTTCTGACTCCTCATAATTTTAAGGTTTAGGTAAGACAACCATCCTTTTTCTGTGTAAATTTAAGGGATCTGTTCTGTAGATTGAGTTATTTCAAAGTATGATGAGCTACATTTTCAAAATAAAATGGTCAAGATGATGTCATTTATGTATCTTACCCATACTTTGAACAGATGCAGAAAAGATTTTGTTAGTCATGTTTCCGTTGCACTCATAAACAGATCAGCCAGGAATGGTGACATTTGATTGTCCATCAAGAAACCAGGAATCCCACCAAAAATCAGCAATCTACAAATATATTGTGAAAACTCCAATCAGATACATATTGGTCAAACAAAAATAAACTTACAAACCAGGCTTAAGGAACATCTAAGAGATGTAAAATTCAAACAAACAGATATATCAGCTGTAGCTTATCACTTCTGACATAAAACCACAAATAAAACCTTTAAAACAGGCAAAAACCAATGCAGAACTTTGTGTAAGGGAAAAAATATTTATAATTAAAAATCTGATCTTTCTCTACTCTTGTACTAACTATTCTTACAAACTGTTATTCCTTTATGTTTGTGTTGAGATAAACATTTGCAGAAATTATTGCATATTTCCTTCTAAGTGCAAGGGGAATATGGGGATATAATAGGCCTTGAGCAACAGTCAAATCTTTTAAAGCTTTCAAATTCCATTCTCTTTGCATGGTTAACATATAAAAAAATGAATAATTCTGTTCCATTTGACAGAAATATAAGTTCTCCAAAACACAAATAACAAGGAATATCTCCGAAATGGTTCACTCTACAAAATATTTTAGATATAAATTGTGCATTTTATCAAGATCTACATTTTTTGAATAGTAAGATTTGGTCTATCTCTTACGGCTTACCAGTTATGCAAAAGTCATCCAGAGTAAATAGGTCATGGAAATACCTGAAACGTATGGCATTTTAATCAAAATCGTTAGAGCCATTTTCAAGAATATCAAAATTTTTAAAAAATGTTCCATGTAAAGGGTAGTTTAGGGTGGAGCAATTTTCTTCAAAATCTTTGAGTTGCATCCTTGAATGACATTGAACTTATCCTTGAATGACATTGAACTTAAATACCAACTTCGAATTTTAACTGACATTTCATTTTTGAGTTATGCATTCTACAGATTGATACATACACAAAATACATTAATTATCATGCCAATTCTCATTAAGTATTCAAAAACTCTCAATACACCTTTCTCTGAATTTTTTTTTTTAATTCAGTTGGCCTCAAAACATATTTCTGGTGAAATCTCGACATCAAATTTTTGGGTGGAATACAATACTTCCTCTATTTTACTGTAAGCACGTAGTAGAGAAAGTAAAAATGTACCAAAGTGATGAATTATGAAATCCCACCGGTTGATGACATCAAATTTACAATTAAATGAGAGGGCAGCACAATGAGCAGTACAAAGGAGGATTCTACCCTTGACGTCAGTAGGCACACAGCAGATGATGGTGACAATTGTCCAAAAGCAACATAACCTAGTAAGTGAAACTAAAGTGTAATCATCCTACTCATAACTTTTAACCAATTTTTTTATATCCAATCTAATATCTTTAAACGAGCAATTCTTGTATATATAAATATATTCTGCATAACTTGGAAATGGCTCTAACGATTTCCATCAAATTTTGTATTCAGATAGGGTTTTGGTTTTTAAGTTATCTATATAGGTGTAATTCTAAAAAAAAAAACACGATTTTACATAAAAAATAACATTTTTTATTCCCGCTTCTACATAGTAATTCTTGTATATGTATTCCCGGTATTTCAGAAACGGCTCTAAAGATTCAGTTAAATTTTTTAATACATGCATATTACATTCACAGTGTTTTCTCTACTCACCTTTAGGTAAGACATTCACATTGCTTTCTCTATTCACTCTTCTATAAACAATTTTCCATAAAAAAACGTGATTTTACGCAAAAGAAAAAAACATTTTTAATCCCACTTTTAAAATAGGTCATACCATGTTCTGTATGCTTGAAGTAGAAATGCTATTACATTCACACTGTTTTCTCCACTCACTTTCAGGTAGCACATTCACATCTTTCTCTACTCACTTTTCTACAGATAAGTCATTTATTTTCTGTATGTTTGAAATAGAGATACTGCATATTACATTCACAGTGGTTTCACATTCACATATCTTTCTTTACTCACTCTTCTATAAACAATTTTCCATAAAAAACATGATTTTACACCAAAAATCATTTTATCCCCACTTTTAAAATAAGTCATACTATGTTCTGTATGTTTGAAGTGGAAATGCTATTACATTCACACTGTTTTCTCCTCTCACTTTTAGGTAACACATTCACATGTTTCTCTACTCACTCTTCTACAAAGAAGTCATACAATTTCATGCATGTTTGAAATAGAAATGCTTCTTATTACATTCACACTGTTTTCTCTACTTACTTTTGGGTAACACATTCATAACTTTCTCTACTCACTCTTCTATAAGTAAATTATACAATGTTCTGTATGCTTGAAATATAAATGCTGCATATTGCATTCACAGTGTTTTCTCTACTCACTTTTAGATAACACATTCACATCTATTTCTCTAGTCACTCTTCTATAAACAATTTTCCATAAAAAAATGTGATTTTACACCACAAATTATTTTTATCCCCACTTTTAATATAAACAGAAATGCTTTTACATTCACACTGTTTTCTCCTCTCACTTTTAGGTAACACATTCACATCTCTTTCTCTTCTCACTCTTCTACAAATAGGTCATACAATTTTCTGTATGTTTGAAATAGAAATTCTGCATATTACATTCACAGTGGTTGCTCGGCTTACTTTTAGGTATCACATTCATATCTCTTTCTCTACTCACTCTTCTACAAACAATTTATATATATATATATATATATATATATATATATACAAATTGGATGTTTGTATATATGTTAATCTCGAAAAGCATTTAATCGATCACCGCAAAATTTGGCACGTATGTGTATTTTTGTCATGGAGAAACTTTTTATGGTAACAATTTTACTACACGATATATTACTTTCAAATGGTTTTCTACTCGCTTTTTTTACGTAGCACATTCGTGTGTCCTCTGTTTG
Source organism: Tenodera sinensis (assembly GCA_030765045.1). Lineage (NCBI taxonomy): Eukaryota > Metazoa > Arthropoda > Insecta > Mantodea > Mantidae > Tenodera > Tenodera sinensis. Next base: position 17,995,124 of record CM060970.1, read on the forward strand.
CCCTTCAAAATACAATTCGTATAATTTTCTATAATTCAAATATAAATGCAACTTATTACATTCACACGACTTCCTCTACTAATTCTTCGTTTACGAGACATGATCAGTCTTCTTTCACTACTTGCCCTTCAACATACAATTCATACAGTTTGCTATATGTTTGAAACAGAAATACAAGGTACTACATTCATACTATTTTCTCTATTCACTTTTGTTTTACGTAACAATTCACATGTTATTCCTATCATTTATCAACTTCATACATACCTACGCTTATACATATCGTATGTTAAAGAGCGAGTAAATTCCAAAACAAGTTGACCATCGCCATGAAAATTGACATGTCTAAGTGTTTTCATGCTGAAGGTTTTTATGCAACCCATTTTACCACGCAACGTATTACGCTCAAATGTTTTTTTCTACTCCCTTCTCTTTTACCTAACACACTACTCCCTCTTCTACAAACAATACATAACATGTTTCCATACAGCTGAAATATAAGTGCAACGTATAACATTCACACAATTTCTCTGCTCATTTTTGTTTACCAAACACAATCACATTTCTTTCACTACTCCCGCTTTGACGAAGAATTACGAACAATTCATACAATTTTCTATGTGATTGAAACAAATGCGTAGTACATTCACATGGCTTTATCAACAAGCGTTTCTTCCAAGTAGCATTTGTTAATGTTCAGTAGTGCTTTTGCTTAGTGTTGCTCCGGTGTTTTAGTAAAAAATAAAGAAATAGTTAAAAAAAAAAAGTAAGGTAATCACAATTGGTGTCAGGAGTGCGGTGAAAAGCATGATATGGAACAGTTGATGAAACAAATATTAACCAAGATGGACATAATGGGGTGTGAAATGAGTTCCAGAATGCGGCAGTGGAAACAAATATGAAAGCCGAATTGAAAAGTGTAAACTATGGAATGGAAAATATGGAATCAGAAATGGACAAAATAGAAACAAAAATGGAAGCCAAATTGAAAATGTAAACTCCAGATCGGAAAAGATGAAGGCGGGAATGTGCAACATGAAGATAAATCTATTGGAGAATACTAACGAGTGACTGGCCGGGGTTAAGGAAGCCATGGAAGAACTCGATGGAAAGATGAAGGATATTGGTCAACGTGTTAACGCTCTGGAGTCAATCGCAGCACCAAAGAAATGAACTCCATAATGGAACAAATGCTCGACGAAAACATCAAACTAGGTGGATATCTATGGGGGAGGCCTGCATTCAGCAGTAGATGTTTTACAGCTGAAATGATGGTGTTTATAAAATATTTGTATATTTCTATATCTCTTGTATCTCGGAAATGACTCTTAACAATTGCGACAAAATTTTTTATTTAGTTAACATTCTGCCTTTCAGGTTTATCTAAGTATTTTCTCCCAAAAGAAGAACAAGATTTCACAAAAAAAGAGGGGAAAAATGCCGAGTGAAGCTCGGTCGCCCAGGTACTTATATATATAATAAAAATATACAGAATACTTACACATACACAGCATTCGAGCACAGACAATGGATCACCTCACCCTGAAGATGCCAAGAACAGTACTTGGCTAAACGTTGGTATTTTCGATGCCTTCTAGACCATGACCTACAAGCCCGGAAGAGACAAACATAGCTAATAGTACAAGTCTACAGTTTATTTTTGTCTTCTTGATAAAATATTTGTACACAATATAATGGATTTTCTACAAACCATTCATATAGTTTGTTTTTAAATATTTTAATTTTCATGTTCATTATTTCTCGAGGAAGAGCATTAAAAAGCTTTGAGTTACTTTATAATATTTTGATGTTTTGTTTAGTCTATGGTATGGCAATTCTATTCAGATTCCTTGTTTGCCATTCCTGTTGCTATGTCTACCTATACAGTTATTTGCACTGTGCAAGAACTGTTCTAAAATGTTTATACTGAAGAAATACTACATTAAAATATTTACACCAAAATTGTTTACAATGTAATATGTTAGCACTTAGAATAATCACATCGTAAGAAATTATCTGAAAATATTTTGTAAAACAGCACGTGGTCACTGTAAACAAAGACAAATATGTAGCCAACTATCAAGTGTACACGCTTGAAGAAGCCAGCAAGGTTTCTGTATGTTCCCTACACATTCTGTAGAAGGCAGATAATTTGGTGTGCTATATGACTTCTACTGGCAGAGCTGCTGTTGCTATGTTATGCCTACTAGGCACGATGGCTCTGTAACAAATCAAACTATTCTTCATGGAAAAAAATCCCATGAAAGATCAGTTAAAAAAGGAGGGGCATTTTTTACTTCAGGCAGTGAATTGACCATTTGCCATGGCCCCTGAGAGTGCAGGCCTGTAAATATGATGTAATTACAGCAACTTAAAGGCAGTGTAGTGTTTTAAAACTTTTCATATATGAATTTCAAAGCACATATTTTGTTATACAAAAAATGCAAAATGTGAAATTGTCATTTTTGGCCTCATTTTCACTCCTTAGGGCAGCATTGAAGTGAAATTCTTTCCTCCATTTTTTCCACATATAAAAAAACAACCATGTAATATGGTTACCAATGTCAAAATATATCAGGTATGTGTAGCAACACAAGAAAAAGGTATGTGTAACAATTGGGACAAATATAGTCACAAAATTAAAATTTCCACTTAGTTTTTAACCACATCTAATATTTCATTACCTGCAGAACTTTCTGAAATAACTGGTTTCAATGTGTGCCATAGCTGAATTTATATTTGTGTTTCTTTCAGAGTGCTGGAGAGATATTGTTTATTGATAGACAGAAAGCAATCAACATTGTGAAATTCAACATGCAAAAGAATGAGCTTGTATCAAAATGTGTTGCTATTGCTGGAGTAACAGAAGAAGAACTGCCAAGAATCACCCTGAAGCATTCTGTGGCTTACGCTTTTGTAACACTACCATCTTTTCAAACTGCTGCAGGTAACAGGAATTAGATTCTTTCTTTCAGCTTCATTTTCAAACAGAAACTATTACTTTCTCTACCATGTACCCAGTAGAGAGAGGAAATATTACTGGTACGGGCGACTGAAGTCATTTAGATATGTACTTGCAAACAGGAGGTCCATGGTTCAAATTGTGCCCTGGTTATCCTCCCTGACAGGCTTTTCTACGTTTTCCTGAGTCCTCATAACTGGCAAATGCTGGGCCCAAATATTTCATTGCATGTATCAATATCACTGCCCGTGGTGCTGTATGTATCATTAAATAACCCCAAAAAAGAAAAACAAGATGTATTCCACAAACAAAAAACAAAAAAAAAAAAAAAAAAATCAATTCCAAGATTTTACCATAAATACTTGTTTTGAGGCCCATCATTCAAAAAAAAAGCTCTAGTTTTACACCAAGGTTGATATTTATATTCAGCATCTTTTAAATGTGCACACAAAGATTTTCCAAGAAAAAACCATAATAGACAGAAGTTTACTGCACGAAATTGTAGATCTCTTAGACATAGCCACAAAATTTGTTTTATCAAAACTCAAGGAATTAGTTTAATAATTTTAATTTTGTAAAGTTCAACAAAGTTCAACAGTTCAAGTGACTGTGAAGATAATTTCGTGTCAGAATTTATTTTATGTAAATAAAATACATTAAATTAATTTGAATAACAAGTGAGTTTCATTTAATAAGTAAACAACACTCAAACAGTACACAATGCATCTAATATGACTTATCTCAATGAATTGGAGTTGGAAGGTTGATTAGGATTGATAATCACTTATGAGTTATAATCAGATCAATTTTAGGTGGTACTAGTGCACACAGGGTTGCCAACATTTAAAAGTAAAATCATCGTACCAGCCACTCAAAATTATAGATTTGGATTCAAAATTATCGTACATCATAAATCAAATACTACAACAATAAAAATATCAGTAAAATACTTATGAAAATATAAGAGTAATGATTTTTATTATATCCACTTACAAGATTGATGACCTCAACAAATATTACTTTAGTATTTCTCGCACTATTCATCTGAAAGTTCATCTTCCTCAACCGATGCAGCATTGTACGAATTTGTTGTTGAGATAAACCTTAACATCTCGGTGACTTGCAGCTTTTGAGATCTACCACATTCTTTCAAAAACTGAGAAGACAAAATGAGTTCATTTACTGTATCTAGTGCCAGTCTGTTTCTAACTTTGGTTTTTATTAAACCCAGTTTAGAAAAAAAACTCTTTCACAAGAAGTGTTTCTGTGGGGCAAAGAAATCACTGATAATGCAAAGGACGCCAGTTCGTTGAAATCAGTATTTCCACCAAGGTGAAACACATGTGTTTAACAGCACTCCAGAAACTGCCAGGTTCAGGCATGTTCTTTATTTCACACGGAATATCACGTATTCCGAGTTTTCTACATTGATCATCAGTTTTCTGAACAGTGTCTTCTTCATTGAGATTATCAGAACTGAGCACACTGGCAATAAGAGGATAAAGGATAGCAGGCTTAGTAGGGCTGGAAACGTTGCTATGGGATGGAGACAGACAATGAGGGCAAAAGTAGTGTCGGTATTTGTAATTAATTTCATTTCACTGGTGTGACAAACCAGTGAAAATGATATTTTGCCGATATCGAATTATCATACATTCAAATTACCGTACACCCCCATAATTATCGTACAGGTTGGCAACCATTGTACAAACATCAAAATTATTGTATGCACCCATAATTATCGTACGAGTTGGCAACCCTGAATGTACAGGTCATCTAGATTCTTTAATAAAACTGATACCTCTTGCATCCCAGATTTTACTTGATTATTATTTGTCCACATCATCAGCACGATGTTGACTGTTGGGACTCTACAAATAATTATTCATGTTACAGTTGAACACTGCTTTCCGTAAAACATCTGCTTGTGCAGTGTCAGAATTCATTAGCCATGACTAGCATTTTTTTGTGTAAAATTCTTTTTCTTACAAGCTTTATATTAGCTTCACCTGTAGGTAGGTGAACTCAATGTAATTTTCACCAACTGAGAGTTGTCTGATTGACTTGAAAATTTGCACACATGTCAAGTACTGATGACAATACAATACTATCATGATTTTGTCCTATAGTCTAACCAGGATCATCAGGATAAAAAAGATTAATTAAATTTATCAATGTAATGGAATCTTTCGACACAATTTTCTCCAAACTAGAGTGGTGTGATTGACTCGAAACTTTGCACATGTGTCAAGGACAGATGACAATACAACACTACCATGACTTTGTTTGTATGTCCTGACCAGATCATCAGAATAAGAAAGTGATTCACCAACTTGAGTCGTCCAGTTGACATGAAAATTTGCACATTTGTCAAGAACCAATGATAAAACCAGGACTTTGTCCTAATGTCCTGACAAGGATCATCAGGATAAAAAAGCGACTTGGCAAATTTATCGGTGTATGGTAATTTTCACCAACTTAGAATCATCTGATTGGCTTGAAACAATAATAATACAACAATATCATGACTTTGTCCTAATATCCTGACCAGGATCATCAGGATAAAAGAATTACTTATCTAAATTTATCAATGTAACAGAATTTTTCCTGTGAGTTGTCTGATTGACTTGAAAATTGGAGTGCCAGTGGAATGGCACAACGATCAGGGCAAAAACTTTGAGTCCCAATTGATGAGAGATATGCTAGAGTGACTCGAATTGCACAAAATGCATATGACACCTCTCCACCACCAGTCGGATGGCATGGTCGAGAGGTACATAAAGATACTTGAGCATCTGAGGAAGGTCGTGGCCAAGCATCAGAGGGACTGGGATGTTAGGGTATTGCTGTTCTTGCTGGCCTATCCGTCTACCCATGACACCACCAGGATGATGCCAGCTAGTGTGGTCTTCAGCTGAGAATTGTGCCTCCTGAGTGACCTGATGTTTGGGAGTCCCCCGGAACTGCACAGCCAGCAATCATTACCTAGAGAACCTAGCGGATTGCCTTCATGATGCACACAAGGTTGCCCATAAGCACATCCAGCTAGAGAGCGACCGAATGAAGACCCAGTACAATAGGCAAGCCAGGGGTTCCAGCAGGAAACTTGGTGTGGCTGTACCGCCTTGTCTCAGATCAAGGGTCCCTGTCCCAAGCTGCAACAACCATGGCAAGGACCATACCACGCAGTGAAGAGGATCAACGACATAGTCTACTGCATCCAGAGTACGCTCTGCATGAAGATGCTGCGGTACACTCAGATTGTCTGGCCCATTATGATGGCCAACAATAAGTTATTAATTTCTTGGAAATAATTGGACTGTGTTATATAGAAACTGATTATCTGGGCTTGTAGGCCGTGGTCTAGTCAGGAAACTCCTTCCAGACGTTTCTTCCGAAGTTGCGTCGAACATCCTCAGTGGCGTTGCCTTAACACTGTTAGTCTCGGCGATGACTGACACGGAGCCTTTTGGCTTCACGGGCTTTATACGTTTGGCGCAGGTGGGCGGAGCTAGTTCCTGGTTGCTCCGGTCTTGGCTTATTGGTACGGCTGCTGCGGAGGCTGGCTTGCTGCTTCTATTGTCTATGCTTGATGTTGAGGCTGTTGGCGGCAAATGGTCCTGGATTTGTTGACAGTCAGGTTTCCTGCATGCTTTTTGTAATGCTGGATGCCAGGCTTTATTTAGGCATTTGGTTTCTTCCTTTCTATTGAAGTTGTTGTTATGTTTGTAGATCTCTATAGCTTCTCGACTTAAACGGGTGTAATAATGTACTGTGGAAGATAGGACCGCTGTGTCTGCATACTGTTTAATGTGTTCCCCTGGTGGTAGTAATACGTGTTCTGTGACTGCAGACTTCGGTTTGTCCCAAACGGCAGCACCTCTTATGTTCCGTAATGCGTGTGTTTAGCGTACGTTGAGTGTCCCTATATACACAGAGCCACATGAGCAGGGAATTCGGTAAACACCCGCAGATGAGAGTGGTTCTTTTGGATCCTTTGTTGAACATAGCATGTTCCGTATTTGCTGTGTGGGTTTGTAGATGGCCTGGATGTCGTGTTTTTTGAGAACTTTCCCAATGCGATCAGTGACACTTTTGATGAATGGCAGATATACTTTATTCTTCTTTTTCAGGTCAGTTTGTTCCAGGGTTGGCAGGGCTTCTTTCTAGGGCGTATGGCACGTTTAACTTCCTGACTGGTGTAACCGTTGGCCTGCAATGCATTGTTAATGTGAGAAAGTTCCAGGTTGAGTAGGTGTGGTTGACAGACAGCATCTTTTTCATCTTTTCATCTGTTTCTTTTTTTCCTTTTTTTCTTTCTCTGTTTCTAATAAAAAAAATTGATACCTCTACAAAAGATTCAGGAACTATCAGATTCGTTGCTTTGAATGCAAAAGGTATATGCAGCAAAAGTCATAAGAAATGTTGGTATCCCTGTCAAAGAGTAATATAGCAACATTAATTATAACAGAGAAATCTGTAGTGACACTGTGCTTGCTTTTAGTAGAAAAATCATGAAAAGGAAAGAATAAGCTGCTCAAAACTCCAGAGAACTTGTTTTAGAAAATATATAGGGGGAGATTTTAACCATAATAGGTGAGCAGAAGCAAGGAGCCCCTTTTCAGATTCACTAAGAACTATTTTGTAAAGTCCCTAATAGTCAACATATAGCTGAGAGTGCAGGTAACCGCCCATGGAACTTACTCTGAGTAAAATCTGATGAGTTTGGGAAATTAATATTCATGAATAATATTGTTTCAACATTTTGGGTTGTACATCTTTTTAAATTTCTGTTATTTAATATGGTTGTCTATTTTTACTTTTTTTGCAGCTTGCAGAGCTATGACAACTCTTAGAGATGAACCCCTAGTCAAGAAAATAGTGCTTTGGTTAGATCCTTCAAAGCCATTTGGACTGGTGCTGAAGATGCTTGTTGATCCAACTTTATCGGGAATTCCTTTTTTCCCACAAAAGATTGTTCCTTTTGATACAGTACTCAGTGAGAAACATTTCATGTTTTTAATGGTGCTGGATCGGATTGAAAGTCGAGGATCACCATTGTCCAACTTGGTAATACCCTATAAAAATAAGAAGTTCGAACTAAGGGGCAAGCATAGCGATTATGTGGATATGAGAGAGAAGGAAATCCACAATCAGAATGATGTCTACTTTTCTGCTGATCCTTACAAAAAAGAATTGTCAGACGCTAGAGAGAAGATAAGTGCTCTTCAGAGGAGGAAGGAAAAAATAGAAGCAGAGTTAAGAAGCATTGATTTTCACAAACGTCCAAATCTTGTCATTGAGGTGAAACAGCAGTGTACCCAAGATTTTAGGGATTTAAAACCTAGTGCGGAATGTGAGATGAGATACAGTGACAATGAATGTGAAGCTGCAGAAAAGGAAATGGTCCTGGATGTGAATGGTAAATCAAATCAGGTGGATAGAATAGTTGCAGTTACAAATAATGAGCTATACGAAACTGTTAAAGGAGATTCCCAGCCTGAACTTGATGAAGAAATTGCATTTTATTTAAAAAAGTTTGTAGCAGGTTCAAGTACAGGTATGGGGATATTGAGTAGTAGTAAAACATGGCCAGGAAAAAAATATACATCAGATGATGAAATAAAAGCATCACATGGAGCAGAAGAAAGGGTACATGGAACTTTAGCTAGCAGCAGAAATAATGCAGTGTGTTCAGGAAAGGAATTATATAGATCAAGTACAGATTATGAAGAGAAACCAATCAAAAGAAAGCATGTTACTGTAACAATAGTTCGACAACCTCGAGCTATGTGTGACTCATATGACAGCTACCCGGATCGACAGACTAGATGCTATAATAGTGCAGAACAAGATTTTGATGTTAAGAGGAACAGTAATTATGCACCTTTAAAAAAAGAGAGAGGTGAGATGGCGAGATTGAAAGTAAGAATCACTGCAGATCAAGATTTCAAACAGTCTTCAGACCTATACAGGGAGAATGAATTTGAACACAAATTAAGTACAGAGTGTCAAAGTTTCAAGAGACAGACCACATATCCAAGAAGGGAAAGTGATTTTCAGAACACAAAAGACGAGTATCATGCTGGTAGCAGCATTACTCCATCTGGAAAACATGATAGAGATGATTTTCATTATTCCAGAAATAGTCCTGAATTTCAGAGCAGCAGACGGCAGAGCAGTAAAATACACAAAAATGATTTGGAGCCATCTTATCATGTTGACACAAATAACTTTTTATTTAAGAAAGACAGAAATAGCCGGTATGATAAAAACGATGTGCATAAATCATTTGAAGAAAAACCATACAGTCCAGAAATTGATGCCAGAAATCCACAAATTGTTCGGAGTACATCAAGAGATGTGGGAAGGGAATTTGAAGAAAAAAGGTATATTCCAAAAACATCTTCATACAATAAGTACGTAGATCATGCAGAGTATAAAAGACAAAGATCACCACCGTCTGATATTAGCAGAAAGGCAGAAGATATGCATAGTAGAAACAAATATACGAATCATGAACTATCACCAATAAGCAAGGGAGTTAAAAGTACTGTAGACTCTGACAGAGGGATCCTAAGGTCTAAAGAAAGAGGTTTTTACCCATCTGATGAACACAACTATCCAGCAGGCAAACCATATGATGATTCTTATAGCAGAAAACTTCCTTTGCAAAACAGGAGAAGCAGCAAGGAATTGGATACTAATTTTTATCAACAAGAAAGGAAAGATGTGTATGATGTGAGAGAAACTTACCCAGCAAAAAGAAAACTGCATGATGAAATGCACTATGAGAACTTAGAGAAAACAGCATACAAAAAGACTGTCAATGACTACTATACATCATCTACAAAGGAGAGAGCCATTCCATCAGATGATAGGCCACTGTACAAGAAGAAGACTCCAAATGATTACTATGAAGCAGGTATTCATCCCCATAAGGAGAGGGCAGCTGACAAGAGAAGATTTCCTTCAGGAGGCAGAGAACATGTTCAAAGTTACAAATTTCATGATACTGCTGCACCCGTCAAATATGTAAGTTCTGAACGCAGCAGATCACCACACAGAAAGGAGAAAGCATGGGTATCTACACACAAAACTGATGCAAGGGGAAACTATCCTGAACCACATTCAAGAGAAACTAGTAGTAGTGGCGCATGTTACCAAAAAAGTGACCGACCTTCAAATCATTCACGTTATTCTCATCCAGAAAGCATAAGAGAAGCTAGTTCAAAACATCAACCGTATGATGCAGCAGAACATCACTCACAACATCCTGAATTTAGCTACCCAAGTAAAGTGAACTATGAGAAAGACACAAGAGTTATAAAAGATATCTTTGAAGGGGAAAACTATCAGCACCATTATAGAAACCCTGAACCAAGAATAAGTGATTTTGCTCCAAAGGAAGAACTTTCTTTTAGCCACTCCAAGATAGTGTCCTCCTCCCAGCCATACAGGGTAATTCCAATTGACCTTGAACCTAACAGCAAACAACATATGATCCCAACAAAAGTAACAAGAAGTTGGGAAAGGCAGCACTGATATGACCAAAGGTATTATATGTTGGTCCACAGTAAACTGGCAGTGGTAACCAGAATAAGAAAGTCACCAGAAACATTAAGATATTTGTTGTAGTCACTTAAGGTACAAATTCTTTTTAACCAAAATCAGCTTTTTTGACTTAACAGCATATAATTAATTACCTGTGCTGCAAAACCATTCTTGGATTGTAGGTCAGTTGGTTGAAGCACTCATCAGCACTGTCCAGGATTTCTAAGTCAGAGGTTAGCTCCAAGTGCTTGCTGTAGAGCTACCAAGAATGTTGTAAAGAATTGGGTGGACCCACGTAAAATAAATGGTGATAGGCATGTTGAGTTAATCGAGCTTCAGTGGCTTAAAAGTGAAAGACTTTTCTGCTATTTAAATCCAAAGGAAGCTCCTTAAAATTTTATATTCATACCTGTAATTGAATTAATGGAATGAGTGGCAGTAAAAACAATGAATTGTCCAAAGTTTCTTCTACCCATGTTTTGTTTTATGCTGACTGATTTTTAAGCATACGTTTGCAAGGTTGCCACGAATGTTCAACACATAATGTAACACATCTTTATTTTCTCTACCTCTTATCTATAGCAGATTAAGGAACAGGTATTCCATCCAAAACCTCAATATGAAAATGTTCCCAAAATGCATGTTTTAAGGTCCCCTGAATAAAGAAAACAGGCATTTTAAGAAGAAGTGCATGAGCCTGTGGGAGAAAGGCTCAAAAAAGAAAGTTTGATAAATGCAAAGTGTGATATTTAAATTCAGGATCTTACAAAGATGTGACAAAGATTTTCTAGAAAATCCATGCACTCTAAACTATCCCTTACATAAAAAATACTTTGTTTTTCAAAAAGAACAAACGATTTTGATTAAATATCATGTTTAATTTAAAAGGTGAGTCAATTAATAACACTAAACCACACTTACAACATAATTTTCCGGAACGCGTTTCGAAGGTTAACTTTCCTCCATTATCAACCAGACAATAACTGGGTTTCAATGGTGTTTCATGGTGCGGATGGCGATGCTTCTTCTTCTTTTAAATTAAATTAATTATAGCAACACTGTTTTCAAACTTCTATGAAAGGAAGATAAATATCACGTGTTTAAGAAATTTGCATAAGTACGTAGTACTATGCATATCTCTAGACGGTGAAGTGTTTCATTTGGAATGAATTTTGATAACTGGTAACTAATGAGGAATAGACAGAAATATAGCACAAACATAAAGTAAAAACCAATTTCCAAGATATTGTTATTGGTATGAATTTTCCAATCGCGGGAGCATTGTCATTAAGGCACTGTTGCATTTGAGAAGAAGAAACAGATCTTCTCGCCAGCACTTCTTCCTTGGGGGGGCTGCTCTGTTGGGAAGACCCAGACCATTGACTTGCTGAGTTTGCAGATCATACTGATATATCCAGCTTTTGTCATCTGCTATGGTGTTAAATATGTTTTTGGATCTTCTGCCAACAAATTTTTCTATAATTTGCTGGCACCATTGCACTCATGCTTGTTTCTGCTAATTTGTGAAGAAGTGAGGGATCCACTGACTGCAGAGCTTCCTGACACGAAGTTTTGCTGCCGATCCAATATTTAGGGCTTCTTGAATATATGTGCAATGTTTGTCTTCCCATAACATACATTCTGCTTTCATCACATTTTTATCCATTGTTGCTGAAGCAGCTCTCCTATGTGGTCTTCTTCAAGGAAGTCCATTTCTCATCTAAATTCTGAAAACCATCGATAAATGATGGATTCAAAGGGCAAAGATGATGTAGTTTTTCAAGGCATATTTTCTCTCTCTCTCTCTCTCTCTCTCTCTCTCTCTCTCTCTCTCTCTCTCTCTCTCTCTCTCTCTCTCCTAAACCAACTTTAAAGCCTTAGAAAATCATAGTATGAGATGCTCTCACTTGAGATCCATGCTAGTGCCTGATGTAGTAGCACTTGGATGTATAGTATTTTTTCAAAACATGATGACCATATTCACGACAAAGGCAGTGCTACTTTAAGGTTTGGGTGTACAAGGTTTGCTGTTTAAAAGCATATAGGAAACAGAAGAGTGACCCTCTATAAGAGGGTTGCTGTTTGTTAATGGTTATCGCCAGCAGAGCTCTTTTAAGGCCATCATATGTTGAAAAATACCACACTAAAGCTAGGAAGAATTGCTTTGGCTTGCCACAACTTTGAGAGTGACCCTCGTTAAGGGCATGTATCAAAACATGTTAGCCCCTCCATCAAGGAATCCTGGATTTCCCTATCCACTTTACAAGGGATAGTCACCATATTGTTTACTATATGTGTGTTACAGTGTATTTGTTTCTGTTTATTGTGAGCCAAAATCCTTCACAACACCTTTGTTTACTTAAACCACTGTGCTTCTGGTTGTCGTTTCCAGCTTTATTGTGTACCAGACATAAATCAGAGTACAAGATCATTTTTGAGAATTCTTGCCCAAAGCAGTGGTATTTACATTCCTTGCTACATATGTGTAGCTTGTGCTCATAAGCTGCTTGCAAGAGTAATTTTTCACATTCAAGTGAGTACATAATAGATATGTCTGATACTGTAGCATTTATGTAACCATTGTTATTGAACTGTTTAGTTGCTGTGATTGTGTATAATTGATCTCTCATGAATATGTGGAATTATGAAAGTTGTGTACAGAAACAAAGAAACAAAAAAAAAAACAAAAAAAATCAGTCATAGTATATTGTTTGTAAAGAAACACTAATCCATGAACAATGTAATATTGTTTTGAGCATAAATGGGAGAGTTTCTGAAACTGATGCTGTAGATCACAATAAACTCTCTTTTATCACATATATTTTACTGTATATGCCAAACAATATTGACAAATATCTATTGATTTTTGTATTGAAATCATTGTATGGAAAATTATATAAAAAAGATTGTTTGAATTTTGCCTGTGTTATTGATATCACATCCTTTCTCACCTAAGAAATTTTCAAGGTAGGTAGGTGCAAGTATGAGGCGTGTTTTTAATTTAAACACCGTTTAAATATTTTGCCACTGCAGCGCTACAGTCGAGATTCTGAATATGTGCAATGTCTTCCTTCATTCATTAGGAAGCCAGACGCAATTGTGAGCAACCGTCACTTTGTTTTCTCCCATTCTTTGAGCGTTTCGAAATGTTCACAACAATCGAACGTCCCGCCGACTGTGAAGTCAGATCAGTGACTCGTTTTTTGAATATGAGAAATGTTATGTTAGTATACATTCATCCTCAGTTGTGTAAAGTTTATGGGGAAACAGTGAATGACAATGCCCGGCCACACACGGCCTAAACTCAAGATCTGATAACATAATTTGATTGAGAAAAATTTGACCATCCTCCTTAGTCCAATTTGACATCAAGGGATTTTCATGTTTCTTCATTTGAAGAAATTCCTTGGTGGAAAACAGTTCAACCACAATGATGTTAAAAAAAGTTCAGACTTGGCTTATATCACAGACGGCATCATTGTTTGACAAAGGCTTACAAAGAACTGGTTTCCCGTTACGGTAAGTGGCTAAATAAGGCGATAACTAAATGTAGAAATAGTGAAAGGTGTAAGCTTATGATTGATAATAAAATATGTGGAAAAATAATGTTCTGTTCTTTTTTAAAAAATTATCGGTACTTAATGTAAAAATATGCCTCGTAAATGCTTGTTTGATTTCATACTGCATTTTTATCTTCCCTATCACTTACATGCTGTAATTAGAGGAAGTATTGTGTTCCATTCAGAAATACTTTAGTGTTAATAGAAATTCCCTGCACCCAAGGAGCTCTTTGCTGGAAGACATTCAGAAATACAGGTTTTGAGACTCCCTGTGTGTGTAGGTAGGCAGGCAGGCAGGTGCCGTCAAACCAGCCTTATGATTAAAATGTATGTCTGAGATATTCATGACTTATAATGTTACATGACGTCTATTAATATGTGTACCAACATAAGGGGAAAATATCACGCAAGCAGTGCTGTGAGGCCAAGAACTTATCAGACTGCCCTCTTATATAATACCAGCAAAACTGACTCATAGGGTATTGGGAGTGTTCTACACAACCTAGATTTTTCCCAGTTTGCCAAGTCAGTTATGCACAGTGAAAATTAATAATTAAAAAATGAAAACTCATATACACACATTACCACCGCAATGTTTGTTCAGAAACTTCACTTTATGTAGAATTACCCAGGAATAAAAGGAATAGCAGTTGAAATTATTGGTACAGAAATCTGAAATTAGATGATAAAATAATTAAAACTTGTATGAGTAACTAATTATTGCTTTTGCACAACGATCACTGGTGGAAGGGTTTGAAAGAAACTGCAAAAGATTGGTATGGTTGATGTATGCCAGCAGGGAGAAAATAATTCATTAGGATTCTGGGGGAAATTAAGGAGGTAGATGATGTTCAGAGACTAAAACTCTGAACTTTTTTTGAGATTGTACAAGATAATAAAGATTGGGACAGGGAGAAGTATGTTGACAGTTGTGATAACAAAAGATGAAAATAATATGCATGGATGTAAATGAGGCGGTGTACCTTAAAGGATTTAGGAAGAGTATATGCTGTGTGCCCTGGTTGAGAAGACCACATAACCAGCCAAGAGGGACCGGGGCACTGACCACATCTCACCTCCAGTACTGCACACCACTCATGACACCTGTGGTGGGCAGAGGTGGGGAACGCAACAGTCGGGTGGTAGGCCTTGGCCCCCATGGGTGTTGTGCCACGAGGCTGTTTATGTGGTATGTGTGGATAAAATAGATGGTTTCACTGTTTAATGCAATGTAAGGAAATATATGGAGAGAGGGTGTATGGTGGGAAAGAAATTGAAGCATGGGGAATATTTAGGAAGAGTAAGGGGTAAATTGATTACAAAAGTGAAGGGAAAAAAAGTAGTTGAAGTAAGGTGCTAACACTTCTCAAAACCACAAATTTACCACATGGTGAGACCTCAGAGAAGAGTACAAAATGTGCAGGGTTATTGATAAGTCTGAAACATTTTAAAGTTTAAAAAGTTAAATATGCAACAGATCATGGTAATTTTGTGGTGATAGAGAAGCTCTCCAAGTTTTTTCTGTAATGAAAGCCTGCACTGAGGTTTATCGCTAAATTACAACATTTATCAATAGAGGCCCACTATTGGATGCACTGGAGAGGAACTATGATGCATTAATGACTTGGCCATCATGATCACTGGATGTAACTCTGTGACTTTTTCCCCGTAGGGATTTGTGAAAGACGTCTAAGTGTCTCTGCTACCTGTTAATCTTCAGGAACTTTGCCTCTGGATTACAACTGTCTTGGCTATAGTCAACACTAATGCTGAAGCATATATGGTAGGAGATCAATATTTGCCTTATAAGCAAGGGTGGACACTGAGCATTTATAAGGTTTAACAAGTAAGCAACAAAATTCTGAGTGTTCCTCTTTCTTTTAGTGTAATGTTTCATTATCCATTATGTAGTTTAGTAGTAATGAATTTTTCAAATGCTTCACGGGCTTCTGAATAACCCTGTAGAATAATCATTTATTAGACTTTTAGGAGTGAAATAATATAAATGTGAAATTAAACATGCAGCAGCATCTAACAACACTTTGCTTCATTTACAGAACGTAACTGTAATATTTCAACTTCACACTCTAACAATTTATTTTCCTTTTAAGGACTGATCTGCAAAATGGTCTATAATGCACAACTGTAAGTGTGAACTCGCTATTCAATAGAAAATACCTAGCATTTAAAAGTTATAATTGTTGCATCCCGTATACATGCATTTATGAGAATATTACATTATTAGAAAGGAGTTTTGCATGGATTACTTTCTTTGTTCTGCTCCAAAGAACACATTGTCTCTTGGCTGAAAGGCAGCTTTCTGGGTAGCAACCGTAATGATGGGAGCTGCAAACGCTGCATTTTGTCTCTTTCAGCTATGACGGTGTACAGAGAGATGCATCTAAGAGAATCTAAGAACTGCTCATACTTGAGTTGCTTTGGATATACCCACAGTTTCAGCCTCATGACTGCCAAGAAGTGTCATCATAAGGAATTAGAGGTCAAATTCATGAACTGCAAGTACAATTGAACTTTAGGATAAGTCTCAGGATAGGTCTACAAATGAGCGGGAGTTTACTGTGAACTGTTTAGTCATTATATTGCAATAGGTCAAAATAAGACAGTTTTCAAAGGAGAGAGCCAAACAATAATTGCATTTGCATTCACACAACTTCTATATAGACGAAGACCATATGAAAAGGTCGTTATACTAGTTGATTCCAAACAAGTAATACCAGCAATCTCTTCTAGACAAAACCCAAAATCAACCACAATACAAGAAATAAAGCAGCTCTTAACCCAAATTTGCAAATTCAAAACTTGTTGCAATACAGTGAATTCCAGCTCATGTTATGAATCCAAGCAATGAAATAGCTGATTCTCTGGCAAAAAAATGAACAACTCTATCAAAAACAAATGATCTTCTGGATGCCCAAGAAATTAAAACTCTTCTGAATAGAAAGGCTTGACAAGACTAAAAAATTAAAATCCAGGACAACATAAAAGACAAACAGTGGGCTAAAATACATACAGCATGGCCTACCAATAAACATTTACTACAGAAAGAAGCAGTGGCATTCAGATTCAAGGCAGGGCATGACTGACTTGCAGCACACCAGTGCAAACTAAACATCTTCACATCCAAGGAGTGTACACTTTATCAACTGCCAGTGGCCAGAATGAATGCTGATCACCTACTCAACTGCAGGAAACTTGATCCCAAACAGGAAGCAGCCAACCTGGCCAAATTGCACAGGACAGCAAGATTCCAAATGAATACTTAAGTTTTCAAAAGGAAGGCCATTAGAAGAAGGTGGCGCTGTCGGTGGCGGTCGTCATTGTCTACAAATGATGTACTAAGCAACTTCTGCCAGGTGAGATGGATCTGTCCCTATAATTCATTCTTGAAACCCTCAATAATAAATAGTTGACTAGATGTGAGAAACAGTATGAGTTATATTTTGAGGTATGCCCATCCTCACTCCCCTGGAGGTTATAATGTGATGTAGAATGACAGCAATAGACATTAACTCAGGTGTTTCCAACTTGAGACTTAAGCGCTAGGGCATGCCAGTGTGGCACGTAGCAGCCACTGCAACTGCATTTGTACGACAGAGTAATATTGCCCCTCTCACTCTCTCTGCTCAACACAGTGGTGGTGTTAAATAGGATATAGCAGAGCACTTAATAGTTTCTCCTTCATTACAAAATGTTTAATTCTTCATGGGAAGATTTATATTTTGTTGCCAGTACTGAAGGTGAAGTCCAGTGCTTAATTTGTCAAAGAAATTAACTATATGGCACCTCAACTGTAAAGGCACCATCAAATTTTGTGGGGGGGTGGCGACGGATTGCATCGGGTGCCGGACGTCGTCGTCTTCTTTCTTCGGCTGCTTGTAATCGGCGTCTCGTGCTTATCGCCGGCCACACATACTAAGGGTCAATGGTGGGATGTGGGGAAACAGGTTGGTTCGATCTCAGGGTGTAATAAAGGTCATAGAGGACCTTCATGTGTCCAACAAGGAAGACGACAATATTTTCTGTACCGCACTTCTGATTTATTGTGTTTATCGTGATATCTGCCCAAAATGCACCAGAATTCTCGGAGAACAATTTCCGAGGTTGTATATAATTTCTTGTCCCTTGTAAACGGTATTTCCCTGATGAAATTCTAATCCCCGAGGTAACTAATTTCCGCACTGCCTGTTCACGGTGTCTTCCTATCACACATCTTTTCGCGTCTGCCTCCTCCAAGTCACACCGCTGAAGTCCCCCAATTCTAGCTCTGGTGCCTCCTCCGCACCTTCCCATCTGGACCACACAGATTTCTGCCCTTTTAGTTTCGAAAACATTCACCCTCATTAAAATTAACGACCTAAGGGAACAAATATGTTTTCGAAATGCCCACTCTGAGAATCCTGGCTGTTTTTCTTCGAGCATATGGTTTTCGGAAGAAGTTCCCGTCACAATTTCCAAAAGACAGGAATCCTAAAGTCTAAAAGACAGGCACAACCACCATAGTGGTAATTTAATTACATTTTAAAAAGGTGTTAACCAGTAGGAATTTCCCAAAATGCATGCACTGCCTTAAAATTTGTGTTAATGTTCAGTACAACTTACGGATGTGAACAAATGTTTTCAGTTATGAATTTAAATAAAAGTAAATCAGGATGCTGCCTTAGAGGCAGTACTGCAAATTTCTACCACCAAATCTATTGTACCAAACATTAGTTTACTGCAAAACCATGTCAAAAATCAACCTAAATGGTAAATGTACACAAGAGTAGCCAAAATATACGTTGAAATGGTGTGTTCACAAAATTGTCAATAATAATTGTTTCGGTAAGCTGCTTGATGACCTGTCCACTCAACCATCAACGCAATGCTCATCCCACCGCAGGTACTTTGACTACTGCTACCACAATACCTTCTTGGTGCTGTCTCTACCACTTCGCCCTCCACCACCTCTGCAGTGCCCAGCTCAGCATCAGTGCCAGCCGGGGTGCCAGCAGCACCTCACTTGGAAAGGTCTGTGCTAACTGCGTTGAATGATGAAACCGACACGGGTAGCTGAGATCATCATGGCACAGACTCATGAATGGGAGATGTGAAGTTGAAATCCTACTAGGATTGCCCTCCATCATTGAGGTTTCTTCCCCAGGTTTTCCTAAGTCCTCATAAGTGGCAAATGCTATTGAGCTACCCCAAACCGAAACTTGGAATATTTCCTTCTCAAAATTCCTTTGCTAATTATCAATTCATGTATCATCAGTACTGGTGTTATATGTAGTAAAAGCAAGCAACAGTTGAAAACTATGACATCAAACTGGGCTTGTTAAGCCAAGGAATAGAGCATTTCAATTAGTCTATCATAAAACATCATCAGGTTTTTCATTTACATCTGTAAGCACAAAGTTTAAATGATATCTTTCAGAAAAATACAAAATACTTTAAAAAATTTAAACTTGAAATAAGCTGTCAAAGATCAATGTACTTGGTAGACCTACAAGGAAATAGCAAAGGAATACACAAGGAGATATATAAGGGATGATGGTGCAAATGCTAACAATGAACCACAGGAATGAAAGAAAAGCAAAAATAATGGCAGAATTTGCTTTTATTACACAAGAGCAGTGTGTAATAGTATAAAGAAACAAAATGCCAATAAAACGGAGCAGATAAATATTTAGTGTTAAGTATCTGCTTTTTGAAACAAGAAAGACTTGAAAATAAATCATTTTGCAAAACATTTACAACTGTAATCATCTTAAAACTCTGGACCATGGCAAGTAGCAAGGAGCGTTGTACATCGCCACTGATGATGCTTGCCGTAGCTGCAAGTGAAACGTCTGGGAGAGTGAAGGAGCCCAGTGGACCACGGCCTCTCAGCCCATAAGCATATTCTTCTAATTGTGACTCCGGCTGTGAAAGCCTTCATTTATTTATTAATAAACTTCTCTACAAAACAAGTCCGTTCACTCTTACTATGCACCTCTACCCAGTAGAAAGTAAATATTCTAAATATACAAGAAATGTAAATAGAAGTCAAGTATTCAGTGAGTTTTATGTTTAATTGCTTATTTATTAAACCTATTGTTTATATTAGGTAAGCTGAATTATCCACCATTCTTGGTTCTGTCAACCTATCACCTCCACCTCATGACAGTTATAGGAGTTCTACTGTATATGTATTGCTCCTATCCGCAGCTTTTTCTCATCGTGGTGAAACCAGGCAGAGAGAAGAAAATGTAATAAAAACTTCATTTAGTGACCCCAGCCATCTCACTTGATAAGCAGGTGTTGCAAAGATATGTCTGTTTCATTCATTAATAAATAGGCATTCCCATGTGAGAAAATATATCGTAATACTTAAAAAAGATAGCAGTTTTCAGAAAATGAAAGTTCTAAGGCAAGCACATGGTAAATAATTCAACAGATAGTTGTACCGCAGTAAAAATATTATGTGAAGATGTTAGAACCATAAACCTTATAAATTCCAAAAACAGTTTCATCATCAGTTTACACAGATCTACCCAGTAAAAGTTTATTTCAGTAATATCAATACTATCAATAATATCAGTATTTCCAAATACTCAGCTATTTTTAAATAAACTATTATACTAAGAATGTAATTAACAGTTTCTTTGAAAATCGATGTATTTATTTAAAACTTACATGCTTTACAAACTACTAATACATAGATATATCAAAATGTTTTTTAAACATCTTTGTAATCTTCGTAAATCTTTGTAACTTCTAATTTAGAGATTTAAAAATCAGCATATAAATATTTTAATTGCTAAGCATGGAAAAGATAGAGATCATGACATGCTTTATCTAAAACTCAAATTAATTTATTTTTGCCAGGTATTTATATCTCAAAATACAATGACAAAACAGCAATTTCATACATTGTGATTATTGACTTTTTTCCTTCAGTTCTGCACATAAATAGGACAATGAATTGAATTTCTAAAATATAATTTCAGAACATTAATATGCAAATATAAGAAGGTTCTTTATATAAATAAACAATGAATGAAAAAAGGAGAATGGCAGCTGTTAAGTTCACAGCAAGTATAATTGTAGCTGTTGAACACTTGTAACTTTTTTTAATGGCAGAAATTGTTAATTTCACTGATGACTTCTGGTTTTGTGAAGAGTAATAGGATTATTGAAATTTTACATCAGTCTTGGATTTCAGTTTCCTTTCAATTAAATTCTGTAGGGCTTCTGAGCGAACTGAGAGAGAATCTATTTTCTGCACAAACTGCTGGTAGGGAGACATTGGCTCTGTACCCATAACATGCCCCCGGTTTGGAATCAATCTTGGCATCTAAACTTGCATTCCTAATCGGTTCACAATCCAGCATTCTGCTTCCTCTGGACTCATGTTTAGCTTCTTAGCAAGCATCCTGGTGTACATAAAATATAACAATGGTACTGCAATTTTAATTTGCTATTTTATGAGTATGTGTATGCAATAACTGGAATGTAAAATTTGAAATCTTAAACCAGCAAAAACAGAAAGGAACTTGCTGCATCTACAGTGTCTTAAACTGATGTATATAGTCTTTGAAATACTATATCTCAGCAACAAAATGAGACATAAATACAAGTTATGTTGTATATGATTCAAAAGGAAGGAAAGCAACAAGGCACATTCATCTAGTTATGAGCAAACATAGCAGTGTACTTATTCAATGAATACAAGTGAGTACTGAACACAGGCATGAACGTCGGCAGACTTTTGTCCAGGGGGGGGGGGGGCGGTGCAAATGTTAGAATTTTGCAATCAGATAACATTTATTCATTATGTTGTCAAAAGTTATAGTATTTGTTGCGGATAACCGTATAAATTTGCACTAAATAGAAATTGTTCTTTACATAAAAATTAAAATAATAGTTTAATAGTCAGCACATTAAGTTCATAAATTTCCAAGGGGGGACCGCGGCCCTCTTTTGCCCCCCCTTCGCGACGCCCATGAACACAGGTGAAACATTAAGGCTGTAAGCCTGAGCCTATTCTAAAATATCAATACCACTTTATTTTTTACTTTCCCTACTACATATAGTAAATATAAGTATATAGTATTGTATTCAACCCAAAATGTTGATATCAAGATTTCACCAGAAATATATGTTTTGAGCCCCCCTGAATCCAAAAGAAAAAATTGTTAGAAAAGGGTCCATGTGTGTGTGAACAGCATAACTCTAAAATGAAAAGTCAGTTAAAAACCTAAGTTGTTATTTAAGTTTAATATCCATCAAGGATGTGACACGATTTTCGAGAAAATTCCTCCACCCTAAACTACCCTTTACATGAGAGGTAGAACTGGAACTTAAAAATTCAATGCCACAACTGGGATTTGAACCACAGACCTTCCGCTTACCGGGCGGACGCTCTAACCGGCATTGAATTTTTAAGTTCCAGTTCTACCTCTCAAACTTTGCCCACACACGGCTTGTGTGTTTAAAAACACCAACAGTAAGTTTGTTGGCATAAATAAATAATAATTACCCTTTACATGTAAAATTTGTCAAAAATATTTATCTTCTCAAAAATGGCTCCAATGATTTTGATTAAAATGACATGCTTAAGATATTCTTATGGCAAATGAAAGGTTTGTTTTGAATTGTCTGGCTTATATCCTATGTAGTCCTGTTTACTCTGGATGACTTTTGCATAACTGGTAAACCATAAGAGATAGACCAAATCTTACAAAACAAAAAATGCAGATCTTCTTAAAAGACACAATTTATGTCAAATGCATTTTTTTTGTGGAATAAACCATTTTGGAGATATTCCTTGTTATTTGTACGAGTTTTGCAATACTTAAACTTTTTTCAAATGGTAGGTGGTTATACACTTCTCTTGGCTCTGCAATGAGAATGGAATTTCAAAGCTTTAAAAGATTTTACTATCATTCAAAGCCTACTATGTTCCCATATTCCTCTTACAGCTACAAGAAAATCAGCAATAAGACAAATTTCCATAAATGTTTGACTCAACTAACATGAAGACAGAGGAATAAGTTTGTAAGAATAGTTAGTACAAGAGTAGAGAAAGTCATACAACACATCACACAAGAATACAACACATCAGATTTTTTCGTTTTAATACACTTTAAATATCACATTTTTCTTCTTTCCCTGATTACCTTCCCCTTATGTAGGACTTACACCCCCTAGCACTTACAAACCAGCCTAGGGTCAGATGCCTGTCGGGGAACAGAGGGACCTCTGGACCAGACAGAGTGAAGACCTGTAAGCAGGTGGTCTGCCAAGCACCAAGTATGATAGTGAGGAAGAGGATGATATGAAATTGAATATATAATATGATTGGAAGGGTAATAATGGAGCAATTGGTGCAATGAATGGCGTGGGAAACCAGAGAACCCGGAGAAAACCCGCCCAGACGCCGCTTCATCCACCAGGAAAACCACATGCAGGTCCCGCCTAGGCTGTCTAACTCAGACTCAGGGAAGGATGAGGAATAATCCTGGCTACCCGCTGCCGGGAATCGAATCTTGCACGGCAGGCAGGTACTCTACCAACTGCGCTACGGGGCCAGCTATCACATTTTTCTCCAAATGTAATTCTGGTTCATTGCTGAGTTTTGTGTAATTCACACAAAAGTGTTGTTGGCAGCAGGTAGCATGTTAAGGTACCCTAAAGCAAAATGCAGATGATCTTTATTATACACATGAGGCTATTAATAGTGAAACAATATAATCCACTAATATCACAATAATGTAGAAACTATCAGCTTCGCTTATCTAAAATCGAGGTGTAAACATTATACAACCCAACTTGTTTCAGCAGTTCTCTGCCATTCCCAAGATAAACCGACCTTGGCCAAACTTGGTACAAAACCGTTATGTGCGAGCGATGACATCACACGCGATTATGTCACTACCCACCAGGGTTGCCAACCCGTACGATAATTATGGGGGCATACGATAATTTGAATGTACTCATGGTTGTCAACTTTTACGATAATTATGGGGGTGTACGATAATTTCGATACCGGTGAAAAATCATTTTCACTGGTTTGTCACACCAGCGAAATGAAATTAATTACAAATAGCGACACCACTTTTGATCTCATTGTCTGTCTCCACCCCTCTAAGGCAACCATTTCTAATCCTTCTACTCTTTATCCTCTTGTTGTCAGTGTGTCAAGATCTGGTGAATCCCAATGAAGAAGGCATTGTTCAGAAAATTGACGATCAATGGAGAAAACCCAGATCATGTGATATTCCGTGTGAAATAAGGATCATACCTGAACCTGGCAGTTTCTGGAGTGCTGTTGAAACAAATGTCACCTTAGTGGAAATACTGATTTCAAAGAACTGGTGGAGGTTGCATTATCAGTAATTTCATTGCCCCTCAGAAACACTTCTTGTGAAAGAGTTTTTTTTCCAAACTAGGTTTAATAAAAACCAAAATTAGAAACAGATTGGGGGTTGGCCCTAGATACGGTAAATGGACTTATTCGGTTGTCTCAGCTTATGAAAGAGTGCGGTGGGTCCGAAAATCTAGAAGCCACCGAGATGTTAAGGTTTATTTCAACAACTTTGTATAATGCTGCAACAGTTGAGGAAAAACTTTTAGATGAATAGTGCGAGAAACATAAGTACTAAATAAGGAAATAATGTAGCTATTAACAGTGAAGCAACAAGAATCTAAAGTAAGAACAAATTAGACACTTATCTTAGTAATATTGCAAGTTCTTTGGTGCTGACAGTTTTCGAGTTGACTCCAACTTATTCTCAAAGCTATCCAAATTAATTTCTAATTTGCTCTTACTGACGAGGTAAGTGGATACCATAAACATCACTAATATTACATTTTTATAAGTGTTATGCTGATACATTTATTGTTGTAGCATTTGGTTTATGATGTACGATAATTTTGAATCTAAATCTATAATTTTGAGTGGACGGTACGATAATTTTACTTTTAAACATTGGCAACCCTGCTACCCACCTCTGATCTCAAAACAAATTTACTTACAGAATCAATAGGCAGTACTTTGAAATTGGCAGCACGGTCCCTATTTTTTAAAATATAATATTTTTCCCAAGCCATCAAATCAATGGTTCCATTTCATTGTTTTAATAACTTAACCTCTGAATTTATTTCATGATTAAATAACCAAAAAATTATCTACCACAGCTGATTTCTCTATCTGTTTACACTTGATGATTCTAAAATGTTCCCTTATTCTCTGGTTTAAATTCCAGCTGTGGTACTGAATTTTTCAGTTCTGATTCTACCTCTTAAACTCCTCCACTATAAACTACTCTTTACATGTACAATTTTGGTTTTCTCAAAAACGGCTCAAACGATTTTGATTAAAATGAAATTTTAAAGATTTTTTACGACAAATGAAATGTATATTTTGGATTTTCTGGCTATAGCCTGTGTAGTCCTGTTCACTCTGGATGACTTTTGCATAACTGGTAAACCGTAAGCGATAGACCAAATCTTCCTATACAAAAGGTGTATATCTTGATAAAACACAAATAATGTCCAAATAAATTGTTTATAGAATGAACCATTTTGGAGATATTCGAACAAATTATATAACTCTTCACAACAAAATGAATTAATATGCAATATTGTGCAACTATGCATTGTTATACATGTTTACAGAGTTCTTCTGGTGATATGTCCTGTGTAGTCGATACCAATGAATTTATAAATCTATTCTAATATACTATACTGGGGTTTCAAAGTTGCAAGATAATAGTTATATGTATATGTACAACAATAATTTGTGCTGTCTGATCTGAAATGTGAAAATCATATTTATCGTAGAGAATTGGGCTTGTTCAAGATTTGTTAGGTACTACATGATCTATGGACCGGCCGGGAGGGCTCGGGGCGCTGACCACGTCCCACCCTCCAATACTGCACCTCACCAATGACGCCTGTAGTGGGCAAAGGTGGGGGACGCAGCGGCTGGGCGGTAGGCCTTGGCCCTGTGGGCTGTCGCGCAGGGGTTTTAGTTTTTACATGATCTATGGCTCTGTTTGTTTATGCGGTAATTTGCGTAAGGCTTACTACTAATCTTTAGGTTAAAACTGTGTACTATATCCATATATTCTTCGTTTATTCTTTCTACATTAACATCACCCATAATATAATTTTGTTATTTTCATTTGGAGTAGTTAAAAAAATCTAAATACATGGAGAAGTTAGCTGACTTTGACTATGGTAACCTGAGTTCCAGATACCGCCATTTTAGAATTAACAACGATAACCTTTAAACCTATTGTCAAATGTTTCCTTGCAGAATTTATTTAACTCTAAGCACCTGAAAGAGGGTGTTAATGAACTACACCGAAATAATTTCAGCGATTTAGACGTGACTAATATAAGCGAGTTGAGGCGGCTTAACATAATGCGTTAATTGTGTTAAACCTAATTGATATCAGATGCTGATAAGTTGGTGTTTAAACAAGGTGGGTGAGATTACTGGATTAGAATGTCTTTAAAACTGCTTCCCGAGTATAGAAATATTGTAACTTAATAGCTCGTTATTGGCGTTCTCAAGATTTAATGCCTCAAAGATATCTCAAATCTCGAACTAATCACCTGCCAGTGAGACACTGAACAGCGATTAACTGCCTTCTTGCATCAATAGCCTACTGTAGTAGTGTTTGTGTAACTGTCCTGTTGGCCCAATCCGTAACGCCGAAAACTGTTCTTCCAGAAGTCATTGCCTCGGTTACTGTCATGTGGTTAATTTTTTTTTCTTCGTCATAAATTACAATTGCCAGAAATGGCGTGATTCGTAATTATGAACGTGAATCTGATTGGCCAGTACAATAACACTAGTATGATTTCCGTTCTTCGGGACACTGCAGTTAGTGTGCTGAGGATTGCCTGTTGGACAACATGGAGAACGTGTACAGCGTTTCTGAACTATCAGATATGCGCCTTATTTACGGTGAATCACGATGTAATGGGTTAGCCGCTGCAGCGCTGTACAGGAAACGGTATCCCGATAGGTGCCAACCACATCACTCAACCTTCCAGTTCATCGGTAGACGTTTGCGAAAGAGAGAGGAACCTTCCAGGCCAACAGGCGTTGCACAAACTCGACGCATAGTGCAATTCGAGGAGAATGTACTGTGAACCATTGCAGAAGAGCCATCTACCAGCACACGCGCTATTGCATATGCACTAGGCGCTAACCTGTTAGCGTATGGCAAGTCATACATGAAGACCAACATCACCCATTTCACCCACAGAAGGTACAAGCACTAAAGACGGAAGACTATGGCCATCGGCTACAATTTTGCAACTGGGCTTTACTCCAGCAGCCTGAATTCTTTTCATCAATATTGTTCACTGACGAGGCTTTGTTTATCAAGGATGGCCTAGTTCTTAATTTAAGAAACAGCCATGTGTGGGACTATGTGAATCCACATGCTGTCGTGGAGAAGAGTCACCAGCAGACTTTTTCAGTCAATATATGTTTGTGTTGGAATAATTTCAGATTATGTCATTGGCCCATACCTGCTGCCCCCTCAGTTAAATGGACATGCTTATCTTCATGTACATGTTTTTAGAAGATGTGTCCCTTCATATTCGTCGTCGAATGTGGCTATAACATGACGGAGCTCCGCCCCATTTCACCCTTGCTTTACGAGAGCATTTAAACCATATTTATGCTGCCCGGTGGATCGGAAGGGGAAGTCCAACTGTAGCTTGCCCAGCACGCTCTCCCGGCCTCAACCCAATTGATTTCTTTTTCTGGGGTACCCTCAAGTCTCTGGTGTATGAAACACCTGTTACATCAGAAGGGGACCTAACTGCCCGAATAATAGCAGCATGTGAAGTTATTCGACACACACAAGGAATTTTGGACAGAGTACGACATTCGTTCCTTTGCCGCTGTCAACTTTGCATTGGAAACGCAGGTCGCCATTTCGAGCAGTTCCTTTATACCTGACGTAAAGAGTTGCCTTTACTTTTCATTTTATGTAAGTTCGTTCACCCTTTAAACCTCCTCCAATTTAGGGGCCCTAATGACCAAGTTGTCGACGGGCCCTTAAACCCAACACACTCACTCACTCACTCCTCCCATTTAGACGTACACCATGTGAGAGTATTAAGCGGGACTCAACTTTTGTTAGAAGGAATTGTAATTAATTGCACTCGCAAGGTGAAATTACTCTGTAAAATGCATTATACAAGAATTAAAAGCTTAGACAAAATGTTAAAACAAAAACAACCAAACAAACAAAACACAAATGAAAAAAAAAAAAAAAAAAGACAAATGAAATGAAGGGGACGCGAACTCGTTTACCTTTCACTTGAAAGCTAATGTAATAACCATTCCGCCAAAGGGAGGCTCCGACAGTTTCTTCATTCTCGTGTGTTGTGCACTCAAGTGGTATCATCATTAGCAGTGGCGGACTGGCACTTTAGAAACTTGTAGCCGTAACTTCCACATTTGAACCAACAGGACATTAAGTCTCCTATCCCGGCGGCGCCGTGGCCGAGCGGTTAGCGCGCTCGCCTACCACCTAGGTGGCCCGGGTTCGATCCCAGGGACCCGCATGTGGTATTCGTGGTGGACGAAGCGGCGTCAGGGCGGTTTTTCTCCGGGTACTCCGGTTTCCCCCGCCATCTCATTCCACCGGTGCTCCATCTTCATGTATCATCAGTGTCACCGCCTGCGGTGCCGTAGTAGTAAAAGCGGGCGTTAAACACTACAACAACAGTCTCCTATCCCAAATTACTTGTTTCAGAGATCTCCACTTGCTCTGAAAATATTTCGGTGTTGTTATTAACATCCTGTGTGTTTAGTAGTAAACTGGTCTTACAACAGGTATCAGGTATAAAATGGGAACTTTTATAGGATTGAGGCGATATTGTTTATAAGAAGCCTCCTAAAATAGTTAAAATTTGTGTTTATAGTGGTGGCAGAAAAAGCCCCCTAAAATTGTGAATCATTGTCCTAGTGGGCAATGATAGAGATCTTCAATTGTCTTAGCTTGTTCATGTGTTATTGGGATTGGCGTCATGTGGAGATCGCAAAGTCCGCGAATAATTTGAAAAGTTATCGACATACAGTGTTTATTGGAAGAACATTGTGTTTTAAAAGTTAACAGGAGTAAAAATGCAGAGAACTAATATATAATTAGTAAGGCTGCATCAAAAGATAGAAGAAGACTACGAACTCGCAAAATTACGTAGTCCGTGGCTGGTGTCCCTCAGGGCTCCATTTTAGCTCCACTTCTATTTAACGTTTTTACTTCGGATCTTCCAATCTTCGAACATACTGAAGTGGCTTTATATGCTGACGACACAGTTCTTTATTACTCCAATCATGACCTTCATATTGCTATTGCTACCTTACAAGAATCCTTGAACTCACTTATACAGTGGTGTTCCACCTGGCGCCTTTCTTTAAACCCTAATAAAACAGAGGCAAAAATTTTCTCTCTTCGTATTATTCGTACACCCCCACCCTTGTATATTCATAACACCTGTATTCCTTGGTTACCTTCTAATGTTCCAGTGAAGTATCTTGGGGTGTTATTTGACACTAGCCTTACCTGGCGTCCGCATATCAATCGTACTGTTAACCTTGCTTCAGCCCGGCTTTCTCAACTTTATCCACTACTCAATAGACGCAGTTCTCTTGGACTTGATTCCAGTTTATTACTCTATCGTTCCCTTATTCGCCCTATTCTCACTTATGCTGCTCCTATTTGGGGTGGTGCTTGTAAATCACACCTACATCGGTTACAGGTAATTCAAAACAAGGTGATACGACTCGCTACCAATGCTCCCTGGTTCGTGCGCAACCAACAGCTACATCAAGAACTAGGCCTTCTCCCCATATCACAGTTCATACGCCAAACAGCACGCCGCTTTTTCATACGCCTACAAGAGGTTCCTGGAGCTGTAAAATACCATCTCGGCGTCAGAACACGCCGGCCAACACGCCTTCGTAAACGCTTGCCTCAAGATATCCTGCTCAGTTCCTGCTCAGAAGACTCCGACCTTTAGTTTTTTCACAAAATGTTTAAAATGTTCTCCTACACATTTGCCTTGTGTATGTGATCTATTATATTACTTCCTCCTTTATGAGACAAATTATGTTCGAGGAGCTACATTGATGTAGCCAACCTTAACAACTTTATAATGTTCTGTATTTTATGTTATTCTCACAGATCTGTAAAAGCATTATTGCTGATCGATCTCAATAAAAATTAAAAAAAAAAAAAAAAAAAAAAAAACGTAGTCCGTGTTCGGGTTGTGTGAACCCCGCAGGGCTTGAGACAAAGGACGCCAATCCAGAATATTTGTATTATTGTTTGTGACGTAAAGGAACAATAAATAAGTGTAATAAAAATATAGAAGACCGCATAACTGGCCGGGAGGGCTCGGGGCGCTGACCAC
Source organism: Tenodera sinensis (assembly GCA_030765045.1). NCBI lineage: Eukaryota > Metazoa > Arthropoda > Insecta > Mantodea > Mantidae > Tenodera > Tenodera sinensis. The sequence continues at coordinate 18,025,631 of CM060970.1, forward strand.
GTCCCACCCTCCAGTACTGCACCTCACCAATGACGCCTGTAGTGGGCAGAGGTGGCGGACGCAGCGGCTGGGCGGTAGGCCTTGGCCCTTCGTGGGCTGTCGCGCGGGGTTTACATTTACAATAAAAATATAAAAAGGAAATTTAATCATCCTTGTAAGGCGTAGACCTATACCACTCCCTGAGGTACGTCGAGAAATTCGATGAAAAGTATTTAGAGTCTCATAGCTGCATTAAACGTAAATAACTATCTCGAACGTCGCATCAACAACGGGTGGCAAGAAAGAAAAACAAATAACCGTCCCAGGATAAACGCACACAATGACGGGAATTTTCGTGGCGGTTGGCCATCTTGAGAACTGTGAATTGGCGCGGGAGATAAGTAGAATTGGTGGCAACGGCGAGATAGGAAGGAAACGTGTTATAGGAGGCTGAAGTGAACGGAGTTATTCCATTTACTTTAATCGGATGTTCACGAAGTTTCTGTTGATGCTTTATCAGTATAGCTGAAAACTGGTAAATATATATTTTTTTTGGTTTCTGTTGAAAATAGTAGAAATAAAGGTAATCAAGGAATTGTTCTGAACTTGCTATGTATATGCATGGTGGTAAGGTGATCATTGGAAAATAAACAGGCTGTTGCCGAAATGTTCAATTGCACAGTTTTAAAAATGTTAGGGTGCTGGCATTTCAGATCTCTTGGAATATAATCGGATGCTCATGTTTCTGATGTACGTTAAAGACATAACAAGCCATGTTTAAAATAAATTCGGATCTGGATGTTAGCAAACATTTTAAATTGAGCGTAATGCGCTGACCACGCATCATCCTGTATGATTTCGAATAGAAATGACCTAAATAAAGTAAAACATCAGAAAACGGGGCCAAGCTTCCACCGCCTTTGGGATCGACATTATTTTCCTGCGTTGGGATTCGTATTCGGTAGTGCGTCTGTTAGGGTCCTCAACATCCTGGTTATGCTTTGCGGCTTAGGGAGTGCTTAAGTTGGTAATGCACCCATGAAGCCTCAGGTGGGATGCAGATACGGATGTAATTATGTGGTGTTACTGCTTAATTTCAAGCATGTGCATTTCTAACGCAAATTATCAACCATATCTTGAGTGTGTATTTGAGTTTATTATGTCTGTTACAGTTTGTGGAAAAGGAATGCAATATAGTGCTATACACTCACAATAATCATTGCTGAAAGTTGGATAAGTAATAATAACACCATATAAAACTGGAACCATAAAATTGAGTCAGTGTTATTCTTAAAGGAAATTTAGTATGCTGCCCCAAATCCTCAGTCTGCTGCACTGTGCACTCTGATAAAACACATGTCAACATAGAGAAATTATCTTTTTTTCAATCAGGGGAGCTTGTAACGTGTATTTTTTATTGAGGGGAGCTCATAAGGTGTATTTCCACCCAAATGCAAGTCATGTGTTGCGGTATGTATTTAAGGTGTTGAATAACAGTTATAGTACTAACATATCACTACCCAAATTACTACGATTGCTAAACTAGTTACGTTTATGCAATGTTGGCAATACTGCTTTTTATCTGACTTTGTATCTTCGGTTGGCAATAATCCCTCCATCGCTTCGATTAGCGACCAGCAACAGACCTGCGCCAGTACATTGTTGTTTTGCATAGACGGCCAGGTGCAAATGCCCTACACTTACTGAGGAACAGAGTAGATGCAGGCCTCAGTCACAACTGTGAAGTGGTACCTGGTGAGACATCACTGTCGCTAAAATCCAACCAACCAGAGAACTGGGGTACTTCACTTAGGTGCTTCCTACACATTTTCAGATGTTTTCACACAATATTGTTAAAATTGCATCTACTCCTTAAGCAGTTTACAAGATATTCACAAGGCATTTTGTTGTTATCCTGTAGAATAGTGGCCTCAGGTCGTGTACTCGATACTGTCATGTGCTACCGTAGGCGTGGCCTCTGTGCCTGGAACATTGCCAACCAAAGAAATATTAGATTGGATTCCGTTCAGCGAGTTCACAAGTAGCCTGGAGGCTGATGAACATTGAACATGTCAACAAATACACAGAATAGCATATAAAAACACATAGGTACAAAAAGCAAAACAAAAAAGAAGAGAAAAAACGGAAGAAATCTCTAGCCTTAATTCTAACTCTGGCCGTGAAAGCTTCCGACTGCTAATGAATGTCATTGTTCGTCAGATATATACATTTAGGTAGCTTTCACATAGACATCAAATGTAATGTAATTAACAATGATTTGTCACTAAAGAAGCTAAAGGTTACTTACAAGACTATATAAGTATTAACAGGAGAATTAGTCATTCGGATTATTATTTTATACAGAATATAATGAGCTAAAAATTACTTACAAAGGTATATAAGCATTAACAGGATAATTTGCCATTTAGATAATTTTATACATAATAAGATGAGCTAAATACTACTTATAAAGCAACCTAAGCATTAACAGGATAATTTGTCATTCAGATAATCTTATATAAAATAAAAGGAGCTAGAGACTATTTAGAAAGCTACATAAGCAGTAATAGGATAATTTGTCATTCAGATAATCTTGTAAGAATAAAATGATTTTGAACATAGGTACTCTTTAACAGCAATTTTAAAAGCATTGAAATTGTCAACTTTTTCCTTAAGATCATTAGGAAGAGCACGAAATATTTTGATGGTTTCATAATATACGCCTTTCTGGAAGCAAGAAAGTTTTACACTGGGTTGTTGGATGACGCTCTTTTGATTAGTCTTTATCTCATGAATTTCATTGTTTGTTATAAATGTGGATCGATTGCATATGAAGAATTTTAGGATCAAGAATATATAGTGTGTAAAGATGTGTTCACTGCTAATAAAATTAGCATCTTACTTAAACCAAAGGGTGTATAGGTATCTCAATGTAAAGGGAGCAATAAATTCAACACACAATGCTCTAGTCTACTTAGTACATTTTGGGCCAGAAGAACTAGCACATATTTTTCCGCTATTCATATTTCTTGTGGTTGGCACTGTTTACATGCATCTGCAGATTTCACAGTTGGCAACATCCATGTCATCCACCTGTAACAGCAGTTAAACATAATAGAGCTAGATCATGGAATAGATGAGCTGAGGTGGCTATTCTGTAGGCAACCCATTTCTAAAGAGCCTCAAATTCTCCTAGAATACTAAACAGTGTCCTTAAATACTCTTACAAAATACACTATCACGTTAATTTAGAGGTACATCTGGCCAAACTTCTACAGACCATAACAATTTTTTTTCCAGCGGGGTTGGTGTTCGGAAGTAAGCCTGCATTACCAACATTGGCACTCACTAAGCTGCAAAGCATATCCAGATTATTGAGAACCCTAACCTGCAAAGCATAGTTGGATATTTTTTTATAAGAAATCGAGTGGAGTTGCAGCTGATAGGATGTAACCAAAACATCAGTGTAGCTGAGACCCAGTGATAACCAAAGTAGCAGATTTCACTTGATCGCCCATTTTGCTACTTATCTTGGCAATTATTCCCTTCCAGTGGCATAGCCTATCATACTCAGTTATGTAAAACATTAAAAAATTCATTAAAATATAACCTAACCTATACAGTTTCCATCTTTTATCATTGCCTGAAAGAAATATTCAAAAATACTGAGAGCGTGATTTGAAAGGGGATCTGCTTCTGTCAGGACTTACATCTGTAAATCAAAGAAACCTCTCAACATTTTTGTCAATACTTATGTAATTAACAGTACAAAGTTGTTCTTTGCTACTGAGGTTAGGAGTTTCATCTAATACTAATTAAATATAGAAGGAATCAGAAATTTCTTAATTCTGGAAGTGAGACTGGAACAGTCCAGTGGCATAATCCATGAAAGGAGGAAGAAGAAGAATTCCATGTGTCATGACAGCACTTACACTGGAAATTGTCATTCTGAATATCAGGCAAAGTTGCACGAAAAAGTTTACTTTTCCAAGGGCTCTTTCAGAGGCATCATAAGCACACTGGACAACAAATTAGTCACCCCATGTCAAGTCAACATTAATAACACGTAACACCACCTCTGGACCTGATAACTGCCTGGATTCGGTTAAGAAGTGAGTCTACAGGGTTCTGAAAGTATGGCACATCAATGTGCTGACAGCACACACGTATGGGTTGCTCATGCAAATGCACCAAATTGTGGGGATGCTGATTTTGGCGTTTCATTCCTGTTCCAACATATCCCACAAATTTTCAATTGGGTTCAAGCTGGGTTAGCTTGCAGGCCAATCGAGATGTGATGAGGTGCATGTGTGTGTTCCTCAAACCAGTCCACTCTTTTTGCCTGATGAACTCTGCTGTTGTCATCTTGAAATATAGGGGAGGCAACAGCACAATCATCATAGAGATATTGACTAAATGGCAACACGTGCTCATCCAGAATGTTCAAATAAACATGCTGGTTCTTCCTAATCATCACCTCATGGAGCAGCCCCAATCTATAGCAAGAAAAACTCCCCAAAACATCACTGACCCACTTCTGGTCTGAACCTGACTGTGCACAATCCGGATGAAATGCTTCATGTGGCTGGTGGTGCACCTAACGACATGCGTCATTCGAATGGAGGCAAAAACATGATGCATCAGACCACATGATATTCCACCAGTTAGCTACTGTCCATGTTTGGTGATTTTTAGCCCATTGAAGTCACACAGCTTTATGTATCTCTGTGAGCAAGGGCCTCCTTCGGGGTGTCCAACTCCAAATGTTCATGGAATGCAGTTCCCACTGCAATGTCCTCTTGCTAATAGGTCAGTATGGACCTGCATTCACGGACTGCAGCAATTCCTGTCAGGTTTGGAAGCGATTTACATTTACTAGCCGTAAAACTTGATGCCGGTCCCTCTCAGCCACGATCCTTTTCCGACCACAATTCCGATGTTTCATGGCCACGTGTATTGCACCACTACTTGTAGACCCAAATGCTGAAAAATTATTATTGAGAATCTGCTTCATCACATGGTATGGTTCACTAGTGGTTCACAGAATTTCGATGTGGCTGTTCAAGCACAAGAGGTGCTGAGTCACAGGACGGCTGATTGGTATCACAACAGAAGAAATGGTGAGCAAAGTTCCCGATATTGTGACAGAAGGCTGATGAGTGAAAATCCATGAGATAGCCAAGACCCCATACATCTCAAATCAAGAGCTGGGGTACACCGGGGCAAGTTGACGATGTTAAAGAGTTAACCATTTTTAATTCATTTTTTTAAATAATTTCTTTTTCTTTGCATGTATTATTAGAATATCTTTTGTTGTATTGTACCTAGTTGGATGCGTTTATATTTTAATATGATTAAAGTTATTTTTGCCCCATACTGGCAAGATGACTTTGAACATGGGGCAAGATGACAGTTGTAACAAAAGTTGAATATATGTTTATTCTTAGAAACACAGTACAGTAGTTATGTAATACATTAATATCTTATGTTGAATAATAGATAATTAACTGGTTATTTTATTGAATCTTGCAGGTCATAGTAAACTAATATCTCAAAATGAACGGTTTTCATTAAAAAAGTCACAAAGATATTTCTCCTTCAAAATTTGAGCAGCTCTCATGCCATCAGGTATGGCACTTGCCATAGAGTATCCAGACTTCTAAGGAGGATCAACATTCATCTCTTTACAAGTGGGACACTGCACTATACTTTCTTTGGAAGTGTGAACTGATGACAGTTTGGGCTTCTTACTTTTTTTACAAGAATCAAACTTCTGTTTCTTAGTAACAACTACTTTTTCTGCAAACGGAATCACTGTTTTGTTGCTTTAAATGTTTGTGTGCCTACTGTAATGCTTTCTGAACCAACATTTGTTTCATAGGTGAGCTCATTAAGACGCTTGTACATTGCTTACGACTCTTCCACTTTTACTCTGGTGCTCATTCTTTAGGCAATGGTTTAAACTCAAAAATACTTTGGCATAGTTTTGCCTTAATGGGACCAGAATGAAAATCACTAAACAAAATAAAAAATGCATTAAAAAAAAAAGAAAAAACTATAAAGCCCTTGGGGCAAGATGATTGTTAATCTGCCCCAGTCGACTTGCCCCGATCGGAATGTGTCTGATTATTCTGATAGGATAAACAAGAATTAAATATAAATAAATAGTGATTGTGAAAAGCATACTATTTAAGGTAGTCATGTAGAGCAAAAAGTAACCAAATATCTTACCTGTTAGACACCGAGACCTTATGTTGAAGGTGTTGAAAATTACAACACGTCAGACAAAATTCACGAACATCAAACAACGAAATAGAGGAAGAGGCTTGATTGTACGAGTTCTTAGTGTATAGTAGTGTAGAGTGGCAGTAGTATCTGTAAGGTGGCACTACCTTGTAATATGAACTTAAAGTAAGTAATTCATCATCTTGCCCCAGTCTTCCCTACATAATATCATGCACAAATGTTTGGGTATGAAAAAGTTGTCAGCAAGGTAGGTACCGCAGCTGCTCACAGTTGACAACAAACAGAACTGTGTGACCATTTGAACATGTTCCAATGCAATCCAAAGAGTTTTTGCAGCAGTTGATAAAACCTGGATTCGTTACTGTCTTACTGAAACAAAATAACAATCTAAGCAATGGATTTCCTTCGTCAAGCATGCTTCTAAGAAAGTGAAAACTTTCGTCAGCAGGAAAAATCATGGCAGCCATCTTTTGGGATTCCCATGGTGCTATATTCATCCACTACCTTGAAAAGGGTAAAACCACAAATTCATATTATGCCACAATACTGGAACAATTTCTCGAGGAACTGTTAAAGAAAAAGGCTCTCTTTCACCGAGATAATGCACCCATGCACATGTCTAATGTTGCCATTGCATAATTTGTGCAATTGGGCCACAAACTGCCACCTCGTACATCCTATTCTCCAAATTTGGCTCCAAGTTGTTCTTCATCTTTGTGAACCTCAAAAATTGGGTTGGTGGAAAGAAATTCACTTCCAATAAGAACATGTCAGGAGCAAACTGTAATTTGCCAACTTTCAAAAATTGTATTTAATGGAAGGGTTAAAAGTGTTTGAGAAACCTTGAGGAAGATCTATAGAGTTAAAACGAGACTATGTCAATAAATAGTCTATTTTTTTTTTAGGACTGTGTTATTTTCTTTAAAAGTCAGACTTATCAAACTGCCCTTGTACAGTTGAAGTTACTCAAAGATATAATCTTCGCAAAAGTTAAAGGCGTATGGAGGCGGGCCATACTGCAGACTCCAGTGAATCCTAAGCTTGCCCCTCCTACCAGCACTGCCAAATTTGGCACATGCACCTCGTGTGCTCTTATGTACAGAACCTCTGCTGGTACACGCACTACGCTTGGCAACAATGCTCCTCAGCGTTCACATGCCTTCAACTTTTGTGAGCAGTATAATTGACTTTACCCAAAAAGCGTGTTTTTAAGTGCTGTTTATAATTTTAGCCTTATTTCCATTATATTATGTATCCAGTTTAATCAAAATCAGTGTGTAATTTTTGAGAAAATATTGAAATTTTTTTTTTAAGTGATTCTATAACGAGCTTTCTTTTTTTTATTTTACTTTTTATTCGGAGAACCTGGGATACAATACTTTCAGTACCATAAGCAGTGGTAATTTTTGACCAAGTTGCCAATGATTGAGATGCAGGTTTTCACAAGATGGAGGGTCTTGTTTTCCCTGCTTAGTGTTCAGTCTCTGATTTTACACTGTTTTCGCTGTTGCTAATCTCTTTTGTGTTGCTCTTGTCAGTTTTGTCTTTAACTACATGTGTTGTCATGCTGGTCTTGTACCTTCCATGTGGCCTCTTTTTTAGCTTTTTTCCTCATGATAGGCCTCAAGTAATCACATCTTTTGGCATGGGGAAGTGCAGTTCCATTGTCCACTAGGAAACCATTGCAATCAGCCTCCCGAATTTTGGCAGAAAAACCATAGTTCTGAGATTGGAACAAAATGCCTAACTAGCAAGGAGGTGGTACACCCCTATGCATAGATGTAAGGAGGAACTGTCCAAATGAACCTAATCCATCTAGAGGTATGCCTGGATGCTGCTGACTGGCAAACCCAGTACCACTCACAGGTACAGCAGACTAATCACCTGTTCACCTTAAAACTTTGAATTCTTGGAGCTCTCACAAATGCAAGCCAAATAGATTCTATGACGACAACTGTAATCTCATAACACAGACAAGAATTGGATGGTCATAGCAGAGCAAGGCCCAAGATAATGTGGAAAGAATGATCTTAGAGGAGGTACGAAGAAGTGGCAGGTCTTGTGGAGAAATAAAGGAGCTTGCCAAAAATAAGATGACATGGTTTTGAGAGGACCCTGTGTTCCCCCCAAAAAGGAATCAGAGTTTTGATTGGTTGAATGACAGCTTTAGTTTTAGACCATTACTTCCTTAGATTTTATCAGAATACAATTATGGATGCATACCTAAAGCTTTCAGTTCACAGCGTGGCTACAGTAGAAGATGCTTTGTGACTATCATGCAGTTAATTTTGAAGAGCTGTCAACTTCGGGTTGACAATTACTGCAAGATAAAAAAATTATCCGAGAAAGGCTTATAATGTATAGGTTAGTGTGTATATAAACTTAAAACAACTGATGCACAAGAGTCTAAACTGCTGTATCCAGATTAATCGCCAAATATGTAACACTAAGGAAGAAAATATTGCAGAGATTGAGTAGGCTATCAAATTATCTGTGCTTTTCCATGAATGTAAGGCTGTTATTGGATTTATAGAATATCTCTGTGTCTCCCTCTTTTCCATCTGCTTGTGGGTAGGCAGATGAATCACAAAAGAGATGTTGACATTTCACCACGTGTACATTTTTCGACGCTCCCTAAATAAATAAAACAAACGCATTTTTAGAAAAAGGTCTTTGAACAGCATTACTAAAGAAAATGTTCATTAAATACCAATATTTATATTCAAATACAATATCTTCGTATCTGTAAGGTCACGATAGTATGATAAACTAAGATTTGTAGTTATGATACTTCGCCATAACTGGAAAGCAACTTGTTTCGAGACATTTTCCTCAAGGAAGAAAGGATTATTCACCCCTTAGCTGTGTTGTAATTATTATTATTATTGTTTGTATTATTATTATTATTATTATTATTATTATTATTATTATTATTATTATTATTATTATTATTATTATTATTATTATTATTATTATTTGTGTGTGCAGGAGCTGAGCTGAACAACAAAATCATGCTAAAAACGTAAGTATTAATTATTAAACCTTATGTTAAGTGAAACATGCTGCCACATGTGTCTAATTGCTTTTAGTTTGCTGTGAGAAGTTTGATAAATCAGTCTAGTTAGCAGGGGAGACACCTTAAAGCAAAGAAACTGTAAACGTAAGCTGTAGGGTTGTATTACTTAATTTACCTAGCAGTATTGGCATTGAAGTTCACTATATTAGAAACATTAATTATTGTAATTTAACCTGCAAAACACAGCTGAAGGTAAGTTAATTTCAATTTTGTTTCCCCAGCATGCTTTCTATAGGTTTATCCGATAAAGCAGCCATGCTCTTATCAGCACCCATTCTTGAGCTCACTTGCATCGCAGATGAGTATGGCATAACCTGACTTGTGCCACATATGACAAAGGCAGTAGATAATGTTCTTTGGTGATCAGTTGCATGTTAGTCCATGGTTCAATTTACTGCAGACCGCCTCTGTGGAGTGGTGTTAGCGTGTCTGCCTCCATCCAAGAGGCCACGAGTTGAAATCTTGGTTAGGATGAATTATCCAGATAAGCTCTTTTTTTTCTTTCTCTCTTTTATCCTGAGAAGACGAGCATTGGGTAACTTTAAGTTCTATGGACCTTGGGCTCACTTGAGTGTAATTTCACCCATTTCATTCACTCATCGTCTGATATGATGCTATGTTGAACTTTGATGTACAAAATAGAATTTACTACACACCAGAGTTTACATTTGTTGAAACTTTATAAAACACAAAACTCTATCTGTGCCTTAGAAGATTTTGTGTATACTTGCCTGATGCTGATCTGCCTAACAAAAGTACATTCATAAAGTAGTCAAATTCAAAACTACAAAATTTGTGTTAGGCCAGAAAGTCTGAAATTGCCAACATATTTGGTGGCAGAATGATCAGTATAGGAATATGGCCCACTCAGTTCCCCAACCTCGCATCTGGCGGTGTAGTTTGAAAGGCAAAGTGTATAAATCTAATCCCCAAACATTACAAGAACTACAAAATAATATAAAGGAAGAATAAACATATCCCTAAAAGAATTCCATGTTTTTGATAATCTTTTAAGACACTGTAATTCCCACCTTCGAGTACAAGGAGAACATTTTCAGCATCTTTAAAAAGATAAGGAATGTAAGTAAGGCACATTCAGTACTGTAATTTGTGAAAAAATAATGGTTCTAGTTGACTGTAGTAGTTCATCCTATTTGTTTTGATGCATAAGAGTCCACACAGGGGGGAAAGTATTGAGGGGTGCAGGGTGTGCCACCACGGCCCAACTGCTGTTAAGTATAGCTGCTCGGTCTGACAGCACTGTATTAGGGATGGAAAGACACGACACTATCTCTGGTTGCCAAAACTTCTCTTTATAAAAGCATCTAAAAACAAAATAAGCTTGTTCATTGAATTGTTGTAGCATTATTTATAGCTTTTAGTATATAACTAGTTGTAAGCAATTTTATATTATGTGCTATTTCTGCAGATGTTACTATTTTGTGTTCTGTTTTCGGGCATATTTTTGTTTTGGGCCTTTCCATTTTATTAAAGCTACAATTCGTATGTTCTGTACGAATTGTATTTATTTACAACACTGGAAGTTGAATGTGAATAAGTTTTGCAATTTTACTTGATATTGTTCATGAAGCTGCAGGACTAAGACTGTAGCATTACTCCTCATTTTCAGTGTTTTCAGGTTCTGGTGGCAGCAGGATAATCATTAAATCAGGTTCTGTAAACTTCAGTTTGTGTACATTTTTAACATGTTTCTTTAAATTTAATTTCATATGCAGTGTGACTACAGAAATGCTTTGCTCCATATTTTACTTTTTTTTTGTTACTTTAAATTAATACAGCCCAGGCTCTTAGTGTCATCCATTCAACATAATTCCTTATACATACATTTTGCTTCTCTATTGCTATTTAACACTTTATAACTAACACCAAATTTTTAATTCTGTTCTCTTTGTACAGACCAATTCCATTTTTTCTTAACTCCACTTAAAAACTGACCTACATTCCTGACCTCCTTTCTAAAAATCCTCTTAAATACTGTTATCCTATCTCCCTTCTCCCATTTCTGCCCCAGAAATTCTTTCCTCCATACGTCTGTTCCTTGGCACTCAAAGACTATGTGCTCCAGGTCTTCCTTCCCCCCGCAAATAGGACACAGACTGAGGGATACCCTTTCTTAGTCCTCTCAACCTCCAAACACCAGTTCTTAGCCATGCTATTGCCTCCCTTTGTTCATTGTTTACCTTATCAACATATATTTCCCTTTCCCATGTTTCCTTCATTGATTTGTAATCTACCAGGGACCTTTTTTCCATTATACCACCAAACAGTTTTTGGATTTCTATGTCTTCAAAACTCTCTCTTATTATTTTCCAGAATTTATGATTATTGCCCCCATTCCTCCAGTAATCCTCCATACATTTACTTCTAAGTTCTTTCAAATACTACTTATCCATCCAGATTCCTTGAGACTCTTTTCCTGGTACTTTACACATTGCCTTAACAAATTATTTTTGTCCAAATTCAAAATTCTGTTCCAATATTTCCCTTTCTATAATCATGCCCTTCCTTGACACCGTTCCCATCTCCATCTGCGCTACTTCTCTTGCCACCGCACTTGGAAGACCCAACACTTCCCTGCAAAACATCCTATGAACTGTATCTATGGCTTCCTTCCCCTCATTCTGTCCCCATATTTCTATACCATAGAGCATTTTTGTTTCCACCACCATATAAATTTTTTCCAACCATTTGACCCCAATATTCAGTACTCTATACTTCTTATTGCTGACATAGCTCCTTTCCCCTTTGTCAGAGCTAATTTATTTCCATATTTTAAAAACATCTCTGTTTTGCTTTGTTTAACAACATTGATGCTCATAATGTAGCACATTGGATGAAACAAAATGAAGAGTGATCAAATTTATTTGGAATTTACAGTAACAGAATTTGAAATAATGATATAATTGCTACACAGGGGACCCTTCCAGGACTTGATCTATTGGCCAAGATAGAACTGTCTACCAGAGCATTATCTAGTCAACGCTAAACATGCCATGATTGATAGATTTGGTGTATGATGGGACCATGCACATTTAGACTGTCATTTTTGTTGCAGTGGAATGGAGTGCAGGATTGAGCATAATATTTTTGTGACCAAAAGGTCTGGTAGAATAATTCAAGCAATACCTCATTGTGATATTGCCCATTGCATCCATGAATTTTTTGCACTTTCCTGAATTTTAGCAATTTTCATGGCAATGCCTCATAAAAAGGGTTTATAAGCTTTTTTTATATAACTACCTAATCATTACTAGAAAAGCTAATGCCACTCCTAATGCCTTTGCAAAGCTGGCATGTCATCCCATTTTGTTAAACTGGCTCTGTTACTCATAAGCATAGGCATGAGTTTGACGTTTTCGTTGGTGATCTAGCAGTGGTAATTTTTTCACCAGCAGATTTTGTAGACGTTAAAATATAGATGTGCGCACTGGTGTTGAGGGCTTCGGAATAGAGCTACGAGCTACAAGTGTCTTTTCTGAAATTGTCGCCCCATTGAAATCGCTGGTCTGCATTGCGATATCTTGCCTCGGTACCGGTTTAGCTGCAACTAAGCTAATGGTACCGGACCTTGGAACAAAGGGTTGGCGTATACACAAGAGCTTCCTGGCTTCTGAGAAGGGCATCTTCTCTCTAACCCGTATCTTTTGTATTGCCCTTACCTCTACAAAATGGGGACAATCTTGTGAACTGGTTGGATGTTCACTTCTGCAGTTTACACATGATGGAGCTGCAGTACATACACCATCGTGAAATTCATTTTTTACAAATCTACTGATCTATTGTTAAAAACTGAATGTACTTCAAAATCTCCTGCTTTTTACATATTTTCCATTTTTAAACGTGTTTTCCTTGAAATCGTATAATTCATCCTTCCGAAAAAGATTTTCAGGCAAGTCATTCCCTTGTGTATGAAGATGAAAGATTAATCTAATCACTTGTATACATAAACAGTATACCGCATCAGGATTGCCTCATCATCACAGAGCTTGTTTTTGAAATCTAGGCTGTGCTGATAACAAAGTGGAAGAAATATATATATATTCTTTTAAACCGTGCACTTGAGATAACGAAGAAACAATAACATCTTATTCAACATACATCGGGGAGTAGTTTAGTTAGGAAATTGGAATTTGCTATTTATCAATTGAGTTTACGCTTCTCACTTCTGTTTATCTTGGCATTAAATCTAGGGTGTTTATGTGCATATACAGCATTATATAGATGTCTCCGATGGCATGCTCACATCCTGGGTACCAACCCCGACTTAGGTGAGTCCTGGCATGGACCTTGCTCACCCTAGGGTTTCACCTCCTTGTGTATAGACAGAGGGATCCAATCACCTTCAGGAGTGCATCAGCTCGTGCAGTGGCCCCTCCCTGGAACTGACCTTTATCAGCAGATACGAACACATCCTACATGATAACCAGGGGCTGGGAATTACACAGTTACCCAGTCACCCCTTGCATCTCCCCATCCTCCTACAACCCACGCGTAGGTTATCCATCAGACAGTGTACAGGGAGGTATCAGGTGGGAGGTCAAACACAAAAGTGGACCAAAGTTGATAGGGTGTTTGGCATATGTCTTCTCACTCCTTAGAGGAACCTAATCGAGAGTATGCGTCGGGACCCCAGTTACGCCAAACCTGTACTTACCTGGGGGATAATATTAGTGAAGGCCTGGATTTATATTCCAGTAGAGGTTAGGAACTTGGTAAAGTTTTTATCCAAATTTTCTTCATTTTAATTAATTATTTTGTTGTTTAACGACGCTGTCAATTGCCAGGATCACATCAGCGTCGCCGGTGTGCCGGAATTTTGTCCCGCAGGAGTTCTTTTACATGCCAGTAAATCTACTGACATGGAGCTGTCGTTTTTAAGCACACTTAAAAACCATCAGCCTGGGCCAGATTTGAACCCGCGACCTTGGGAACAGTAGGCCAGCGTCTAACCAACTGAGTCACCCAGACCGACAAATTTTCTTCAGCTTTGATGCTGGATTGCAAGGAAACTACCATATAGTTATTTCCTTCTTTAGTTAATGGATCAATAATCTATTGAGGTCTGTAAACTATAGGTTGTTGCAAGTATGACGTTATAGAATCTGTTAACTATTCCCTTCTTTAATGAGAGAAACAGCAAAATGACTGAGTCAATGTAGTTGGCATATATAATTAACTTGTCAGATAAATGTGGCTGCAACAAACATGACTCGTGTCTAGGATTGTACTTCTGATTTTGTTGATGAATGGACTCATGCATCTTATTATTCTACCCTGTGCATATGTAAATATGAATATGATCTCTCAGATTCTGGAAGGCTCCTGTTGCATAATAATGAAGGTTAATCAATAAAGGGTTGGTGTTCTTTGTGATTAAGAGCTGATTTTGTGCCATCATGGGCATACTTTATGCAGTCAGTTTTTTATTCTGCAGCCCCATGTGCAAGATATCTATGAATGTTTGCTTGGAGAACCCAAATCTAACTTTAAATTATGTCTTGTCATGTTCCTGAAAAGGACTGAATGTCTCTATAAAACTTCGAGTAACACCAAAACTCCTTATGCTAAATTAAAAAGCTAAGTAATAAAAATGTGAAAGATTTATGTGTAATTATTGATTTTAGTGAAAGCAAGTTTACTATAGCAAGACGAGCAATTCCCTTAGCTGCAAAGTGGTAGCTGTTCACCTGAAAGGCTGATAGTGGGGGAAGTTGTGCAATCATGTATGCACAGAAGTCATAATGTTTCTGTCCATGAAGGAGTGAAGTTTGCTAGCATAGCATTAGTGCATATTGCTAATAATGTGTGTATAAAAATTAGCTTTATAATGGCAAAGTGATTTTGTTATAACTATGGCCATGTGCCAACAATTACTTTTGTGTGAACTGCAATTGCTTCAGCTGTATGCTGGAGTGTTAGTGTTTACTGGTTTGTGTCAAACTGACATTTCTATTCCCCTCTCTCAGCCATTGCAGAGAGGGAGTGTAGGAAAGCAGCTTCCCCTATGTGCAAGAATTGTTCATGTCATACCTCATGATCTATACATGGTTACCTTAATCACAGAATGGTCAGAATTTACTTTTGAATTAATTGCTGACACATACTCTTGTATCCATGCTTGAACTGGTTGAAGATTACTGTGATGTCATTTTGAAATCACATAATTTTCATATTTGTCTTTACAAGCAAACAGTTTTTGAAAATTGCATTAGGCACTGGTCATATCTTTTGCTACAGCTGATTTATTAGTGTGTATTTCAGATTTTATTAAATACTTATTGAATACTGTACACATACAATGGCTAACAGCACTTGAGCTATCTACTGCAAGAGATTGTTCCAAATTCATATGTATGAAAATGTTCAACAGCATACAAATTTCTTTAAGCAAAAGAAGGTACTGGTTTTAACTCAAAAGTGCTGCCACTGCCATCTTTAGTGTTCGAAAATCAACAGACTGGTTACAAAAGTATAAATATAGTGCTTGAATTTACATACTTATGACTGTCAAATGATCATTGACAATTACTTACAACAACAAAGGACCCAAGATAGAATCTTGTGGGACTCCATATTTCGTGATTTTTTATTTTAACTCCGGAACATTTTACCCCTCGAATCATGTTTCATAATTTGATATTGAAGAGAGCAATAGCAGTAATTGTAACCATTTTTTAGAGAGCACCATATTTTTATGTTTTGGCAGTCACATCGCTCTCTCACAACCCCCAGAATGTCTGTAGGACCACACCTGTCGTTGGTTTACGGGTCTCACCGACCTGACCGGGAGAGTAATCAAAATAAATTCACCGACCATATCCTCTGATTGCTAATCAGAGGATGTATTACATGCCATGACAGGTCAGCATGTTAGGGGTTAAGATTTTATAGAGAAATTAGAGAAATGGAGAAGTTGGAAAAATAAAGACTCCCTAGCCCTCAGGAACCCTAATAGCATCGGGGTCAGAAGAGAACAAGAGATGACCAAGGTAAGGTCAGATAGAAAAGTTACAGTGAGGAGCAAAACACCAGTAAGTGGAAGTAATGTTGTGCTCAGCTTGGGTACCTTGTGGTCGCTATTCACATATCCCCTAGACGGAGACCCCTGAGTAAATTGTGTAATTATTGTATCAGTCATAAACTGTAATTTTAATGTGCTCTTATTGTAAGAACAAAATGTTAATTGTTAATCAAAATGTTACATTGACAAATCCTGAAACATGTATTATATATGTCTATGGGTACATACATCTGGTCTTTTATTATTATTATTATTATTATTATTATTATTATTATTATTATTATTATTATTATTATTATTATTATTATTATTGTTGTTGTTGTTGTTGTTGCACAATGGGCAGTTATTTCGTTTATTTTTGATTTATAGTAAAGAAGATCCCACAACCTTCATACATAACTCTGGAGCAGGCAGTAACCCAGACCTCTTGTTAGCTACAACAGATATTGTTTCAAAATTTAAAAAACAAGTTATAGAAGATCCAAGTTCTGGTCACAGAGCAGTAATTGCTGATATAAAACTAGAGAATACAAATAACAGTCAAGGTCTTACGAATCTGTATTGGAACTTCAAAAAAGCAGATTGGAACAAATATAAAACTGAGTTAGAACATAAATTTAAAGAACAAACAAACTCACAGCTGCATGACCAACCAGATCATATGAACAAAAATTTCTGTAAAGTCATCCTAGAAACCGCAAAAAAACATATTCCTCGTGGAAGAATTAAAAATTTCAAACCCTTTTGGAACCCCCAGTTAGAAGAACTGAAAAAGCAAAGAGAGATAGCTAGAAATACAGCTGAACAAACAAAAAACATATTGGATACACAAATATGGCGAAAGAAATGTGCCTCACCAAAAAAAGAAATTAATACTGCTAAAAGGAATCACTTTAATAATTTCTTAGAAAAAATGGATTACAGGACAGGTGGTAACAAAGCTCATAAGTTCATAAAAAATGTCAAGGACAGGAAAGAAAACAACAGCACACCTATCATACACAACAATAAAATGCTAGTAAATGATGCAGTCATAGCCAAAACATTCAATAAATATTATGCTAATTCACATAAAGTAACAAGAAATAATAAAAAGGAACGTAAAGAATTTAAGAAAGATGTGAAACAAGAAAGAGAATGTGATCCTAACACTCAGTGCAATATCTTTTTTCAAAATTTTAATATGCAAGAACTGAACATTGCAATAAATAATCTAAAAAATAAAAAGTCTCCTGGACCAGATCATATACATCCAGAGTTCATAAAAAACCTTGGAAAAACAGCAAAACAACAACTACTGAAACTCTACAATCTATCCTGGAAAACCACTGTACCTGCTGAATGGCAAAAAGCAATAATTGTCCCACTCTTGAAGAAAGACAAAACAGCATCAGAAATAAAAAATTATAGACCAATAGCTCTTACCAGCATAATAGCAAAAGTGATGGAAAGAATGGTGTCAAACAGGTTAAATTGGTTCCTAGAATCACAAAATTTAATATCCCCATGTCAAGCTGGTGGTGCGGATTTGATTAATATTGTCTTTACATATCAGCGTGAATATAGCAGCAGGAATAATGTTTTTACTGAATGATGTAATAGTTTGATATCAGACGCGATTATCTGCAGGGTCGAGGTAACAGAATGGAATGCATAAATCAACGTTCCTTTTATCACAACATATTTATTCGTTAATTTACACTTTTAGCACCATATTAATTAATCAAAGACTTTACACAGGATAAAAGTTTGGTGAAAGTTCCATGTTCACACACTACCAAACATACGTCTGATCATCATGAGCATACAGACGCTAATGAAAAAAGAGTCCCTGGCGTCTCTCTGACGCAACACCGCCATTCTTTTGTATTCATCCGCGCAACAGTTCTCATTGGTTGAACACGAAGTGACGAGAAAACATTGGCTATCTTGAATATTGAAAAATAAGTCCCTGATACACCCAAATTAAAAGAATTAGAAATTTACACCCTCTTACAAAAATATTCACATGAACGACCCTCCATTGGTCAATATTCTGTCTCACTGGATTCAGAGAGTTCCACTCTACAAATGAACAAGTCTTACTTCTCAGTCAAGAAATCAAAGACTCCTTCAATAGAAAAGAAGATAATTTATCAGTTTTTATTGATTTCCAAAGTGCATATGATTCTATATGCAGAACAAAACTACTAAAGAAAGTGAAAAAAATTGGGATACAAGGTCCAATATTTTCATGGCTATGTCATTTCCTAACACAACGCTTTATTGCAATCAGATATGGAAGAAATATATCTAAATACAAACAAGTACACCGTGGCTTACCACAAGGCGCAGTGCTCAGCACAACACTTTTTAATATATTTATTAACGATTGCCACAACAAATACAAAAATCAGGTGTGAAGTGTGCACTATTTGCTGATGACTTAGTAATTGGTGCAGTTTTTATAACTATGCTTCGTTGGGTCTTTGAGCTATTGAGATCTTTGTGATCTCAGGGCGTGGTAACGGATGGAATGAAAAATCACACGATGTTGCTTCACCACAATGTATTATTTTATTAACACTTTTTCGATATTTTACATTAAATAATTCCTCTTAGCACCATTCTAAATGATTTAAAACGTTTCCACTTTTTCATTTAGTGGAACTAATGCTTGATGAAAGTCTGGTGAAAGTTCTATGTTCACACGTTACACCAATACGTCCTTATGCCTTGATTACACACACGTGAGTAGGAAGATTATGGCATCACCTCACGCAACACCACCTTTTTCGTATACATCCGCATATGCGTCCATCAAATAGTTCTTTCTTGTTAGGGAAGCGATCCCTAACCATCCTCCCCTACTTTTATTATGGAACACACATAATTCTAATATTTATACATATATATCAAAATCAAATATGGAAATATTTATGAGTCTTTAAACTAACTTAGTTGTTCGTAACAATGAACATTTGTGACACGTTTTCGTCATTTGACCAACACATACCAACATCAAAAAACAAATTACACTTTTAACAAATATTCACATTAACGATTTTCTTTTGGGGTCTTCTAATATTCTATCTCACATGCCCCTTGTTTTGTTTTTCAAATTGTCACCTATATTTACAATCTTGAAACACAATACAATACTTCTCCTTATTCCTCTGATACAATCACTTTGTACAATACTTTTTTTTTTTTTACAGTCTTCCTCGCTGTTTGTTTTTGTCTTTTGTTTTGGCATGACACAGCATGTCTTTATAAATTTCACACATTCAGTTACTACATAATACATGTTCAGTTATTATACATCACATATTCAGTTATTGTGCAACACATTCAGTTATTATACAACATATCCAGTTATTATACAACATATGTTTAGTTATTATACAACACATATTCAGTTCTTATACAACACGTATTCCTAAGATTTTACATTTGACATTGACATAAATATAATTTAAGTGTATCATGGTTTATTGTGTGGCTTTTGACTTATGTTCCTTGTTATGAGGAGAGAAAAGCAGGATACTAATCTTGAGCTAATGATTATGATCATATTTATGGCAATATTTTATTCAGTTCTTTGCCTTCTTTGTCTTGTAAGCTTATTATGTATAGGCAGGTCGTTGAGTCGGTTCTTAAACTCTGATGTTACTAATGGTACCATTTTTTAATTGGGTTCTTATTCATTATTGTTTGGTTCAACATTTCTTCAAGCTTAGCATTGGCTATATCCATCTTAATTCATGGGCATTGCTTTTCTGATTATGGTTTTTCTTACTTCACTAATTGTCACCTCTTTATCTCTTATCTCTATAAGAGAAAACTTCTATACTTATAATTATTCTGCAATTGTATTATTTTTCTTCTCAATTCACCCTTGACACCTTTGTGTCAAAAATATTTTATCTTTGTCATCACAATTGATTCCTTTTCATTTTTGTCCCTGACATCCTTATGTCAAAAACACATTATTTTCCGACGCTATTCACTTCTTTAATGACAATCAGTGTCCTCATCTGTCTTTGTTGACAGTGGTCAATATAGCCAATGACTATGTTGATTTTCTTTCTTGTTGTATTTTCCAATCTGAACATAATCTTCTATATGTAACCCATTAAAAATTATTATTTTCCATCATCTCTACTATTCCTGCCTTACATGTTTGTTGGTAAAGACTATTTGGTCCTTTCTTTGTATGGTTTTAATTTATTTTTATAGTATCTTCCTACCAACTTGCCATTTGTATTCTGTAGCTCATATGTATGGTCACCCAGCTGTTTTGTTATGACCAGTGGTCCAGTGTACAGTAGTTCCATTTTCTCTTTTGTGTAGCCATCATGGTGTCGATGTCAATTGTCAGTTGCTTAGGGTTTGTGTTGGTCATCCACTCGATTGGGACGAACTTAGTCGTAATTTCCCTGAGTGTTAGTGGTGGTTGCTGTTTCTGTATTCTGTGCAACATCTGCCCTATTTGGCACATTTTCATCCTGTTCTTGTTGTCTTATGTTGCCGGTGTTCCATTGGTTCCTGCCCCTTTGGTGTGAACCCCTGTTGTATGACGGTCTTTGGTTGTTGAAGTATTCCCTACAGAATCGTATGTGATTCACTTGATGGGTACGGTCTCCTGGTCTCCCACGATCATATGTATACGTCCGGTATCTCGATTCACCCCTCGGTATTGTGTCGTGGTACCGCTGTCTTGTGTTCTCCATTCTTTCGCCATGATTGCGTGGTTGTGGGAAATGGTGTGCCTCTCTCCCCCTGTCATGGGTGCTCCTAATATTTCTATCTTCTCCCTCATTCTGGTTGTTTGTAGCCGTGCTCCGGTTTAAGATGGTGAGTTTGGGTGACCGTTCCTATGTCTATGCTCATTAGGCCGACCATTTTGTGTTTCGAAGGCTGTCAGTAATTCTATCATGTCTGCAAAATCTACTGGCCTCGCAACAATTAACCCTGTTCTCACTGTGTCTGGGAAATGTCTTGTTATGCTGGTAATTAACTCTGCTTCCGACAGGTTAGGGTCTAATAGCTTTCCTTTGTTGGCTACTTTCATGAAATAATCGACTAGCGATAGCCCTTTGGTTGGATCATATCTACCTGATCTACCCTAGTTTGGTTTTGCTTAGCTGGGCCCCAATACCTTGATAGGAATAGATTTCTGAATGAGCTATATGATTCATGACCAGCTAGTGTTAGCCTAAGCCATTCCAATGCCTTGTAAAAAACAAGCTTTTCTTAACTATCATCATCCTAAGCTCATTTGGTATCCTTTTCACTTTAAAATACTCTTCCATCTCTTTAACAAAGAGTTTTGGATCGTCTCCCTTCTCCTCGTCAAATGTAGGTGGTGTGATTTCATGTAATATGCTGTTGGTGTAGCATGTGTTGTGTGTTATGTCATTGTTTGATTGTGAACCTCTTTCTCTGTATGGTGAGTCAACATTTTGTACATTATTCAAATAACTCTCATCTTGTACATTACTTACATCTAAATCATCTTGCCTTTGTAGTGCATTCACAACATCATTTACATTAGCCAAACTTTCTTTTCCTTTTTTCATTTCTTCACAAATTGATTTTAAATCATTCTTTATTTCTAAGTGACTTTGTTTCATATCATTTATAGCATCCTGTTGCGAATGTACTACATCAGCCATAGTCTTAATTTTAGGAATTACAATTTGTTCTACAGTTTCATTAATAATGCCCTTCTTTACTACCTCAATCTCTTTCCTTAATTCCTCAGTTATTTCTGCTTTTACATTTGTAATCTTACAGTCTACACTTGCATTACATTCTGTTATTTCATCTCTACATCTACCAATTTCTCCTTCTAATACAATCTTATTTTCTCTCATTTCCGATTTAATTTTTCCCATCCTATCTCCTATGATTTCTATCCTAGCTTCTAAGGCTTCCTTTGTCTCATTTAAGTTTTTATGTACTAATTTTAAATTAGTTTCCATTACTTTCATATTTTCTTTACACTCCTGTCTTCCTAATTCTATTTTCTGTTCTAAGTCCTTTCTCACTTCCTCCATTTTCTGACCTATCTCTTCCCTATTCTGTTCCATTTTCTGACTTATTTCTTTTTTATTTTGTTCTAGTTTTTGTTCTATACTCAGACCTAAACTTTCTTCTATGTCCTGTTTTAATTCTGCCCTATTCTGTTCCATTTTCTGACCTATTTCTTTTTTATTTTGTTCTAGTTTTTGTTCTATACTCTGTCCTAAACTTTGTTCTATGTCCTGTTTTAATTCTGCCCTATTCTGTTCCATTTTCTGACCTATTTCTTTTTTATTTTGTTCTAGTTTTTGTTCTATACTCTGACCTAAACTTTGTTTTAGTTTTTCAAACATGATCATTAATAACCTTTGGTCTTTTCCTATTGCTACCTGTTCCTCGCTTTCTGGTTCTATTTGATAACTAGGCCTATCTGCCCCTTCCCCTACTCCTGTCACTAGCTCTTTTCGCGACATTTTAGTTTCTTTATTCAGTTCACTTTGGCTTAAAAGTCCCACTATTTTGCCGCTTCGCAGTAACATACAAATAAAAATAAAGTGGATGTAAAAATAAAAATTTTTGGTCCTACTTTTTTTTCGTTGATTTGTCCAGTTATGTGCGTCTCCTGGGCAGTTGGCTTCGCTAGACGATCTCTGGTGTTTTCCCATGTTGATTATCCGTTCATCGATGTTCTGATGTATTGGATTTCAAACGATGGTCTAATGGCATCTTCTTTCTTTTTGGCGCGAAGATATGGCATCACTTGGTATTTCGCGTAAGTTCATTTCCCGTAATTTCCATTCCATCCATAATTCGTGTTCCACGTTGAGCAAGCCATATGGTGCAGTTTTTATAATTATGCTTCGTTGGGTCTTTGAGCTATTGAGATCTTTGTGATCTCAGGGCGTGGTAATGGATGGAATGAAAAATCACACGATGTTTCTTCACCACAATGTATTATATTATTAACACTATTTCGATATTTTACATGAAATAATTCCTCTTAGCACCATTCTAAATGATTTAAAACGTTTGCACTTTTTCATTTAGTGGAACTAATGCTTGATGAAAGTCTGGTGAAAGTTCTATGTTCACACGTTACACCAATACGTCCTTATGCCTTGATTACACACACACGAGTGGGAAGATTATGGCATCACCTCATGCAACACCGCCTTTTTCGTATACATCTGCATATGCGTCCATCAAATAGTTCTTTCTTGTTAGGGAAGCGATCCCTAACCATCCTCCCCTACTGTTATTATGGAACACATATAATTCTAATATTTATACATATATATATATATATATATCAAATATGGAAATATTTATGACGTCTTTAAACTAACTTAGTTGTTCGTAACAATGAACATTTGTAACACCTTTTCGTCATTTGACCAACACATACCAACATCAAAAAACAAATTACACTTTTAACAAATATTCACATAAACGATTTTCTTTTGGGGTCTTCTAATATTCTGTCTCATAATGTGGACTTCAAAACCAAAAAGCAAAAGTACAGAACTAGAAAAAACTATGCAACAATCCTTATCCAACTTACAAAGGTGGACCAAAGAAAATTTAATGACTGTTAATACAACAAAATCAAACTACCAAATCTTTTCACTAAGAAAAAAAAAACACTAAAAATAAAACTAAATTTTGAGGGTCAACAATTACCAGAAACAAAGGAAGCAAAGTATTTAGGAGTTACATTTGATACCAAACTTAAATGGACCAAACAAATAGAAAATGTAATACAAAGAACAGAGAGGCACCTTTCACTGTTAAAACGTCTAACAGGAATGAAGTGGGGATGTTCCAGAGCAACTCTTAACACAACATACAATGTATATATAAAGCCATTATTTACTTACTGCAGCGAAGTTCTTGTGACAGCAAACACACAAAAAATTCAAATCTTTCAAAACCAAAGTCTGCGATTAATTACAGGTGCTATCAAAACCACACCAATAGCAGCTATGGAAATACTAACCAACCAATACCCCATTGAATATGAAATAGAAAAAGTGGCTCTTATTCAACACGAAAAGTTGATCTGACTCCCATTCAATACATGACACAAGAGAAATTTTACACATACACTAAAGACTCAGGAGAGCTTTCTTTCCAAAATTCAAGACATCAGGAAGAATGTGCACCTTCCCAATTCAAAGGAAAACTTCATATCTAAAGTCAATCCGACACAGATTAGACATCACAGAAGAAATTAAGAAAAGTGATACTCCAACTAGTGTTCTAAAATTATTGGCATTAGAGACAATCCATACTAGATTTCCAGAACATGAATGGCTCCATATTTATACTGATGGATCATTGATATCAAACCAAGATGGAGCAGGAGCTGGAGTCACATGTCACCTCTTCTCCTATTGCAAATCTTTAAGTTATGGAACTACTAACTTTGATGGAGAAATTGAAGCAATTCGAATGGCCCTAAAAAATCTTTTGTACAGAATTTCACATTTTCAGTAAGCAGTTATCCTCTCAGATTCCAGAGCAGCAATTATAGCAATTACTTCCAAGTTGTCACCAAAAAACCAAACAATTATAGAATGTTGGAAAATCCTTACCCATCTAACAGCACTTCAAAAACACCTAGTCTTCCAATGGATACCAGCTCACTGTGGACTGAGTGGTAATGAGGAAGCTGATTTTCTTGCAATAAAGGGTACCAGCGGTGTACAAAAATCTATAGTTAATCTACCATTTTATGCAGCTAAAAGATTAGTCAACTCTGAATTCAAAAAAGTTATTGCAAAATATTACTATGAAAAATCAAAGAATAAAAGATGGGAACTACCAAACATTCAAACAGTAATTCATGAGTATCCTCGAAAAACAGCAGTTGCAACCTTCAGGTTGATTACAGGACATGATTGTCTGGCAAAACATTTAAACAGAATTGGGATATGTTCTTCACCACTCTGTCCTCTATGTGATCTGCAAGAGGAAATGGATCGAGACCACCTTCAAATATGCCCGGCCACTTCTAGTGCCCCATCCATCAGTGAAAAATGTTGGAGAGCAAGAGGATTAATGACTTCATTGTCAGAAATCCAGCATTAGCTAACAAGATATTTCATGATTTGCAAGTTAGAATGATACTGTTTAAGATACCCATTTTCTGTAAAGGTAATTTTTTCCGGGTGGTTTCTTTTCCCAAGATTTGCTTTGGACAAAGTAGCTCATCCATTTCTCTTTTGATCGTAATTGCCCAATATTTTTATAACTTATAACACTGTAGCACTTTAAATAAGTGCAAGTGATGTCTTTATTTCAGCTTTATATATCGGGAATGGATAAACATTGAATGAGATGGCGAGAGTGAAGATGACTAAATATTTGGTTTTATTCAATTAACAGGGCTCTTTAATGCTGCACCAGGGCCGTAGCCAGAGGGGGGCCAGGTTAGCAACACCTGTACTCGAAAAAATTTTGCCCTATTGAGAGAATCCCCATTTGTCCTTTCCTGTTTTGAAGTTTTAGAAATATTTCAATAATAAATTAAAAAGCAAAATGACCACGTGCTGAAGACTATATTAATACTAACAATGCTGTAATAGTTATCCATTCTTATTCCAGCATGCTGAATATCCAAACTCTTGTCAGTCAAAGGCCGCTCACGAAGCCGCTAAAACACAATCGAACATACCTATACATAGAATAATCGTGGTATTTGGAAATCATCTGCTTATACACTTGCGGTCACTTCATTTTCCTGCCCCACCTTTCTCAGCAATGAATTCAAGCATTGAAGAATGAGTTTCCAGCTCATAGTGCATTGTTTTTATTTTAAACTAATAGAACTAAGCATCTGTGCAGGTTTTCTCCAGGTTCTCCAGTTTCCCCTGCCACTTATTTCACCAATTGCTCCAGTATCACCTTTCTGTTCATCAATTTTGCCTGAATTTCATATCATATTCGTTACCCTTGAACCTGGTGCTGCTTCCAGGTCTTCATCCTGTCTGCTCCATAGTTCTGTCTGACCCTAGGCACTGGCTTGTAAGTCATAGGGGGTGTAAGTTCTACATAAGGGGAGGCTAATCAGGAAAAGAATAGAAGAAAAAAGAACTTAAGTGGTGGCGAGGACAGTGAGTGCATGCATTATGGACATAAGAAACTTCTTTGGCAAACGTAAATGAGAGGAGCAGCAAGAAAACCAACTTGTCTCGAGCAACACAGGCCAGACCGATCAGGGGTCAGTTGTGCAATACAAGCTGACTACTTATTTAATAATTTAATTTGAGGCAATAAAGCAAGTTTATCTAAAGGATTACCCTAAATAAAGCAATAGGCGTAGCTTTTGCTCTGAATGTTATAACTAGTTTGCTTGATTGAAGTATGCAGTTCTCAAAGATGCTGCATTTTATTATGGCCGCATGCAGTTTTGGCCTTATGGAATAAGGCAAAAGTTTCAGAAACTGGAAAAATGCCTTGTATGCCAACCGTGGATTTCCTAATCTGTGCCATGTCAGTGTGGAAGAAATGTGAAACTCGTACAGAAACTTGTACTTTGGTGTCAACATTGGTTAATGTAATCACACTCGAGAAACAAGTTAAATCATAAACGGAAGTAATACAGTGAGCCAGTGAGTTGGTTGTGTGTGACAATTTAATATAGAGGGGACCGAAAGGAGTCCATTTTTAAATGTTTTTGAATACACCTTAAAGAAGATAAAAGCCTTTTTGAATGTTTAAGGCATATATCTAAGAATGCAACGTATACTTCTCCTGACTGTATTAATCATAGACTAATTGTTAAAGCAGTATCTGAAATACCTGAAGACACACTTTACTAATGTGCTATGTTGCAAGATTTCTTTTGGTGAGGCAAAATTGCATTCTTATATGAAGACAGAACCATAGTGCATCTTCTAGAACAGCGTTGGAGTGGGCACCTAGCTACTAAAGTAATTTTGTCAAACTATGAAGAAGTACTTACAGTGCTACATGCCATAGGAAGAGAACACTTCAATGGAGAAGACAGAGCCAAAAGCATTGGTTTGAAGACTGTGATAATGTCACTTCAATTTCCCTTTCTGTTAGCTTTCAACAAGAAAGTACATGGATTGCTGGAATCAGCTGATAATGCACTCCATTCTCGACTACAAGCTCAGGTGACTCAATTGTTATCATTAAGTGTGTGAAACCAGAAATCAGTGAGCTTTGAAAACAAGTTTTCTTCTGTGCTGAAAATCTGCTAGGTACCAGAAATTTTGTTTTCAGTTCCTGTACAAAATAAGAGACCTAGGAAGACAACTGAAAACACTGACTACATTCATTATAGTCTGTTGCCATGGCATTCCACAAGCAGTTCTGACCCACAACAGCTGAAGATCTTTAAACGAGACTGTGGACTCAGTGCATTTAGATGAAAGCTTCAGTGAGAATGAAGAGCTTTTACTGGCTATGGAAAGAACAGAACAACTTAACATTGAAATTCTTCATACTTCTTGAAAATTTAGGTGTGACTGTGCCAAGCAAAGAAGTGTCAGAGTTGCGAACTTATTTGTCCTCAAAATCTAATGAAAATAAAATGGACCTTCTACAACAAAACTGTGTTGTGTTCAAAAAGACTTATGGATTGTTTGCAACAATGTATGGATTCAGCACAGTAACTTAATGTCCATTTTCTACATTAAATGCCATAAATAGATCACAGATTATCTGTGACTCATCAACAATCGGCAAGTCTGGCTTTTCTTGCCTTTGAGGAACAGCTTGGAGCTTGAAGTTCTAAAGACGTTTGGAAGCAAAGGAAACCACAGACTGCAATTATTCTAAATAAGTTAGTTATTTTTTGTTAATTGTTCCTTTAAGCATGGACTTCTTAATTTCTTTAATGCCCTCGAAACTTACACTTCTTACAGTGTCCAGATCCAGCTTCTATGATTTAATAAGTTTTGGTCACAATAATTATTCTTTAAACATTTAAATTTTCATTTTACATTTTTATATACCTGATTAATTTTTATATAGTTTTTTTACGGCTCACTTTTATTAAGTCTGATTTTTATTGATCCAGGAAAATCCATTTTGAACAATTCAAGTAAAACTGGTAAATTTTCTTTTGTAGTACAGGTCATACCCAAATAATGTGTACTGTAGTATCTGGGTTTCCACAAGTACATAATCATCACTTTACCAAGTTCCTTTAAGTAAAATGGAGTGTTAGCAACCTTCAATCTTATCATGATATATGCAAATGTCTGTTAATGTTTTGCTTTTTAAACCTTGAAGTTCTTTCATTACTTCCATATCAAGTACATGAATTTATATATTCTGAATTCCAATTCTGTATCATTTTATTTCTAACCTCAGCATGTCTGTCATTCTTGGAAGTGTTAAAGGTCATTGTTCTAGGGAAATAATAGACTGTATGATATGAAAAATAGTTTGTCTGCCTAACTCTAAAACTAAAAGATGTTTTTATTTTATCTACTATGTACAGTAAGTTTAGGAAGTAATGTATTCTGCCCAAAAACTCGATGTAGGTATTTCACCAGAAATATTTGTTTGGAGGCCCACTGAATTCAAAGCAAACTGAAGAAGAAGGTCTGTGTGTGTTTGTGTCTATGTTTGTACAATATATCCGAAAAAGAAATGTTGGTTAAAAATAAAGCTTTATATCTATAAGTTCAGCATCTTCCAAGGATGTGACAAAGATTTTGAAGACTCCACGGCCCACATTCTAAACTATACTTATATAGATGACTTTTTGGTAACTAGTAAACCGTAAGAAATGGACAAAATAGTACTATACAAAAAGTACAGGTTCGTTAAAACACACAATGTATGTCGTATACATATGTTTTTGTGTAGTTAGCCGTTTCCGAGGTATTAGTTGTTACTGGTTTGAATTTTAAAATAATTACTTTTCTCAAATGGGAAGTCTTTTTTTCTTTCTTTGACATGGAAAGAGGATGGAAGATGGAATTTCAATATCATCACATAGCGATCAGCCTTAGAACATTTGATTATCGCTTAAAGCTTACAGTAAACCCATTGTAATTACAAGAAAATATGCAATAAGACATTTTCTGCAAATCTTTGTGAATTAACATGAAGTAGAAGAATACACATTCTTGGGGAAGATCCGACAATTCCTCAGGCCGGTGAAAGAACCACTCTGGCTTAAGGTCCCAGGAATATACAGGATTCCTTGTGAGTGTGGGAAGGTGTATGTGGGTCAAACAGGACGCACAATAGAGGAAAGATGCAAAGAACATCAACGGAACATTAGACTTCTCCAACCGGAAAAATCAGCAATAGCCCAAAATTGCATAGAGCAGGTCTACAAAATAAACTTCAAAGACATGAAAGTTCTAGAACACACAGAAAATTACTGGGACAGACTCATCAAGGAGGCCATCCACATCAAATTACACCCCAACAATTACAATAGAGATGGCAGACTCAAACTAAGCTCCGCGTGGACAACAGCCATCAGAAACACCTACAAAAACAGCAACACCTTGGACCCCGAACAAAATACGTACCCGTGGGATGACACCGCAACCAGCGACCCCAGACAAAGTTCGTACTCGTGGGAAAACACTTCAGCCGAGGATACACATACCTCACGACAGCAGACCCAATCACAGACCATCACCCGCTCATTGGCTAGGACAGCACAACCCACATCCTCCAAACCATAGTATATATTTAGAAAACTGAGGAGACTTTTTCATCTTTCCTGAAGATGGCCATGGAGTCTACAATGGCCGAAAGCTCGAGCTTTATAAATCTAACACGGCTGATCACCCGTGAAGCCTTGATCCACAACATGTGTCTAGTTCATACAAATTAAGTCAGTATTTTTGGGTTTATGAATTGCGTCACATGGCAATTCTTATGTAGAATTTTGTCTTTTGTCATGAGACCTGGATTAAGGTGAGACTAGTCCGTATACAGCCATCCATGTTAAATTGGGCGAACTTGTGTACCTTTTTCTTAGGAACTATTGGAACTATAGAGATGAAATTTGGCATGTATAAAGAAGTGTACTTATTGCA
This sequence comes from Tenodera sinensis, assembly GCA_030765045.1. Taxonomy (NCBI): domain Eukaryota; kingdom Metazoa; phylum Arthropoda; class Insecta; order Mantodea; family Mantidae; genus Tenodera; species Tenodera sinensis. The sequence goes on from CM060970.1 coordinate 18,056,019, forward strand.
CACTGACATTTTTAGTAATGATTGGATAGAAATTATGTTCACAGAAAAAGTATTAATTCTGATCAATTATTTTTAACATTTTTAGGTTATTAAATTATTTTTTACCTTGTGTTTATGATTCGATGGCACTGTGGCCAAGCAGACTGTTCACCTATCACCAAGGTGCTCCGGGATCGATCCCAGGGACCCACATGTGGTACTTGTGTACGAAGCGGCACCTATGTGGGTTTTCTCCAGTTTGCCCCCGCCACTCATTCCGTCAAGTGCTCCATCATCACCTTTCCAATCATCCATTTCACCTGCATTTCATATCATTCTTTTCCTCACCCTTATACCTGGTGCTGAGTTGACCACCTGCTTTCAGATCTTCACTCTGTCCACTCTATAGCTTCATCTGCTCCCCAACAGATATTTGATCCTAGGTACAGGCTTGTCTCAGGGAGTGTAAGTCCTCTATATGGAGAGGATAATCAGAAGAAAGAAAAAATGAGCCCTGCACATTGAAGGTTTTATTTATGAAGCATTCACTATTTTAACAGAATTTGTACTCGTGTTAAGAGCTGAAGGAGTGTCCATTTTTTCTGGCAGTGCATTAAATGCCTCTTGGAACAATTGTTGACGCTCAGTTGTTCCCTGTTAAAGGTTCTAACTTTCTTTCTACTTATGCTTTCATTCCAGAGAATCTTCACAGAAAGAGGATGGAGAAGGGATAGTTCCTTTGGCAACAAAAAACCAATCAGCAACCATAAATGAGGCTCAGAATATGGTAAATAAGGACAGCAAAAGCCCTGAAAAGAAGAATGATGGAATGGATGTAAAGGAGAACCTGGCTGAAACTGCAGGAGCAAGTAGCAAGAAGGAAACTGTATCAGAGCCTGGTGCCAAAAGAGCTGCGCCAGCTGCCTTTCAGTTTAAGATAACACTGCAGGAGACCGAGCCTTTGATTTGGCGTCGCATCCAAGTGCCTAAGGGATACACATTTTCAGAACTTCATACCACAATTAGGGAAGCAATGGGATGGAAGGGAGGTCATTGTCATGCTTTCAGAATTTTTGATCCCAGGAAGAAGGAGGTAGTCAATATTGGCCCAAATTATGTTGATGATGGTCTTGGTACACTAGATGAAAATAAAGAAAAACTTTTGAAATATTTTCCAAAGAAAATTAATGTAGCACAGTATGAGTATGATTTTGGAGACTCCTGGATCCATGAAATCTTGTTTGAAGGGGAGGTTCCACGAAGACCTAATGGAATATATCCACAATGTTTAGCAGGTGAGAGAGCATGTCCACCAGAAGATTGTGGTGGTGTTTCAGGTTATGAGAATTTGTGTAAAATACTAAAAAATCCTAAACATCCAGAATATTCTGATATGAAATCTTGGCTGAAGGATGTTATGGGTATAAAAAGGTTTGCTCCAGATAAATTTGATCCCAACAAAGTTAAGTTTTCATTAGTAAAGCCACAATATGGGTGGGTATATTGTCCTCCTAAGCCAAAGTTTAAGTTTTAAGGGCTACAAGGTTTGTCAGTGCTTTTTCACTGATCTCGTTCCTTCATATTCTTTGTTTTCCATGGTATATTCTCTCCTTAAGCCAAAGTTTGTTTTAAGGGCTACAAGGTTTATCAATGCTTTCTCAGACATCTCTCTTGTTTCTTCATATTCTGTTTTCCAAGGCAGTATAAATCATACTACTCAGCAATGCTGCTAGATTTTATGTTACATGCTTACATGTTAAATACTGTTGCAATTAGCATTTGCAATACATGTACCTACAAGGACATACATATGTATTCTCTTCTACTCTTTTGATTTTGAAGTAGGATTAAAGGAAATGAAACACATTCCTTTATTTTCAGTATGTGACAAGTACTTGAAAGATTTTATATCATTAGTTACCATCATGTATTATACTTAGTGTGTAATTCAAAGAAAGCAAAGTATTTTATATTATGTTACCTGTATAATAAAGTATTTTTCTGATTCACTTTATGTATCTTCATTCACATTCATGTTTTGTATTGCATGCAATAGCTGAAGTGCAGGGATGCCAGCCTCTAAAATAATTATGGGGACAGACAATTTTGTTTTAAAGTTATTAATATCATTATAAAACAGCTCTACTATTGCATATGGTGAATTACACTGTCCAAATTATCACATCTAAGAATATTTTCTAATAATCATTATATATGTTTTGAATTTGGCAATACATTTAAATAAGTAGATGTTTTGTGTGTGTATGTGTGGGGGTGTGTTAGGGAATTTCCCCTTCCAAGACAGACTATTGTGGCTTTGTATAAATGCACCAATGTGGAGTATTTGATGTAATTGCAGAAATGCATTTTGGTTTGATCAGTTTGTTTTTGTTTCACTGATTATTTTACACATAGATCGTATCAAAATGTGTATGATGTTTGCTGAACATTAAATTTTAAGATGGTGCTATCTGTATGAACAATGATGGGCCTTCAAAATAGTAAAGTGAACTGAATTTACTGACATAAGTGGAAAAATCTGCAGTAGCAGCACATTTTTTGCAGAAAACCATGAAATTGATTCTGAACGCACATTGTTAAAAAGCATCTCTAATGGGAAACAACTGACACCCTAGAAGAATATATAGATGGTGTCTAGCACCCTGAAAATCACCTTTTAAAATCACACCTTGAAAACCTGGAATTCACCTTGATTTTTAAAAGCTCTCAAATTTTCTAAAGCACTTCTATGTTACATTCTGAGGTCACACTTGCACACGTGACACATGCTGCTCTGGATACGATAGTGGGATTGTTGATACTCTTGTGCTTGGCTTAGGCCAATCTTCAACTGCTGTCTTTCTGATCAAAGCTACATGAAAACAACCTGTCAGTAGTACTAGTTCACCAGCTCACTTATATGTATTTTTATACAAGTGTGGGAAAAAGGGAAAGTTGTGTAGATCACATGTTATAGCTTAACCCTTTGCAAGCGAAAATCTGTCCGGGCGACCTGTTCGGACCCTGATGAGCGAAAACCCATATATGCGTTTTGGAGTATTAGAGCTATTGTGATCGGCTCCTGTCGCTCAAATAATTCATATATACTGCCAATAAATGGCAGGAAATGTTCTTTCAGATGTTTGTGGTCAGTTCATCACTGATTTTCCATATTTAATAATTTCTGTCGTAGTTTTCAGTAGTGTAGAAGTAAACAGTGCGGTGTTTGCATCCAGTAAGTGAGAGGGTTTTTTTTTTTTTTTTTCCCCCGTTTTTTGACAGAATGGCGGGAAAGAAAGGGTTGACAGAGCAAGAAATTGTAGAATTGTTGAACAAAAGTGATAGTGAGTTATCGAATTTTGTGCTCAGTGATGAGAGTGATATATGCGAGAATTCGTGTCGTAAGTGCAAGTGAGAGTGACATACATGACACTGCAGACAGCTGTACTCCTAGCTGGAAGAGGTGAGTAATATTGACCCTGGCCCTACATCTAGTATCACAGTGCACAATATCCAGCAGGGACCAATACTTCATTCTCATTTTGATTAGAATACGCTTCCATCAGAATTTTTTGGCCTTTTTTTTATGACAAAATTATGGAAATAATTACTGAGGAGACGTATTCAGGAAAAAAAAAACACAGATGACACCACCAACGAAAAAAGCCAGGATTGCTTCTTGGAATCCCCCAGAAATTGCCGATATAAAAGCACTGAGATAGTATTGAGATAAACAAGTCCTATGGTGCACATTTTAGATACCCTGCCCTAGCTAGTTGTAACTGCACATTTCTATCAAAACTTCTATAATTTGTTATCATCATTACCGTTATTATTACAAATGGAAGTATTAAATATCATAATGTGACTCTCTTTAGTTCCTGAAGCACTGCTGGTTTATTTGTGAATACTTATGTACGAACTACGCTGTAGAAAATGGAGAAGTGCTACTTATGCCGTTTTTGTAACAACATTTTTACATGGATTAACAAAATTTCACTCCTGGAGAACAATTATCATCCAATTCAACAAAAAGCAAGGTATACTATGCGTTTTATTGCATTTGAGCATTTTTATATAGTTTTAACTGTATTTAATAGAGTTTCATGCTTTAGCAAAATTGCCTTCCGCTCAGAGCCATAAAACACGTCCGCTTGGGAAGGGTTAAAACAATAAGTGTTCCATAGAAAGAGTATTGTTCATATTAAGGGTTACATTTCATATTTTGTTCTGATAAAACTTTTTTTAATAATTGGGTAACCCTTAGATTTACTGTACTTCTGAGAATTACTGATTTCTTATAGCAAAAAAGTGGGACCTAAGGTAGCCTACACATAGTACATCTTTTATCGTTTAGCTACATCTGTAAATGGGGTTGTGGTAATTATATTCATATTCATTTATTTCATCCTTCAGATCATGTATACATGATATGGAATCGTCAATAAGTTACAATAGGAATATAACAATAAAATAAAAGGACACGCACGTGCGCGCGTGCACACATACACACACACACACATACACAGCCTTAATTAGTCAGACTTCACAAAGTTATCTATTTACATATTCCATAACTGAATAAAATACTTCCTCTAATAGGTACAATTTGAGTTTTTTCGTAAACAGATTTACATTTTCAACATTTTTTGTATTAAGTGGTAGCCTATTGTACAGTTTTATTCCATTATGATTTACATTGTTCTTGGCTAGATTCGTTCTGCAATATTGCACATGTAGATTTTCTTTCTGCCTTGTACTATGATAACGAATCTCTTGGTTATCTGGTAGCTGATGCCTTATTCGTCTGATATGATGGATAACTCCTAATATATACATTATTGATTTGATTTATTCATCCACTGATCATTTTACATGACATGGGATATATCATATATAGCACACTATAATTAATACATAATTATTATACAAAATACAATAGTACAACCTTGTATCATTTATGTAGTTTACAATGCCATTGGTTTATTACAAGATATATCATTAAATATTTACATCTAAATACAACATTCATTATAGTTCAGCAATATTATACAAACATTTATCTATTAGAAATGATTTTAGAGTAGCTTTAAATTTTGAGTCTGTCCTATTTTTAACTGCTAATGGTAATTTATTATATAATATAGCTCCTATTTTATATGGGTCCTTATTGGTTTGACTTTTATTCATGCTCACCCTATGGTAATCATTTGCACTTCTTGTGTCATATTTATGGCAGTCTTTATTCAAAAAGTTAAACTTCTTTTTTTCTTTAACAAGCATAATAGTTCTGAACACATAAAGTGAGATCACAGTTAGGATATTTTGAGTTTTGAATGTTTCCCGACAGGATTGTCGAAAATGAAGATGGTATATAGTTTGTATGCATTTTTTTTTTGTATCTTTAATAATCTGTCCATGTTGGTTTTACTCGTTCCCCCCCAAATTTCAATTCCATATGTTAAATGCAGGTAAACAATGCCATAATAAGCTGATTTAAGAATATTGTCACCATATTTTGCTGTCTCAATAGGTACAGCCCTGAGTTCATTTTATTACAGAGTATTTCTATGTGTGTATTGTAGGTTAAATCATCTTCTATGTGTACTCCCAATAATTTAAAGCATTTTACTTGTTCTAATGCAATATTGTTAATGTTTATATTCACATTATCTTTCTGAAATGTCATGACTTTTGTCTTCCCTATATTTAATGTTAGTACATTATTTAGTAAGTACTGTGATATTTCACAGACTGCACTTGTCATTTTTTCTTCTAAGCCTTCTCGACCATCATTCCAACATAATATAGATGTATCATCTGCATAAGAGATCACCTTGCTGTTTTCCGGTTCAAGTAAATTATTTATACAGATCAAGAATAGTGTAGGTCCCAGTACTGATCCCTGCGGTACCCCAGACTTTACTATGTTATAGTCCGATTTAATAGTGTGTATAATATCATGCTTTTTCCAGTTTATTTCTGTACATTGGACACAGTTTTTAAGATATGTTGCTAGCAATTTGTTAATTTGTCCTCTAAAACCATAGTGTTCTAATTTTGAAATTAGGTGATCATGAGATACTGAGTCAAACGCTTTGGAGAGGTCTAGATAAATTCCTGCTGTATTTTTCTTCGAATCTTTCAATTCCAACAGTTCATGTACATATTCTGCTATAGCCGTGATGGTTGATAATTTATTTCTAAATCCATGTTGAAAATTATTAAGGATACTGTTAGACTTTAGAAAACTATTTATCCTTGCTATAAGTACTTTCTCATACACTTTGCTGAAATACTTGGTCTGTAATTACTAACATTTGTGTTTGAACCTTTTTTATGAATTGGTTGTACCACACTAATTTTTAATATTTCCGGAAATAATCCCTCGTTCATAGAGTAATTTATTAAATATGCCAATATATTCAGCAATTCTTGCTTACAGTGTTTTAGTGCTATGGATGACACGTCGTCCCACCCAGAGGATTGTTGATTTTTAAAACTGCTTATTATTTTGTGTATTTCTTCAGCATTTGTCTCGTGTAGAAACATGCTGTTCATAACAGTTTTATCATTAGTTACTTTCCTGTCTATATTGCCAATAAATATCATTAGTATTTAAAAAGAAGGTGTTAAATAATTTGCAAATTTCAGAAGGGTCATGTAACATCTGTCCATCTTGGTTCAGGCTTATGTTTGAATGTTCGCCTGTTTGGGGTTTAGCTTGCTTGTTTATAATTTTCCATACTGTTTTTGTAGTATTACTGGAATTCGTTATTTTACTTCGTATTTGTTCTATTTTTAGATTAAGCAACGCTTTCCTGTATTGTTTTTTTAACCTATTATATGTGTTAATGTATGCACTCAGTCTGGTAGTTTGACAGAATTCATACATACTTTTCATTTTATGTTTTAAATGGTGTTTATGTTTTCAGGTGGCAGAATTAATTTGTCAGCTGTTTCATGCTTAACTGTTCTTTTTGACTGAGGGCATGTCTCGTTGAAATGGAAAGTAAATATTTGCATAAAGGTCTTCCATTTCTCATTTGTATTGCATGCATTATATGCTTCGGCCCATTCCTCTTTAGCAAGTGTATATTTAAGGTTAGATAGGTTACATCTTCTTGTATCCCTTATGTACTTATACATAATGTCTTTCATTTGGCTAAAACAGTTATAAATATCTATAATTTGTCCCCTATGGTCTGACACATGGAATTCATTATTTATTGTCAAAACTTTGTCTTCATTTAGATTTGTTATTATGTGATCTATTGTGCTGGTTGAGTGATCTGTGATTCTAGTGAGCCCATGAGAAACAATCCAGTGATCTTTTATCAGTTATGCAGCCTTCACTCTACTTGCTGCAGTCATAATCCTTAACTTTTTGAACAGTTCCCTGCATGGAGATCTACTTGATTCACCGGTCATTATTCTTATGGCCTGCTTTTGCAACCGAAAAACTTTTTCAGATTCTGTTGATGCCCCCCCCCCCCCCCCCGAGCATTATTCCATACCTTATATGACTATGAATGTATGCAAAGTAAGCACTTCTAAGAACTTGCACACTTGTTACCCTTTTCAATGTACTCAGTATGTAGGTAACATCCCACACTTAGTTTCTTGGTTAACATACTTATTTGTGTCCCCATTTAAGATCTGTTATAATTATCCCCAGAAATTTAGTTTGATCTTCATATTTTATGATTTCATTGTCTAGTTTTATTTGCAGTTTTACCACATTTCTATGATGACTCAAATGAAAGCTCATAGCAACAGTTTTTTGTGTTTTTAATAGCAGTCTATTTACCTCAAACCAGTATGTAAATTTCCTTATATCCCCGTTTACTTTTTCCTGAAGATCTCTGTCATTATTTGCTTTTAGCAGCAGGTTTGTATCATAGGCAAATAACACCATTTCAGTCTCCTGGACACCTAATGGGAGATCATTTACATAAAGTAAGAAAAAAAGTGGCCCCAATATAGATCCCTGTGGTACCCCCTGTCCTACCTTCCTCTGCGTAGTTTGACATCTTTCTATACTGAGATGTTCTTTATTTAGGTTGTTAATTTCTATTACTTGTGATCGATTCGATAGGTAAGATTTAAACCATGCATTGGCTATTCCTCTAATACCATACTCCTCTAACTTTCTCAGTAGTATATCATGATCAATCACATCATATGCCTTTGTTAGATCAAGGAACAAACCTATTGATTTCCCTTTCTTTTCAATAGCAGCAATAATTTTTTCAACTAGGAAGCAAACTGCAGATTGAGTAGATTTCTCTCGTCTGTTGTGTATCTGTGAGAATTTTATTTTTCTCTAAAAATTACTAATTCTATTGAACATTAGCTTCCCCAAATCTTGGAGAATGCTGATAGCATAGAAATTGGTCTGTAATTTTGTAACACATCTTGGGACCCCTTTTTATGAAGGGGCCTAACTTTAGCTGTTTTTAATTTACATGGGAAAACTGTCTCAAAGGAGGTGTTATAAATATTCAATAATGGTTTTGTTATTTCCTCTACGCAACACTTGATTACTAGATCAGGAATCTCATCTAGACCTACTGAGGTACCGTGTATCTTAAGTTACATAGTTAAGTTACTTTCGTTTACCATGTGTAACTCTTTCCCAGTACTGTTTGAAAGTTTGTGTGTCTACTTAAAAAGGAATTTTTTCACCTTGAAAAATCCTGGAAATCACTTTGAGTTTGGTTTTCAAACTTTGCTACACACCATGTATATACATTCTGAAAAACAATCTTCAACTTTGAATTGTCCCCAAGTGATGACCTCAGCAATAAATTCCTGGAAAAGACACCAGAGGACAATATTGCAAACTCCAACATGACGACACCAGGTTCCAGCAGTCTGCATCAAGTTGAGAATGAGAGCAGATGAACTCTTGAAACATTTCCTATTTTTAATAAGTGATGTAATGTCAGTAAATTTGATTCACTTCATTATCTAGATATTACACATCATTGTTAAGCAAAATTTTCCAACAAAGTAGTTTGAGATGACTTCTTTTAAAATGAATGGTAATTTAAGGAAAAACCCGTATTTTTGAAGCATTAGTATAATGCTTTTGTATTTTAAGGTTGGTAACCCTGCTAAAATGTCAGCTATTGTCCCCATTTTATACTAAATTTTCTCCCATCTCCCTATTTGCATGACCAATATCACAAGGTTAAGAGATTTTGACATCAGTAGAATATTACTGACTGGTCTATGTTGAGATTTGTAATTTAGTGCTGTGATGCTACTACTAAGAAGCAGCAATGAATATTTCTACTTTTTTTGTATGTAATTATTTGAACCTCAAACAAATGGTACTGCAAGTATTATAGCGATAATTTGCATGGTTTTAGTTGCCATATATGCACGTGAGCATGGGCATCACGAAGGGGGGGCCACAGCGCCCCCTTGGAAAAGAATAAATGTAATGTGCAATCAATTACTGTTAGACTATTGTTTTAATTTTGAGGTAAAGTACATAAATTAACATGCTTATCCGTAACAAATATTACAACTCAATTTTAACAGTTTTTGGCAACAGAATAATGAATTAATTGCAAACTTCCAACATGCGGCCCCTCCCTGAAAAAAAAGTCTACCGATGCTCATGGACGTGAGCCATGTGTCCCAGTATTTCTTCTCACATTTGAAGTGCCTGACTAAAACATAACTGATTAAATGAGGGAAAATTAATCAATGTTATACTCGTATTGCTCCACTTGCCAAATTATGGTGGACAAGTTTCAAGGACCTATGTTTTCAGCTGCTGATTTACTAATCTGTGATTCCCCTGATCCTTCTTGGGTATCTAGCATTGTTGTATGAACTTAGTGAGTTTAGAGATTTGGGTTGTCATCTGCTGGGGTTTCACAGTTCTTAATTTGATGCATTTTTCCATAAGCTCAATTCTCTGTCCAGATTTTAGCAGCACGATTTTTGTCCTATAGCAATTGTTCTGATATTTAAGCCTAAAGCCATCTGTCTCCCGTCTGTGTCTCAAGTTTTGCTGCCTGATCATGGCCATTTCTACAAACGGTTTACTTCATAACACCCTGTGTTGCTGTAATGGACAGTGCTCCATACCACACCATCCAAAACTCACTGTAACAAAGCACAAAGAGTGGAATGGCTCACTCATAATGTTGCATGTGACATGAAAAATGGCGCTCTGTTACTTGTAAATTGTTGTTGTTAGCTAATGCTGGATTTCTGACAATGAAGTCATTTATCCCCTTGCTGTCCAATATTTTTCACTGATGATGTTGAAGAGAGCAATAGCAGTAATAGTAACCGCTTTTTAGAGAGCACCATATTTTTATGTTTTGGTGGTCACATCGCTCTCTCACAACCCCCAGAATGTCTGGAGGACCACACCTGTCATTGGTTTACGGGTCTCACCGACCTGACCGGGAGAATTATCAAAATAAATTCACCAACCATATCCTCTGATCACCAATCAGAGGACGCATTACTTGTAAATTAAAACAAGCTCAAATATATTTTGCATGATCTAGCTGAATGTGAGGAGCGTTTTTCAAAACTTGATAGAGGACAAAGAGATGTTTTTACAGAAATTGCATTTTTACTTTCTCTACTGGTATTCTACCCAAAAATTTGATGTCGAGATTTCACCTGAAATGTATATTTTGAGACCTCCTGAATAAAAAAAAAAAGCATTTTTAGAAAAAGGTCTGTGTGGCAGTCTCTGTGTCTGTGGAAAGCGTAACTCAAAAATGAAAAGAGGTTAAAAACCTAAGTTGGTATTTAAGTTTAATGTCTTTCAAGGATGCGACACAAATATTTTGAAGAAAATAGCCACACCCTAAACTACCCTTTGGATGGAAAATGTTTTGAAAATTTTGATTTTCTTGAAAATGGCTCAAACGATTTTGATTAAAATGTCATGTTGGAGATATTTTTATGACAAATGAAATGTATATTTTGAATTTTATGGCTATAGCCCCTGTAGTCGCATTTACTCTGGACGACTTTTGCATAACTGGTAAACCGTTAGAGATAGACCAAATTATACTATACAAAAAATGTAGATCTTGCTAAAATACACAATTTATGTCCAAATAAATTTTCTTGTACAGTGAACCATTTCAGAGATACTCCTTGTTATTTGTGTCAGTTTCAGAAAACTTAAAACTTTTGTGAAATGGAACGTTATTCAGTTTTTTATATATTAAGCGTACAAAGAGAGTGAGATCTCAAAGCTTTAAAATATTTGACTATCGCTCAAAGCCTACTGTATTCTAATATACCCCTTGCACCTACAAGGAAGTAATAAGATAATAAGTACAAATGTTTCTCTTAACACGAAGAAAATATAGGAATAAGAGTTTGTAAGGATGGTTAGTACAAGAGTAGAGAAAGTCATGTGAGTGCAACATTAGATTTTTTTCATATTATTGGCCAGGTAAAAAATGCTTGTTTTTTCAAAATTCGATACAGCGAATTTGACACCTTAATTTGCTACTAGTTTTGTTTTATTACTGTTTTGATTTTATTTTCATTTCTTCATAATTTATTTTTATGTGCAGTAATTTAATAAATGGCTAAATCAACATTAATGAAATAATAGACATTTATAAAAGGTTATAAAATTATTAAATTAAATACAGAAATTTAATAATACAAAGTGATTAAACTAGTAATAATGTGTAGGCTTATTTTGATATCTTAATAGTTGCTGAGTACATCTTCCTAAAATCCTTTTGCTTCTGTAATTTAAAAAGATTACATTACTTTTTTTTACATCTTTCTTCTCACTGGAGACCATGTTGATTTTCTGTAGACATAAGGACCTCAGCATTTCTTTGTGGCATGTTTTAGTTCCAGATTTGAAAATAGAAACCTCCACAGGTGACGCAGTGTCAGTGTTCTGCACAGTTACAGAAACTTTGCATTTGTAAGAAGAGTTTGTGTATCATATGACATGTTGCATGCCTATGTTAAATGGCAGCTTTGCTTTCACAATCTTCTGAGGAGTCTCCTTCAGTGTTTTGATTTGCCAGTCCCTGTTGAGAACTTTGGTAACTCCATGGAATTGCAGAATTCGGTAGTATTCATTGGGTGACAAATAACTTACTTCCTTCTGCACGCCATGTAACTGTCCTCGTATGACAAAGAAATGATGTATAGACGTACATTTTGTACTTCTTTCCAAAAGGCAATGAGCGTGGTCATTAAGACATTGTTTTTATTTTGACCTGGACATGAATCTGGGAAAAGATGAATAATGGAAAGACACTCATTTTTTTTTCTAGTTCTAACAGAAAATTCAACAAAGCAGATGTCACTTGATTACATCCCTTAGATGACTCAGTTTCCAACCAGGTGTAGAAATGTATATTCTCTTTCATTTGTGGTTTAGAGTGAATCATAATGCAAAGATTATAGAACCATACTTGCCTGGAATAATACACTTCACCTACTGATAATTTAGGTAGTGCCTGATTTTGCTGCATATCGAAACACATTTTGATTACATCAGGATTTTCTTCTTTCATTATTGTATAAAAATTCTTTGCACAAAGTTTATGCAGTCTTTAATTTGTCCTATATTCACTCTTCTTCTCCAAACTGTCTCTTGCTTTATGGAAATTAGTCCCATCGTGCACATGGAGCATGTATCAGTGTGTGGTGTCTTGAATGAGGGATTAAATCACTTATAAAAAATAAACTTGTATTTGGATAAAGAGCATGTGGATAGTTTTTCCTTTTCTCCTTTTTCGCAAAACAATTTCCATGTTTTTTAATATTTACTCGTAATTCAGGTGGCAGGTAATTCCTTGAAGATTTCCATCTACTGTAGTGGCTTTCTGTGCACCTGGAGCTCTTAATATCATTTTTTCACAGCAATGATAAGCTCCTTGTCCTTTGCACCAGTTCTATCCCCTTCTCGATATTCTTTTAGTGAATTCCTAGTAGAATAAAATTTTCTTGCAAGGAGGGACAGTCTATCCTTAGACATGCCTGCTATTCCCTGAAAACTTGCAGCACAGATTGGTAAGACATCTCCATTTTTCTTTCTGATGCTATATTTAATACTCACAGATTGTTTTATTTTAGAATTTTCCTCCTTCACTTTCCTTTGTTTTGGAGAATCAGTTGTCATGTATTTAAGTAGGAATTTGTCTTGGTACACTTTATTTAGATGTTTTACTTTATTATGGAAATCATTAAGGTCTTCATATGTCTGCATTCCTTACTTTCCCTCTTTATTCACTTCGATGGATAATCTTGAATTCCATGATTACATTTTATGGATGGTTCTTTATTATTAGGTTTTGTGGCTTGAACAAGACGTTTTCTTCTATTTTTCCTGCCACCATCAGATTCAGTCACTGGAGAATCAAATCCAGTACTTTCTCCATGACTTACCTTGTGCTTGCGAGAGACTGGTTCAATCTATGTACATAACGTTAGTGACAGTCGTAGAAGTGATTCAAAAAACGTAACATTCTTTACTGTGTGACAAACTATGGATTTAAACAGCGACCTATGTTGCAGTAATGCCGCACTATCCAGAGTGTGGAAAGTGTATGATGTTAGGTCTTTGTAATACCACTTTGAGAGCGATATTGATAAAAGGTTCTGAAAGAGTATGTGACAACAGTTTGCTGTTGATATAAACCACATATATTGTATTGTATTGTCATTTTCTTTCCTTTGAATCAGAAAAGTGCGGCGATCATACAAAATGAATCAGTCTATATTATTTAACTGCGGGAAGGCTTTGAAATAATGATATGGTTTTTGTATAGCATTTAATTCCAGGAAAGCAAGATCGGACAAGTGGAATATTGCAAATTCTTATCAGGTCAGTAATGGGTCTTGACAGGTGACAAATCTTTTCATTTATACTGAGCTGTATCAAGTTTTGTAAAATCGCTGTGCATGTGGTCTATTGAGTTATGGGAAAAAAAATAATAAAACCCGCTCATGATTCACTATGCTATACATAGGCAAATGTTGAGTTATGTAAAATCTGATTTCACAGACCGATTGGTAGCATCGAAAACATACTGAATCCCATAATAACTCATTTTTTCAAAATTTGTGCTCTATCGAGTTTTGAAAAAATGCTCCTCATATGGTTATCAAGCCATCAAGTCTTATAACACTGCCACTTCTGCCCCATTTAAATAATCTGGACAGAAGTAAAAGCATAAAATATATTTTGATAGAAGTGGAACATTTCACAAGGGAAATAGTAAATGCACTGGCACCAGAAAACTAGAGGAGCACTGATAAAAGACGCTTATTAATCTGTGATTGTCAAATGCATTTTCATTTTGCATGTGCTTTTAATCCTTTTAATATCCTGATGAAAGGGTAAACACCAAACATTGAACATTTTTTATTATGGGGCTGTTTAACCTTTCAGAACAATCCTGAATAAGATGCTTTCACCACATTTTTTCTTGAGTTTTATTTATTGCAAATATATGTACGCTGTATGAGCATCAATAGTGTGCAGAACTGGTGTTGCAGATTCGCGTTGGGTTATATATTAAAATGACGGGGGTGTTACTTTCAATTATTGCACTGGGTGGCAAAACTAGAGCCGGCCCAGGAGGTTGATTTCCGCCTGTTTGTCACTTTGTGGTGATCGATGACAAGCGAAAGTCTCAGTTGGGTTCAGCATGTCGCAGTAAGACAGGAATAGAGTATACATTTGTAAATAGAGATGTGTGGATGCATATAATTGCAGCAAAAGAGTCCACAGTTATCCCCAAACAGCTCCCTTAGAAATAGACGAACCGGAATAGACGCGAGCGAAGAACGCTGGCTTGTTAAAAGTCAAGTCTTGAACAACCATAGTTTGCTTTCATCTTGAAATAAATGTTTAAGACAAAATATGGGAAACCTTTTTGAATGCCTAATATGATGTATGTGTGGGGCACTGTTCTAGATTAGCATTTAAAGCGAGCAACATATTTGCGTCAGGCCCTGTTAATGGTAGCCGACTAATGCCGGTAACTTGCAGGCGCGGCTCCTCAGGGTAGGCAGGGTAGGTATTGCCTGCCCTACCGTAATACATCAACAAATAATGTTAACTATGATTCTGCATTTTATCATTTGAATCGTCATTTTCCCTAAATTTCAGTACAGAAAAGCATGGTCAAATCCTTGAATCTCAATTCCGATTCATCAAAACTGCGCTGCGTGTTTGAAACGCGCGGCAGAAATGATACGCATGGAACCTGGGTAGTGGAGAGCCAGCAAGCTTAACCTCTGCCGGCCCGGCCCCCTTTCCTTAGTACGAGGCCCTTGAACATGGATAAGGAAATATTCCGTCTGTATATGCATGTAGAGCATGCGTAGACGCGTCTGCCAGCACTCGGAACACTTGCCTGCCCAAATCCGAATTTATGCGACTTTTTCCGAACAGCCATACTCTACGAGCGAAGATCTCAGAGACCCTAATCGTGTCATTATCACTGTGTAATACCAGTGTGTTGTAATACCAGTATGACCGACTTAATTAGTGAACTATTACATAGTCTGCTTTCGCGGCGCACTGGCAATGAAAAGAGGAGTATTTTAGCTATTTAACACAATGTACAGTCAGACAATTTTTCAATTTCTTCATTAATTTTAGTTTTGGCGGTAATTCGTCCGTAAGTCACACTCATTCACTCTGCACTTATTAAACAACCAAACGATATATCTATTGTTTGCATTATCCGCAATGACTTCGCCCCCTTTATTTCGGATAAACGGGGTTCTACTGTACTACGACTATTATTATTATTATTATTATTATTATTATTATTATTATTATTATTATTATTATTATTATTGTTGTTGTTGCTGTTACACCTTGCCTACCCTAAAATTTTGACTGCGAGCCGCCATTGGTAACTTGATATGTTTATCCCTATATACTGGCGTCGTGCATTGGGTTGCTTGAAACTGGTTTACTTAACGTCGCAAGCTCGATTCAGATACATTGGTGTTCCGGGGTGAAAAACCGCTGTGCTAAAACATGGTAGGCGTACGAGTAAAACATCTGCAGGTGAGCAGAAAAAGTTTAAGGTACTAACGATTTTTTTTTTTTTTTTTTTTTTTTTTTTTGCCGTATGTAAAGCATAAGTATATTTCATCCGTATTTGTTAATATAAACATGTTTAAAAATAACTTGTTTACCAAATGTCGGAGCGTGAGCGTGTTTCGTAGAATGAGGATTGTGCCTATGCAGTCTTCTGATGTTCGCTATTCACCATCTAAATAAGAAATATGCGGGCTCTCTTGTCGGATGACGTGTTGCATACCTTGATTATTTCGGTCCGCACAAGATCTGAATTTTATGTAATCTAGGGGTGGTGAAAATGCCTTCCCCAAATCTCGAAAATTTGCAACTGAGAACCAGATGAAAAACAATGAAAATGCCAGGATTAACAGTAGCCGTGTAATCGCAAGTGTGAATCACCTTTAGTTCGTCCCTGAGGTAGTTCAATTACCTGCGGACTAGTGGATAAGCTGTGCTTTAAGGCCGTTATCACCTATTTTTATCCTCGAACGTCAACTCTATTCTTAATGTACACCCTGTGTGTTTCTTCAGGAGGAGCATAAGCGTCTTCTTACAAGTGGTCAATATGCAAAGGTGTGGTTATTGACATCCAGGTACTATACGTAAATGGAGAATTCATACTAAAGGGTAGCTCGTGATTGAAAATAATCAGTCGAGCTAGGTGCCTCAGTTGATTAGATGGTGTCCTGTGATCCCAAGGTTGCGGATTCACACCCGGCCCAGACGGATAGCTTTTAAGTGTGCTTAAAAGTGACAGCCCCATGTGAGGTTTACTGCCGTGAAAAAACTGCAGGATGGCGGCGTTAATACAATTCTTGCAGCGGACAGCATGGTAAATTATTATGTTTTTAAATGATCTGTATTGCTTGAATGTTGCCACCATACTTGTCAAAGCTGTACAAAAAATTGCCCTTTTCAGAGAGTGTATTTCATTTTGTGTGACAGAAATGACTGTTGTAGGGAATGTAGCTACATAAAGAAAGCAAACACAAAGTACTCACCCCCTTGTCGGACAGTGAGGAACGGTAACCCTATTTGACGACTGTTTGCTACCTTTATCTCTTCATGATATGCTAAGTAGGTTTGCAGAACTAGAGAAATGTCCGCCTCTGTGTTGTGGTAGTAGCATGTCAGCCTCGCATTCAAGAGGTCCTGAGTTCGAATCTCGGTTAGGGTAAGTTACGCAGATAAGAGGATTTCCCTTATCCTGAGGATGAGAATGCCAGGTAACCTGCAAACTCTGGATCCCGGATTTATTTGAGCATCATTTCAGCTACTTAGTCCAATATGACCAGGTTAAAGGATGCTCTAAAATTAGAGTAATGGCGTACTGCGGATTGCGATTTGCCAAATGGGAAGTCCAATTGTATAGTACATTATCTGCTAGCAGAAAATACGTAGACTATGGTCGTATTGTGCACCTTACTCGATTAATGTGATATTAACAGGTCTCCGATGGTTGCGAAACAAAACTAGCTTACACCAGTGCCTAAAGAGGTCAGAGATACAAGAAATTGATAACCTAAGATGAGAAACCAGAAATGGAAGAAACAAAAAAGCTCCATTGAGTTGCAATTGCATGGCATTTTGTACTCACTCATCGACAAACTATTCTTACAAAATCGTATTCTAAGTACAGTGGAACCCCGCTTAATCGAACTAAATGGGTTGGAGCCTTTTCGTACAATTCATGGTAACGATTTTAATTACTGAAAGGAGGAAAATAATTTTAATGTAATGCATGTAGTGTTTAATCTACACTCAAAGCTAACCATAATTCTGAAAGAGAAAACCTTGAGCGAGCGCCATTAAGGCACGGTGGCCTTTCCCTTGTGGTCTGGCAGGGGGTGGTCGTATTGTGCACCTTACTCGATTAATGTGATATTAACAGGTCTCCGATGGTTGCGAAACAAAACTAGCTTACACCAGTGCCTAAAGAGGTCAGAGATACAAGAAATTGATAACCTAAGATGAGAAACCAGAAATGGAAGAAACAAAAAAGCTCCATTGAGTTGCAATTGCATGGCATTTTGTACTCACTCATCCACAAACTATTCTTACAAAATCGTATTCTAAGTACAGTGGAACCCCGCTTAATCGAACTAAATGGGTTGGAGCCTTTTCGTACAATTCATGGTAACGATTTTAATTACTGAAAGGAGGAAAATAATTTTAATGTAATGCATGTAGTGTTTAATCTACACTCAAAGCTAACCATAATTCTGAAAGAGAAAACCTTGAGCGAGCGCCATTAAGGCACGGTGGCCTTTCCCTTGTGGTCTGGCAGGGGGTACGCGTTTGAAAGGTCAACCAAACTAGAGTGTCAAACCCAGTGCGTGGCTCTTTCGTTATTTTTCTCTTTGTGAACAGAAGGTCGTTTCTTCGCAAAGTGTGTGCAGAACAGCACCAACATGCCATATGCACGTCAACTGGACCCTGTTTTGAAGGGTAGAATAATCGGATGTCTGGAGGCAGTTCAGACACAGACCGCAGTCTCTGGAGTCCTGGATGTGCCACAAAGTGGCATTTCCAGGCTTTGGCAACGGTTACGAAAACGGGTGGTTCATCAAAACCTGTACACGGTTGCTCACGGGGCATGACAGCTTTTTTACTATTACAGCACGACAACATAGGAGGATGCCCGTACAACTGTCTCCCGAGTTTGTAGCCGCCTCAGGCGTGGAGGTAGCGTTTAACGTCCGCATTTACTATATGCGACACCGCAGGTTGTGACACTGATGGCACATGGAATGAAGGAGCACCAGTGGAATGAGATGGTGGAAATCAGAAAATCTGGAGGAATCCCAGCGCTTTGTCTACCACAAATTCCACATGCGGTCGTCTGGAATCGAACGCGAGCCGTTTTGGTGAGAGGCGAATGGCCAAACCACCCGATCATGACGCGGCCCTTCAGACATTCGAATTTCGAGGCAAACTATACCGGAGACTCAGGGCGGTTGGTCTGCGTGCCAGACGTCCAGCACTGTGTGCTCCACTCACTCGAGTGCACATGGGGCCCGTTTAGAGTGGAGTCAACTCAACATTGGACCCTAAATGAATGGAGGAACCTAGCTGTTGAGCCCGTAAACCCTACCTACTCGTGCCATTAGGGTCACTATGCACATCTCTGGCTGTTCGAGATCCGAAGCGTCACCTCATCTCGCCCGCCTCGATAGCGTGATGTTTAGCGTGTCTGCCTAACGTTCAAGAGGTCGCGAGTTCGAATCTCGCTTAGGGTAAGTCATCCGGGTAAGGTTTTTTTCCGAGGTTTTCCCTACCCTGAGAAGACGAATGTCGGGTAACTTAAAGCTCCACGGACAAACGTCTGCGGGGGTTTCCAATTATTTTACTGAGATTTGTACCCTTTACCAAGCTCTGCGATCTACTCTTTGTATTTCCAATTTCACGATCTTGTTTTGTTCGGACTCTGGTCGCCCTTCGAATCATCAGCTCACCCAGTATGCCTCCGGGGGCTGATTGATAGGAAGTGATGTGCCGTTTAGAAATCTCCAAACACCTTAACCGACGCAATACAATTCAATTCTTATGGATCCCGGTGCATGCAAATATTTCGGGCAACGAAACTGCCGGCCGCCCGGCTAAGGGAGCGGCTCATCTCCCTGCACCGATGGAACCGGTCACCCTCCCTTGGAGAGATGATACACGGCTTATATCTAACCACGTGGTTTCCCATCTTTCTAACTTTTCTGACCTACCTTCCCTGACGAAGCGATCTCCATGGTGTAAGAAATCCACTCAGTAGAGCTGCAATCTCTTTAATCTCCAAAATCCGACTTGGAGTTACCGTTACACCGGCCTACTTATTTAAAATCCGCCAAAGGTCCTCTCCAAACTGTGGTGCCTACGGCGATATCAACCACATCTTTTTTAATTGCCTAGCAATAAGTAATAACTTAATACTTGATTGAAGTTATGCAAAGGTGATATATGTGACCCTCTATTCTTAACTAAAAAGAATGTAACTAATATTTAATGTGGACCTTCTCCCGGTAGTGTTTATAGTTGCTCAGCGGTGCTATTCCATGGTGTTTTCTCCGTATTTTTATATATTTATTGTTCTCTATAGTGTATCCCAAGAGTTTAACTGTTTAAGAGCAGTAAGAATAGTAAGTAGATAATACGTTTAAAGTTTTCAAAGAAGCGCAAGGCTGTTGGGCAAGTGCAATCTAACGCTGGTGTGTTGCACTCGCATTTCTTTCTCTACTCTTGTACTAACCAGTCTTACAAACTCTTATTCCTATATCCTCTTCGTGTTAGTTGAGATAAACATTTGCAGAAATTATCTTATTGTGTATATTTTTGTAGGTACATGGGGAATATGGGAATATATAAGGCTTTGAGCGATAGTCATCTTTTAAAGCTTTCAAATGCTGTTGTCTTTGCGCGGTTAATATGAAAAATGAATAACCATGTACCATTTCACAGAAGTATAAGTTCTCCAAAACTCACAAATAATAATAAGGAATATTCGAAAATGGTTCACTCTAAAAAAAGAAAGAAAGGGACATAAATTGTTTTCTTTTTAGCAAGATCTACATTTTTTTGTATGGTAAGATTTGGTCTATCTCTTACGGTTTACCAGATATGCAATGGTAATCCAGAGTAAATAGGACTACATGGGCTATAGCCAGGAAATTCAGGATATACATTTCATTTGTCATACACATATCTCAAACATATTTTTTTAAATCAGAATCGTTAGAGCCATTTCCAAGAAAATCAAAATTTTCGAAAAAGTTTCCATGTAAAGGGTAGTTTTGGGCGGATGAATTTTATTCAATACCTTCGTGCTGAATCTTTGAAAGACATCAAACTTAAATGCCAACTTTGGTTTTTAACAGACTTTTCGTTTTTGACCGATGCTGTCCACAGACTGAAAACAAACACACACACGGATCTTTTTCTAAAAATGCCTTTTTTATTCAGGGAGCCCCCAAACAATTTCTGGTGAAATCTCTACATCGAATTTTTGGGTGAAACACAATGCTTTCTCTACTTTACTATACGTAGTAGAGAAAGTAAACATTTTAGGGATAAATCGCCAAATCACGCACAACGCTGTGGATTTCAGGCAATAATAATAATAATAATAATAATAATAATAATAATAATAATAATAATAATAATAATAATAATAATAATAATAATAATAATAATAATAATAATAATAATAATAATAATAATAATAATAATAATAATAATAATAATAATAATAATAATAATAATAATAATAATAATAATAATAATAATAATAATAATAATAATAATAATAATTAATAATAATAAAAAATAATACTAGTAATCATAATCATAATAATAGTAATGATAATGATGATGAATAGTTTCTGCTGTATAAGATACTGAAATGCACATTTATTTATAGCAACGTTTCAGATAATAGTAATTTGTGTTTGGACTTTCTTCTCACAGCTCTTGTGAGCAGCTGTAACACGCCACCACCGTTTAATAAGCATTAACAAAAATGTTTGTTATTGGCTGCGTCGTAATGCTTAATTTCTCTTCAAACATTGAGTAGACATGTATAATATAATGTAAGGTGTTATCTTACCTCATGATTTGAATCCAGGAAAATGCGGTGTCAAAAGCATGTTTGAATAATGCTTATATTGACCATTCAGATATATTAATTGTTTTGATATTGAATAGTGTTCCTCCTTTACTACCCCACAGTTATCTAAAAGGATAATTTAAAAATCTCTTCCTATAGGAATGAACATTCGATTGTTCCCCATATGGCCTCCTGCTAGGACAAATATTGGAACACTTCTCTTAATTAGTAAAGGAAGTTGTGCATTGGTGTCTCCCAGATGTTTCTCGTTCCTGTTCGTTCCCTTTTCCATTTAGAGGCGCCGAGTGTTGCCTTAATTCCGAAGGGTAGTAACTGCAGTCAGAATGGGACGTGAAGGAGCTGGGACAACTCTGAAAGTTCGTAACATTGTTGTGCATCTATTCCATAGAGCTAAAGCTTGTGCAGAGATTGCAAACACAGTTAATAGAAGTTCAACAACGGTGTTTAACATTATTCAATACTATAAAAAGTTACACATGGTGCCGAATAAACCCAAAACTGGAGGCCATCGAAGCTGAGCCAAATGAAACAGATCAATACTGAGACTAGTGAAGAACAATAGAATGGTTTCTGCACAGGAGGTCGTTGCTGAGGTAGGGAACATCTTGATAAGCAAGTTCATGTTAGGACTGTTCGGAGGATCCTGATTGAGGTTGGGTACAATTCCAGGGCTGCCAGAAGAACCCCATTTGTGAGCAAGGTTATATGAAAAAACGTTCACAGTTTACAAACGAATATGTAGCTAAAGGTACTGATTTTTGGAATGAAGTACTATGCTCAGATGACATCAATTTTAACTCTCGGAATAATGGGCGGAATACGTGTGTAAAGAAAGGCTAATACTTAATGGGAGTCAAAGCACATAATAGGAACTGTGAAACATGGAGCGGAGGAGTGATGTATGGCTTCAAGTTGTATTGGAAACCTTGTATTTTTATATATGGCAATATGTATAAGTTTAAGTATAAAAGCATATTGCAAAATAATTTGAAGAATAGCGCTGAGAAGTTGGGTTTAGGTAACAAGTACTTCTACCAACAAGACAATGATCCTAGGCACACATCAGAATTTGTTCGGTTATTGTGTACAGACTGCTCCAAATGTTCTGACAATATATTAAACTTATGCTATATTAATCAAAATCGAGGACTTTTTGAGAAAGTAAAAAATTTCGATTTTTTCCCCTCTTTTAAAGGGTAGCTTGTGGAGGAGAGATTTTACTTAAAGCGAGTTAAGGGACACGGAGTGAAATTTGAAAGTTCCACATTTCTTGATAGATTTTTCTGAAATTTTTACTGTTTGTATTTATATGAGAATAGGAGCTACACCAAATGTCATTAAAATTGGATAATTCGTTTATGACATATAAATTATTTTATGAATTTAATAGGCACATTTTCAAAATTGAGCTCGCGTCTATTGACTTTTCAAAATTAATTTATATTGGCAGAACTGATACTCTAAAACATGGGTAACAATTGTATGAAGAGATATTTCAAATACGTTTGCTGATTATAACAAAGAAAATTTAATCTGAAAAATTATTGATTTTTTTCGTACAAAAAAATGGTTTTGGAATTCATGTTAATGATAACATCAATATTGAAGCATAGTTTTGTTTAGCTGCTATTTATTAATACTTTTAGAAATTTTCATTGAATTTGAAGCAAAACTCAGACACGACCTTTTGGAATGTGCAGAAATGTAGTTTTGAGAAAACCAGGCTTTTATATATGAACATGCTGTGTACATTAAGGGAAGAGCGCTATTTGAAAAGGGCCGTAATGGCCACATGTAGTGGGGGATATGAAAAATGTTAGCTGATCCAAATGCACAGGTGTTCCAGGATCATTTTAAGGTAAAAAAACAATTTTCGACTTTTTGACAATTTTGACCAAAATTTCACTCCCAGTGTCCCTTAAGTATTGCATTACCATCCTGCTCTGAATTGTGTTTAAAGCTTCAGGTCCCCAGTTCGTCGTAAAATTAATTAGAATGTTTCTATGTAAAGGTTAGTTTGAACTGGGAGGATTTTCTTGAAAATGAGTTAATATTGAATTGTCATCCAGATCTGTACTAAGCTTAAAGTTTCGATTAAGAATACGTATTTGCTAACATACATCATATCGTTTTTCGCGCATATGTAGCATTACAATCTATCCATTTATTGCACTACTTGTGGTAATACACGTAGTTGACAATAATTCACACTCTGGATTTGGTAGTTACAGTGATATGTGCAATTATAGAGGTATATGTACGATAAAGTGAAGTCGCTTGAATGTGACGGCGAGTGATCCCAACGGCTTTAACAAGGTCACATTATATTCTTAAACCATTACTTATTAACTCGGGATAACTGTGCACCTACCCAGGACTGCCTAATAAGTGTTTCTGACGAAACAGCATTTTTAGCAGTTGTGCAATCTTAACCGAGATTTTGAAGCCCCTAGCTCATCGTGAAATTTAAAAGGGTATTTTGGGGTAAAGATATTTTTTCTTGAAAGCGAGTAAAAGGCCCTATGAATATACCAGAGCACATCCTTCTACTGCACCATTTAGAAACAAATACCCCCTTATTTATATAGTAACGTTGAGCAAAAATGTTCTGCTCAACGTGACACAACCGGAAATAGAAGCAGAAGCTCATGCTACCCCAAAATTAGATAACCGTATGAATAAAGTGAAGGAAATTGTTTCAATATGAAGGATGTGCTTTGAATATCAAAGGGTTGGTCGGTAGCAGACTCCGTTTTGTCCAGATCATAGTGATAGTTCATTTACTGGTTAAAATGTGACGCGAAAAATGTTATAAAGCACGTAGATGTCCTCTCAGTGAAAATGTCAAGTCCTTATACCAGGTGAGTCAGCCGCGCCTTATTTTTTTGGAAGGTAGGCCACCCATCTAACGGCATGTGCGCCTTAGTTCAGTTTTGCGCATACTAAAATGTATTGCTTGACGTTCTTAAAGAGAGGAATGCGCAAAATTGAGAGCAACAGTGGTTTAAGGGACAACGTACTCCTCGCTAAAGTACACCTAAAAAACATACGACTCGTTTACTGAGAGCGAATTCCGGTTTCCGGTCGATTTTACAAACTTTTTATTAGAGTATACATAGGAACGTAATTCAGTAAATGCCTCGGAAAAAATGGACCTATCAGATGGGTACACTAACAACGTCAGCTAAAAAGAAAATGGTGGATTCTTGTACTTTGAGCAGGGATTGGCTGCCGAAAATCAGGAAAAATTTAGAGACACACCCCATCCATCATGGACCCGTACAGTCAAAACGGACATATTATTAAACAACAGTTTATTTACATTTTTGCGTGAACTACGCCTCGTGCAACTCAATTAATATGCATAACAGCTTCTGCCATTTAAGTAATAATATTAAGACGCCCAGTTAATGATCAAAACTGTCTTAAAAGGCTAAATCAAGCCCGAAAACTTGCGAGGTGGCAATGGCATAGCGCCTGCCATACAAGTCCTAGTATTGCACGCGGTACGTGCTTACAGTCAAGTCTCCAAATAGCTGTATAGGATTGTGACGTGTACTCTCCACTAACCCCCAATGACACAGGTTCGAGTCTCAGCATTGTAAATTTTTTTTTAGTTCATCAAAACTTGGAAACCGAATTCGCAATAACCTAATTTTAAAGTCCCTGAGGGTTTAGGGCATAATTTAAACAGTTTTTGGTTGTCTGCATTTTGTAATTGAACAGATATAATGACTTCTGCACCGTTGGACTGGCATGATGTAGTGTGTTGCGAATGCCGACCCCTGCATTCACTACACTTAAGCTGTCGCGCGATATTTTGTGCCAGTCTTTCACTATTTATTCGATAGACGAGTACGTCTATCTACGGAGAAGCAAGAACAAATACACCAGCGGCTCAGCATCTATATCGGGAGAGATATCCGAACAGACGACAACCAACAGCAATGTTGGAATGTTAAAAGACGTCTGCGTGTAACAGCGTCACTTGCAAGAATGTCTCCTCATAGACACGCACCAGCAACATTGGGTGTTAATGCAGAAGCAGTTTTGAGCGCCACCCAGAACAATCCGCATACTAGTACACGGTCAGTTGCTCAGGAGGTGAACATCAGCCAATCTTCTGTAGTGCGAATGTTGAACACTAATAAGTTCCATCCTTATCGTTTGCACTTCACGGGAGAGATTTCGAAGCTCGAGTAACTTTTTGTGAATGGTTGCTGGAGCGAGTAGCAAGTGATGTGGGAACCGCATCCAGGATACTGTTTTCTGACAAATCAAAATTCCACAATAATGGAACTGAAAATCGTCACAATATACGCTATAGGAGTGTTGTTGTTGTAGTGTTTAACGCCCGCTTTTACTACTACGGCACCGCAGGCGGTGACACTGATGATACATGAAGATGGAGCACCGGTGGAATGAGATGGCGGGGGAAACCGGAGCACCCGGAGAAAACCCGCCCCGACGCCGCTTCGTCCACCACGAATACCACATGCGGGTCCCTGGGATCGAACCCGGGCCGCCTAGGTGGTAGGCGAGCGCGCTAACCACTCGACCACGGCGCCGCCATATAGGAGTGTTGCTAATCCTCATTGGGTAAGGGAGGCAGCATTCCAAGAGCAGTGGGGTGTAAATGTCTGGTGTGGAATCTTGGGATACCACCTTGTTGAACCATTATTCTTCGAGGGGCATCTAACAGGAACACGCTACCTGGAATTCCTCCGTAGCTCACTCATTATTAGGGAATGTGGCACTGCAGGAGCGAATGACGATGTGGTTTGAACACGATGGCGCTCCTCCGTATCGGTCGAGGATCGTCTACAATCATTTGAATGCTGCACATCCTGGTCATTGGATAGGAAGACAAGGACCAGGCTCCTGGCCTGCCAGATCACCTGATCTGACACCCCTTGACTACTTTCTCTGGGATGATTTAAAAGAACGCATTTATGCAGAGGAGCTGGGCAATCTAGAAACCCTTCGTCAGCGTATTACAGTGGCTTGTAGGAATGTTCAACCCGCCAAGCTACACCAAGTCAGGGGCTCCATACCTAGGCGGCCCGGGTTCGATCCCAGGGACCCGCATGTGGTATTCGTGGTGGACGAAGCGGCGTCAGGGCGGGTTTTCTCCGGGTACTCCGGTTTCCCCCGCCATCTCATTCCACCGGTGCTCCATCTTCATGTATCATCAGTGTCACCGCCTGCGGTGCCGTAGTAGTAAAAGCGGGCGTTAAACACTACAACAACAACAGGGGCTCCATCCAACAGCGTGCCCAGGCGTGCATTACCCAAGGAGGTCACCAGTTCAAGCACTTGCTTCGTTAGAGGAGTCGTATTCCAGGAATAGAAAAAGGGTCATTCCAGCGCCGCAAAACATATCACTATGAAACATTTTTAATAGCACAATAATTCACTGTCTGCAAAATTGAGTTTAACTTCCATGTTAAACACTGACAATGTAATTCCCTTGCTTTCTGTGTTCAAATGTGTATAAATGATCTTTATTTCAATTGCACCTACCTATAGGTGTGTTTAAACAACTACATAATTGTAGTTCACCAATAAAGAAACATCAAACAATGCCATAAAACATAAATAAAACAATATAAATGCATATAATAACAGTTTTCAGAATAATAATTTGTAAATTGTGAGTATTGCACGGTAAAAAAAAGTTTAATTCTGACTTGAAAATGCAGCATAGGGATCTGTGGTTAGAGAAGAACAAAGTTCAAAAGTAAGGTCTCTTCACTGACTCAAAATCAGACTTGTGAAGTGAGGCAAAATAAAGCATTTTTTTGTATGCTTACTGACTCACTTCTGTATTCTAATATTCAAAGATATGTTCAACTTGCAAAGATAATATATTTTGTGACGTATTTTGCTTTTGAACTCATAACAAAATGCATACGAAGGCCCGTCTCTAAACGATAGGTAGGTGACGAGATTGGCTGCGGCATGGATCGAAGTTACGCAGTAATGGTAGTCTGAAACATGCCTGACAGTGTATGGTATCATGATTTAATTGTAACTTTTGTACGTATTCAACGAGAATTCTTTTTGTTTTACGTGGAATATGGATGTATACCTAACATATGGTATTATTCTGTGGGTGCCAGTCAGAAAACCTAAATTACAAAACTATTTAGGCTTCAGAAAAAAGCTATAAGAATACGCAACAGAGAAAGTCGCGAAACTGCAGTTCAGAAACGAAACATATTTATTGTGTCTTGTTTACATACATGGG
This sequence comes from Tenodera sinensis, assembly GCA_030765045.1. Taxonomy (NCBI): domain Eukaryota; kingdom Metazoa; phylum Arthropoda; class Insecta; order Mantodea; family Mantidae; genus Tenodera; species Tenodera sinensis. The sequence goes on from CM060970.1 coordinate 18,083,928, forward strand.
CGTCGCGAAGGGGGGTGAGGGGGGGCACTGGCCCCCCTTGGAAGTCAATACGCTGACTATTAAACTATTATTTTAATTTTTATGTAAAGAGAAATTTTTATTTAGCACAAATTAATACGGTTATCCGAAACAAATACTATAACTTTTGACAACAAAATAATTAATTAATATTATCTGATTGCAAACTTCCAACATGTGCCCCCCCCCCCCCCCAGGAAAAAAGTCTGTCGACGTTCATGTTTATATAATATGTATCAAATATGCAGTTAAAAACCATAAGGAAGAAAAAATTTAAATATATAGGCATACAACACCAGAAAAAGAACAAATTGCTTTAGACATAGATAAAGAAATTCGCTAAACAATGCAAGTATAGAAAAATTTGCAAAGGATCTGTACAACCACTTGCACTAAAGAATCAAGTATTTGGAAGATAACCAAAAAGTAAAGGAAGCAAAGAACCATAAAGTAAAGGAAACAAAGTCATACCTAAGATCTGGAGTCGGCAAATTGGTCATCGTGATTACAGGAGTGATGATGTCACGAACATAAAATGAAACGTTCGTTAGAGACTGTAATAGGTAATAATTATGTTCTACTTGACTGAGGGATATCAAGGTGTACGTAATCAAATATGTAACAAAAATTTATGTACAATATTACACCATCATTCTTTGTAAATATCCCGCCACAGTAATAACTTTGACAATACAGTGTAATATTTTGCAAATGTTGAATGATGTGAAACTAAACTGCAATATATTAGGCGGTTGTAATTTTACTTCTTTGGGCCATAACTGAACTATAAGTAGGAGAATCAGCTCAGACAAGTTCCCCTGTAGCCTGTCTATCTCTTAGCCACGCCAAAGGTAATTATGATGTCACATGAAGCTTTTGAGCTGTGCTTCTGACGTCTTTCCAGTTTGTTTCCTTGTAATTGTGCATCTTTGATGTAGTGATGTTCTGTGGTGTACGGTTGGTGTACTCTGTACAGTCTGCGTAGGCACATGCTTAGATGTTCTGTGGGTGAAAGTGTGGCGTGGTTTTTTTGTTCTGTGGTTTGTAAACGGAACTAAATAGAAAGGATAAAGCTTTTAATAGCGGATCTTATGTTTGTTGTTAATTTTACAGCAGTTTAGGGAGTAACTATATATGTAATCAATTCATAAACTCGGATATAATGAAATAAATTATTTAATATTATGGATGACTGCATTATCATATCTTCTGATGAAGAGGATCAGGTAATAACCTCTAAGGTTTCTTTGCGTGTGTTTTATTGGCGGCATTTTTAATTAATCTGCAAAATGGGGATGCAGTCCTGATTCTCGTAGCATACTTTTTGTGCAAGTGTTAAGGGTATATATTTTTATGTAAATAAAACAGCAAGTCATTTAAAATCGGGCGGTTAACCAATCTGTATTCCAGGTGCGTTTGCTGGGAAAGCATTGTTTCGTGAGAAATACACGTTAGTGAATCCTACTCAGGTCTCAATCTGAGTTAATAAATAGTAATTTAAGCACATAATGTGGCTTCGTTGAGGTCAATGGGCCCAGTCTGCCCCCCCCCCCCTTTAAACAATCTCATTTGTACAGGGCTGTTTCAAAATTCGAACCGATTAACGTTATGGGATTATAACTGGGTGTTGTGGGAACAGTTGAAGATAAGACATTTATGGTCCTGAAGCACATGATTTTACACATTAAATTTGGGTCAGTGTACTACTGATTCCATCTCGTGTATATCTATAAGCATTTGCTGCACTGGTAAGAAGTACATGTGAGGCTCAGCGGTAAAGAAGGGAGTTCCCATGCCAGCGACATTGGTTTCCAACTTCTAACTGTGCTGAATATTCCTTTTTTTGTTTTTCTGTGTTCAAATGGTTGATTGTGGAGGATATGGAACTCTGCACTGCTCCATTTGGTTACTCCACTGCTGTTAAGTGTAATCGAGCAAATCAAATGAATGAGTTTTGAAAGCCAAATCTAGAACATAAGATACTGCAATGTTATAAAGAAAACATGTAATCAGAATCCTTCATGGAGATGACTTCAAAAATGGCATTACGACGACTTGCAACTAAGGCACTATTGTACTTGTAAATTGAAAGAATGCATTGTTACCTCTGGAAAAAAATAACTTGTGTGTGATGCAAATCAGTCACATTTCTGCTTAAACTTTATTTATTCACTTCCAGGAACCTAGGAAAAGGTACTTCTTAGAAGTGCAGAAACAACAAACCGTGAGCATTCCATTCGTAAACTCAATTTTATGAAATGCTTTCCATTTGGAAAGCACCAGTGAGTCACGAGATAGCAGTCCTGTACATTTGCAGAAAGTCAAATATAATAACTAAAGTGCCTATTGGTTAGTTCACTCGGTAGCATTAACGATGACATAGTGCTGTGTTTGATTCCCTGTGTGAAATAACTTTTGTTTCCTTGTGTTTAGGGTAAGAGTTACATGCATATGCGAAGAGCAATAGTAATTTTATTTTCTGAATAATGCAGAGGAAGAAAATGTTTAGCTTTAAATGCAATGAAGTCCTCTGTACACATGGTTTTGTCATGCAATGTTGAAACCTTTTGCTCAGTGCATTATTCTTGTTCGAGCGGTGCAGTTGCAATGCTTAGTCAGCTGCTTCCTTATAAAGGTCCCTACAGCAGTATTCAATGCTATTTAGTTAAATGTAGAAAGCTGAACAATATTAGCATTTGAGCAATAGTCTTTATTTTGTATGAAGAGCTATTGTTTGCAAGGCATAACTTGTTCATTTGTTCCTTGTTACAGCAGTTGCTTTTATGGTGCTCAAGTAACTTAACACAGTTTGTCTAAAAAATGCAATTCTTTTTGCTTATTAGGCCCAGAAGAAATCGTCAGAGCCATCTGCAAAGAAGAGTACAAATAAAAGTGAGACTGATTCGACTAAACCAAAACAACGTTTAAGGGAGGTAAGATGTGCTTCATGGTATAAAATAGTCACTAGTTCAGAAGTTAAGCAGAGCCTTGTGAGAAATTACAAAACTGAGAGCAACACTAGGTATCCATAATCTAACATGTAAATAATTCTTGTAATATGCAGTATTTTATTTTATAGTATGTCAAATTTCTTAATGTTTTATTAAGTGAAAGTTTATGCAACATTGATGCTGGTAAACACTCATTGTAGGATTATATATTCAGGTGGAATACAACAACTTTTCAATGTGATAAAATAATTTTTAATTTAGTAAAGAGAATTTTCTGTATAATTTCAATGGGAACCTTACCTGTTTACTAAAATAAGGAAGTAAATAAGGATTTATCCATTTCCTATTGTAACCTTTATATGTAAACTTAATTAAGTTTGCTGTTTAAGAGGTAGAACTGGAACTTAAAAATTCAATGCCACAACTGGGATTTGAACCACAGACCTTCTGCTTGCCGGGCGGACGCTCTACCACTGAGCTATTGTGACAAACTGCCAGAATGGCATTAAATTCTCAAGTTAGTTCGCATTTTTCCTGGTAAACCACAAAGGCAGTCTCACATCAGAGACAATTACCCCAATGGTGACTTACTATTGCAAGTACTTTATATCCCAGGATTAAATAACCTTCACATGGTAATTATTATTTATTTATGCCAACAAACTTACTGTTGGTGTTTTTAAACACACAAGCCGTGTGTGGGCAAAGTTTAAGAGGTAGAACTGGAACTTAAACATCCCAGTTGTGGCATTAAATTTTTAAGTTCCAGTTCTACCTCTTACACTTTGCCCACACACGGCTTGTGTGTTTAAAAACACCAACAGTAAGTTTGTTGGCATAAATAAATAATAATTACCATGTGAAGGTTATTTAATCCTGGGATATAAAGTACTTGCAATAGTAAGTCACCATTGGGGTAATTGTCTCTGATGTGAGACTGCCTTTGTGGTTTACCAGGAAAAATGCGAACTAACTTGAGAATTTAATGCCATTCTGGCAGTTTGTCACAATAGCTCAGTGGTAGAGCGTCCGCCCGGCAAGCGGAAGGTCTGTGGTTCAAATCCCAGTTGTGGCATTGAATTTTTAAGTTCCAGTTCTACCTCTTAAACTTTGCCCACACACGGCTTGTGTGTTTAAAAACACCAACAGTAAGTTTGTTGGCATAAATAAATAATAATTACTATGCTTAAACTTCCAAAATTTTTAAACATAAGCTTAGATTTTTTATTTCTATTGTCACATGGTACTCTGATATTCATTCTATTAGAATTGCGTATTGCATGTTCGCATGTGCAGTCAATATGGTGAAGTGTGGTGGAAAGACTATTTTGAAAGATGTAACCAAATTGATGTATGTAGCAGCTGGTGTATCTGTGAACACTATTTCAAATGTGAGAATGGAAATGAAACAAACAGAAACTGTAAAAACCCCTAAACAGAAAAGGGAAAGGCCATTTAGTGTTTTAGGGCAAGTGGACGATTTTGTTAACAGTGCTATTTGCCTTAACTGCGTAGTTTCTTTGTAAAAACAAGCCTCTACCATACATAAGGTATTTTCTTTAGTGAACAGTGACCCAAGCCATCCAAAATTTAAGAAAACCACTTTCCACAGTTCTGAAAGAATTTGGGTTTCACTAAGCAAAAATAAATAAAATTAATGTGATAATTGATTGGGAAGACATTGTGGTGTGGAGAAGACATTACCTGTGATCTGTGAGGTGATTTGATGTTGAAGGGCATACAATTTATTACTTAGACGAAACCTAGGTAAATGAGGGACATGTCACTTCAAAGGCTTGTGTAGAGAGTACTATAGAGCCAAAGAAAGGTATCTTTTCTGAGCTTCATAACAGTAGTAAGTGCCTCATCATTTTGCATATTGTTGAGACAGAATATACTGTAAGACCCCAAAAGGAAATCATTTGTGTAAATATTTATTGCAAATGTAATTTATTTTTGGCGTTGATACGAATTAGTTGAGTAACGAAAACGTGTTGCTATTTTCCATTGTTAAGAAAAGAAAGTTGTTTAAAAACGTCATAAATGTTAAGTTTCTCATTTAAATTTAATATGTATAAATAAAAGAATCATATATATTTAATATTAAAAGTGAAGGGAGAATAACTAAAGATCGCTTCCCTAACAATACCGGAACTATTTAATGGTGAAAAATATAAAGTGAACACATACGCGGATGTATACAAAAAAAAAAAACATAGCGTTATGTATACAAAGTAGTGCTAAAACTGTTAATAGCGTCTGTATGTTTGAGATGTGAAGACGTGTTTTCATAATGCATGTGGATGTGGATCTAAAAAACTGTGTAAAAGTGTAATGACAATCAAAATAATACAAAAAAGGTGTAACAAAAGTTAATCAATTATAACAAGTGTAAAAAGAGACAAGAAAGGTGCTAATAAAGTGTTAAATATAGTAAAGTTACATCGTGTGTTTATTCATTCCACCTAGCACTACGCTCAGAGGGAAATAATAGTCTCATTGCCCAACCCAAAGCCAAACTTCTTTATAAAAACAGCACCATTGTCAGTGATAACATGTTTATTGATGGGGCTTAGTAATATTTGAGTCAAAACAAACAAGGAGACATGCAAGTTATACCCTGGGAGAAATAACCTGGCACTTGACGTTACAGCTGCCTGCTGGCCACTCTGTTGCAGCATTGCCACTTATTCACTCACTATCTGTGGACAGTGGTTCCACCATAATAAGAGGTCCACCATTTTTCTTTTCTTTTTGAAAGTATTCTCTTACGGCACATATCATCTCCCAGGCCTGACTTCTTAGGGTTATTTGTGTACCCAATACATGCTTTTTGGCTTTACCAGGACTATTAAGACATTTTTAAACAAAACGTTGCGTAACCAAGACCACTAAAATCTGTTACAAATGTAACAAAACACTGAAATATGCAGAAGTAAACTATATAAAATATATGAAAGAATGAAACTACAGTCCCCCCGGATACACTGTTGTATGTAATTCGTTTGTAAGTCACCTTTCACTCTGCACTTATTAACATTCAAACAATATATTGTTGCAAGCGGCAAAACATGTGGAAGGCAGAAGCCGGGAATACATGCACATATTGCAACATGGGTGAGTACACACCTCTGGTCACATGATAGTCACATAGTGTATTCATAACGCGATTGGATGTGATAAGTTGAGCTTCTTTACATGCCCCTTATGAGCAACGTGGCTGTCAAGTGCCAGGTTAACTCTCCCAGAGTATAGCTGAGAAGGCAATGTATGAGGTCACACCAAATGTGTGGCACGTTGATATCAGGCATATCATATGTGAGGAAGACGGGATGTGGCAGGTTAATGGCATGTGCGACCAGATGATGGACAGGTTGGTTATAAACCTGGACTCAAGTGATATGACTATTTCCCGTTCGATGCTGAGTATAGCATCTCTATCTAATGTCTCAGATTAGCATAAGTTTTTACTCAGAAAATTACATTTCATAAGTTTTCTTAACAAATTTCTTTAATTAGTTAATTTAGTTTATGTAGTAAATATGAGCAGTGAAAAATATGACGGTTGCACGAATAAATGGCTGAGCATAGAGAAAATGAACATATGTTTGTTGGCAGTGTGATACAACCACGGTGTTTATCTGTGTCTCCTTTTTAAGCCCCTGGAGGAACTAAGTATAAGTTAAGAATTTTAGCATGCCTCTGATGGCACAATTTTCTTGGCAGTTGTAGGTTCTCGTGCACATGGAGAGTACCAGCACATTGAAGATCCTATACATATTCTATTTTTAAACTGTTTAATTGCATGCAAACAGTTGACGACCTTTTAATGCTTTCATGTATAGTGATAATAGTATGTACCATATTTTAAACATCTTGCAGAGACTGGTAGTCGATTGTGTAAATCATGCTGCAGTATATTTGCAGCTAGCACCACAGCAAAAATCAGATGTGTTACATTCATAGGCATTTCTCTACCCATTTTTCTACAAAATCATTACCAAAGGTAAATATGTGATTACACAAAATCACACTGAAGAAGGAATAATTTAAAATAATTAAGTATATAAACAGAAAGGTCAAAATGTACAGCCATGGAAAAATTGATTGGGTGCATTAGGAGGGCAGAATACTCGTAAGTCCAATGTTACATTGCTGCACAGTTTACACAACTCGATATTTCCAACATGCAGCTTAGTTTATTGATAGTCTCTGTTGCCTATGCTATGATCTGTCGGAAACAGCTATTTGTATGTCCAACAGACCAGAGCTTATGGAACAGGCTGTCAATAAACTCAGCTGCATGCTGGAAATATTGACTTGTATAGATCGCGCTGCAACATGACGTGGGACTTAGAAATATTCTTCTCTCCTAAGGTACTCTATTTTTTCCATGGCTTTACATTTTGCTATATTTTCACTTACATATTATAATACAGAATTTCAATTTCTGTAATACTTTCTGTCCTCATATAACTTATGTCAAATTAAATCTTATATAAATGGTTTTTAAAACTTCAGTACAAGTACAGTTGCATTAAATACTTATGGTTATCAATTTAAACTTTTATCATGTAGCTAGGTATTAAACATATGATAATCTGTCTCAGGTTATATAAGTAAACTGTCCCAGAAAATTATTCTGTTTCTGTGTTAGGCAGTTTTTTGGTTTAGAGTATTATTTAACATACAAAATAGCTCTGACTCTTTGACTTATTTCCAGTTTGTTCAGGTATCCAGTATATGGGGGGGGGGGGGGGGGGGTCCAGCTTAGGCAGGTATTTGAAACAAATTATAAAGGATTTGAAAATTCTAACCAGTAGCAAAGAGTATCTCTAAACTTGTTAGCTAATGCTGGATTTCTGACAGTGAAGTCATTAATCCTATCTCTAAAATTGTAAATGTCACAAAAAAGTATTTGAGATCAGTTTTTTGTTGTGTTTTTTGTCTATCTCTTATGGTATGCAAGTTACACAAACTCTAGCTTAACAAATGGAACACTGCTAACCATTGTAAATTCATTGTTAATGTGAATGTTGTTTAACTAGATTATGGCTAAACCTTAAAAGTATATTACTATTTGTGCAACTTACCCATTGTTTGGAGAGTTCTGGCTCCCTGGTAATGAAAAGCATAATATTCTTCAGCAGTTAACTAAATACTTACACTTATGATTTTTATAAGTATTCAACAATGCTGTCTAACATACATTTGGCTATGTTGACTGTTGCTACTGAATTTCAATAATTTAAAAAATGTAACATTTGTATCTGTTAAATATTACAGGTTAAGAAAGAAGCAGAGCCAAGTACAAGTGGAGTCTCAGATAAAAGCAAAAATGGCTTCACTGATCCAGCACAGGCTTTTGAAGAGGTAATACTAAGATTTGGAGCTTTTAGAAAGGCTAATCTAAATTCAAGATGATCAGTTTGGAAAGATACTCTTAGTTCAGTTTTCTGTATCACTTCACTTTTCTTTGTATGTAATAGTGTAATGAACCACTCACCCTTCATCCTTCTGATCACTCACTAGTTCATCAAACATGGGACTCCTCTTCTCTCTCCTGGCTGCACACTCACTGTCAAACACAGGATTCCTCTTTGCTGATGCTCAGAACCCACTGTGTAAACAGCACACAACACTGTTCGGTACCTCACTTACGGTTGCAAGTGTGCTTGTATATAGCTGCCCACGTTGTGAAGCTAATTCATTCCATGTGTGATCTAATAGCTCACCAATAAAATTGCTTGGAATGGAAACCAGAAGAAACATGCAAAACAGTTAACACTTTCCAAATATAAACATGCACAATTAAATGCCCCTGACACATGTAGTGTAGGTCATTAAGACAGATTTGTGAACACGATGTCTGCAGATAAACTTTTGCCAGGATTTCCTTCTTACTGAAGTTTTATCCAGGTTTTTCTGGCTCATAAATTAAATTCCAGGAAGTTGCCCTAAACTTGGGCCTTCCCAAATATAGTGATTTTGTTCATAGGTGGCATCATGGCTGAGTGGTTAGGCCATTGGCCTACCACCTCGATGGCCCAGGTTTGATCCTAGGGACCTTCATGTGGTATTTGTGGTGGATGAATCGGCATCTGGGTGGGTTTTCTCCAGATTCTCTGGGTTCCCCCACCAATTACTCCATCTTTCTATTCATCGATTTCACTTGCATTTAATATGACCCTCTTCGTCACACTCATACCTGGTGCTGGGCTGACCACCTGCTTCCAGGTCTTCACTCTGGTCCATAGGTTCATCTGCTCCCCAACAGGCGTCTGACCCTAGGCACTGGCTTGTAAGTCCTACATAAGGGAAGGGGTAATCAGGTAAAGATGAGTTTGCTCACATATATTGTATGCCATAAGAGTGCACATAAAAGTCAATGGGGAGGTTTCCAGAGGCCATCAAAGAATTCAGCAAATGGACAAGAAAATGGCGAATTGCAATTAAGACCAAATAAACACAGCTAATAGTAATCAAGAAAAAGAGAAAAGAGACGCACAAACAAGCCACCATCAAGTTCAACAACAAAATAATCAAAAAGTCATTAAATATCTAGGAATCCACATACACCACAGCCTGTCCATCAAGCTACACTACACACAGCTGCTGAGAAAACCCGCCCCATCCACAGCATGCTCAACTGCCAGAATCAACCAATGTGGACTAGCGCCACACATACTGAAGAACCTATACATTGCCCTCATCTGGCCCCAGCTGACTTACGGAGCAGTTGCCACAATGCCCCTCATTGACCTGGACACTATACACAAAGTACAAGCATTTGAGAGATGTCTTCACACTGCTTTTAAGCTGCTACCCAACTTCAAATCCAGCACCATACTCAGTACTTGCAGACCAGGCCCATCGACAATCACGTAACACAACTGATCAACTACATACACAATGCACATACCAGGCCATACAGAAGAACCCTCATAAACACAGCTTAGATGAGTGTACAACATGACGAGAAAGGAAAAAATCCTCCTCTAATAACCCTAATCCATGTTTATGATAATCACCAGAAGACAGCAAGAAAAATTAGAACATTTGCAACACTTTGCAAACATTTAGGATACCACAACCCCCAACGCAAGCAACAGAAAGCAATAAATAAAAAAACATTAAGAGGTGCAGCAGCAAAAGATAAAACAACCCCTATCAATAAAAGTTCTTCTTGGACAATAATGTGCCGGTGAATACTTGTGTGACCACGGGAAACAATATGCAAAAAGAAATAAAAAAATAAAAACAATATATATACACAAAAAAAGGGAGAGGCATATTGTAAACCCAAATAATAAAAATGACGAGCTGTAGTGCATCAACCCTAAGTTCTCTGTCCAACGCAAAAATTAAAAAATCCTCAGCTGAAGAGGGACAGCTCCCTAAGCATAAACCTTTTTTTTTTCCTAGAGGCCAGGAAAGCTAATGTGAATGTTGGACAAGTTTCCTGTTTCCATTCCCAGTCATGGCATATTGCATGCTTATTGTGCATATTTGTCTTCATTGTAGAAGATAATGAAGGTGGCCATGACCTATAGCAGCTGCTAGAGCCCTCTCTCTCTTTTTGTTTCTTTGCTACCACCGTTGCATGCTTTAGCCAAACAAATGATTTAAAACGTGAATTTAACATTTAGCCAAAGTGCTTGGAAAACAAGATCTTGACTTTAAATCAACCTAAATGTGAATGTAGCAGACTCAGCATAACAACTGCATTTAAGCAACTTCTATTTTCTTGACAGTCAGTTCTCTTACTTGTTAAAAACTGCAAGGCTTACTGAAATATGAGCTGAAGCCTGCCTGGCGACAAGCATAGAGTGCTCATGTGCTTCCAGTCAGGTAAATAGATTAAACTGATGTTTCGGGAGTATGCATCTCTCCCATCTTCAGCTTCTGCCCTGGTAAATAGATTAAACTGACATTTTGGTAGCGTGCATCTCTCCCGTCTTCAGGAAAGTGAATAGCCAAGGGAGCATCATGTTTTTAATTGGGTTATATAAAAAAAAAAGTATTGGCATAAATATTACATCATTTCAATCATTTTCTCCTGGCATGCTTCCATTCTCCTGTCAATACAGTTTAATGAGGACTCACAACTGGTCATCTTGTAGAAATGATAGCTTTCCGGAGATGCTGGCATAAGTTCCTTCTATGAGGACTGCTCAAATTGAACTATGCAATAATGCAGACATGGGGGAAGAGGGGTGACAGGGATGCCATCAAGTATTTATCCTCACCACTTCCTGACAACATTTGAAGGACTGACCAGTTCTCTGAGGTAAACAGTCAATAGTGAGAGGCGTGTTCTGATAGCTAACCGCTGTGAGGCAGTGGAAGGGGTTAAAACTGTGATGTAGAGGAAGTGACTCATTGAGTAATTTCTCCCAATCTATGCAATAACACTTCAGCTGTGTCAATGTTCAGCAGGCTTCAATGTGCTGTTTATGCTTCTCTCAGTGGTAGTCTGCTGCTTGTTCTTGTCAGCTTGTGCTGGTTTTCATATGCTGTGGAGAAGGCAAATGTTGACCAGCACTCATTCTTTCGGTGTTGTTGTTTATTGCCAGCAGTTTGGAAAATATTGTATTAACCATGCCATGTGACATACACAGTACTGCCACGAGTGGCAGATTTAGGAAAACAAAACTGGAAGTATTCCCAACAGCTGCTTGTTTCTCTTCTTATTTTTGTTTATACTATAGATTTTCATTTAAGAACCCTTTATATTAAACAGTTATTTAATTTAGTGTCTGTGGTTAGTCACTTTTATTAATATATCTGCTGTTATTTATCTGATAGTACATCCCCAAACCACCCGAAGCTAAAGATAATCCCACATATTAAACAGTTACTTAATTTACTAACAATGGTTCATCAACATTTTTATTAACATATCTGTTGTTATTTCTTCTATAACCACCAAAAACAACTTGAAGTCCATGCTCATTTCTATCCTCTGCCATAACACTAACTTCAAGCTGAACATCCTTGAAGTATTATAGCTTACAATTGGATGCAGCAGAACATTCTTTTAAAAGTGAGGTGGCAGTAGGTGGTGCACATGGCATACATAAAAGGGGTCCTTTTAGAGGAAGATAATATAAGAAGATGAAGGTATTTATTTCCTTTCTAAAGATCAGTCTCTTTTTTATATTACAACTCAAGAGGATTAACATAGCATGGTACATGAACACCCAGAACCGTGACAGATAGTTTTAAAATTTTCAAGTGGATATGTTTTCTTTTTAAATAGTAAAGCATTTTTGCAAATTTCTCTTATGTAAGAAATTGTTCATATCATATGAATAGTTTCCAACATAACTTTGAACAACAAATGCTGTTACATTTCCTGTTTATGGATCATAAAGATTAATCGTAATACTTTACAATTAAGTCTGTTGTGATTCCAAAGAAGTTTCACTGAGTTCTGATATAAAAAAAACAATGAAATTGCTGCTCTTTCTATGAAACTGTTAAATTGAATATCTCAAGCGCTACATTTGCAGTTAAATATATGTTTGGGTTGATGTTACAGTTCGTGGCTATCTGTAAACGTGACCAAGATCCAGACATGGAGAAAATCCTGGAGAAGATGCGGAAGTATTATAAAAATGCAACTTCCAGTTATACTGAATCTAAAGAGTTTCTAAACTTCTTGTCCTCCAAGGGCAATGATGTGTTACGGGATCCACGAAACATTTATGTTTTCATCAAAGAAGTTGTGGATGAGTTGAGGCAAAGGAGAGCAAAACGCATAGAAGATGATACTGGGCCCCCTAGTAAGAAGCAGAAAACCACAGATGGAGAATCGGATCCTGATGAAGCTTACAAAGCACACAAGCTTAAGTTGCTATGTAAGGTTATGGAGGTAATGAGACTTAAAAATAACACAGTATTCTTTGTTGCCAGTAGTTTATGGCTTAAGTGGAATTTTTTATTAGTGGAAAGATGGCTCGTGATGAGAATTCCACAAGTATAAGAAAAGCCCACATTTGACAACCATGCGCATGACTTTGTTTACAAACCATAACAAAACTTCACAATAAACAGTTTTGCTAAATAAAATGTTAAAATATATGAGAGGTAGAATTGGAATTGAAAAATTCAGTGCCACAGCTGGGATTTGAACCACAGACCCTTGGCTTACCAGACGGGTGCTCACAGTATTTTTTTGGGGGGGTTAGAGTACCTGCCTGTTAAGTGGAGGGCCTGTGGTTCAAATCCCAGCTGTGGCATTGAATTTTTCAGTTGCAATTCTACCTCTCAAACATTGCCCACACATGGCTTGTGCGTTTAAAAGCACCAACAGTAAGTTTGTTGGCATAAATAAACAATCATTAGAATAGATTATGACATTTACAGTTTGTTCACCAGCTGAAGGTCCCCGGCAGGAATGCAGCCAGCCACTACATCAGCAAACAATTTCTGATAAACAATGATATCGCAAGCAGCAGTTCTGCTTCTAATCATGTTTACGATAATGTTGCCAAACCAGGAATGCTTATTCATGCCAGATTAAACCAAAGAAATCGCTCAAAATAGCACAATTTAAATGTTATTTTCAGTTCATACAGTATATTTAGCTTATAAAGCGTACCAATATTTTCAACTACTCCGTTTTTTCCCACTGATGATTTTCTGCCTTTTCTATATTTTTAAAAAACACTGCCAGTCTGTTTCGGTCTTGTGATATATCCTTGAGTGTTATATCGTGCAACTCCTGTAAGAATAAGTCAGCTGTTACATTTCTTTAATTATTCATTTTACCTTGGCCCAAACTAGTTCTATAGGATTGGGATCACACATGCATGGGGACAAGTAAACCACAGTGTGGCCCAATAAAACCAAAATAACCAACAATAACGCTATAACAATTGAGGAAGAATTCAGTCTAACAACCTTTCATTCCCTTCTGCAGGTTCAAAGAATGAAGTACATATTAAAATTTTGCTCAGTTAATAGTATAGTAATTGTTCCTGCAAGTACAGGGAATGAAAGTAATAGAAGAACGACAGTAATACCTTTAAGAGCCTCTTTAGGTTTGTTTGATTCAGGCATCTTATAAAGATCTGTTTTACATGTAGAACTGTCACTGAACCTCTTTGTTCTACAACCACAATATCATAGCAAATTTCACAGTGCTCCTAGGCGGAGGATTATCTACTTCTACATTACTTTTACCATTGCTTCCGACACAAAACTAGTGACAAGTACGATTTTCGAACTGAAATTAGAGAAACTAGCGGTGAGTAAACATAGTGCAAATAATATTGGAGGTAAGTTGGCAACATGATCAGCAGAACAATGATAACGCAGATGTTTACGAAACTAAGGTTACAGTGCGTGGAATGTCACTCCCATGCTCCTCATTCCCCTTAGACCATGAGGTGGTGAACAGACAGTAAGTTTAGGACCATATTGAGCATAAACAATTGAATACATAGTGTGTGTTTTAAAGATGAAGCTCCTATTTAAGACACTGAGTCTGAAAAACCCGTACTTCTTGCACTTGAAACTATGTTTTGTTTGTAAATAAAAATTATATATTATTGGAACTGAAATGTCCTTCAGAATTTGCTCTGTTCTGTAGGTCTCAAGTCATGCTTAACCTTCCCATGCAAAATTGGGACAAGGTTGAACAAAGTTTTATAATTGCTCTAAATTTGAAAGTATTAGGCTATTTACACTTATTCATGCACATTATAACTAATACTGTGCAAATGTAAGCAATCATCTTCATTTTAAAATTAACCCATTTAATAGTGCTTTTGTTTTTAATGTTCATATAATGAACATACATAACTTAGTGCACATTTTGAAAATGTTCATTCCAGAGTGAAAAAATGGTCTGTGTACTGAAAGCTATGTGTTACAGGCTTTTACAGAAGCTTGTCATTTCACAAGGGTCCTAGCCAGATCATCCAGGGTATACTGTGTGACTTTTTTTTTTATTAATGTGTTTGCAATGGAACTTCAGCTGTGGGTTGTCAACAAGTTTGTGGATAAAGATGGCAAAGACTAAAGTATTTTCAATCAAAATTCTGTTTCTAACGAAATCAATGGTATTGTAATGAAGAAATCATATAAGAAATTATTTCACTCTTTACAAACATGGTTGAAACCAATTTCTGAAGCTATTCGGTTTAGTATCATTATTTCTTTCTTTTCTAATTCTTTTGTATGCCAAATACGAAAATTGTGCCTCTCAAACTATGTGCTTTCTTAGCCTTGTTAATTCCTTGTTAATATTCAGCTCTGTGAATATAATTATGTATTATGAATTCTCTTCATGGTAATTATTACCAACAAACCTACTGTTGGTGTTTTTAAACACACAAGCCGTGTGTGGGCAATGTTTGAGTATTTGGGGTAATTGTCTCTGATGTGAGACTGCCTTTGTGGTTTACCAAGAGAAATACGAACTGGTTTGAGAATTCGATGTCATTCTGGCAGGTTTTCACAGTAGCTTAATGGTTGGAGCACCCACCTGGTAAGCGGAGGGTCAGTGGTTCAAATCCCAGCTGTGGCATTGAATTTTTAAGTTCCAGTTCTACCTCTCTCTTCATGGTATTTATTAGAATTATTTGGCAATCCAATTACAGATTATGGGTAACCTGACTGTTATGTGCATTTGTTGTAATATATGTCTTCATCATATAATGTTTGGATTACTGATGAGTAGGGTCTGGTGTTTATTCTTTTCAGTTACATTGCCATCAGCTATTGTTCCTCTTTCATATCTTTTCTTATGATTGATGTTGGGCATGTTTCCTTCCACTGAGTAGCTTCGTATTTGATACTGCATTTACAAAATAGATACAATATCCATATAGCAAAAAAATTTACATATTCTTAATAGACATTATGTGACATAACAAATGTTAGTATGAACTGTTTTTATCGACGTATTTGGGCACACAGTTTCTGCCACGATAAATGTGAAAGTATGCATTCCTGTGATTCTTCATGAAATCACAGAGCCGCTTGTTGGGCATATAGTGTAACTCCATTCTATATACCATGGCTTTTCATATGCCGAGGATCTTAGTGAAATTAAGGAAAAATTGAAGCTCCTAATAGTTAAGCAGCAGAGTCTAGAATAAGAACAAATTGGAAACCAAAAGCTTCACTTATCTTAGTAATATTGCAAAATATTCCACAGCTGACATGTTTCAAGTTGTTAGTGAAATGTCGGGTTTCAGCGTAAGCCAACCATATATACACCATCCAACCATTATTGTTAGCTAACATTTTTACTGGACCATTTTTTGTGAAATGTGTTGTTTTCTAGTGCCTTGCATCTGGCAATGAAGCCATTAGCATTCATGCTTTCCAATACTTTTGAACTGTAGTTTCTTCTGATCTTAATGCTTCACAGGTCTTCAAGTGGTCTTCGTTCATTTCTGCTGGATCGTTACACAGGACACATATTGGTTAGGACTCATATTCATGTATGTGGCTTTCACGTAACTGTTTTCTTAACGGGCACCAGTTTTACAATGTGGCAGTTTACATCACTTGACTTAAACCCCCATTTTGCAAGGGGGACCACACCTATCGTTGGTCGACGGGTCCATCGGACCTAGCCGGGAGGACTAAATAGGTGGTATTTAGATCCACCGACCTTCCCCTCGTGTGCCTCTGAGGGACGCTGTTGTGCTGTGATAGGCCAGCACATATGTAAATGACATTTCCTCCATTTTAGATGAAACAGTTATACCGCTGTGATTCGGTCCCCAGAGCCTCATCTGTTAAAAGCAGGGTGCACCACGGGCAGGATGAGGATGGGAATTGGGTAGGAGAGGCTATAGGAGGCGCATCACTACCCCTTACTACCCCATTTTGTGAAATGTATCTGAGTAGAATAAAAAAAATGTTTGGAAAACTGATATAAGGTAATGGGGATGTAAGTGATCTAGTAAAGGCTTGCAAATGGGTAAGCACCTTTGAGAAATTGAGTTGACTTTGAACAAATTGTACCTTTAATGGGTACTAATGACTGATGTGTAACTCAGCATGTTAATAATTTGTGCCAACATTGCCTTGTTTTGGCACTTACTGACTGGACTACCATGCAAATCCTTGAAGTTTGAAGCTTATTTCTTAACACCGTATGTACAAAGTACATGTTGTGAATGCAAAACAAGCAATTCTTTTCTCCATGAATATTTTGGGAAAAAATCATTTATTAGGGGGTGTAGATTATTGATTTATTTTCCGTGAAGGAAGAGGCACGATTGAGAGGTCTGCAGCTCAAATCCTGCCAGGACCATTCTTTCTGATTTGAGGTTTTCCTCAATCGTCATAACTGGCAAACACTAGGGAGGCACCCTAGACCTGGAAATGTCCTTCCCAGGTTTTCTTTTTCAATTATTTCTATTCATATGTCACCAGTATTCATCACTTGTGACGTATGTAATGTGTAGAGCTGGGATTTTTAAGTAGTATCACTTCAGCAAAATATGTAGTGAAAAGCATATGTAGAATGGGGAAAATATGTAATATCAATCTAAAGTAAAAACAAATTAGAAACTAAAAGCTTCACTTGTCTTAGTAATATTCCAAGTTGTTTGGTGTTTGTTCATTTATTTGTTCATTATTTCCTTATTTAATGTAATATAAAATTTTTTATTCCAATTGTTTTCGTAGTTACAACTCCCAAATCATATACATCATTCAGTGAACAATTGTGTATTTTTCAATGTTTTCTAGGGTCATTGGAAGATGCTTGTCACTGAGAATGTTCTTATAGACAGAGAAAGATCTTTTCATATCTCATGATGCAACTGGGGCAAGTTTTAGGAAAGGAATTTTTCCTGGAGAAATGTCCTCTGATGGACCAACATCATATCTATTTAGAATTTGCATACATGATGAATATTGAATAACAGGGATTTCTCTTAACACATTTTGCAATTTATATAATATACTTGCACCAGTTTCTCCATTCACATCACTTAGTTTTGCAATAGCATCCTCTATGACAGCAATAGAATCTTGCATAGGCAGTCCTGATGTTTCCAAACTTTGGTGGTTTCTGGAGGCCAGCTGAAGTTGCTCTTGATGTTGGCAACTGAGATCACTTTGGAACCGCTAAAGGTAGCCTAGGTTCACAAATAGATGCAGCACTTTCAGGATCAAAAGAATCTACCGGTCTTTATATGTCTAGATGCTCACCATAGAAATTAACTGCTTCTATCCATGTTCCCACCTCAATACTGGTTCTGGAGGCAGTGATATCTCTGGTAATTCCTGCTTGTAAGAGAACACTTATGGAAAGTTTAGAAAAACCTTTTTTGTTGCTGAAATTATCCTATTCACTTGCAGAAACTTGGCTCTAATATCTTCGGTAGCACATTGCCATCCGTGAGCCAAGTGGGTAAAATGGAGTGTATTGGAATAAAACACAGTAGTTGCAGCTTTCAACATATATGCTGCAGCATCTGAATATACCACTAATACCTTCTCGTCTTGCACACCAGTTGGCCACAGAACCTTTAGTCCATCATTGACAAATAACACAATAGTTGAGTGTTCTGTAAGTCCAGCTCTTTACACTAGACCAAACATGGTTTCGAGATGTTGTCAGGTTCTAGCTTTCCCACCACAAAATTTGCAATAAATCAACTGTTGGCATCCTTGTTTCATCAACAGCAACCCATATGAAAGCATTTCCTATCTACTCTTTTATGTTATCCATTGTCATAGCAGACTTGAAGATAATTCTTATGTAGTATTGATTGAATAGGAACACATTGCTTACAACATTTTTCCAGGAAAGATGTGAATTCAGGAGCTTCAAGTTTATACCATGGAATATTGGCTGCAGTAATTGTACTTAACAAGTCTTTATAAAGCGGGTTACTTGAACGTGAAGGTGTTCATTTGGTGTTTTCTATGCAGAACACTTCATACATGTTGTTCAAGCTGTGACTTTATGGAACATGTGATATGTTTGTTGCATGCTTGACAAATCACTACTTTACCTCAGTTGTAAAAGGCTTGTCAACCGCTGTCCATGATTTAACTTTGAAGCCAGCAACAATGCAATTGGTGCCATTTTAACTCCAGAGAAAACTGATGTTGAAGTATGCCCCTCAATTGTTATATATACACAGATAGGAAAATGCTAAAATATGTTGTTGTTTTCTAGTGCCTTGCATCTGGCAATGAAGCCATTAGCATTCGTGCTTTCCAATACTTTTGAACTGTAGTTTCTTCTGATCTTAATGCTTCACAGGTCTTCAAGTGGTCTTCGTTCATTTCTGCTGGATCGTTACACAGGACACATACTGGTGTGCTAAAATATGTAATTTTATGCTATATCACTAAAAATATGTAATATACTTGCAAATATGTAAAATGAAATTCTGTTATATTAAACCTAACGTAGTGCTTTGTAAACATCACTTTTCCCAGCATCTAAATAGTGAGAAAAATATATAATTACTTAGAAACCTCAGTTCTAGTAATGAGAATGGACATTAAACATTATTTGAAGAAATAGGGAAAAGTCCCTGGTAGATGGCATTGTTATCTTCGAGGTTTTCAGAGCTAATGTTTTACTAGCTTAACATTCTGGGTAACTGTGATATTCTATCCACTCTTAGGTTTTTAAATGTGAGTTTTGTATCAAGTGTGTAATTTCAATAAGGTTTGATATTGACCTTACCTAATTTGTTACTATTCCATTTTGTTACAGCTGTTATTTTATGTGGCTTAAAAATGAACAAGTTAATATGAAAAGTATAAAGTTGAACATGGCTTGAAAATTCCTGTCATTACAGATGGCATTTATTTTCTTGCTGTACTTTATTTTGAGTTATTTTCCTCCCTTTTTCCTTTTGAACTGGAACTCTCTACTAATATATTAAATCTTTTATATTTTTTTTCACAGAAAGTAAAAAAGAAGATACAGAAATTAGAGGAGCAAGAAGTAAATTTTGATGATGACAATGACTCTGCTTATATCCAACTTGAAAGGTTTGTGCTCTTCCATTTTTGTAATTTTGAGCTAGAGCTACTCATTGTTGTAAAATATGGCTAAACTAAATAGCATTTTTAAGTGAGAATTAGAGCAGAAATTATAGACACTTTTGTGTGCATAGATTCAATGTAGTGCATAAAGGTAGATAATAAAGATAGACCTTAATTTTATGGGATACAGTTGCTGTTCCCACTTGCTCTGCCATGTCTCATTTTCAATGCAGATTTCGTTGATTCCATTGGGATAACGTAGTCTCTGAAGGAATTACAAGGCAATCTGTCTTGTTATATATCACATTTGCTCAACAGGCTTCAAGTTAGAATTTTTTTAAGGTTTAACTCCTTTAATCGGTGAGGTCATATGGACAATGAATGAAACAGGTGAAATAATGCTCAAATGATCCTGTGGTTCATAGAGCTTAAGTTATCTGACGTTCATCTTTCAGAACAAGGGAAAACTCCAGAAAAAAGCCTTATCCAGGCAACATATCCTAGCCGAGACTCAAACTTAGGACCCCTTGAACATGAAGGCACACTGTTTCTTGAACTGTTTTGAGGTATATCAGTGGAAACTGGTTAACAATAACCCAAGAATGGAATGTTTAACTATGAGGGAAACCTTTTTCACTTTGATTGGGTAAGCTATATCAAAATAGTAGTTGAATACATGGTAAAAGCAAAAGTGTAAGACACTCTGGAATTACCTTATATAACATGTTACCCGATAATATTAAACTTACCACCTCAGAAACTGCATTTAAGCGCAAGGTGAAACACCTGCTATTGCAACATTGTTTTTACTCAGTTGAAGAGTTTGTAAATACTTTTCCGTGCACCCCTTCTGGGTGTGTAATTTATTACACTTGTTAAAATACTTAAGAAACGATGTTAGTATTTTGTATATTTTGATATATCCAATATCATGTATTTGATCAAAGGACAACGTTGGAGGACGTTAATTTAAAAAAAAAAAGAAGGATGAATAAATAAATAGAATTTCATCTAAAAATGTTTCCCATTTTTACTTTCTCCACTATGTATATTAGAGTATTGTATTCCGCCCAAAAATTCGATGTCAACATTTCACCGGAAATATATGGTTTGAGGCCCTCTGAATCCAAAGAAAGCATTTTTAGAAAAAGGTCCATGTGTGTGTGTCAGTCTGTGGACAGCATTACTCAATCACGAAAAGTCATTTAAAAACCAAAGTTGGTATTTAAGTTTAATGTCTTTCAAGGATGTGACACAAAGATTTTGAAGAAAATTGCTTCATCCTAAATTATCCTTTACATAGAAAGTTTTCCAAAAATTTTGATTTTCTTAAAATGGCTGTAACGATTTTGATTAAAATGCCATATGTTTGAGATATGTTTATGACAAATGAAATGTTGTTGTTAGCTAATGCTGGATTTCTGACAATGAAGTCATTAATCCTCTTGCTCTCCAATATTTTTCACTGATGGATGGGGCACTAGTGGCCGGGCATATTTGAAGGTGGTCTTGGTCCATTTCCTCTTGCAGATCACATAGAGGACAGAGTGGTGAAGAATATATCCCACTTCTGTTTAAATCTTTTGCCAGACAGTCATGTCCTGTAATCTACCTGAAGGTTGCAACTGCTGTTTTTCGAGGATACTCAGGCATTACTGTTTGAATGTTTGGTAGTTCCCATCTTTTATTCTTTGATTTTTCATAGTAATATTTTGCAATAATTTTTTTGAATTCAGAGTTGACTAATCTTTTAGCTGCATAAAATGGTAGATTAACTATAGATTTTTGTACACCGCTGGTACCCTTGATTGCAAGAAAATCAGCTTCCTTTCCACTCAGTCCACAGTGAGCTGGTATCCATTGGAAGACTAGGTGTTTTTGAAGTGCTGTTAGATGGGTAAGGATTTTCCAATTGGTTTTTTGGTGACAACTTGTAAGTAATTGCTATAATTGCTACCCTGGAATCTGAGAGAACAACTGCTTGCTGAAAATGTGAAATTCTGTACAAAAGATTTTGTAGGGCCATTCGAATTGCTTCAATTTCTCCATCAAAGTTAGTAGTTCCATAACTTAAAGATTTGTAATAGGAAAAGAGGTGACACGTGACTCCAGCCCCTGCTCCATCTCGGTTTGATATCAATGATCCATCAGTATAAATATGGAGCCATTCGTGTTCTGGAAATCTAGTATGGATTGTCTCTAATGCCAATAATTTGAGAACACTAGTTGGAGTATCACTTTTCTTAACTTCTTCTGTCAGGTGTAAATAATATGTGATGTCTAATGTATGTGCCGGATTGACTTTAGATATGAAGTTTTCCTTTGAATTAGGAAGGTGTACATTCTTCTTTATGTCTTGAATTTTGGAAAGAAAGCTCTCCTGAGTTGGTACCACAAGGTACTCAAGCTGAGCAGAACATTACTTCCACTTACTGGTGTTTTGCTCCTCACTGTAACTTTTCTATCTGACCTCACCTTGGTCATCTCTTGTTCCCTTCCTACCCCGATGCTATTAGGGTTTCCAAGGGCTAGGAAGTCTTTATTTGTCCAACCTCTCCATTTCTCTAATTTCTCTATAAAATCTTAACCCTTAACATGCCTACCTGTCATGGCATGTAATACCTCCTCTGATTGATAATCAGAGGATATGGTAGGTGAATTTATTTTGATAAGTCTCCCGGTCAGGTTAGTGAGATCCGTAAACCGACAGGTGTGGTCCTCCAGACATTGTGGGGGTTGTGAGAGAGCGATGTGACCGCCAAAACATAAAAGTATGGTGTCCTCTAAAAGGCGGTTACTATTACTGCTAAGTCTCTTTAATATTTATGAAATATGACTCGAGGGGTAAAATGTTCCAGAGTTAAAATAGTCCCCCTTTTGGATCTCCGGGTGGGGACTACTTCTCAAGAACCACAACATTATATTAATAGAAGGTCAAACATCAGAATACTGCCATATATAGTTTGTGTAATAATAGAATGGTTTGAGAAAGTCCTGTAAATGTAACTCATATCTTTATATTCAAGAGATAGAATAAAGGCAGCGTTGATCACAATGGATAGGGAAAGAGAACTATTGACTTTTTATGTTAACCAGTTTGGCTTATTATTACCTAATTATGCTTCTAAGAGAATGATTATAGGGATAATTTTATTTTGGATAGGAAGTGATAGTGATGCACTTTCCTTTGCCTCTCCTATCCAGATCCCAACCTCTTGTCGCCGTGGTGCACCTTGCTTTAACAAATGAGAGTCTGGGGACAAGTATCAGCGGTGTAAGTGTAACATCAGATGATAGAATAAGATAGTTTGTCACATACAATTTTTGAGCAAAAGCTCAGTAAGCAGGTGACTTGTCAAGAAGTATTAACATTACATAAACTAAATTAGAACAAAGTGTACAATATATACGTCTATACTTCTTTCCTTAGAGAGCAATAGCAGTAATAGTAATAGCAGTTGAATTGGGATATATTCTTCACCACTCTGTCCTCTATGTGATCTGCAAGAGGAAATGGATCGAGACCACCTTCAAATATGCCCGGCCACTTCTAATGCCCCATCCATCAGTGAAAAATATTGGAGAGCAAGAGGATTAATGACTTCATTGTCAGAAATCCAGCATTAGCTAACAACAAACAACTTCTTTCCTTAGATAAGTTAATATGTTATATATATGTAAACTAAAATTTTCCCAAGATAAGGTAAAAAGGCATTAATGGAACTAAGGCTCTAGCTCATTGTTCATATATTCATCTACTAAATAGTAGGCCTTGTCGATTAATAGGCCCTTTAGTGTTTTGCTAAAATATTTTGTGTCTTTATTTGCTCTGATATTGCTGGGCAATTTATTGTAGATTTTTGTTTCAGTATACAGTGCCAACCTACGCAAGATATGTTTCAGCTTGTTTTTAGTTCTTGTTCTGTGAAGTGATCTTTTGTGAATTACATAGTGTTTCAAAGTTTGTATGTATATATTTATTTAATTCGTATAGAGTTTGTGGCGGTAAGGTTAGGATTTTTGGGCTTTTGAACACATTTGTACAAGATTCTTTGAGTTTAGTGGTGTTATTATGCAGATTATTTTCTTTTGTCTTTAAAGGCTTCCCAGCCTGTGGCATTTCCCCATAGTATAATCCTGTGTGTCATTATGGAATGAAAGTGACTAAAGTACACAATTTTTCATGTTTCTAAGTTGATTATTTTTGCTATGCAGCTCATATTGGTGTATATAACGAATCTTTTCCAAAGGTTACGTGTAAGCAAATATTAAAAACCTTTAATTTTAGTTGGTGTACATGTGGAATCCAAATTTCAAGTAAACAAAAGAGAATGTTACACAGAAAGCTGAAATCCTCAAATAGTGTAAAACTGCGTCAATATTATAAGTACAGTGAAATATATAAAAGCGTAATACGGAAAGCCATATATATGGGAATAGAAAGTTACATAAAAAATTCTGACAACAAAACAAAAGCAACCTGGAAAAAATGAACCAAGTACAGGAAAAAACCAAACAAATTCAAGTAAACACTAACAAATATAAATAGTAAGAATAGATTAGAGGAATTAAATAACTATTTTCCTGAAGTAGCAGATATGATTCTGAATACTCCCCCCTCAGTACCAAAAGCATTACAAAAAACGGGCATAAGTAACCAGCATGCATCACCTGAATTCAATCTAGGGACAGTCTAAAAACAATATCTGGATCCAAAGCAAAAACGTCAAAAGGATGGGATGAAATCCCACCTATGCTAGTGAGACAGAATATTGTAAGACCCCAAAAGATCATTTATGTAAATATTTATTGAAAATGTAATTTATTTTTGGTGTTGATACGAGTTAGTTGAGTAACGAAAACGTGTTGCTATTGTTCATTGTTACAAAAAAATTAAGTTTGTTTAAAGACGTCATAAATGTTAAGTTCCATATTTAAATTTAATATATATGTATAAATAAAAGAATTATGAGTTCAGTTAAAACTGTGGCTGATGTAGTACAATCACAAGATGCTATGACTGATATGAAACAAAGTCACTTAGAAATAAAGAATGATTTAAAATCAATTTGTGAAGAAATAAGAAAAGGAAAAGAAAGTTTGGCTAATGTAAATGATGTTGTGAATGCTCTACAAAGGCAAAATGATGATTTAGATGTAAATGATGTACAAGATGAAAGTTATTTGAATAATGTACAAAATGTTGACTCACCATGTAGAGAAAGAGGTTCACAATTAAACAATGACACAACACACAACACATGCTACACCAACAGCATACTACATGAAATCACACCACCTACATTTGACAAGGAGAAGGGAGACTATCCAAAACTTTATATTCTGTACTGTGTTTGTAAATAATTGTAGACTTATTTTAATGCTTAAATTGTAATTATATATGTATTGACGAGTCACCAATTTATGAGCACCTGCTCACCCATGTAAAGTGTAATGTGGCGAATAAAGTACTACTACTATTACTGCTATTGAAGCATGCACTATTTAATTTTTTAAGATTTGTTCCAACAAGTGGTTCTGAATGCCTTCTGAACTAATACCAACATTTTCTTATGCACATTCACAATCGAGCACGCTCTCAGAATTAGTTTGGAATTTTGTACAGTTGCAACATTACTTGAACCATTATTAATCTGTAATTGTGAATAACTTGAGCTCGTGTTGTAGGCTATATGAGGTTTGTTCTGACACAGTCCAGAATCATTTCGGTTATCTAAGCATGCACAGTAGCTAAGTAGTGTTTCAACATGACAGAAAATCTTTCAGACCTGGTTCCTAATTTCCAACTTACTGTTCCAACATTTTGGGGACTAGTTCGGAACCAGTGAAATCAGCTCTTGGACAAAAGCAGGAACTGCAAATTCTGAACATGTGCAAATCGTATAGACTAATAGCCCTGTAGGTCTGTTCCAACAAGCAGTTCTGAACTAGTGCCAACATTTTCGTATGCACATGCACAATCAAGCACGCTCTCAGAACTAGTTTGGAATTTTTGTCATGTTGCACTCCTACTTAGGTACTGCGCATGTTCAGATAATTCAAAATTGATTCTGGATCACATTGGAACAAACCTTTAGATATGTTCTGGATGTGTTCTTCCCATTTTAAACACTTATTTAAGTAGATAGCCTACTTTTTGAAGTATGTGCATGATTTACTGAATCGGTAAGGATGTCCAGTTTTTACACTGGATATTGAATTGCATAATGGGTGTTTTAGTAGCGCTTAACTTTAACCCATTGCTGTGGAACCATTTTTTAAGTGATTTAGTGTTTCTTTTGCATTTTGTTGTAGTTCCTCACAGTTTTGCCCTTTTATCAAGATACATGTGTCATCAGCATACTTTTCCCAATTAGACAATTTGGGTGGTCATTGTATATAATATGTATAGTAGAGGCACTTCTCTGAGGAACTCCAGTTTTTATTAGTTTCCAATTTGATTTAACTGTACCTGTTTGGTTATTTGTAGTAATTCTTTGTTTTTGATTTTAAAGATTATTTTCAAAACATTTTAGTTTGGCATTTCTTATGCCATAAAATGCTAATTTGTCTAGTATGTCATGTGCGACACATTCATATGCTTAGAGTTGACATAGTAGTATGGCTGTATGCTGTTTTTCGTCTATCATTTTAGAGGTATTTACCAGATTTACGAGGGCAGTAATTGTTGAGCATTTTTCACGGAACCCAATTTGGTAACTATTTAACTTGGCAAAGTATTCAAGATATGAAGTAAGTTGGGAATGAACAATTTTTTCTAAAATGGTGGAGAAGTTAGGAAGAATGGGGAATGGTCGGTAGTTTTTAAATTCTTTTTCCTTGCCTTTGTGAATGGGCTTTACCTGTGCATACTTCATTCTCTCTGGAAAAGTACCTGTTGCGAGGGAATGATTTATTAATTGGCAGAGTAGGTCACTAATTTCCTGCTTTATTTCTTTGATAAGGAGTGGGAGAGTTCATCCCACCCTTATGACGTTTTGGGTTTAAGTTATGTTATTACTTTAACTTCATCTGGAGTGACACTTGAAAATTGAAATGAGGGAGTTAACGTAAGGCAGTTATTCTATAATCCCTTCACCGATTCCCACCTGGATGATGGGAACATCAAAATGACTATGTATCAGCCAAAATTTACCTGCAGTGCATTATCTGAAGAACCTAGAAGTGCAGAAGTATTGGAAGGCACAAATGCTAATGGCTTTGTCGCCAAATGTATGGCATTAATCAACAACATGATTTTGTTTTGCTACCTGACAAAGCCATGAGGTATATCGGAAAGAATGTGAAACTGTGGAGTTGTTTTTGCAAGCTTATCGCACATACATGGCGAGACTGTATGTACACTCTGTTCAGATACAATAGTATCTTCAGGATAGCAATATGTCATATATTGGCACACGCGAGAGATCATTCATTTGTATTGTGTTATTGACTATGCTAGTATTTCACTATTCTACTAAACAGATAACAAGCGATCGCAGCACTCTTGATGACCAAGGTCAATACCCCTGTACGCTTTGCAAGGTAGTACAATAGAGTTAAATAATTATCAAATATGTAAATTGTAACCAAACAACTATTGTTTAGTTCTGGAACTTTTGGTGTTGCAGGTATAAGGAGCGACTAGTCAAAATATATGAGAAAATATGTGAGCTTTCCGGGGAACAAAAGATTGGTCAGATACATAGAAGAAAAATAGCATTTACAGGTATGAAATACATCCATTAGTCAAAATTCTCTTGGGGGATGCAAGACTATAAACATTTCTCTTGTATCAACACAATTTCATTATTGTGTTAATACAACAAAAGGACATAAAGCGAACTTATTTGAGTTTGAATTTTGTTTTATATTGTACTTTTACAGGTACAAATTCACCAGAAATTAATAAATGCATAGAGAAGTTCATCAACAAAACTGGCCAGTTTCCAGACTATCATGATATCTTGTCGCTTGTGAAGACTGTTGAGAGTGAAAAGAATAAGACACCAGATCAGATACGGCAGACAGGTATTTATGTACATTTTACATTACTTAATATCAATACAGTGAAAATATTCTCTTCCAACTTCTGGATAAAATATATGGGACACTAAGGTTGTTGTTGTTGTTTTCTAGTGCCTTGCATCTGGCAATGAAGCCATTAGCATTCGTGCTTTCCAATACTTTTGAACTGTAGTTTCTTCTGATCTTAATGCTTCACAGGTCTTCAAGTGTTCTTCATTCATTTCTGCTGGATCGTTACACAGGACACATATCGGTGAGGCTGAGATACCTATTCTGTAGAGATGACTTGCCAAGCAGTCATGATTTGGGACACTAAGGTAGCTCAGTGGTTTTGTTCGTAACTCACGCTAAGAATCCATGGTGCGATTCCTGGCTCTGGGGTGACAATTTTAAGTTGGCCCTATCCAACTAGTTCATAAGAAGTGTTCCCAAGGCTCAACATGCTAAAAGTAAAAGTTGTAGATCCTCCGGTTCAATCGGCATTACCATTATCACTGCCCACTGTCTCCAGTTTATAAGCAGGTCTATATATTCCACCAATATAACAAGTAATGCAGAGACCACAGGCTTCATTAATCTTAAATATGTGGTGTAAGTTATTGAAACGCCAACTATGGTGACCGCACAATTTGTTGTAGTTAGCTAATGCTGGATTTCTGACAATGAAGTCATTAATCCTCTTGCTCTCCAATATTTTTCACAATGATATTGAAGAGAGCAATAGCAGTAATAGTAACTGTTTTTTAGAGAGCACCATATTTTTGTTTTGGCGGTCACATCGCTCTCTCACAACCCCCAGAATGTCTGGAGGACCACACCTGTCGTTGGTTTACGGGTCTCACCGACCTGACCGG
Organism: Tenodera sinensis; assembly: GCA_030765045.1. Classification (NCBI taxonomy): domain Eukaryota; kingdom Metazoa; phylum Arthropoda; class Insecta; order Mantodea; family Mantidae; genus Tenodera; species Tenodera sinensis. The sequence goes on from CM060970.1 coordinate 18,112,765, forward strand.
GAGAGTTATCAAAATAAATTCACCGACCATATCCTCTGATTACCAATCAGAGGACGTATTACATGCCATGACAGGTCAGCATGTTGGGGTTAAGATTTTATAGAGAAATGGAGAGGTTGGAAAAATAAAGACTCCCTAGCCCTCAGGAACCCTAATAGCATCGGGGTCAGAAGAGAACAAGAGATGACCAAGGTAGATGCACAATTTAAAGGCAGCTGACTGCTTACCACTACCAGAGAAGAGCCATGTTGCAACATGTCAAAGGGTGGCCACATGGCTAGTGTGGAAAAACATTAAATTTTTTTACATTATATTTATTTTGAAGAGCCAAAGTTATTCCATGCTCTTCAAAAAGTTTTTATTAGTCCAAGGGTGGTAAGTAAAATTTTTCAAATTACAGTTATCTTTTATTTTTTTTGAGGGTAGAAGCTTCATTTACAGTCTTTTGATATTTAAATTTCTCTTTTCATGTATAAAATCTGTATTAAAATCATTAATGCAGCAGTGATAATATGTCTGTTGTCTGTTAAATTCTTCTTTATTAAGAGGTATATTTATCAACCTATAAATTAAACTGTTTAAAACCGTGAATCTAAGTGAAGGATTAAAGCTTTTATTTTTTTATGTAATTATCAGTATTTGTTGACTTCCTATAAATGCCAAAATTTAGTTTATTTTTATGTATCATTATCTTTAAATCCAGGAGTGGAAGAGAACCATTGTTTTCAATTTCTAAAGTGAACTTCATGGCTTTATCATGTAAACCCAAAAGTTTTAAAACATTGTTGATCTGTTTATCATAGATTTAATGGTTTGAGAAAGAACATTCATTTTGAAAAATAGGAACTATGTTATGAATTAAGAAATACTGCCAATTGGTTTGTTTTGCATTCAGAGGTTGGTAATAGTGATGTCATCGCACGTAACACTCATAGTAAGGTCGACCGAGGTCAGTCACCTTGAGAATGTTAAAAAGATCTGACGAAACTAGTTGGTGTTTCATTAACTTACACCACATATTTAAGATAAGTGAAACTTGTGGTCTCTACATTATTTGTGATATTGGTGTATTATATTTACTTCACTGTTAATAGCCTCAGGTGTGTATACCAAACATGTATACATTGCTTGGTGGAATTAGATTTTCCCAGAGATCAGTGATTGTATGGGGAGTGTTGTAAACCAAACAACCAGTATGTAAGCTATGTTGCCAATTGTGTTGGTTGCATCTTTGAAGTGACATGGAGGGCAGTTCCAGGAATGCAATATCCCCCATTGTGTATTCACTGTCAACTCCAAGGAAAGCTGGTAGTGGTCCATCTTGATCAGTTTGCCCTATATTGTGGAGCTGCTCGTCTGTGTGAGTCATGGCTATGGTCAAGGTTATCGGAAGGTGGGTGCTGGGCAGTAGGAGCTGTAAACAGATAAGCCACGAGTTTGTCCAGTGTTAGCATAGGAATGAAGTGGGGATGTTCCAGAGCAACTCTTAACACAACATGCAATGTATATATAAAGCCATTATTTACTTACTTGAAGGAGTCTCTTCCGGCTGGTATCTCCCGTCACCAGTATGAAGGGAATCTTCTGCTCGTCGTCACTTTGAAGGGTCGGTATGATGAATTCTTTTCTCGTATAAAAGATCCGGCTAACTCTTTCGATGAACTGCGATGACTCTTTCTCTCCTATCTCGGTCGTGGTACGGGTATGAAGTATGTTCACAATTTACAGCTAATAATTTTTCTTGAGACGCGACCCCCGTGAAAATTATATGTTACGTCGATGTATTAACTTTTAGTCTTTCTAATGAGATAGTCTTCTTTGCTCTGGAGGCCACCATTGAAATAATATTAGTGTATTTATTATCACAATTTTATTCGTTAATATATATAACATTTACAACGAAGACAAAAGATAATCGCACTAGGCCAACTGCAAACGATATAATGCAAACAATCAAACAATGGGAAACAAAACACTCCAACACAACACCTACCATAATTAATAATACTGCATCAAATGCCCCTCATCACAGTATATGCAACTAATTCTATTTTGGGAAAATTGTTTTCAGCCATACAATGTTGCATGTACTGTGATGATCTCCCCACAACAATGTAATTGTACAACAATATAACAACTGTGTTGAAAAACATGTCATCGTTGAATACAAAAATATTTTCTCTTGACAATGTTTCGATTTTTTTTTTTTTTTGTTTGTGGCAACTTTCAGGGGTTCTATGCCCCTCCCCACTAAAATTTGTTTTATGATTTTTCTTATAATTGATTGTCCGGTAGCCAGTTCGACTTTAATCTGGTTTTGACGTCCCGGTCCCCAAAATCTATTTACAAAAAGGTTTCGAAACATACTATATGTTTCGTGAGACGCCAAAGTTAGTCTTAACCATTCCAATGCGTTTTTCTTAAGACAGCGTTTAACCACCATCATTCGTATCTCGTTCGGAATTCGTTTGATCCTAAAATAATCCTCCAGTTCTTTTATGAAAATTTTTGGATTGTCACCGGCTTCTTCGTCAAATGACGGAGGGGTTAGGTCATGGAACAAGTGACTAGCGTGACAATTATGGTTTTGACTAGGGGAGTGCATTGGCATAGCTAAATCATTCTCCTGAAAGTCCGCCATATTACTGTTATTGTCAAGTGCATCAGTATTGGTCATATTTTTGCATTCACTCACAAATTGATCATGATTGTCATTAACTCTATCAGCCTGTAGAGCAATCACAACTTGGGAAAGCCTTCCTGTAAATTCTTTTTCCTTTGTAACCGTTTCATTTATTCTATTTACATTTACATTGGCTTCCTCCTTTACTTTATTCAATTCTTCTCGCTGTGACTGCATCTCAGCGCTTATACTCTTTACAACATTTTCTAAACTATCAATTTTTACATCAATGTCATTTTGTTTTGACCTAATTCCATCTTGATACATTTTACAACTCTGTTCTACCACGACTATCTCTGTTCTCAATTCATCTCCTACCTTTGCAATTTTTGCATTCTGTTCTGCTAGTTTTTCATCAAATTCTTTACTTAATTCAGCTTTCATTTCTACCACTGTCTTCTCCTGTCCTAACTTAACTTCATTTATCAATTCTCCTAGCCTAGCTATTTCTACTGTGTTTGATTCCTGTCCTAATTTTATCACGCTTACTAACTCACCTAATTTAGCTATATCATTGTTACTTGATTCAATTCTTTCTGTACATTCCTTCTTACATAATTCAATTTCTTGTGACAATTTATTTATATTTCTGGCATTATCCTCCTTCAAATCTGCTACATTTCTAACACTATCCTCTCTTAGTTTTGCTACATCTGCTTTTAGTTCTGTTACATTTCTAACACTATCCTCTCTTAGTTTTGCTACATCTGCTTTTAGTTCTGTTACATTTCTAACAAAATCTGCTTTTATATCTGCTGTATTTTCTCTTAGTTTTGCTACATCTGCTTTTAGTTCTGTTACATTTCTAACAAAATCTGCTTTTATATCTGCTGTATTTTTGTTCATCGCTTCCAATATTTCTTTCAATCCTATTTCAGATTCCTTACATACTACATTCTTTCTACCTTCTACTGATAACTTATCACTCACTTCCCTCTCTACACTATCATTATCTTTCTCAACTTTTTCCATCTTCTGTACAATTTTCTTATTGCGTAGTATCATAAATTAGTACTAGTCTTACTTGAATTCTGGAGCACAAGAAAAAGGATACTCCGTCAAAATGTCTTCTTTTCACTCTTTGTCCAGGTACATATTTTTACTCTATACGCCTGTATTCGAGCCGCCCCACGTTGGGCGCCAGTATGAAGGAGTCTCTTCCGGCTGGTATCTCCCGTCACCAGTATGAAGGGAATCTTCTGCTCGTCGTCACTTTGAAGGGTCGGTATGATGAATTCTTTTCTCGTATAAAAGATCCGGCTAACTCTTTCGATGAACTGCGATGACTCTTTCTCTCCTATCTCAGTCGTGGTACGGGTATGAAGTATGTTCACAATTTACAGCTAATAATTTTTCTTGAGACGCGACCCCCGTGAAAATTATATGTTACGTCGATGTATTAACTTTTAGTCTTTCTAATGAGATAGTCTTCTTTGCTCTGGAGGCCACCATTGAAATAATATTAGTGTATTTATTATCACAATTTTATTCGTTAATATATATAACATTTACAACGAAGACAAAAGATAATCGCACTAGGCCAACTGCAAACGATATAATGCAAACAATCAAACAATGGGAAACAAAACACTCCAACACAACACCTACCATAATTAATAATACTGCATCATACTGCAGTGAAGTTCTTATAACAGCAAATACAAAAAAAATTCAAAACCAAAGTCTGAGACTAATTACAGGTGCTATCAAAGCCACACCAATAGCAGCTATAGAAATACTATCCAACCAATACCCCATTGAATATGAAATAGAAAAAGCAGCTCTTACTCAACACAAAAAGTTGATCAGACTCCCATTCAATACATGGCACAAGAGAAATTTTACACACACACTAAAGACACAGGAGAGCTTTCTTTCCAAAATTCAAGACATCAAGAGGAATATATACCTTCGTAATTTAAAGGAAAACTTCATATCTAAAGTCAATCCGACACATACATTAGACATCACATATTATTTACACCTGACAGAAGAAGTTAAGCAAAGTGATACTCCAACTAGTGTTCTCAAATTATTGGCATTAGAGACAATCCATACTAGATTTCCAGAACATGAATGGCTCCATATTTATACTGATGGATCATTGATATCAAACTGAGATGGAGCAGGGGCTGGAGTCACATGTCACCTCTTTTCCTATTACAAATCTTTAAGTTATGGAACTACTAACTTTGATGAAGAAATTGAAGCAATTCGAATGGCCCTACAAAATCTTTTGTACAGAATTTCACATTTTCAGCAAGCAGTTATTCTCTCAGATTCCAGGGCAGCAATTATAGCAATTACTTCCAAGTTGTCACCAAAAAACCAAACAATTATAGAATTATTATTTATTTATGCCAACAATGCCCAGTTGTGGCATTGAATTTTTAAGTTCCAGTTCTACCTCTTAAAATTATAGAATGTTGGAAAATCCTTACCCATCTAACAGCACTTCAAAAACACCTAGTCTTCCAATGGATACCAGCTCACTGTGGACTGAGTGGTAATGAGAAATCTGATTTTCTTGCAAAAAAGGGTACCAGCGGTGTACAGAAATCTGTAGTTAATCTACCATTTTATGCAGCTAAAAGAGTAGTCAACTCTGAATACAAAAAAATTATTGAACAATATTACTATGAAAAATCAAAGAATAAACGATGGGAAGTACCAAACATTCGAACAGTATTACCTGAGTATCCTAAAAAAACAGCAGTTGCAACCTTCAGGTTGATTACAGGACATGATTATCTGGCAAAACATTTAAACAGAATTGGGATATATTCTTCACCACTCTGTCCTCTGTGTGATCTGCAAGAGGAAATGGATCGAGACCACCTTCAAATATGCCCGGTCATATCTAGTGCCCCATCCATCAGTGAAAAATATTGGAGAGCAAGAGGATTAATGACTTCATTGTCAGAAGTCCAGCATTAGCCAAGAACAACAACAACACAAGTTGAGTCAGTCTTGTTGGGTTTGAGAGTGAGGAGTCTTGGTAAGCGAGTGCATTTCTAGTGTGACGAAAGGCACAGTTCTCTGAGTGAGTTTGTGATATGCATGCAGTGAGTGCTTTAATTATAAGGCATTTGAGATGTCCTGGACTTTACTCCGCGGCAAGTGAACCATCCAAAAGAAGAGGCTGTGCCAGTTGTATTTAGTTTTGCTGCTATTTTGTAGAAGAAAGTGAAGTAACAGCACTGCAAATTTCAGACTTTTGTAGGCTTAGGTTGTTTTCAAAAGACCCATTGAGCTGATTGACTTTTCATTTCAGAAACACAACAATAGATCCAAGATTCATCACCAATAATGATGTTTCAAACCAAAGATGAAATGCCATAGGAATTTTTCCATAGCTTTTCTGGATCAATCAGTGTTTTTTTTGTTTTGGAGTCAGTTTGTGTGGAATCCATCAAGTTTTCTCAGGTCTAATTTTTTATGTAAACTATTTTGGATTTGACTCATGCCAATATCCAGTGTCTTCTGTTTCTCCTTCAACTTCCCTGTTCTACCACTGTCATGGTGTCAGGGGATTACCTCGGATTCGAGGATCACATTTTCCTTTTGAATCCAACTTTATTTAAGTTTGGGGATTAGCCCACTGGTTAAGGTCCCTGTTTTATCCTCTAGGGTAATCGGGTAGATCCTCAGTTCTTGAGCTAAGGATTGGGCATTTCCTCTTAGCTCTGAAAGGTTTTGGTTTTCACACCAATACTCTAGCATTGTTTTGGATTTGACTCGTGCCAATGCCCAGTATCACCCAAATAAAATTATAAGATATCTGTCAAACTTCTTCCAGCTTTGGTTTGGATTTGACTCAGACCAGTGCCCAGTGTTACCCAAATAAAATTATAAGGTGTATACCAAACTGGAAAGCTTTATTTTGGATTTGACTCATGCCAATCCCCAATGTGTTCTTCTAAACCTGTTTACCCTCCCCTTATGTGGGACTTACACCCCCTAGGACTTACAAGCCAGTGCCTAGGGTCAGACACTTGTTGGGGAGCACAGGAACCTATGGGCTGGACAGAGTGAAGAGCTGGAAGCAGGTGGTCAGCCAAGCACCAACTATGAGAGTGAGGAAGAGGATGTTATGAAATGCAGGTGAAATGGATGATTGGAATGGTGATGATGGAGCAGTTGGTGGAATGAGTTGCAGGGGAAACCTGTCCAGATGCCACTTCGTTCACCATGAATACCACATGTGTGTCCCTGGGATCGAATCTGGGCCGCTTAGATGGTAGGCAAATGGTCTAACTGCTCGGCCATGGCACCGTCCATCCCCAATATCACCCAAACAAAATCATAAGATGTTTTAATTTCTTCAAGCATTGGTTGAGCAGTACACTATTTGTATAGTTCTTGGGCTTCCTTCACTAAGTTTATTGCTAAGATTATTGTTAACAAGCTCTTAGAGCTTGTATAAACTACATGGCAATCAACTTGCTATACATAGACAGTAGCTGTCAAAGTAAACAAATTTTAATTTAAAAGGTGAGTTAATTAATAATACTGAACAACACTTACAACATATTTTTCCGGGACGGGTTTCGAAGGTTAACTTCCCTCCATTATCAACCAGACAATAACTGGGTTTCCATGGTGTTTCATGGTGCAGATGGTGATGCTTCTTCTGGTGTTTCTTCTGGTGGCGGTTCAATGAACTTACTGAAAATGTCTCTCTGAGGAATGTCGAAATTAAATACTTGGTTTCTATTTTTTAAAATAAAGATTTGTTCCCATGTAGACAGTTCTTGTTTTCCGGTTATGTGTTTGAGAAGTTTCGGTTCTAGCTTTATGTCATGATTTTTTGTCCAAAAGTGAAATGCAACCGCTGATTTTTCTAATTGTTTACTCTTAATGTTTCTAACGTGTTCCTTGGATCTAATTTCTAAATTTCTTTTGGTTTTTCCTATGTATATTTCATTACAATCACTGCATTCAATTTGGTATATGCCAGATTTTTTGTTAGGTGGAATAGCATCTTTGATGTTTGAAAGTAGTAGGTTTTTTATGGAGTAATGGTTTACTGCTGCTAGCTCAATGTTGTATTCCTTGAACACCTTTTTAAATTTATCAAAGGCCCATGGATGATATGTGAATTTTTTTAATATCATTTTTTTTTTTTGCTGCTGTGAGAGTTGTAGTTTCTTTTAATAATTTTTTCTTTTCTGCTTGTTTTACCTTTTTATCTACTAATTCTTTGGGAAAGCCGTTTTTTTGTGCTATTTCAATTATTTTGTAATATTCTGTTTTATATTCTTCTGCTGAAAGAGGGATGTTCACCAATCTATGTGTTAAACTATTGAAAATTGCTTGTTTGTGGCTTCTTGGATTGTAACTATTAGCTTTTATGTAGTTGTCTGCGTTGGTTTTTTGTGAATACCGAAATTTATTCTATCCTTGTTTTTGATTAATTTTAGATCTAAAAATGGTAATTTATTATCTTTTTCTACTTCCACTGTGAAATTTATACTTTTGTCCTGTATGTTCAGAAGTTTTAATGCGTCACTGATGTGTCTTTTTGGAACTATTGCAAATATGTCATCCACATATCGCTGCCAGAGTTTGAACATCCACGGGAAACCTTTTGTGATCCTTATTTCCAATGAACTCGTGTAAATATCTGCTAAGAATGGCGAGAGAGGGTTGCCCATTGCTAAACCTGAAGTTTGACGGAAATACTTTGTTTGGAACTGGAAGAAATTTTGTTCTGTGCATAATTTGGTGAGTTCTATGTATTCTGCAATTTCTGACGATGGCATTCCAAGTGATTTGAGCCAATTTTTGATCAGTGATGGGAGCTTTTCTATTGGTATACTGTTTTCAAACTTCTATGAAAGGAAGATAAACCAATTTTATTTGTCTTTAGGAACATAGCATTTAAAAGTTTTCAGTGTTGTCCTTGTAGGCAGTGTTTTCAAGTTTTCTTAAAATTGAACCATAACTACAAGAGATTTTTCATGTTAGTGTACAGTTTTTCTTACACTATATTCAGAGAAATTTGCATAAACCAACTTAAGTAACTCTTACATGAGAAAGAAGGAAATGAAATGTTGAATGATTTTACAGCAATAGAAGCATTTGTGAAAGCAGGAGAACAGTTGCAGTTACATCGTCGCTATGAGTCGTGGAGGGCACTTTCTGCCTTCCTGAAGGATGAATCAGATCCAGCTGACACAAATCCTGAGCTGCAAGAACATCTGAAGAGAAACTATGAAGAATATGCAAATCGCATTCCAGAAGCAAGTATCATTCATTCCAATATTTTTAAAAAATATGCACATATTTAATATAAACTAATTTATTACAAACAAGTACAATAACAAAATAAGATTTGTCATAAAAATAAATTTTAATGGTTAAGAGCAGTGGTTAATGTTTGTTCACATAATTTTCATTTAATCTTTAAAACAGGGGATGATCATTTGGTGTTTGTCCTTTATTTCTGTTAAAGTATAAGCAAGGGGAAAAATTGGCAGCACTAGTTAAAGTATAATGCCCCATGGTACAGCAGCCCATTCGGGCCACAGCCTACCATGTGACTACTGCATCCCCCACCTCTGCCCATCACAGGCGCCAGAGTGTGGTGCAGTACTGGAGGTGGGACATGGTAAGTGCCCGAGTCCCTCCTGGCTGGTTATGCAGTCCAGGAGTCCCTACTTCAATTTGTTAAAGTATAAGCAGGTGGAAAAAATCAGCAGTGGTTGCACATTTTTGGCTAGCAAACCGTGAAATTAATCTTGAACCTACATTGTTAAAAAGCATCTCTAATGGGAAACAATTAACAGCCTGGGCGAATATACTCATTCTGAAAAAAAAAAAAGACCAAGTCTTCAAATTTGAATTTTCCAAAAGTGGCAACCTCAGCAAGAAATTCCTGGAAAAGACAATGCAATCTCCAACACGACACCACATTCCAGCAGTTGGCATCAGGTTGAGAATGAGAGCAAGTGAGCTCTCGAAACATGTCCCATTTTTAATGAGTAAGTGATATAGTGTCAATAGATCTGATTCACTTTATTATCAAGAATATATTTGTTCACAAATTTCTACATTCTCATCCCCAATTTCCCTTTTATTCTGTATGCAAAGAAAGGCATGTGCATGTAGTTTTCTTGTATTGTTTGTTGGATGCATAACCAGTTACTGCAGTAGAAATTAGAGTTTTGTTTAAAGCCGTAGTCTGCCTTCATATATTCCAAGATTCACAACAAAATGCAAGCACATGCCCAAAATTAGTAATCTCTTTCCTTTTTAAACAAAAAGGTGAGTCGATTAGTAACACTACACAACACTTACTTATATTTTAGTGGAACATGTTTCAAAGGCTTGACTTTCCTTCATTATCAACTGGACATTGACTTGTGTAGCGTTATTAATCGACTCACCTTTTTGGTTTGAATTGATTATAACACTGTTTTCAAACTTCCAAGAAAATAGATAATCTATTTGAGAGGTAGAACTGGAACTTAGAAATTCAATGCCACAGCTGGGATTTGAACTACAGACCCTCCGCTTACCAGGCAAGTGCTCTAACCATTAAGCTACTGTGACAACCTGCCAGAATGACATTGAATTCTCAAACCAGTTCGTATTTCTCCCAGTAAACCACAAAGGCAGTCTCACATCAGAGACAATTACCCCAATGGTGACTTACTATTGCAAATACTTTATGTCCTGGGATTAAATAACCTTCAGATGGTGATTATTAATTTATGCCAACAAACTTACTGTTGGTGTTTTTAAACACACAAGCCGTGTGTGGGCAGTGTTTGAGAGGTAGAACTGGAACTTAAAAATTCAATGCTACAGCTGAGATTTGAACCAAAGATCCTCCGCTTACCAGGCAGGTGCTCTAACCATTAAGCTACTGTGACAACCTCAGTAGCAAAAACACCAACAGTAAGTTTGTTGGCATAAATAAATAATAGATAATCTGAGAGGTAGAACTGGAACTTAAAAATTCAATGCCACAACTGGGATTTGAACCACAGACCTTCTGCTTACCGGGCAGCTGCTCTAACCACTGAGCTATTGTGACAAACTTCCAGAATGGCATTAAATTCTCAGTGGTTAGAGCAGCCGCCCGGTAAGCGGTAGGTCTGTGGTTCAAATCCCAGTTGTGGCATTGAATTTTTAAGTTCCAGTTCTACATTTCAAACTTTGCCCACACACGGCAAAGTTGGTTTAAAAACACCAACAGTAAGTTTGTTGGCATAAATAAATAATAATAGATAATCTCTTTCCTATTTACCAGATTGAGTAAAACCTGACCACTACTTCCTTTATAGGGGATGACTTCAGACAAAATCAGGAATCTTCTGTTTCTAATAGATTTTACAAAACATTGTATATAGGTTAAAAATAATCTGGTATTATGTACAAACCCTGACTACATTTGGATAAGAGGAACCACCTCTTTATAGGGGTGAATTTGGACAAAATTAGTGATTTCCTACTACTGATCAGACTGGAATGAAACTTTGCATAGGAGTTACAAATAGCATCCTACTATCATGTACAGAGCCTGAATTAATTTGATTAAGTAAGACACTACCCCGTTATAGGATTGAAAATTTGGACAAAATTAATAATTTTTCCCCTGCTAGCACATCTTCACAACAGTTTGTTGATTGAAAATAATATTCTGGTATAATGCATGGACACTGATAAGGGAAACTACATTTGGATAAGGTTAACTACTTCTTTATAGGGATGAATTCAGCTAAAATTTGTAACTTCTTTCCTTATTAATAACTTGTCATAGAATATTGTGTAAAAGTTAAATATCACAATTATATATAATCCACTTTTTAAATAGATACATAATTATTGATGGAACATAAGTTGATGTTAAACACTCATGTTGCACCACTTGCTATCGTTGAATATTTGCTTTGCTGTGTGAAAGTTCAAATTTTAAATATAGATACACAATTGTTTTATGTAATGTTTATCCAAATTGATCAGCAAGAATCCATGTTCTCTTCTTTATGCAGTAGAATCCTAATAACTCGATATTCTGTATAACTCTAAGAATTTTATTATTTTAATGTTTTTATTTTTTGTCATTGAACTTGACTGTTATAATTTCTATAATCCACAATATAGTATAGGTAATTAAGGAAATTGAAGCTATTAACAGTGAAGCAACAAGATTTTAAAGAAGAACAAAATTAGAAACTAAACACTTCACTTAGTAATATTGCAAGTTCTTTGGTGCTGGTGCTGTTTTTATAATTATAAAAGGTGTGATGGTGATGAGCTTTTGACTCTTTCGTTATCTGGGGTCGTGGTACTGGATGGAATGAACATACACTCGGGGTTAACTTTAGTGAAATATTTTATTCGCACCTTCTTGTTCACAGTATTTAAATCGTATTACAGTAGTAAGTCTTTTATTTCAGTGGATCGACTTCCCTAGCATCGCCGAGATTTAATGTCTGAAAATTTAGCAATATTTCGCTAAATGTGTTTTCTATCACTTTACACTTTGTCTATTTTACATCCTTTTATTTAATCGCACACTTCGTATTAACTGATTAAAGTTAGCTAATGTTTCACTTATTTTACACAAATTAATGGTCTTTAAACACTTAGTAAATTTAGTTTCACTATTTTATGATGCGCACACATAAAAATGCGTCCATCTACACCAAAGACCCAGATGCTAATAATTGGTGCCGCATTACACTTCTTTTTGTGTACATCTGCGCATGCGTTCATCAAATAGTTCCTGTATTGTTAGGGAAGCGATCTTTAGCTATTCTCCCTTCGCTTTCAGTATTGAACACATATAATTCTTTTATTTATACATATGTATTAAAATTAAATATGGAAATATTTATGACATCTTTAAACAAACTTAATTGTTTGTAACAATAAACATTAGTAACACGTTTTCGTCATTTAACCAACTCATACCAACATCAAAAACAAATTACACTCTTAACAAATATTCACATAAACAATTTTCTTTTGGGGTCTTACAATATCCTGTCTCAGTGCAAAGCTGACAATGTTTCGAGAATGAGTTGGAGTCAACTCAAAACATTGTCAGCTTTGCACCAAAGAACTTGCAATATTACTAAGATAAGTGAAGTTTTTAGTTTCTAATTTTGTTCTTACTTTAGAACAGTATAGGTAAATTTTAATTAGTGTACGTATACAACCTAGCACATTCTCCTTCACAATAACAAATGGGCTGACCATGTGGTGACCTTGAATATCTTGTCAGTACATAAGCAGCCGGCACACTATTGTAACAAATCTATGTGGATACACAGCACAGAAACTTTTTTGGAAGGTTTATTGATTTACCCAATATGTACATTGGTAAGTTAAACTTTCAGTTACAGGTTTCTGGTTACAGTACATTCTCAGATTTCAGGCTTACTGTTAGTGTTCGTGAGAAGAAAAGACAGGTTAACATAACAATGGAAATTAAATTAGATGCATTAAAGAGATTGGACAAAAGGGAACATATTAATATGTAATAAAATTGAGAATGTTATACTTTTCTGTTTCCTCTAATGTGCTAGAACATGCATTTATGTATTTTGCAGTATTGTGTTATGAGTTGTGAGTAACAGACCACTTATTTCCTAAAACTAGACATTTTGGTAACTCCAGAACCTTTCAGTCCACATTAGATTGAGTTATTAGGATTCTACTGTACGAAAGATGTAACTGCTTCTGTCTGTGGAGCCTTTCCCAATGTTTATGTATTGTTTAAACAATTTGTGACAAATGACAAGTGCAATTGCATTTAATGTCACTTTATTTCTTCTGAAACTGAATGACAAAACACGCTGCTCTGAAAAATTGGTTAAAATTTATGAGTAGGTGATTACACTTTAGTTTCACTTACTAGGTTATGTTACTTTTGGACAATCTGCTGTTGACTGGTTGGAACTGTGCTGGTCATTTTGGTTTTGTATCTCTGGAGAGAAGAAATGTGGTGGAGATACAATGAGGCTGAGGAACAGGTTTTCTCCTGAGGGAAACTCAAAATTCATTACATAGGTTTCAAATTTCTGTGTATACGAGGGCTATCCAGAAAGTCCCAGATGTTTTGGCCTACCGTGGCTGTGAGTAGAGCTAGAGCGTCAGAACGTTCCTACATTCAGTATGCATCCAACTGTAGTAGGGTAAGGACTGTACCTTCCTTACTTTGCTCTCTGTGAGTTGTCAAAATGTGCACTACAATAGAAAATCCCTCCACTTTGAAGTGCCGTCTGTGATTAGGTTTTTGTTGGGTAAAAGCAACAAACCAATTGAAATTTATCAACTTTGTGATGTTTACAGGCGGGGAATAATGAGTGAAAACTAAGTCAGACAATGGTGCTTTGATTTTCAAAATGGCTGTACCAATGTTCACGATGAGGACGGCAGTGGTAGGCTCAGCCTTGTGACTGATGAACTGGCAATGAAAATCAATGACAAAATAAATGAAAATTGTTGTTTTACAATTACAGAACTTTGAGAACAGTGATCAACAAATGACTGAGTACAAAATACTTTGACACTGACGTTGAACTGCATGCTGTAGTAAACCAGTGGTTGAATTTGCAGGTGGCAGTTTTCTCCAGAGAGGGTATTGAAAAACTTGTGCCATGGTATGATAAATGCCTCAATTTGAATGGCAATTATGTAGAAAAATAGCTTAAGAGTATACCTTTCAAATGTAGATAATAAACTTTAATTTTTTCATTTTGTTAATTGTTTATTTCAAAATGTCTGGGACTTTCTGGACTGTCCTCGTAGATATCTTTGTACTTTGAATTAAACATCTATCGACTCAAAGTGCATAACTTTTATTACAGTTTGGTATGTTTACACAGAGTAAGCAAATGAAAAACAGGATTTAGCATGTTAATTGTTATTTTATGCCAACTAGCTTATGTTTGTTTTGAATACACTATCTGTGTGTGGGCAATGTTCAAGATGTGGAACAGGACAGAAAAATTCAATGCCATAGCTGGGATTTGACATTCTACCTCTCGAACATTGCCTACACAAGGGTAGTGTGGTTCAAATCAACATAAGTTGGTTGGCATAAAATAACCATGTAATGGTTATTTAACTAAATCCGAGACATAAAGTGCTTATGATAGTAAGTCACCCTTGCAGTATTTATCTCTGATGTGAGATTCCCTAGTGGTCTACTGGAAAAATACAAATCGGATGGGGAATTCAATGTCATGCTGGCAAGTTTCCATGGTAGCTCAGTAGTTAAGAGCAGCCATGCATGAAGCAGATGATGCATGGTTCAAATCCTGGCTATGGCACTGAATTTTTCAGTCCTGATTCTACCTCTCAAAGATTTAGTATAGTTATATGGGGTTATTTCCACAAGGCACACAGTTTTATAGTCTTGTGCTTGTTACACGGTTTTTTAAACAGGTAATAGACCAGTTTGCGGAAAAAGAAACTGCTGAGAAGCTTGTGGCTGAAGAAGTTCCAGATGAGGAGGCTGACCAAAGTGAAGGGAAGGAGGAAGATGATGACGATGATGATGATGACAATGAGGATGAGGCAGCAGCAGGAGGAGGAGAAGAAGTAGAAGATGACAACCAGGAAAAAGATGAAAATGAAACTGAATTCATGGAGAAAGTACTTAGTGGAGAAATCTGTGAGTGTTAACACAAGCAGTTCTGTACTTCATCTAAAGTATTCCACATAATTAATTGTTAAAGCAAAAAATTTTGTAAACTAATGAGTTAAGTTTTCGATTTTTTGTCTGTGCATAAGCACAAAAAAGAAGAATTTGTTATTAAATTGCATGTAATAATGCTATAGAGATTACAGTTAATGCAGCTTGGTTATTCTAGGTAGCTATTATATATTGTAACTTATGAAATGTGTTCAGAACGAGATATCCAAAAGAGGCAACTAATAGTGTAAGCACCAATAAAGCAGCATCAAAAATGTTTTGCATGGTGCCATTGTGGTATGTGCTTTAATTGAGCTTATCTTGAATGATGTGACTGGTGACAGATATAGGCCCTGTGACTTGCTTACAGGGATAACAGCATTTGTAGTGCAGCCTAATGTTGTTAGCTAATGCTGGATTTCTGACAATGAAGTCATTAATCCTCTTGCTCTCCAATATTTTTCACTGATGGATGGGGCACTAGAAGTGGCCGGGCATATTTGAAGGTGGTCTCAATCCATTTCCTCTTGCAGATCACATAGAGGACAGAGTGGTGAAGAATATATCCCAATTCTGTATAAATGTTTTGCCATGCAGCCTAATGTGAGACAATGCAAACTTAACATGGGGTATGCTGCACAAGTGTGTTTATTGGGTCATATGCATAAAAAGCAAGTGTTTTTTCAAAGTTGATACTAATGAGCATAAACACTTTGAGATTATGTACTCAACTCAGTGAGAACATAATTGCTTTCATAGGAATAAAAATCTACAGAGAGCCAGTGAACTAAGAACCAACTGTGTGATGTTTTCTCACTGGGCATGTGAACACATTATTCTGCACTGCTGTTGTAATCAAGGTCATGCTTCTGATGCACTTTGCTGTGCTCTGTTTCTGCAATATTGTGTTGGCAGTGATGTACTGTGTTTCAGTTACAGATTATTTATTATTTTGTCCTGTATTTATTTGCAAAGTACACTTGGCTCAGTAAACGTTTTCTACTGTGAAACATGTATTTATTCTGATTCATATGTGTTAAATCAGTGAATTCGTGAAGTGAAAATATTGTTTGCAGAAAGATTTCTGTGTAAAAGTTCCAGGCCATACAGTAATCCATATCCTTAATAAATTTCGGGCCACAGGAACTGTTTGGTCCAAAAATCCTAACAGACAACGTAAGTTAATTAAGGAAAATTGAAGCTATTAACAGTGAAGCAATAGAATCTAAATTAAGAACAAATTAGAAACTATAAGCTCCGCTTATCTTATTAATATTGGGAGGTGATATAAACAAAAAACCAAACTATTATAGAATGTTGGAAGATGCTTAGCCATCTAACAGCACTTCAAAAACACCTAGTCTTCCAATGGATACTGGCTCACTGTGGACTGAGTGGTAATGAGAAAGCTGATTTTCTTGCAAAAAAGGGTACCAGTGGTGTACAAAAATCTATAGTTAATCTACCATTTTATGCAGCTAAAAGATTAGTCAACTCTGAATTCAAAAAAATTATTGCAAAATATTACTATGAAAAATCCAAGAATAAAAGATGGGAACTACCAAACATTCAAACAGTGATTCCTGAGTATCCTCGAAAAACAGCAGTTGCAACCTTCAGGTTGATGAGAGGACATGATTGTCTGGCAAAAGATTTAAACAGAATTGGGATATATTCTTCACCACTCTGTCCTCTATGTGATCTGCAAGAGGAAATGGATCGAGACCACCTTCAAGTATGCCCGGCCACTTCTAGTGCCCCATCCATCAGTGAAAAATATTGGAGAGCAAGAGGATTAATGACTTCATTGTCAGAAATCCAACATTAGCTAACAACAACATAATGCTGAATAGTTTCAAGTTGCATCCAACTTATTCTCAAAGCTATCCAAACCAATAACTTTGAGAATAAGTTGGATGCAACTTGAAACTAGTCAGCATTATACCACAATGCAATGTTAATAAAATAAGTGGAGCTTTTAGTTTCTAATTTGTTCTTAATTTAGACAACGTAGGGTTCTTATGGAAGAAACATTAGACAACACTTTATCATTTATAGACCTCGTCCAAAAATCACTTAGATATCTTTCAAAGTAAGTAGACATTTCTTATGCCTCTGTATGAAGAGCTACTAAACTACTTGGGTTAAAAACCTAAAATAGTGATGGCACATGCTCTTCCCAGATGATTGTGTAATTAGGCATAGATTTTGTAAGTGGAGTCTCAATAGTGTATACAATGGTGAAATAGACCCACATTTAATATTTTCGTTGGCTGAGGCTTCGTTCCACATTCATGGATATGTGTGTACATAAACTAATCACTACTGGAGCTCTGACAAACCTAACTAATGAAGTACCCTGCTATGATGAAAATATTAATGTATAGCATGCCACGAGTGGAAAAAGAAGTTGTAAAGCCAATTTTTTTTCCAGTCAGCAGTCGACTCCCTGACATACGTGAATGCAGTTTACTCCAAAGATGGCAATGAGCACTGATAACACATAAACAGGAAAAATGTAGAGTAGCCAATTCTTAGTTCATTGGCTCTCTCTCTCACCATAGACAAACCCCCACTTATAGCTGCATGTAGACCTTCCATTCCTCGACTGCATATTAATAATTGGAATGACTACCCATAATCTGACATCCACACTGTTAACATCCAACATATCCTATACATGCGAGCATCCTATGAATCACGTCTTCCATGGCACATACAGTACTGTCCCATTTCTCTCCAACCTGCTTGTACTCTTCTGGCAAACACACTTATAAACCTATATGGTGGGCTGCAGAGTGCTCGTAGGCCATTGCTAAACATAGAATGCTATAATCTTTGCAAAAGTTAAAGGCATATGGAGGTGGGCTGTACTGCAGACTCCAGCGAATCCTAAGCTTGTCCCTCCTACCAGCGCTGCCGAATGTGCTACACGCATCTCATGCGCTCTTATGTACAGAACCTCTGCCGGTACATGCACTACGCTTGGCAACAGTGCTCTGCTTGAGCTTTGGCCAGCATTCACATGTCTTTAACTTTTGCGAGCGGTATATTACGCCAGTACCAACAGACACTTACACGTACCATCCTCCACCATCATAAATGTAGAGGTTGACAAACGTTCTGTGCTGAGTTATCACCTTCAATTTCTACCTCCACAATGTGGCACAAATTAGGTTGGTTCACCCACAACACTGGTCACCTTACCACCCCCATTTATCTGGACATACCCCTTCAACAACAATTTCTTGAACTATGTACTCCAGACTCGTTACCCAGTCTCTCTCCTTTCCCTGAGTCTGAGGCATGGGAAGAACTTTTATTTGAAAATGCATTAGCACTCATGGCTCCCTACAATACACGAACTGACTTATGCCCTCAATGCTGACCATAATTCCGCTTCTCTGGGGACCTGATAGATTAATATATGAAATTATTAAACATTTTCCACCTTCTATACACCTTTTGATCACACAAGGTTATTTGTTTGTTCAATAGGTGGGATGCATCCCCGATCCATGGCACAGTTTTTATATCCTATCACTTTTGAAACCAAACAAAATAGGATTGACGGCCACACATTATTGACCAATTGTTCTAGCTAACACGCATTGCAACTTTTTGAACAAATTTTGAAAACCTGTCTTGCTTTCTATATGGAGCGGTATGGTTTTTGACCCAAGGGACAGTATGGATTTAGTAAGCTCTTTTCCATTTCTTACAACCTCTTACAACTCACTCACATTCACGTCAATTGGACTCGTAAGTGAGGACTTCTGGCTCATTTCCTAGATATTTCACACATGCACAACTCGGTGCACTTAGACCTCCTCATTCCTATGTTATGAAAACTCTCCATTCCTGCATCTATTGTCAGACTTATATACCATCCATTCACTGACTGACAATTGCAATTACCTCTGTGTTACTTACACTCCCAAGTCCGCTACAGCTCCCAAAGTTTACCTCAGGGTACTTCACTTAGTTCGCTTCTCTTTATCATTTACCTACATGAAATTAGCACTCTTAATTTTAAACAGAGTCAACTTCTTTTTGCTGATGATATCCCCCTTCATTCCCCAGTGATGATTCAGGAAATCCAGTTTTCGAGATCCAATCTACTACACAACACACAGGGTGAAAGTGAAATAATCCACCAGACTGAAGGAGGTGAGAGAGTGGATGTAAATAAACAAAAAATTCTAATACATTTTTTAAATTAAATGGACTGTTAACTAGATAACCGCATTTAAAGCTGAGAGTATGTGTCAACGTCGTGCCACTTGTTGATCACGTAATTTATTTCTACCAGTAGGACAATGAACTGTACTAACATTCCATAAAAACCATTTTAAGTAACGCTGGCCATGAATTGAATTCAGATGTTTTGCTGCTGGGCAGAGACCTGCAAAATTCCGCAAAAATATGAGGTTATTGTTCAGTGCACTGTATCCAAACTGACTTCAAATTCTACATTTCTGCATAATTACAAGATTTTATTTGGTATGTTTTAATGCCAGAATTGTTTCTTGTTCTATTTGAGAGGCTTACGCCATGATAAGCTTATGAATGCATGTTTTAAGTTTGGTTGGTCTGTTCCTTACTTTACGTCCCGCAAACATTTTTTCTAACTTTCAACATCAATTACTGAATTGCATCCTTTAGGAAATCACAAATATGATGGAAAAATAAATACTAACTTTAAATACGCTCTAAACTGCCGGAAAGACAAATTCACTTCAAATGAAATGCATACAAGGTATGTCCAAATCTACTTACTGCACATGCACCCAGTTGGTAGCAATATTACTGTCAACATTGCTCCTGCTTGATGGTACCCACATGTTTGTCGCTAACATTAAGAGCATCAAATACACTGTAGTCAAATAAACTGGTGAAAGTTACCTGCAAATCCGTACATAACCTGCACGTTCTTAAAAAGCCTTCTTGTATAGGAACTGTATGCATTGTTCATTGTAAAACCATGTGCGAGATCAACATTATTAACGAATCAAGCACAACTTATACTTACAAAGTTTATTTACTGAATAGCAGGGACCGAACAGGACATTCATTTTTACAATAAATAGTAACGCTAGTTTGCTTCCAACACCGGCACTTGGAGTGAACACAGGTGTATGTTTAATATCGTCTCCCAGACACATGTGCTGCAACTATTACAGCATTTCAAAAGGTTGTTACTCATGTGTGAAACACCTCTTACATTATTAATACCGTTATTCTGTGTTGCATTTAACCATGTGGCACTAATAATTGCTAAATCTTTAGTAAAGCATAATTTATAACGTAAATTTACTATTTAACCATGTGGCACTAATAATTGCTAAATCTTTAGTAAAGCATAATTTATAATGTAAATTTACTATCCACACAATGTGCTTAAACAAAAAACAGTTGAATGCAGTTAAGTAAGCATTTGCATGATCTACACTGATGTCGAAAGAAAGTAAACACAGCTGATGTGATGTTGCCAGTTCTAACAATTAAAAAAGCAACAAATTGTGGATTTTTAAAATTTAATTTACACAAAAACTGTTGATTTGATAGAAATATGCCAAAGGAAAAGGTTGTTTATTCAATTTTCTGTGAATTTAGCCATAAATTAAGAAACTCTAATCAATAATAATTCAGCCAGGTGATGATAATTTTTTTTTTCAAAAAGTATTTTTTCTTAGAAAAGTACAAACTTGTGAGCCTTTTGGTATGAGAGTTTTTATTATTCACAATACGAGAAACTCGCTCTTAAAGTCTGGCGGATTATTTCACTTCCACTCTGTAGAATTACTGGTACAGACCATACTACAATTAGGGTTACAACTCAATGTCAATAAAAGTCAATCTATTTTCTTCAAATGTGGCAGACTGATTTTACACATACCAATGCATCTTGACTGACGTCCCCTATCTCTCTATGCCAATAGTCAAATTTCTAGGCTTATATTTCGATCATAACCTATCCTGGAAAAACGCCAGTTATCTTCATTCCACTCTTAGAGCAACCCTTCCCATTTTTAAATATATTCATGGTGAACATTGCGGTGCCCATCCCTGTTGCCTACATGTCACCTTTCACATGTTCTGAAATACAATCGAAACTGGATTATGAAGCTATCACTGTCACTGCCTATCCGGTAAGCTGCAAAATTAAAATTAACTCTATTTTACCAAATCGGTAAACTCATTTTAGGGGTAGGCAGCAAACTGGTTATTAGAAAAGCATTCGATGAACTCACAATGCTAAGATTCTCTGAACGGTAGATGGTACTTACCATTAATTTTATAGTGAAACTTTTTCTTCATGGAAACGCCGCTATTTTCCAAACTCCAACTAGGCCTTGAAACCATTTATGCTGTAAAATAGGATTGAGGATGAAGACACTGGTATGTTTAGGGGTATTTCAAGCTTTCAAAGAGGTCCTGGAGGAATAACCAACAGGCTCCAATATGATCAACTTAACCCTAAAGCTGAACTTACTCCCTCTATTATTTATTTATGTTAACAAGCTTACTGCTGGTGCTTTTAAACACACAAGCCATGTGTGGGCACCAGCAGTAAGCTTGTTGGCATAAATAAATAATAATTACCGTCTAAAGGTTACTTAAACCCGGGACATAAAGTACTTACAATTGTAAGTTGCCCTTGGGGTATTTATCTGTGATGTGAGATTCCCTTGCGGTCTAACCTGGAAAAGTACGAATCAGCTGGAGAATTTAATGTCGTACTGGCAAGTTGGCCTTTTTAGCTTAGTGGTTAAAGCAGCTGCTCGATAAGTGGAAGATCCGTGGTTCAAATTCTGGCTATGGCATTGAATGTTTCAGTCCTGATTCCACCTCTTACCCCCTCTAACTTATGCTATGAACCGTGGCATATTTTCTGGTGTTTATTTATGATTTACAACAAAATCAATACTTTATTGTGATATTTACTCGTGAAATGAACGTTTATTTACAATTTAACATAAAATTAACATATTGTGATGTTTCTGTGAAACTGACATTAACAGATTTATTTCAGGAATAAAACTATTTGAGATGTAGAATTGGAAATGAAAAAATCAATGCCACAGCTGGGATTTGAACCACAGAACCTCTGCTTACCAGGCGGTTGCTCTAACCATTAAGCTAACATTGTCTGCACCCGGCCTGTGTGTTTAAAAACACCGACAGTAAGTTTGTTGGCATAAATAAATAATAAAGCAATATATTTCACGTTTTGCAACATAGTCAGAGGTGAAGTCCAGGTCAAAAGTTCAATCTCCGTGTGGGTGGAAGAAATGCAACTATGTTTACAATAAGCAGGGAGGTTATATGAGAGCAGCAAGGAAGATAGGTTGACAGATAACCAGTGGCATACAGGAGCATTCAATGAATGCATAGAATAATATAACTTTCATGCTGCAGCACCACCATTGGAGCAAAGTGCTGGAGACAACAACCCCCTCCCCTCTACTGGTGTTCCTGCACTCTACAAACATGCGTAGCTAACACAATTTTATGGTGAATAAAAATTGTGAATGTCAGTATAAAAAGAAGGCTTAAAGCGGGACAAAAGCAGTGAAATAAAATATAAAATATTACTGTTATAATTTCCATTTCAAGTGTTATATGTAGTATGTTCATTGAAGTAAGTAAGCATGGTTTTTAAGTTCCCTGCTGTAATATTGGTTCTTTAATCTGACAAAATATTTTACACTGAAAGAGCTCCTTCACAACCACCATTACAAATTGAAATGTTCTCAGTGTCCCATTCTACATTGGGCATGAAAGAAAGCTTAATTTTGCTCAGAGGTCTCTGTATCAAGCTTGAGGTTCTTTTACATGCCATAACTATGATATGGGACCACCGGTTTTACTTCATTTCTGAAGGAAGCCATGCTAGTGATTTTTACACCTGTAAAAGCTCATCATCCTCCACTGGGTTTGAACTCGCGACCTAGAGAACCAAAGGTTACCCCTAGACCATGGAAGATGACGTTCACTGCCATGGAAACTCTTTCAAGTACACCTAGCTGTCAGAATGGACTTGTTTTAATGTAACTGTACAATCATGCGACTTGTCTCTACAGTGCATCAATACATGAAACAAACTCAGTGTTAAACTCCAGCCATTTTTTGCTCATGCTCGCTGCTGTCTATCCTAGCCTTCCATAAAATATGTGTGAACTTATCGTTCGAATCTAAGCTAATGTGCTTGCAGAGTGCACGAAAACCAGTAGAGGGGAGAGGGGTGTTGTCTCCAGCACTTTGCTCCATGGTGGTGCTGTAGCATGGAAGGTATATTATTCTGTGTGTTCATTGAATGCTCATGTACGCCATTCGTTATCTGTCAACCTCTCTTCCCTGCCGCTCTCGTATACCTTTCCTGCTTATTGTAAACATAGTTGCATTTCTTCCAGCCACACGGAGCTTGAACTCTTGGCCTTAACCTCGCATCTGTTGCAACAAGTCTTGTTTTATTCCTAAAATAAATCTCTTAACGTCAGTTTTGTATATAGCGTTTCACTCTTAGAAGACAGTATGGAGTTAAATGGGACATCTCTGTCTCTATCTAGCGCATACAAGTTGCCATTAGCCGCGTCCTTTTCTACCGTCGCTCTGTTGCCAGATTCCTAATAGAATGGTATAAATATTCATTTGTTATAAATTTCAGGTTTGAACACATTATCCTATGCAGAATTTTTTTCTCTATCAGGTTATATCCTTTTCAGAGTCATTATACATTTCTATAGGTCCAAATTTCTTCAGAAAACATTTTTTTCAATAGAAGTCCGATATTTGCTGTTTCTACACTCATCACGCACTAACTAACAAACTAACTGCTAGAATGCATCTATATTTTTTTCTTAGGTAGAGTAAACTATAGTGCTACTACCTGCCTACTTTGAATTCTCTATGTTTACCCAGTTAAGTGTTATAATTTTTTAAATTAAATGTTTTCGGAAAATTTTATATATGTGCACTGCAAAAGTTACGCAGTGTGAAACTTTTTTGTTATTGAGTTTACATCAGGGAACCAGCGAGAACAAATGTTGAGGAAGGTTGGAGAAAGTTTTTAAAATAAACCAAAAGGCAGTAACCTCTTTCTTTTAACCAGTAGGGCAAACAAAAGGTATTCATCTATTCAGCGTCAGGCCTGACACAGAAGATAGTATAAGGAGCAGCACTAGCATTAGTTCGAAAGAAGCCATGTGTGTAACTGTGAGCTGTTATTGCGTTATTTGTTTAATATTTTTGTAAATATTTGTAGTTATGGAGGGTGAAGCTAGGAAGGGACGATATGTTGGTAAATAAAGAAGTAAGGAACGCCAAATAATTATGAATGTGTTAGATTATTTTTGAAGTAAAATGCGTGTAAGGCAGTAAAAGAAACAGCTAAGGCTATCGGGTGTTCAGAAGCAGTAGTGTGTATGATTAAAAGGAAGTAATGAAAGGACCTCTAAGAACGCCATCGAAAAAGAAAGCAAAAAGGGCGGGACTACACAAAACGCTAGGTTAACGCAATATGATTGAATAGTGCAAGGTGGAGTGCGGCGAATTGTTCATTCTTTACTGTTTGCAAATATTCCACCCACGCTGAATATAATTTTGTCACAGTTCAACAGTGATGAGACCCTACCAAATTTCTCAAGGGCCACTCTGATTTGGGGTTCGAATATGAAAGAAAGGGTAACAAGTGCATATTAATAGAAAGAGACGATATCGATATCATCAGATGGCGACATAAATATCTAAAAGACGTAAAAGGTTTAGGGACCAGGGGAAAACAGTTGTTTATACAGACGAGTCATTTGTAAATTTAGGTCATACAGTAACAAAGGCGTGGAGGGATACCAAAGTTAAAAGTGTCCGTCTCGTCAAGCAGCAATTGAAGGACTAAGTACAGGACTCAGGCCACCTCGAGTCGCTCGCGGAGAAAGATTCGCAACTAGTACATGTTGCAACACTGCTCTCCATTTAACGTGTACTGTCTTTTAAGGGTGAGACGCGCTTCAGTAAATATCACAATTCTTAATTTCACAGTAAATCATCAAGAAACATTCATTTCACGAGTTGCACTAAAGTTTGCTCTAATCACAAGAGTAAATGTTGGTAATAATGCCATTGCAATAGAATTGATTCTAAAACCTTTTAATTGGGTATTAACATATTTCATATCATCGTGATCCACCAAAAAATTGTGTCCCTAATCTTTATTGATGCCATCATTTGCAAACTGGCAAGATGGTGGCTAGCCCATCAATGAATCTAATCAGGTTTAAGTACCTAAAGCATAAGAATTAGTAGCTGTGACTAAATGAGAAACAAATGGATCGGTAAGGAATATGAATCATTTGATTAACACATGCCCAGTCAATAACCATCTTATTCTTCAATTGTGTACAGCTGTTTGCTTCTATAATTATTCTAACAAGTGCTTTTGTATAGTAAATGTTAACCCTTATCTACGACAATGACCTTCACTGATTATTTACCTATTTTAACTTTTTTCCAGGCCAAATTATGTTCAGTAGTTCGATACTATTGACTCCAGTTAAAAAGTACATACGATTCACCAATATCATAAATGCTTTAGTAAATAATAGATGAGTCTTAATTCAATAAGTCCAAAGTTTACTGGAGTAGGTGTTCACATTGTAGTGTCAGCATCATATTTGTTTCCCCTGCTTCCCCTCTCCTTTCTTTTCAACTATGAACAGCATAGTGTGGCCATGCTTCAATGCAGTCAGACTTGCTCTTACTCCTTTTACGGTACACTAGTCCATGAAAGTTAGCATGGCCATCTTAAATAATTTATTCTTCCCATAACGGTCACACTGTGTATTTTTACTCTATGAAGAAAGCATAAAAAGTGTGGTGATTATGCGATGAAATATGGTATACTCAGTGAATTATAAGACAGTATCCAACATTACGTTTTCCAGTATTTGGTTGCAGAAATGTTCAATAATATGTTCAACAGGTGCAGGTTAGTATACACACAGAGGATTATAATTTTGAACACAGTATACTATGAAAGGCAAGCATTGCATATGTATAAGAGGTAGAACTGGAACTTAAAAATTCAATGCCACAACTGGGATTTGAACCACAGACCTTCCGCTTGCTCAGTGGTTAGAGCGTCCGCCCGGCAAGTGGAAGGTCTGTGGTTCAAATCCCAGTTGTGGCATTGAATTTTTAAGTTCCAGTTCTACCTCTTAAACTTTGCCCACACACGGCTTGTGTGTTCAAAAACACCAACAGTAAGTTTGTTGGCATAAATAAATAATAATTGCATATGTATGTTGATTCAAATTGTTGGAATTATCTATGGGAGAAACAGTGGGCTGGTCCATTGCTGCTCCATGAAAAAATTTGTGGGAGCATGAGTGACCAGTCACATCATTCAAGAGAAATCCAGTATTGCAAACATTTTCTCAATGTATATCATGGGAACCTGAAAAGTTACAGGACCAAAAATAAAGAAATGAGTTTATAATATTAATATTAATTTTATTGATTGTTCTACTGCTTAACTAAAGTAACAGTAGAATTGTAATCATCAAAATATTTGATTTTCAATTTTAGTAAGAATTTGTTTTATAAATCATCATCATCATCATCATAATCAACAACAACAATAACAACAACAACAATAATAATAATAATAATAATAATAATAATAATAATAATAATAATAATAATAATAATAATAATAATAATAATAATAATAATAATAATAAGAGTAATGATAATTAATATATATTATTATAATTAATTTCCATAGCGTCCCTTGGTCATATGTTTGTATTGATCCAGCATCGGAATCCAAAGCTCTACCCATGGAATAAGAAAATAAACCAAATAAATTGTGCAGCCTTGCAAACATGCAACTGTGGCTAGCAGCCAAGAAGTTATCAAAGTAAATAAGCAGGAGGGCGACTATGTAGCTAAGGCCATCTGTCTGGCACGACCCCAAGGAATAGCTACCCTCAGTCACAAAAGTCTGTCTTAAATAAAATGAGTAGCAATAATCCAGATATCAGAGGAAGGCTACTATACTACTGATACCCTCTTACAGCAAGCTACCCAGGTAGATTATACATGAAGCAACTACACTACTAGAGCCATCTGTCTGGTATGCCATGAGTCATGTGTATCTAAGCATCTAAGTAATAGTCACAATATAGCCTGGATGTTTAAATAATCTTGGATAAGCCACAGAAAAGAAAATTGTTTTAGAAAGATATCCAAGTGTGCAAAAGCAAACAGTACATTAAAGTCATGCATCTTTTAAGGATGCTAGGCAGAAATCACAAACAACTCGTTGAATGTATTCATATTATTCTTTTATTTTTTCAAAAATAAAATAAATGATTTATGATATGTATAAAATTATTATATATATATATTATGAAGTTTCCGTAAGTAACTGCTGAACTCTATTCATCTTTATTAAATTTTGTATTGCTGAATTACCATAAAAGGGGAACGGCAATCTACTGCAAAACAAGAAGATACATATATGTCTTTAAACACACAATTATGTCAGGCAAAAATATTTCAAGTATCAATTTCTGGAAAATGACTGCTGTTTAGATTTTCCCACAATTTAAATTAGGGTTGCCCTTGGAGGAGAGACACAAGGTTTAACCCATCCCCTTGTTTGTTCTTCAGTTTGCCCACCATCAAAGGAGCTTCTATTCTATTAGATCAAGGCTGCCCAAACTTTTTAATGGTTCAAGTCAATAACATTGTGTGATTTACAGCTTGCTAGAACAGATACACCACCACCACAACCACCATCAACAAAATCACAACCACTACTACCACCACCACCACTGCCACCGCCACTGCTACCGCCACCACCGCCACCGCCACCACCACCACCATCAACACAATCACTACCACTACTACCACCACCACTGCCACCGCTACCGCCACCACCACCGCCACCGCCACCACCACCATCAACACAATCACTACCACTACAGCTATCACAACCGCTACAACTATCACAACCACTACAGCTATCACAACCACCACCACCACCACCACCACCACCACCACCACTACCAACATCAACACAATCACTACCACTACAGCTATCACAACCACTACAGCTATCACAACCGCCACCGCCACCACCACCACCACCACCTAAAAATAAAATGAGTCATGCTATATTTTAACACTTCTAATTTGCTGTCACTAATGTTGCTACAAAAATTAAAACCTCTACATAGTGGGAAGAGTGTAACTAGCTTTTCAAAGAGGAAAAAACAAAGTAGTTTCAAAACCTCATAACTTGCTTCGGTAAGATTTTTTTTTTTTTTTTTTTTTTTTTTTTTTTTTTTTTTTTTTTTTTTTTTTTTTTGTTACACCAACCATGAATAACTGCTGTTGAGCTGAACCTATTAACAGTTCGTTTGCTTTCACAGTACACCCATCTTAATAAAAGCTATCAAATCGTTGGCATGTTTTGTTTGATGTTTTTTAACTCATTCTTTCACTACAAAAATTAAATTATAAATGGCACACAATACTTTGTTTCCAGGCTTCTTTACATAGAACTTACTGATCCAGTACTCATTAAATCTTGTACATCCACTTAGTGCTTTTTTGAAAACTAGTTTCCATAATCAACATGTCTGCACTGCAGTACAGACTATTATTGTTTGATAATAGGGAAAGCTAAGCAAGTTATGGGAAAAGTTACAGGGCTAGAAAACTTTAAATAAGGAATGAATGCTCTCTGTCTCTATTTCATCAGATATTCCAAACCCTATTAGATGTATAGTGATGTCTAAATTACTCCTAAATGTTAAATTGTAAGTTTAAAAGGTAAAAATAATACACTTTTCAGTAATTTATTTGAGCTGTACAAAATACCACTGCGGGCCAGATGTGGCCCTTGGCTGTAGTTCGGGCAGCTCTGTATTGGACTGTGTTGACATAAAGTGCAACTACCTCCAACACATGAAGTTGGAGCGAGAAAGGGGAATAACACAGAGTGCCGCAAAAGCAGTTGGTGCATTGCAAATTAACACATTCATTGATATTTTGTATCGTAAAAGTTTGTACAAAACTATAGTTTGTTTCACATTTTGACAAGTGTGGCTCATGTCTTTAAGTATATTGTAATAAATGACAAGTTCAGTTACTTTATATGCCACTTTATTTCCGTTAAAATTGACTCACAATTAACAACTCGTTACTTTGTAACACACGGCAGTTCTGTTGTATTATAACTTTGACACGAAACACTGCTCAACTGTGCACAGCTCATTCTGACAATTCTACTCACTTGCTGACTAACTCACTTAAACTGACCCAACATGGATCATCCAACTCGCTTATATAGAATTAAGTACCAGTGATTTCTCTGGAAATCCACGCTTCTCACCCAGCATTCAAAGCTTCCTAAACTCTGGAATTGACCTTTGTTCTAGCTGATATGGTTGCAATGTAGTGGTGTAAGGTGGCTGACTGGAGCCTGCCTTGATGTACAGCGAGTACCACAATATTTAAAATTAAACCATAAAGTCATTTCCAGTAATGCAGAGAGCTTTCCTATGGGAGTGGCAGTAAACCAAGAGGATTTTTGATACTTAATGCTTAGAATTTGTGCAAGAGTTCATTAAAAGACATCAATAGTGGGAAAAAGTGGATAGTAAACCATAAGCACTTATCTGTAAGGATGGAGCTTGTATTATGGAAACATTAGTTGACTGATAATAATCTCATCAAATATCAAATTGGCAAAAATATTTGTAAACAATGAATTCAATATCTTCAAATTCTAGAAGTTAATGACATTGTTGTTCAAACCAATTAAGAGTAAGATCTGTGTCAAGAAATATTGCAAAAAGACAAACATATTGAAGAAACACTTTAAAATCTGTTAAAATTGTTAAATCTTCAAGAAAAACTATAAAATTAACATTACAAACAGAAAAAGACAAGTACCATTTTTAGACTTAAAAATAATAAAAGATGCAAACAGGATAAACTTAGGAATCTACAGAAAATCAACCACAATTATATCAATGTAGAAGTAAAAGGTTTCCACTTTGGTGGACAAAGGGAATATAGCAAAAAAGAAATAGCAGTTAAAAGAAACAGCCATAATTCATGCAACAGAAGAAAAGATCTTCATAAAATTCACTTGTCAGTCACTATATTGATAGGCAACGTGCAACAATGTTGGCTTAGAACAAAATCCATTTCCAGACAGTTGAAGCTTTGTGAAACATTGATTTCCAGAAAAATTGCTGGTACCTAATTCTCAGCTGTATAAGTGAGTAAGTGCCGACAGCAAAGCTAGTTTTGGGTCAATTTTAGTGAGTTGATCATCACAGTTAATAGATTAGGGAGTGAGTAGAATTGTCCGAGAAGCTGTGGACAGTTGAGTGTTTTTCTGTCAAGGTTACTATATAGAACAGAACAGCTTTGAGTTGCAAGGTCCAGAGTTGTGAATTGTGATTCAATTTTAGAGGAAATAAAGTGACATAAAAGGTAACTGGAATTATTTGTCACAAAAGGATATTAGAAATAAGGTAATAAGCAAAAACTTCAGAGAGGTCTTCACAGTAGCAAAATGGTGGAAACCTGTGTTAACTTTTTTAAAAAACTTCTGGAACCAGAGCTTCAGACAGCCACAGTGAAATAGCAGTGTGGAAAAACCTCTGATAGGTTAACACCCAATAGTTTACCTGAACAAGGCTAATACCATCTGATTGGTTCTCAGGAATTTGCACCCATATCTAAAACTTTCAGTCTCACATATTTTACTTTCTCTACTGGTAAGTAGGGGAAGTATTGTATTCCACCCAAAAATTCGATGTCGAGATTTCACCGGAAATACATGTTCCGAGACCCCCTGAATCCAAAAAAAGCATTTTTAGAAAAAGGTCTGTGTGTGTCTGTGGACAGCATAACTCAAAAATAAAAAGTCGGTTAAAAACCAAAGTTGGTATTTAAGTTTAATGTCTTTCAAGGATGCAACACACAGATTTTGAAGAAAATAGCCCCACCCTAAACTACCCTTTACATGGAAAATTTTTCGAAAATTTTGATTTTCTTGAAAATGGCTCTTAACGATTTTGATTAAAATGTCATATGTTAGATATTTTTATGACAAATGAAATGTATATCTTGAATTTCCTGGCAATAGCCCCTGTAGTCATATTTACTCTGGACGACTTTTGCATAATTGGTAAACCGTTAGAGATAGATCAAATCATACTATACAAAAAGTGTAGATCTTGTTAAAATACACAGTTTATGTCCAAATAAATTTTCTTGTAGGGTGAACCATTTTGGAGATATTCCTTGTTATGTGTGTGAGTTTCAGAAAACTTAAAGCTTTCGTGAAATGGAACGTCGTTGTTCATTTGTTTTGCATGTTAAGTGTGCAAAGAGAACGGAATCTCAAAGCTTTAAAAGATTTGACTATTGCACTAAGCCTGCTGTAGTCTAATATCCCCCTTGCACCAACAAGGAAATAAGCAATAAAATAATTTGTACAAATGTTTATCTTAACACGAAGGAGATATAGGAATAAGAGTTTGTAAGAATGGTTAGTACAAGAGTAGAGAAAGTCATGTGAGTGCAACAAATCAGATTTTTTACTTCATTTTCCCAATACGTCACAGAGCTTCTATTGGGTGAAAATTCAGCTTAATAAGCCTAACAGGTCAATCAGTTTTGAAGCTAGAACACCTGGTTCATATTATGAAGCTGGCAAAGTCATTAAGGTGTCACCATCAACACTACTATGCAGTTGTCTATACTGGGAGTTTATGGACATCATTGAAGTTCCTATCACTGTACGAGGGTGGTCGGATAAGTTTTCGGCCTTGCCCAGCGATTGCATCACTACTCAAGTAATATTTTCTGCTTACATTAGTACACGTGTTAGTAGGGGCCATGTAAAATTGCAAGTCATTCCAGGCAGCAGTTGGCTGTAGGCAGTCATTTGAAGCAATGGTAGTGACATGATGCTGAAAATGGAAAAAAATTGTGCAATGCCACACGCCAGACGATGTGTTGGTTGAATGGGATCATCCCTGTGAATCCATGTTTTATCCACGTGATGATGCAAAAAGTCACGTTTATTTAACTTGAAATGCGTCAAGCGAATACGTCTGTGGTCCACAGTGAGAGCATGCGGCACCCATCTTGCTCAAAGCTTTTTCATGTTCAATTCCTGGCGCAAGCTGTACCGACACATTCCTTTGATAATCTTAGAGCTTTAGCACAACGCACACCTTTGTATGCTAACCTTCCAACTAATACATGTACCAACATAAAAGGAAAAAATCACACGATTACAGTCGACGAGAGTGAAGCTGGCACTTGCAGGCTAGCTGATTCACTCACCTGCAAATGAGGCTAGCCCTTTCTCATCCAATTGACTAATTGTTGCGCGTTGTGTTTGTAACATGTTTGCATGAGATAGGGCTGGCCTCGTTTGCAGGTGAGTGAATCAGCTGTCAAGTGCTGGGTTATTTCTCACCAACTGCAGTGGTGTGATCTCTGGTGAGCCCAAGAACTTATCAGACTGCCCTGGTACTTGCATGTGCTATTGTTACGGTAACGTATAAATCATGTATAGAAATGTTAAATTACAACACCAATGCCATATTAATAAGAGACAATATTTAATTTATGTATAAAATATAGAATTTAGAATTAATTGTCAAGAGGAAAAGGTACACTTTTAATGAAATACAGTCAAAACTGGTTATAACGACATCGAAGGGACAGGTGGTTTGCAGTCATTATACCTGGTAGTCGCACAAACTGGGTGAGTTTTTTGTGAAAGTGAAACTCGTATGTATAAATTTTAGGCTGCCATGGAGTTAGAACTTGCAAGAAATGAGAAATTCAGCACATGTACATTTACATTTTCTAGTTTCCTAGAAAAGGTAACACAGATTAAATCCAAATTGAACATTCCTAACACCAGAGAAAATCTACTTATAAGAGAATATCCATTGGAATTATTGCAACCTACCTTCAATTTGGAATTACTTGAGAAAATAAGTAAATCAGACACACCAAAAGAAATACAAAAACTTCTAGCTCTGGAAACAATCAGTACTAGGTATCCCACAGAAGAATGGCTGCACATATATACTGATGGATCCTCCAAGGAAAACCTTACTGGAGCTGGAGTTACGTGCTCACATTTTTCCTTTTATCATTCTGTTGGCAGAGACACAGCAAATTATGATGGAGAAATAGAGGCTATACACAATGCTCTCCGACAATTATTAAATCTTCCCTTAAATAAATTTAACAAGGCAGTAATTCTTTCGGATTCTAAAGCTGCAATTCAGGGAATATGTTCAAATACTACAAAGAAGTCAACAAAAATTAGAGAATGCTACAAAATGTTAACACAATTCCAGAAAGTTAATAAGACTGTTCATCTCCAATGGATTCCAGCACACTGTGGAGTCATGGGGAACGAAGCTGCAGACTCACTTGCAAAGAAAGGCACAACAATAAAACAAAAGTCTAAATTCAATTTCTCATATTCCTCAATAAAACGCTTGATCATTAAAAATTTTTCTCATTCATACCTACAAGAAATAGAAACAAATGCCAAAGATAAAAAATGGATTACACTACTTTCCAACCCAGATATAATCCCCCAGAGACCAAGCCAAACAGCGGTTGCAGCCTTCCGACTATTGACAAATCACGACTGCTTAGCAAGTTATCTCTACAGAATAGGTATCTCAGCCTCACCAATATGTGTCCTGTGTAACGATCCAGCAGAAATGAATGAAGACCTGTGAAGCATTAAGATCAGAAGAAACTACAGTTCAAAAGTATTGGAAAGCATGAATGCTAATGGCTTCATTGCCAGATGCAAGGCACTAGAAAACAACAACAACAATATTTACAACTCGGTATTCGTGACAAAGAATTGACAAATTTTTCTTATGTTTATGCAGTAAATACAGCAATAACATGCCAGCAAAATGTTAAAACTTATAAGTGAGGAAAGAAGTAGCAATAGTGTATCAGTGTATATTGTTCACTAATATCAAACACAGTCTTGAATAATGAATAAGATAAAATGTTGAGCATGTTTTAAAGATACTGTAAATGTTGTATAGTGTAATAGTTGAGATTTCCCAACAGATGTACAATTAGCTTTTGCTTGAATAATAGGTCCACTGATCGACACATTATGTGCTCTTTCCCACTCAATCCATGTAAATAAAACTTCTTCAATATCTTTATGCTCAGATAATCTCGTTTGCTTGACTTTTAAAGAATTGTGTTCGAAAAAAGACTATGTTTTTCTCTGTCCTTTCAAGTTGTAGAAATTGTTGAATGTGAGACACCCAATTCCTTTGTGGTGCTGACGTTTGTTTCCCTGTTTTCTAATTGCCATATGTGTGACTTTTCTTCAATATTAAATAATTTCCTCTCTTTAAATCGATGCTTGCGCTGACTGTTTAACACACATACTAATTTGAAATCTAGATCAAGAGCTTTAGTGTTACAGTGGTATTTTTAGACGTGTCAAGTTGCTGGAAGCTGAGCAGTGGTTTGTGGTTGGGTTCACTTTTGTATTTATAAGACCATAGGGATGTCAGGTTAGTATCTCTCCAATTTCCATGTAGTGAAAACCACAGAAGTGTGTGTTTAAGTACAAAGTTGCTTGAATCAACAGTGAAAGAAAGGAAAGAAACAGATGTTACCCCATCATCAATTTGCACTGTCACTCATGCAGATCCTAGCAGGGTCATTCGCCAAGTGTAAAAATACCTCTGTGCATTGCTATATGTAACAAACAAAAGCGAATGTTGGACGTTACAGCCAATATATTTCTCCAAAAAGGTAATAAACATACATTGTTTTGTACAAGTGGCTATATGCAATGTCATACTAAGCGATTTTTTAAATATAGCATTCACATAAGATTTATATGGTACCATTAGATTTTGCTATTATAGCCATACATCGTTAAAAATGATGTCGCTATAACCAGGTTTGATTGTATTAGTTTTCTTTTACTTTTGTAAAGTTATCTATAATGTCTTCCAGAATTTATTTTATAGCATTTTATACATGTCTACAAATTTGCACACTAACTCTCCAGGATTATAAAAAAAATTGACAAAAACTTGGCATACATGTACTGAGTATAATAGCATTCAAATTATAGCCATTAAAGGCACAATTTGTGCCACAGTTTAGCACTATACGCTGGCCAGCCAGCTGGACATCCTTAAGGTTTAGCCTAGATATCTGGCTGCACTGCAGTTAATTGAGGACTGTAATCGAAGGGAGGAAAAGTAGCTTGTTGATCTTTAGCCAGGTAGCTGAACCTGCTCTCGTATTATCAGGCATGGTGGACAAGTGCATGTGGCCCTGCACTGCAGTTGAGTACCTTAAGGGAGGAAACAGCAGCTAGTTGACCTTAAGGCAGATAGCCAGGCCAACCCTCGGTGTTATCAACAGCTGACTAGCAAATGCATTGCACTAAACTGTGGTGCAATATTCACCGTTTTATTGGTTAACTTCTGGTAGCTATAACATGCAGATTGTTACACTTTGATCATAAGTGCCATAAAGTATTCATCTTCAATTTATCCTTGGAATAGAATTCTGCAAAGTTAGTGCACATTTTTGTGGTGGTTTGTATCATTCACTGTATACTGTATTGTAGTATCAAAATACTAGCAAAGTATTGGTTTAATGTTTTGCAGAATTTTGAGATGTATTCTAAAACATGCCCTGAAGACGAGGACTGTAATGTCCTTGAAACCTTGGCCTTTTTAACATAACTGGCATGGTTCATAAACATTTTAAGGCTGGTTCACAACCATCTGGTAACTGTAACCAGAATAGCAACAGCAACAGGAGCAAGGCAGCACTCAACATTTTGGTTCACACAGCCCGCCAACAAGAACAGAAAGGCATATTGTTGGTCAGCTTATTGATACAAAATGGAAGTTGATATTGCACGTTGGGAACTCATTTGGCTCTAACTGACCAGTGATATTTTTTCTAGCTTGTGACTAGAGAGAGCTCTAACAGGTGTTTCATGGCACAGTCTCGAATAATTTCCACAGCAGAAAGTCTAATATGCACAATATAAATCTAACATACTGTGCCCGGCAACGGGAACAAGAAAGTTGAAACTTGGCCAAGTCTTCTTTTCCATTCCTGGAGCCCAGGAAAGCTTCCCGTTGGTTGTGAACACTCCCATTTCAATCCATGTATTTCAACTTTGTTGTTCTGGTTATTGTTACTATTACCGGTGGTTGTAAACCAGCCTTTAACCTATTTTCTTGTCACTGTGCTATGTACATTGAAAGTGTAACTAAGGACAGTAATGCAGTGTTCTGGAAAGAGGGTTTAAGGGCAAGATGGCATGAAATAATATAACTTCCTAGTTTTAAGGTTGTTTCTTAATATTTGGGTAGATACACAGGGTTGCAAAACTTGAGCAAGCTTGTTCATGGAAATGTATTTGATCCTGTATGCAATCCTGTGATTTGAATGATGTTCCCAGGCTGCTAAAAGTCTCAACTCCTGTGATACAGCCTGTCTGTTACTCTTGCACAGATTTCCTATATGTATGAGGGCCATCCTAGAAGTACCCAATCCAACAAAGAAAGCCAAAGAATTTCTGGGGAAAAATCTTTATTTCTCTACATTGTCTTCTCTTAGCTTGATGCACTTTTCCTGGCCATGCTCAAAGGCTTTGATACCCTATTTATAGTGAGAACCATAAAGCTCTGCAAAATCACCATCAACTGCAGACTTCATCTCCTCATTGTTGGCAAACCGTTTACCACCAAGATGTTTCTTCAAGTTTGGAAACAGAAAATAATCAGAGGATGCTAAGTCTGGCAAATAGGGTGCACAAGGAAGCAGTTCGAACTTTAACTCATTGATTTTGGCATGGTGATAGTGAATGTGTGAACTAATGCTTGTCTTGAGAAAACAAAACTTTCTTTTTGCTAAATGCAGCCGTTTTTGCTTGATTTCATCACTCAATGCTGCAACAAGTTTGCATAATACTCGCTTTGATACCCTATTTATAGTGAGAACCATAAAGCTCTGCAAAATCACCATCAACTGCAGACTTCATCTCCTCATTGTTGGCAAACCGTTTACCACCAAGATGTTTCTTCAAGTTTGGAAACAGAAAATAATCAGAGGATGCTAAGTCTGGCAAATAGGGTGCACAAGGAAGCAGTTCGAACTTTAACTCATTGATTTTGGCATGGTGATAGTGAATGTGTGAACTAATGCTTGTCTTGAGAAAACAAAACTTTCTTTTTGCTAAATGCAGCCGTTTTTGCTTGATTTCATCACTCAATGCTGCAACAAGTTTGCATAATACTCGCCATTGATTGCTTTTCTTTTTTGGAAACACTTGACTGAAACACTCAACTGAAACATTGTCACAACACTGATTTTGTTCCATTGTGAGCAGAAGTGGCACCTATCTGTGCACAGCTTTCTCAAATTTTCAATCAGTATGCAATATGCAGCACTTGCAATCTCTGTTAGCTCACACACTTTCATTTAATGGTCATCCAATACCATTTTGTGGATTATCTTTACAATTTCTGGCATGATCATCTCATTCAGTTGACCACTGCACTGTTTGTTTCGGCAGCTCTTACAGCCTCACTTAAACTCTGCCACCCAGTATTTTACTGTTGTAAGCGAAGGAACAGACTCCTCCAGAGTAGAATATAGCTCAGCTTTTATATTAGTTGAATTAAGTACTTTCAAATGAAAGTATTGTATCACATAATGACCAATTCACTATTGATGGCTGCCAAACAACTACTAAACAGCGTAGCATCGTCAAACTTCAAACTTAAGCTTTCTAAGGTTGATACTTTCTACCCTAGTCATTTGTTTGAAATAATAACTGCAATCTAGACGTCTGGTCGGGTACATCTGGGACAGCCCTTGTACTTCATTCAAAGCATAATTACAATACAGTATTTCTTTTTGTGTTGTAGATGTGCCATACTGGTGTGTTAAGACATGTATGTAGGATTAACTTCTAATGAAAATGTTTTTGTACTCAAAAATTGAAGTTATTTTTTCCCCCACAGATTACGTTTGCACTTCCACTTAACTCCATCATTGCCAATCCATAACAAATAATTCTTAAATAATAGGCAGGGAGAGAATTTTTACAGTGAAACAGTGATATAGTTTGTGAGAGGTAGAACTGGAACTTAAAAATGCAATGCCACAACTGGGATTTGAACCACAGACCTTCCACTTACCGGGCGGCTGCTCTACCACTGAGCTATTGTGACAAACTGCCAGAATGGCATTAAATTCTCAAACCAGTTCGTATTTCTCCTGGTAAACCACAAAGGCAGTCTCACATCAGAGACAAATTACCCCAATGGTGACTTACTATTGTAAGTACTTTATATCCCAGGATTAAATAACCTTCAGATGGTAATTATTATTTATTTATGCCAACAAACTTACTGTTGGTGTTTTTAAACACACAAGCCGTGTGTGGGCTTGTGTGTCTCTGATGTGAGAATGCCTTTGTGGTTTACCAGGAGAAATACGAACTGGTTTGAGAATTTAATGCCATTCTGGCAGTTTGTCACAATAGCTCAGTGGTAGAGCAGCCGCCCGGTAAGCGGAAGGTCTGTGGTTCAAATCCCAGTTGTGGCATTGAATTTTTAAGTTCCAGTTCTACCTCTTAAACCAACAGTAAGTTTGTTGGCATAAATAAATAGTGATATAGTTACTAATTTTGAGTCAATTTGTAACATAACACTTAAAGTTGTGAAACATAGTTTTTGAAATCATCACTTCCATCATCGCAGAAGATTGACTGGTGTGTTAGTTTTGTCCAGGCACGATGAATCTGCTGAATGTGTTGGGTCATGGGATTTCAAATGTGTGTTTGTTTGTTCGTCCATGTGTGCTATAACCTAAAAATGAAAAGTTTAATGAATACCAAATTTGGTATTTGAGTTCAATATCTTACAGAAATGTGACACCAAGTTTTTCAAGAAAATCCCTCCACCCCAGTATACTGTTTGCTTTGAACATGTTTTGATATTTGTTACTATCTCAAAAATGGTTTAAATGTTTCTGATTGAAATATGTATTTAAGATATTTGCATGATAAAATATGTATCTTGAATTTTCTGTAAATAGCCTCTGAAGTTCTCTTGTATCGGAAGGAATTTTATCCAATGGGTAAACAGCATCAGACAAAAAAGTGATCTCATTGGAACTCACAATTTCTTTCAAATTACTTCTTTGCAACATTAACATTTCCAAGTTATCCATTGTTATTGGTTTGAATCTAGAATACTCACTCCTTTTTTTAAAGTACTGCTGTTATTCACTTGTTTCTCACAATTTGATGCAAAGCAGTGTGGAATTTCTGGACCAGTATAATCAGCATATAGGGACATGCTTTTAAACATCTGATTATTGATTTAATTTCATCTAACTACCTTGTACGTACAACAAAATGTGTAATAAACTGTTTCTGCAAAGGTTTACATCAATTAACATGGAGTAGAAAGAAAAATAAGCTTTCATAAGAACAGTTTGTAGAAGCTATATACAAATAAATAATAGTGGGTAGAGAAAGCCATGTGAATTTAACACATTTATTTCTTTTAATAAATTTGATGAGTCAATTTTTATGCTTGCATTTAATGTTTGTTTTGTGATTCATTTTTCTCAAGTGGACAGTTGTAATGCACGACTGATGTAGAGTAATATAAAATGTTAGCAAGTGGGAAAATCTGTATTAGTAGTAAGTTAACACTGCTATAATAAACACATTGACCATCCATTAGAACAGCCAGCCTCAGTTCAAGGAAAAACTGGGCAGCATACAAGATCAGGATATTCTGTGCTAGCAAGTGAGCATGCTTCTTCGACTGCAGCAGTAAAGGATGCATGTAACTAGTGCACAGTGTTGGTTTGTGAACTATGGGAATGGCAGCTTCTCAAAGTGTGGCTACCTCATCTATCTCTTGACCATCATCTCCATATACTTCTCTTCTGTTCGGGAAGAATTGATCTGTTTATAAACATAGGTGGTGCACGAAATGTTTAATGTGTGGCAGGTTTAAAAAATATAACTTACAATGACTTTACACTACCCATAGCAGTGAATATGATGGTTATAAAGGAGTGGAACGTGGTACGGTAAAAGAAACTCAAGGACAACGTAACTACTGAAAATGACCAGGGCCATAAAATCAGTGAGTGAGCTCTACATCTTCACTTTAAAATATCACCTGAAATTGCTAGGCAATTTAGACCATTTAAAGATGGCAAGTTTGCTACAGTTTATGTATGATGACCAATGAAATTTGCCCTGAAAGTGTATTAGAATGTGAAGCTATTAGTTTATTTTCTTCCACTGTTATGGGGCTATTGCAGATATTGTTGACGATGTTGAAGAGCAGTTAATGCAGAGATCTAATTTCTTTCTCTTTGGCATTAGATGAAAGCCAAGATATTTGCAATATGGCTCAATCATTACTTTTTGTGAAAGATGTGGATATAAATCTTCAGATCACAGAAGAAATATTGGATTTGAAGGATGACTGATATAACTGGTTTGGATGTTTTGAGATGTGTTGAAGTTTTAAATCAGGTTCAACCTCCTTGGAGTGCATAGGCACATATGGTGCTCCTGCTATGATAAGTGTTAGAATGGACCTAAAGATCATGTTAAAAGATAACAAAAGATCTTGGAATTAAAGGGAACATATCTATTCACTCTTTCTAATACATCATGAGCGATGGAGCATGGTTTCATCTTTCCAGTCATGTGAATGTGGAGAACACGAGGTATTGGGCAACAGAGAACCCTCACATTATGTGACAACCATTTCATGATGAAAAAATTGTTTCGTGTGGTATAATGGGAACGCACATCATTGGATCAATAGTTTTTGACATTATCCTCAACACAGTAGCCTGTATATTTTTGTTACACTTTGTGCTTACCTCACTGATTATGAAAGACAGCACTGCTTCTTCCAGCAAGATGGGGTGAAATGCCCTGGAACGAGTCCATGATATCTCCTCTGCAGAATGAACTGTTAGAAAACATGATTGCCATGTTCCCTAGGTCTAACAATGTGTGATTTTTTCCTATGGGGATATTTGAAGAGCAGATAGCATGAAACAATACAAGAATTGAAAATAGCATTTGCCATGAAGTTGCCACCATTGATATTGGAAACTTTATGCCATGTATATCTGAATATGGTTAGATGTGCACAGCTAGTACTGATGCTGCAGGGGGCCACTTTCAACATCATCAATAAATGGTAAGTCTATTTCAGCAATTCGTTTGTGATTCGCTTGTCTATATTTACTCTATACTTTAACATGGGCCTCTTTTATCCATGCCACCCATTATAATGGGAATAGGAAAATGCAGTAGACTTAAACAACAGTTAAATCTTTTAAGAGCTGGTCTGAAATTCCATTCTCTTTGCATGGCCAGGGCATAAGAAGTGAATAACGACCTCCTATTTGAAAAAAGTATTCGTGTTTGAAAATTCAGACCAATAACAAAGAATATCTCGAAAATGGTTTCCTCTCAAAAAAAAAAAAAAAAAAAAAAAAAAAAAAAAAAAAAAAAAAAAAAAAAAAAAAGGATCTACATCTTTTCTGTAAATTTTGTGTATCTCTTACAGTTCACCAGTTATGCAAAAGTCATCCAGAATGAAAAGGACTTCAGAGGCCATTCTCAGGAAATACAGGATACACATTTCATTTATCATGAAAATATCTTAAACACGTGGAATTTTAATCAAAATTATTAAGAGCTTTACCTTACAAAATTCCTTCTGAATGAAGAGTACCTACTCTTCTTAACAAGCTATTCCCAGAAAATTCAAGGTATACATTTTATTTGTCAAATAAACATTTTAAATTTACGATATTTTAATCAAACTTGTTAGAGCTGTATTTGAGAAAATCAAGCCATTTTCAAGATAAGTTATTGGTTTCAATTTTTCAATACTTAAGCCATTTTTTTAAAGTGCTGTCTACTCAGTAGTTTCTCATAATGTCTGTAGTTGTAAAAGCATTTGAGTGTCCCACTTTTGAACATGACTCGATGTACTTGTCTCTGCCCCTATGTACTTGTAACAAAATGTTTAATGAAACTATTTTGGCAAAGGTTTATCCCAATTAACAGGAAGAATGGAAAAATAAACTTTTGGCAGAATAGTTTGTGGAAGCTATGTTTAACTAATGATAGTTGGCAGAGAAGATCATGTGAATGTGGCACATCTGATTTGGTGTTCATACAATGGCATTCACAGGATTTTCTGTACTTCTGTGTGTATTGTTTTGTGTCACCACAAGGCCATCTAAATGCTTCATTCCTAAAAAATGTAACATGGTTTAATAGAGCAGTCACTAATATAATCCAATCCCAATTGCATAAATTAACTCTACTCACATTATTGCATGGTTGCAGTTATTTTAGTTTTAATTTTAAAAGCTTAGTGGAATTCCAACTGACTTTTGCAAAATTCCTGATTCCTGTGCAAGTTTTTTCACAGATCTCCTTGACTTCATCCTAACTTTTATTTTATGTTAAGTTTTTCCTCTGTAAGAATAATATGACTTATTTGTGGTTTCTTATCGAGAATAGATCCATGGATCTATTTACAAGATTATGAACTGTTTCTCTGTGAGGTACATGAACAGCAGGGAGCCATGAGTCACCATCTCACTTCTCTACAAGAGTTTTATTGTCACTTAGGAATCGTATGTACATTAAGATCCTTTGTGCTGAGGTAGCATTATAACGTAAACAGGTGGTCTCACAGCATAGCAACCTCTGTATAGCACAGACTTCACATCAAATGATAAGCTAATACATGGATAGGAGGGGAAAAGGTGTAGGAACAAAACCAGTTAGAAACAGCATAGTGCAGGGCAAGTAGTTGTTATCTGCTAAAACAACGATTGTGTATTTGGCCTTCAAGAATTTTTATTTAATTTACAGAAAGTGGTAGACTATGGACTACTGGTTTCATTGGACCCTTAAACTACGTTTTCATTTCTAGACTGAGTATATACAGTAGAGTCCCAATAACTACCTAATGTATACTGAGAGGGTGACAGGTTACTGAAATACTGTGCATTCCCTGACCGGCTGAACCGCTCTGCGGCGGCACCGCACTGGGCAAGGACCTATGTGCTCTCCACCAGAGTTACGCGTAAGGAATTGGCAAGTCACGGGTACGGAACACTAACTACTGTACTAACTTGCATTAGACTTACCTGAATCACAAGAGGTGCTGAAATTTATGACCTTCAACATAGGCACATTCTCTATGTGTCCGAAAACAATTCTGGTTTCTCGCAAAAGTTCATGTTGACTGATTGCCTGTATGTCTCTTGTGATATTGTCCTTCAATTCTTGTAATGTGTGCAAATTTAGTGCATACACTTTATAATTTAACATTCCCCATAAATGAAAATCACTAAGGCATTTAGCACAAGCGATTAACATTTCCAAGATGCCAAGTTTTGTGGCAGCGAAACTTCTGCAACTTACAAGTTCATGCTTTACAACTACAAGATCCTGTAAGTAGGGTTAATTATTGCAGTTGGTTTTAGCAGTCCGTTCGTAATAACGACATGGGCCCACATTTAAGTTCTTCACTGACGAAGCATGGTTTTGTCTTTAAGGTCGCACATTTCCACTCAACAATTGATACTGGGCTACTAAAGATCGCCATATAATTAATGAAGTTCCTCACCATGCTAGAAT
The DNA here is from genome assembly GCA_030765045.1 of Tenodera sinensis. Classification (NCBI taxonomy): domain Eukaryota; kingdom Metazoa; phylum Arthropoda; class Insecta; order Mantodea; family Mantidae; genus Tenodera; species Tenodera sinensis. Next base: position 18,156,910 of record CM060970.1, read on the forward strand.
TATCAGTCTCATACTTACGACACAACTGTTGATTCACACATTTGTAAATTCTATTTTAAATATTTTTTCCCGCAACTAGCAAGAAATGAAAGATTGTGTGACTGGTTTCAGCTATAGTGCACACCGCTGGTAATTCTGTGCATGATTTGTGAAATACGTATGGGGACCGAATAATTAGTTCCCCTGACCTATCTCCATGCGAGTTTTATTTACAGGGAACGTTAAAGAATAAAGAGTATGCATCAAACACGTTCACATTACAAAAATTGAAGAACAATATCACAAGAAAAATACAGGCAATCAGTCAACATGAAGTGTTGCAAGTAAACCAGAATTGTTTTTGGACATATAGGGAATGTTCATATTGAAGGTCTTTTCTATCTGACCTTACCTTGGTCATCTCTTGTTCTCTTCCGACCCCGATGCTATTAGAGTTCCTGAGGGCTAGGGAGTCTTTATTTTTCCAACCTCTCCATTTGTCTATAAAACCTTAACCCCTAACATGCTGACCTGTCATGGCATGTATACGTCCTCTGATTGGTAATCAGAGGATATGGTCGGTGAATTTATTTTGATTAATTCTACCGGTCAGGTTGGTGAGACCCGTAAACCAACGACAGGTGTGGTCCTCCAGACATTCTGGGGGTTGTGAGAGAGCGATTTAACCGACAAAACATAAAAATATGGTGCTCTCTAAAAAGCGGTTACACTTACTGCTAAGTCTCTTCAATATTTATGAAGTGAAAAATATTGGAGAGCAGGAGGATTAATGACTTCATTGTCAGAAATCCAGCATTAGCTAACAACAACATATTGAAGGTCATAAATTTCAACATCTGTTGTGATGCTGCTAAGTCTAATGCAAGTTAGTACAGTAGTTAGTGTTCTGTACCTGTGACTTGCCGGTTCCTTACGTGTAACTCTGGTGGACAGCATGCAGGTCCTTGTTCGGTGCGGTCGGTCAGGGAACGCGCGGTATGTAATTTTATGAAATAAGGGGTCTGTTATTCACAACTCTTAAAATAACGCTGGAAATGACATAAATGCATGTTCAAGAAACAGAAAAGTATAACATATCCTAAAATTTATTAATATGTTCCTCTTTGTTTGGTCTCATTTATAATTCATACAATTTAATTTCCATTGTGATGTTAACATCTTTTCTTCTCATTTTGACATTTTCACTGGCACAAACACAACACAGTACAACACTGAAAGTGAGCCTGAAATCTGAGAAGTGGCACTGTAATCAGAAATGTGTAACTGAAAGTTTAGCTTACCATATACGTACTGGATAAAGCAATAAGCCTTCAAGCCTTCCAGACAAGTGTTTCTCCACATTATTAGCTGCTAGCTTTTGATTTTGTGACAATGGTCTGCCAGCTGCTTATGTTCTGACTAGATATCAAAGGTGAATATGCAGTCAGCCCCAGTGAGGCAGAATGCAATAAATTGTATAAGTACACTAATTAAAATATAACTCTTCTGTTTATACCACATATTGGATTATGGAAATTATTACACTAAGTTTAACGATAAAAAAAGGTTGTAGAGTTATATAGAATGTCGAGTTATCAGGGTTCTATTGTACTTCCAGAAAATTTGCCCCTCCTTTTCTTGTTCTAACCTTACACAGACTTTCTAGATTCAGGATTAGTATGATGCAAATTTGGAAAATTAGGCATTAAGCATATAAAAGGAAATATTCATATTTGCAAACTTCATATTTGATAACTTCAACCTGTTGAATGTGGTGACAATGGATGTGATCAAGACAGCAGCTACAGAAGGAGTGAAAACATACATCTACGCAGACAATATGGTTATGATATCAAGAGCAGTAGACAGCCTCCAGACAGCAATAAACAGATTAGTAAAATGCACAGAAAACAATGAACTAATGCTTAACAGAGAGAAAACTGTGATGACATTTAAGAGAGGAAGATACGCAATAGCACACATCATAAAACTACAGAATGCCCTGCTGGAAGTAGTAAACATAAAACTACACACGCAAGGATCCACATTTACAGAGTTCATAAAGGACAAAGAAGCCTCAGCAGTAAAACCCATGTTTGACATTAAACACCTGAACAAAGTATGATTAAAGATGGCAATGAAATTGTTCAAAGAGAAAATAGTACAAATAGTAACGTACAGACTACAACTGATACGGGAGCACCTGACAAAAAGAAATTTAGAGAATATAAAGAAAGTGAAGACAACATTCTTGAAGAAAATCTTTGACGACAAATGCTCTTACTGGTTACAGAGGTGTGTGAGCAACTAGTGAAGGAACATCAAATGAAGAAAACAGAAATCTGGGAAGTGTTATGTCACAGACACCTTAACCAAGGAAGACTGGAAGGGACCAAACTTATGAACTAAGGCATTTTGTAACAAGATATGCAGCACATGGTTTCCAAAACTTGATATGTAAGGGAAAAAGATGCCATGACCTAGGTGAAGAATGTGTGCGCCTTTTATTGAAAACAATGCACGAGCTACCATGTAGAAGTGTGTGAAAAGAGAACATAAAAAGATTTTGTTGTGGTAACAAATAGACAAAGTGAAAGTGAAGTGAAATATGAAAGGTGATTAGTGGAACAAAGCAAGGTCTATATGCAACACACATTGTATGAATGTAACTTATATCAATGCATGTTGTACGACTTCATCATATTTGCCAACTTCATTGGCTCCCCACAAAATGTACAGAAGCAGAGCCATTTTACAAACTTATGTCTAAGAAGGCATTTTTACAGCTTTTTGGCAGATTCAGATGACAAAGCACTAAATTGTATTGTATTATATTGTAACTTAAGATTACAGATGGAATGTACCATGCTAATTGGTATATATTGCTGTGATAGGCCAGAGCTTCTCTGTGGGTCCTTCCATGATAAAACTGGACTGCAACAAAATGCATAGCGTGCCGATTTAAAATTTGATTGCACCACTAATAACCCCTAGTAACTAACAATTATGGGCAAGAATACTTGGTAATGGAGAATGTTAATTGTAAGTTTAACTCCCTCATGTAAATTGTGTTCATTCTATGGTTGCAGGTTATGTTTATCATTTTTTGTGAGTTTTATTTTCTTCATGATTCATGTTATAAAGTGTAAATTTGGACTAGAAATCTCTGTATATCCTGGGAGGTGAATTTCTTTGCTTTAATACTTGCTTATTGTGGTACCAGGAAGAACTAAGTTTTAGAGTTTGAGAGAATTAACAAAGCCAGATGCAATAGACCAATGTAAACATCATGTACATTGTCGTATTGTCATTTCAAAGCATTGCTAATTAAGTATTACAAAAGACATTAGATATCTATGTTAAATCTCCATATTTCTAGCACATTTGATAAGTATTGTGTGTTTCTTTAATCTAAAAGACTTGATATAAAACTATTTAATTATATTTGAAGATTCCAAGATATTAAATATTTAACAATACACAGTTACAAACTCTGACTTTGTTTTATGTTTGCTATACTATTTGATAAGTTGTTTACAGAATGTGTTTTATTATGTTGCATATTGCACTGATTGCTTTGAGCATGAATGCAAAATTTTCAACTTTAGATTCAACATGGCAGCATTTATGGTTACAAATAGAAAACCCTAATTTAGTAAAAATTAGGGACAAAAGATCTATATTATTTGGTGGGATTTTCTGAAATAACCATAAACAAACCTTGAAAATTAATAATGGAAGGAAATCCACAATATGGCATAGGTAATAAAATTGGCATATTGGAAAACATGGCCTACACAAGAGATGTGATTCATTTTCTGTTGCTATCTTTCACACAAATATAGCATTTATAGTGTCAGTATGCAGGTAGCTATTCACTCTAGTTTGTGAACTGACAATTTCCACCCAGTACAAAGCAACACAGTTTTTTTTTAGGTTAAGGCTCTACTTTTGCCTGTTGCATGTCCAGTGTCCTGCAACAGTAATTTCAGTTCTAAGTGACTCATTCAAAACTATTCATAAACAGACATGAAATCATTAATTCTGATCCTAAAATGTTTACAGCCTCTACCTTCCCTTGCACAAGCTTCATCATTATCTGAATTACTGGAACTTCTCCTGAATAGCATTTTATGTAGCTTACAGGGAGAAGGAACATGAAAAATCAAAAAGAACATGAATAATAAGGAACAATATACATAAATAGGAAATTACTTTTAAACAGGCTTATTTTCAAGCATCACAAACTGAAGAACTGTACTTGTTAAAAATGTCTAATTTTTGCAAAACAAAATATTTGTTTGTTCTATAAAACTTAATGTGTAAATATTTAAGCTTGTTTGCAAAGTTCTAGTGTACAAACTTAATTGTGAAACTAAAATAGCATTTCCATTTATTTTATGTGGAAGTTTTGTAATGTACTACACTGAATATTGTACAGATTCTAAATTTCATGTCATTGTAAAATTATTATGCTTTGCTGGACGAGGGGAGGGTTTATGGGTTTCAATTTCAGGAAGTTTGCAAGTATTATTATTATTATTATTATTGTTATTATTATTATTATTATTATTGCTATTATTATTGTTGTTATTATTATTTATAATATTTATTTATTTCTGTCAATACAGAATTTTAAAAGGATATCTTAAAATTGTGTGTGTTATGGAGAAGCTGTGAATTTAGATAACATACAGGGGGGGCTGGACCCAAAAATAACTGGAACCGAACTGTTGCACACATACTTTGTAGTTATGAGCTGTGCTACTAGGTGGTGTTAGTTTGGGGATCTCCTGCATCCGTTAGTAAGCTGGTATTAGTCTGAGTTCGTGGTTTAAGGGAACATGGTACTCAATATGACCAAAATTTATATTTTTAGGTTTTGGTATTAAAAAATTTTCGTGTGTTTCTAGTTTAAGAAAATATATACTATTATAGTGTTTCGGTCATTTTAAGGTATTTAAATAACGTTTTAAACATGGAGCGCATCCCTTTAACTCAGTAAGTGCCACACCCCTTTTTGATTCTGAAGTCTCTTTGCTTTCTAAGATGATAAAATCATGGGGTAAATTTTGTTTTGCTATCACTGGCTACACTGTAGTCTCATGATGCTTCTTTGCTTTTCTCTAATGTAGTAAACAAAACTTGTTTTGAGTTATTTTTCATTTTTATAAGTGCAATTTACTTTTGTTTTGGTTTCTCACGAGTTAGTTACAATGCCAAGACCTCGTAAATTATTTAGAAAGCAAAAATTCCATGGGCATCAATTTACAAATGATAAATGTGATGAAAGTTCATGGGCTTCTATAAAACCATGTGCTTCTAATGAAGAAAGTGTGGTTAGTTCTTCAAAGAAGTTATCCTAGCAGCAGGAAAGTGAAACCTTTCAAGTGTAAATATTTGTGTAAATAATGATAGTAATGTTGTGTTAAGTGTAAATATACTATCTAATTTTATTAATAAGAATACTCTGTGTAAATACTGCAAGTCTTACTTGCTGAAAGTGAAAAATAGTCCAGGAAAAATGATACAAATGATTAATGTGACTTAGAATACTGTTGTCATTTTTCAAACTAAATTTTCTCAAGGTTATTTTTTTAACTTAAGGTCCAGTTTTCTCAAAAACTACATACGATAGAAAGCTGAAATTTTGCATACATGTATTATACTAATCATGAATTTTTGCTGCTATTTTTAAAAATGTTATGAAAATTAAAGATTTTAGAGGCATAAAAGTGTGAAAAAAAAAGGTAAAATTTTAAAATAAAAAAAAATTGAGATAGTAATAATTTTTTATCTTCACTGAACTGCTAAACATAACTAATTGAAAGTGGTGGCAAATGTAGATAAATATAATTGCAACATGCTTGAAAATTTGTGGCTTTATTTGGCAAAAAGTTTCTGAGAAAAATGTTCCTAAATTTACGCATGTTTTTAACAAAATTTTCATGTATTTCTTTCAAGTTTAATATTTTTTATAAAATCAGCTAATTAAGTTAGGAGCATTAATATGTTAGCAAAACACTTCCCTGTATTTTCTGCATATGCTGTAAAAATTTGTTAGTTTGTTGCTCAGAGAACCATAGAGTACCCTTAAGGAAAAACTGCAGCCAAGACCATTGGGATGCTTCGGCCAGCCTTTAATAATGATGTTTTGGGGAAAACACAGGTCTTTGAGTGGTTTGCCCATTTGAAATCTGGCAACATGTCAACTGAAGACATGCTATGCTCTGGGCGTCCGTTGACAGGAAGAAATTATGAAAACATTGTGAAAATCAAATGTGCAATTGATCAAGATCGTTGAAGGACCAATGACTAAGTTTCTGAGGAAACGAACAATCAAGGTCCAGCAAATTTTAACTGAAGATTTGCACATGAGACGGGTGTCTAAAATTTGTTACTCGCTTGCTCACAGCTGACCAAAGAGACAACCGTGTGAATGTTTGCTGTGACTTGAAGAGCAAAGTGCAGAACAATCCAAATTTTCTTAAAAGAATTGTGACTAGGGATGCTTGTTAGTGCAGATTTTCCGAATAGAAAACAAAATTTCACACAGACTCTTTGTTCCTTGTGGTGGACATCTCATTAATCGCCAAAGGTTTCAAACAACAAAGCACCACAAACAAACCACTTAACTCAGACTAATGCCAGTTTACTAATGGATGCAGGCAACCCCAAACTAACACCTAGCAGCCCAACTCGTAACTACAAAATATGTGTGTGCAATAGTTAGGTTCTGGTTATTTTTGGGTGCCCCCTTGTATGCCTTCTGAGCTAATCGTAATATCATCGAAATTAAAAAATTTATATTTCTACGGTATTAAGATTTGCTCAGTTAGAAGGCACATTAGAGGATAGCTTTTGGAAGTTGTATCACTTGTGTTGGCTCCAGTATTTTTACTTTACTACGTATAGTAAAGTAGAGGAAGTATTGTATTCCAACCAAAAATTCGATGTCGAGATTTCACCGGGAATGTATGTTTTGAGGCCCCCTGGATTAAAAAAGAATCATATTTAGAAAAAGGTTGTGTGGGTGTGTGTGTGTGTTGGGGGGGGGGGGGGGGGGTGTGCGTCTGTGTGCGTGTCTGTCAGTCTGTAGAGAGCATAACTCAAAAAGAAGAGTTGCTTAAAAACCAAAGTTGGTGTTTGAGTTTGTCGTTCAAGGATGTGACACGAAGATTTTGAAGAAAATTGCTCTACCTTAAACTACCTTTATATGGCAAACTTTTTGAAAATGTTGACTTTCTTGAAAATGGTTCTAATGATTTTGGTTAAAATGACATGTTTGAGATATTTTTGTGATAAATTAAATGTATATCTTGAATTTTCTGGCTATAGCCCATGAAGTCCTATTTACTCTGGTGACTTTTGCATAGCTGGTAAACCGTATGAGATAGACAAAAGTTTACTATACAAAAAATGTAGACCTTGCTAAAACACACAATTTATGTTGGAATATATTTTTTTTTGTAGAGTGAACCATTTTGGAGATATTTCAGGTTATTTGTGTGAGTTTTGGAGAACTTATACTTCTGTCAAATGGAACATTGTTATTCATTTTTTTTATATGTTAACCACACAAAGAGAACAAAATTTACTTTCCATATTTACTTTGTACCTACAAGGAAATGAGCAATAAGATAATTTCTGCAAATGTTTATCTCAACTAACATGAAAAAGATATAGGAATAAGAGTTTGTAAGAATAGTTAGTACAAGAGAAGAGAAAGTCATGTGAGTGCAACAAATCGATTTTTAGGTAAGCTACATGCATCTTGTTATGTTTGTACTCATAGGTGCTTTCAAAATTAGTGGTTTATGCATGATTCAAAAAGTTTAAACAGTTGAAAACAGAGAGAGGTAGAACTGGAACTTAAAAATTCAATGCCACAACTGGGATTTGAACCACAGACCTTCCGCTTACCAGGCGGCTGCTCTAACCATTGAGCTATTGTCACAAACTGCCAGAATGGCATTAAATTCTCAAACCAGTTCGTATTTCTCCTGGTAAACCACAAAGGCAGTCTCACATCAGAGACAAATTACCCCAATGGTGACTTACTATTGTAAGTACTTTATGTCCCAGGATTAAATAACCTTCAGATGGTAATTATTATTTATTTGTGCCAACAAACTTACTGTTGGTGTTTTTAAACACACAAGCCGCCTGGTAAGTGGAAGGTCTGTGGCTCAAATCCCAGTTGTGGCATTGAATTATTAAGTTCCAGTTCTACCTCTCAAACTTTGCCCACACACGGCTTGTGTAGCCTGCCTTCACAGATTTCAACTACAATGCCAGTTGATCTCCAATGATGTCACTGCAAACATGTTCTATGTTTAAAAAACTGTGTTGCACTCAAATGACTGTCTACTCTAGTACTAACCATTCTTGCAAACTCTCCTCTATTTTCTTCATGTTAGTCAAGATAAACATTTGCAGAAATTATCTTATTGCTCATTTTCTTGTAGGTGCAAGGGGAATGTGGAAATACAGTAGGCTCTGAGCAATAGTCAAAGCTTTTAAAGCTTCAAAAATTACATTCTCTTTGCAGAGCTAAAGTATTGCTAAACTCACACAAATAACTAGGAATACCTCTGAAATGGTTCACTCCACAGAAAAATTCATTTGGATATAAATTGTATGTTTTAAGATCTACATGTTTTGTTTAGTAAGATTTGGTCCATCTCTTACAGTTTACATTTATGCAAAAGTCATCCAGAGCAAACAGGACTACATAGGCTATAGCCAGAAAATTATAAAAATACACATTTCATTTACCTTAAAAATATCTTAAATATACAGCATTTCAATTAAAATTGTTAGAGCCATTTTCAAGAAAATAAACATTTTCCAAAAATGATCCATGTAAAGGGTAGTTTAGGGTAAAGGAGCTTTCTTCAAAATCTTTGTGTTGGATCCTTGAAAGATATTAAACTTAAATACCAACTTTGGTTTTTAACTGACTTTTCGCTTTTGAGTTATGCTGTCCACAGACACCGATAGATCTTTTTCTAGAAATGCTTTTTTGTTTTATTATTCATAGGGACTCAAAACATATTTCCGGTGAAATCTCAATATCGAATTTTTGGGTGGAATACAATACTTCCTCTGTTTACTATACATAGTAGAGAAAGTAAAAAATGTAAATGAAATTTTTTTATTGTAATTGACTCAAAATGACTAAAAGTAGGCTTTTTAATCAAAAACATCTTGAGTGTTGTTTGCTTAGATATAACCTGTGTGTTAACTCACATGGAAATGGAAAACAGCTATACTCTCAGAGTAAGAAAGTATAGACAGAAGAGTGAGAAAAATCATTATCATTCAAGGAGTTGTTGGTTAGCCACTATTTAAAGAAGCTCAGTGAGGCAGTAGAACAGTGATACTTTCTGTGTAACATGAGAAATCAGGTACAGCCACTACTATGCAGAGTCTGGAGAATACTGTGGTATCTGGTGTAATTATTTTTAAAATGTGTGTTGTGAGAGCTTAGTTGCTTAATTAAATGTGGTTGGCCAGAAGATTTCTTATCTCTGATCCCATTTTGGAACTTGGAAGCAGGGACAGTTCCAAGGTGTCACATTTACACATGCAATTATTCTGTAATAGGTGTACTTTCTGCAACCAAAGTATTAATGTTGCATTTGGCTATACAAATACTTGCCCAATCACTTTATTGCAAAGTTGGGCTGGTTTGGAGCTGCTTAGTTGGACCTATGGTTAGTTTTTGGAGCAGTAAATAAGAAAACGTTCAAAACGTCTCTTGATTAACAAGGGTCCCCACTAAATCCAAAAGGGCATTTTTAGAAAGGGGTCTGTGTGTGCATGCAGGCAGACATGTGCATATGCATACATGCACACCAAAAATGAAACATCTTCCAGAGCTGCGATGTAAAACTTTTCAAGAAAATCCCTCCTAACTACACTTTATATTGTTTTTTTTATGTGAAATGGAGTTTCTCAAAATGGCTCTTGTGAATCCATTTCATTTGGAAGGAATTTTGTATAGCTGGTAAACCACAAGAAATAGTAAAAGAAATGTACTGCAAAAGAAAAGAAAAGATCTCTTTAAAGCACACAATTCTTTTTAAATAATTTTTTGTGGCCTCAACCATTTCCGAGATATCTGTTATTGGTAAGTGCTATTGTTAGTCAGTTGTTTCTCACAGTGTTGTGGAAGGAGCATGGAATTTATAGGCCAGCATATAACTTGCAACTTTTAAACATTTTTCCTTTTGTACTTGTAACAAAATGTGTAATGAAACTACTTATACAAACCTGTATCTCAATGAATTGAAGTAGATGGAAGAATAGTTTGTAGACATTAAATAAATGTTAGCGGATAGAGACATTTACTTGACTAACTACGTATTTTCCATAGTGCTCTTAATCTGGGGAAAAAAAGAAAAACATTTTTAATCACAGAAATCACTTAAAACCTAAATAACCCTATTCTTAAAAGTCATTTATTTCTCTGATTCAAATTTTACACTACAAGGAGTCTTTAAAATCATGGAAAGCAGTAAATTTAGTCCTACTACTAAGAAATTTAGTTGAAAATGCACAATAGGATTATTTCACTTGCTATTTTTAGAAAAACTGAATTTTGCAGAATATTTTATCCAATGTTACAAATATGCTCCACCACATTTTGATTAAAAAAATATGTTTTCAGCTGATGATTCTGATGAGGAGGAGGAGGAAGAAGAAGAAGAAGAGGATCGTGCAAAAAATATAATTTCTTTGGAAAATTTGGAACACATGGACTTTAATGGCCGATGTGGCTCTGTCTCGCCTCCTACTCTTGGAGAGGACCTTAATGGACGCCTTAAGTCATATGGAGAAAAACCAAGTGATAGCAGTGATGCAGTTGTTGTAATAGACATAGAGAAAGACCCACTCAGCACAGATAAGTCATCATGTGATGTTACAGAACCTATCGTTATAGAATGAAGTTTAGTATTTATTTTTATAATTTAAAGCAGTTATTCTTTCAAAAATCTTTTTATTAAGATCTACCGAGTACATTACTTTTTATTAAGCTGTAATTTAAAGTGTAATTTTGTTTAGAATGTTTGTATACGATAACAAATTTAATGAAACAGTAATCATAGTGATTTTACATAAAACATGTGTAAGATATAGGTATTTATTATGCACTTTGTGAAGATAAATATTAAATATGGTCAGACAAAGTACTTTTCCCATGCTATTAATGCATGTTGCAGAACACCGTGCTGCAGATTTAATCATATGCAAAGCAACATGATGATCATTCCATATGCATCTTTTCCAGTTAGAATATTGTCTTTTGACTTATTGTTTTGTTTAGAAGCACACAAGCTCCCCTGTTCTTTGCAAGAATATGACCTTAGGTTGTTTTATTTATGCCTGTCTTTTATTTTAGTATACATCAATGCTAATTATTTTCCAGTTACCAACCATAGTCCCCAAAGACAAACTAAAGAAATCCAATATAACACCATTTTCCTGTACTTAATTTATTAAACTTAGGAGGGTTTCAGAAAGTGTTTACAGTGTTTTAAATATTTCTTCCAAGCTCCAAAAACAAGAACATAATGGTCCATAATGGTCCAAGGTTTTTGTGACTGTTAAGAAGAACCTTAAGTTTTGAATTTTCTGTATGCTACTGCCAATTTATTTGAAGGAATATTTATTTCATTTTATGTTACGAGATAAGTTTTAGGTAAATCGTCATTCTAATAAAATTCTTTTAATATGTTATAAAACATATATAACAGAGAACATAAACATTTAATTTTAATATAAAATCTAAAATTCATTGCAAGTGGTTGTATAAATTGAGATGAAAATGATAATGCTATGATGGATGTGGTTTCTAATTTTGGTCTTAGGTCCAAACATATATTTAGTGCATATAGTGTTTGTTCCCTTCCATCTTTTAAAGCTGTTTTAAATAATTGGAAACAGAAGATAATGATGGTGTGAATATGTTTAAGGTGTATTAAGAGGTCAGTAACTTAAAAATTGAATGGATGTAATAGATTTTTATTTTTATTTATTTTTTAATTGTTCCATTTATGCCCTGTCTTTTAATGCGAATGGCTATATAAGCGGCCTCTCCTGTATTGTGCCATTAACTCACTATATAGTTAACAGTAGATTTTGGATCTTTGGGGTTTGGTACATTAAATTTGCACATATATTCACACTCGTTCATATTTCCAGACTCTGGAGAGGATGGGGAATAATCTTGGCTAGAGAAAGATTCCCAGTCCCCAGCCGGGAATCAAACCCAGGACCCCTTGCACAGCAGGCAGGTGCTCTACCAACTGAGGCTTTGAATTTGTGCAGAAAAATATGTGGATTGGACAGAGTAGGGAGGGAAGGGAATGCACGAAGAATTCTCTGCAGCCTTGTAAGGCAAACCACAAATTAGCAAGGAAATCTTGCAATTTCTTTTTGAACCTTATTCCAAAGGAAATATAACTGCTGTTGTTGTTAATCACTTAACTTCCTAATACAAAATTAACCACTGTGACCTTGATGTGGGGCCCAAATAACCACATTGCTGAAGGGCCCTTAGACACGACACTCACTCACTGTGACCTTGATGTGATCTTCAGATTTCCCATATGCATCTCTTTCCACTCAATCTAAATGCACAAATTTGAAGCTTATTTGTTTCTGCTTGCTATTTAGAAAATACATATCCAGAATGCAAGACAAGCTGTGTTTGTAGCATGAATATTAATACATTGTCATGTATTCGGAGAAATACGGTTGTAATGTATTTGGTTTCACCTCCTTGTTGCTATAAGGACCATTGCAAATACAGAGCTGCACCCTTATAAGGACTAGGGAGAACATTTATTTATTTTAGTCATCATGGGAGAAGAAATTATTGTATAAATAGACATGACAGCTTGTAGTTCATGATTCATGGAAGAAAACAAAATTATGCAATATTTCAATTCCATTGACAAGCATTTAAATACAGTTTACCACAGCAGAGAAAGTCTCCAGGGAATGAGGTGCAGGGGGAAATTGCTGATTAGACATGCCTGACCGTCCTTGTTTATGACACTAGGGCAGTTTTTTTGTATAGCTTTACTCCTTTTTAGTATCCTTTCTCTGTCACATACACTACCAGGGACTTTCTTTCCGTTGGCAAACAGTACTATTTAAACTGTTAGGTGAAATGTACATTGTAGTATGCTGATAAATTTAAAAGAATCTGAAAACTAACTGTTCTTACCTTCACTTATACTTCTGTGTGTATTAACTTGTTTTTCTGTCAAACAAAATCCTGAGATTTCCTCAATTTAACTTTCCACTATTTGAAAGATATGACAGATGTTATCTAATTTTTCCTTTAAAGTGAAAACCTAACATATTCTCAGTCCAATCAGATATTTTGGTAACATGAATCAATAGTTTTAGCCATTGCTCATTATTTAATTAAGAGACTTGGCTCTTTACTTTGTTCTGCAAACATTTTTTCTAAGTTCTGACATCAGTTGCAATATTGCATGATATAATAATAATGATGATGATAATTGATGATAATAATGATAATAATAATAATGATGATTAGAGCCCGGATTTTTATGTGATATCAAGGTGCGAAATATGTACATATTTGTGTAAGATATGTAATGAAATATGTAATATCAACAAAATATGTAAAATTATGTAATAATCTAAATGCTAAGATTACCACCTCAAATCTAAATGCAGACAGCAAATTACCCAGAATTTTGTAATTTGATGGTCTGTAAGTACATAAATTAATTACAATGAGTTAAAATTTTACTAAATATAGAATTAGTTATAGGGAAAACGTTTTCTTTTATGCAGAATTTACCTAAAATTTATTTTCAAGTAGGTAATCACGAAATAAAAAATACGTGTTTTGGATTATGTTTATTAAATTACTCATTTCACATAATTATTTTACTTAAATTTTAGACGGTAAAGCAATGTTGAAATTCTGAACCAATTTATCAATGAGTGAAACAATCAGTTCAAAATAATTAAATGTTATAATGTGGATGCATTTTCAGTTTTCTATCTCGTGACATACAATGAACAACCAGGCATTTTCATTTTGAGTATTGTGCTTCTTTCAACGTACAGTGAATAACCATATGCTTTTCCATATTTTCAGGGGTCATTGTTTGTCTCCTATCGGATAAAATGTTCTTATAAGCAGAGAAACTTCTCTCCACGTCACACGAAGTAACAGGAGCATATTTTAGCATAGGAATCTGATTTGCAGAGAAATGTTTTGGTAAATCGACACTGTCACCATTTAGCACTTTAGACACGGACACAAGTGTAGAGTACCCTGGATTCCTGTTTAGCACAGCTTTGAATTTTTCATCTGCCTTCCTTCTTGGAACTACACTAAGCTTCTGTGATGCACGTTCCATTAAATCCATAGATTCGTGCAGAAGGGAAGCTGATGTTTCCAACTGCTTGATGGTGCTAGGCAACCAGCCGAAGTTACTTTTGATGTAAGCACAGGAGCTTGCCACTTTCGGATCTTTAAAGATGTACTGATATTCTTTCGGATCTTTAAAGATATACTGAGATTCAAGGATGGAAACAGCTACTTCTGAAGCGAACATGTTCACCACTGACTGGACTCCTCCAAAATGTTCATAATAGAAGTTCACAGCTTCTAACAGCTTCTAACCACGTACCTCATCTTGTAAGTACTGGCTCAGGAGGCAAAGAGACATGTTGGAGATGATTTTTATAGCACTGGATTCTGTGCAGTGCTTCACAAAGACCTTTTTTGTTGCTGATATAAATTTATTCACTAAGGGAAAATTACTTTTTACTACTTCAGCAACACGTTGCAATGCATGGGCCAAACAGGTACATTTGGGTAGAAAACATGAAGGGCAGTAGCAGCTTTAATCATGTAATACGCTGCGGCATCTGAATACATAATTAAAACCTTGTCCTCATGTACACCCTCTGGCCATAGAATCTTCATACCATCATTTACGAATCTTGCAATTGTAGAATGATTTGTATGTTCTAACACCTTACAACAGATTAGAAATGGCTTTGCTGGACTTTTGGAATCTAGTTTTCCTACTACTAAATTTGCTATGCACCGACCCATGTCATCTGTAGTTTCATTGACTGCAAACCAAATAAAGGAGTCTCCAATTTCATTCTGTGTATGAGCAACTGCTTCTCCGTAACATACATGAAGATACTTTTTGATCAGAGTAGATTCGTCAGGAATAACTTTCTTGCAATATTTTTCTAGAAAGGAACGAAATTGAGGAAATTGAAATTTATGTCACGGAATATTAGCTGCAGCCATTGCACTACACAAGTCTTTAAAAAATCATTTCCGGACAGTTCCTGTTACATTTGTGTCAACAGAACTTGCTTTCTAGAAGACTGTAGGTGTTTGTTGCGTATGTGAAGAGCACTTTTGATATGTTATTCCAATTGAGGTTTCATGAAACAGCCAATTCTTTTACCACATACTTGACAGACTTTTCCGTCGGTTGCAAAGGTGCTATCTAATTTCACCCATGAATTCAACTTGCAGGATAGCAAGGACGCAACTGGTGCCATTTTACTAAGACTTGCAAGAAACTAACTGCAGTATTATCGCCTCGCTATTTTGATGGTTGTCCAGCGACTCACTTTGTTTCCTCGCAGCTATTATATTACAAGATGCCGACTACCGCGAGCATGGTAACAATGGTAACAATCAATTTCTCCAGTCCTTGAAAATGCCCAAAGCGCTACAAGAAACGTGACACTGGAGGTCAACATTGTTGAGCGGCACCTGCTTTGATATAAACGGACAACAATCAGAACGAGGCGGCTATTATCGCATTGTTAATTTAACTTGCATCTTATTTCGCAAATTGATTTTTGTTGCTCTCAGCAAAACTTGTGAAAACAGTAGTTTATAATGTGACTACAGTATTTTTTAAAAAATAATAAAATTGTAATGAAACTCAGAAAATATGTACGTTTTATGTACGATCATTAAAATATGTAGAAAAGTGCAAAATATGTAAAAAAATGTAAAATAAAAATTTGTAAGGGAGTCCCAAATGACGTAATTCGCCAGCATTTTTACCTCTCATTGAAATATTATGCACAATTGAAAATATGCAATTACATAAAAACCGGGTTCTAATGATAATACTAATAATGATAATACTGATAATAATAATAATGATGATGATGATAAATGATAATAATAATTAATGATAATAAATTATAATAAGTAACAGCCCTTTCCAGGCCAAGGCCTACCATTGGCCACTGCATCCCCCACCTCTATCCACCACAGGGGTCATGAGTAATGTAGAAGCAGATAATCCTCCGCCTACGACTCTGTGGCCCATGTCCTAGTTGATTGTCTGCACTACAATCGTGAGCGCCAGTTGTTTGGCCTGGGTTCTACTTTAAAGTCGATCTTAGGCGACGACCCGGTAGCTGTGGATTCAGTTTTACTTTTTACCTTTTACATTTTATCTGCTTACCTTTTTAGATCATTTTACACGTTTTTAACTGTTTTGAGCTTACCTTTTAGACAAGTTTTAAGTTTTAACTGTTTTAGCTTTTGTCTGTTTTAGCTTGCGTTTTAATATTTAACTTTGAGTTTTAAGTGGTGGTGAGTTTTATCCGTTTTTTATCTTTTGACTTGGGGCTCTAATGACCTAGCTGTTGACGGGCCCTTAAACCCTAATCACTCACTCACTCCGCCTACGAGTGCTGTGAAATCTGCTATGATATTGGGGTTGTAGAACAAAGGGTTTCAGAGTGACAGTTGTATGCATAAAACAGATCTTTCTAGGATACCTGAATCAAACAAACCTAAAGAGGGTCTTAAAGGTATTATTGCCTTCTATTTCATTACCTGTACTTGCAAGAACAATTACTATACTGTTAACTGACTGAAATTTTAATACTTCATTCTTTGATCCTGCAGAAGGGAATGAGAAGTTATTAGACTGAATTCTTCCTCATTTGTTATGACATTATTGGATATTTTGGTGTTATTGGGTCACACTGTGGGTTACTTACCACATACATGTATGATCTCATCCCATAGGACCAGTTTGGGCCAAGGTAAAATGAATACTTAAAGAACTGCAACAGCTGACTTATTCGTACAGGAATTCTATGATATAATGCTTGAGGATATGTAATGTAATGTAATTTATCGCGCCAGTTTATCAATTTTACATTGACTTTGGACATGTCAGTTATACATACAGTTATACAATTTTACAAATACAAATTATTTACAAATATAACAAATTTACATATTCATACAGATAACACATTTACAGTTCATTTAAATCATACAAGGCTTTGTCTATTAAATATTTTTTTAGCTTACATTTAAATAGTCTTTTTGAGCTGTAAGACTGAAACAGATTGGCAGTGTTTTTTAAAAATATAGAAAAGGCAGAAGACCGATGGGGAAAAGACAGAGAAAGACAAAGAAAGCTCAAAGTTTTTAAACCTCACACGGCTGATCACCCGTGAAGCTGTAATAAATAATGCGTGCCGTGAAAGCTTTAAATCTTACATACAAAAGACAGAGTAGTTGAAAACATTGTTTACACTTGATAAGCTAAATATACTGCATGAACTGAAAATAACATTTAAATTGTGCTATTTTGAGCGATTTGTTTGCTTTAATCTGGTGTGAACATGCATTCCAAGTTTGGCAACATTATCATAAATGCGATTAGAAGAACTGCTGCTTGTGATATCATTGTTTAACGGGAATTGTTTTCTGATATAGTGGTTGCTGCATTCCTGCTAGGGACCTTCAGCTGGTGAACAAACTGTACTGTGTGTGCACAGACATCAGTAGCAGACTAGTTCTCTTGATGCTAACATTGCTTCTATAATTACCCTAGTGTTTGTTACCATGTTAAGAAAGCTAATATATTGTTATTTGTACTTCATTGGTGGCCACGTTAATCATCCTGAGAATCCACAATGCTGCCGCTATGGTATTTCTTCCTTTCAGTTTTGCATTCGTCAGTGTGAACCACATGACCAAAACTGCCTATTTTATCTCTGTTGATACATTTGTTGTCCATTGAGGATATGCACACCTCACAACAATAGGTGAATCAATCAGCTATTGTTTTGTGACTTATGTTTGTGTCTCCAATTGAGCAATGGATAACAGTTACTTTATATGAAAATGTCCAGGCATAGCTAAGTATAACTAGCAGACTTCCCTTCTTAGAAGTTTGAAAAGTAGTATTATAATCAAGTTCCTTGAACCGTTACCAGAAGAAACAGAAGAGGCATCGCCATCCGCACCATGGCAACCCAGTTATTGTCCAGTTGATAATGGAGGAAAGTTAACCTCTGAAACACGTTCTGGAAAATTATAAATGTAAGTGTTGTTTAATGTTATTGACTCACCTTTTAAATTAAATAACTAGCAATACTTGGGCTGGTGGTGACCTAGATTTCTCAAACCAAGTACCGTGCGCCATGGATTTTGAAAACTATTCATGTTCTTGCCTACATGAAAATCACTCATCTGTGATTCTGTGTCACAATGATGTGAAGGGTGGCACTGCACCCTTGATGTAACATGTGCATTCTTAATTAACTTTCATTATATAGGAGTCATTTGACACAATGCTATGAGATCAACAACATTGACAAATCTGGGCTTAGCAGTGAAACACAGACTACACTTACAAAGCTTCTTTACTGAATGGCAGGGACTGGACAAGATTTTCATGTCCAAATAAACAGTAAAAGTAGTTTGCTTCTAACAATTAATTTCATATATCTGGTATATTGTTGCAGAGCACTGCTATTCCTGAGCAACTTCAGCAGGTTCCATCAGCACTTGTTTAAACCTGTCCAATGTGGGACTTAGAAAAAGTTTAGTGAGATGTAAAGCCAAGAATATCCAAAGGCTTTTCATTGGTTAATTTTTTATGCATAACTGGTCTTTGCCAGGCAGTCACATTGAAGTTCCTGCTAATTCACTAAGACAGAAAGTCTGCAAGAGTTACCTAGGCACGTGACAGCTACATGATTTACTCATCTGCAAATAAGACAAGGCCTTTCTTTTTCGCAGGTAAGTGAATCCTGTAGCTGTCAAATGTCTAATTAGCTCTCCGACTTTACATAGAGAGTCACCTTAAACCCACATTAGCACATGTTTCGATGCATTTGCCCACATCAACTGTCAGGGAATTCCAAGAAGACTGTTATGGCTGCAGTTGGGTTTTTGATGAATTTGAAGAGGGGATTGAAACCTTTTTTTGGTTCACATCTGTTGATGTATATTTCTTCCCAAATTTTTAGTTCTTTTGCCTTTTTAACAGGTTTTGATAATTTAATTTGGTCTTGATACCATGGATTTTTTAACAGAGGTGGGCTGTCAATACAGATAGTTTTGTTTTACGTTCATATGAAATGTTTAGGAAACTTCAAGGTGGTATGTTAATTTTTTGAAATGCATCTGCTTTTTTAGTTGTTTTATGTGCTTTTATTTGTTGAATTTCCAAATCTTCTTGTCTACTGTATCTTTGTTGAATGTTTCTTTCTGCAGAACTTAAGGCACTTGGAGGTTTCAATCTCCATTTCAAGTTCAAAGCATCACCAGAAATCTTCAGCCATAATGGGAATTCTGGAAATTCCAGTCAGTCAAGTGTCAGATAGTGCGGGCAAACATGCATGAAACGTGCCCTAAGAAAAGTGGTAAGTGAAGCAAGAAAGAGTGTATAAGTTGACTTCTTATGTAAGTTGTAATGGTGTACATGTGCTTCACCATGTTTGATTCATATTAGCTGTTGACAAGGTATTTACATCTCGTTCCACTTGGGATGTTCCAGTCATTTCATTCACTTTGTTCTTATAGCTTATTGTATTACTTCTCCAATGTAATGGTCAATGAAATTTGCTGTCTTTGCAGATTCATATTATTGTTGCATTATTCTTCACTTATTTGGTATGATAAAAAAGCGTTCAATTAAAAAACCTGCATAAGACTGCCACTGCACATAGGATAACTTGCAGTACCACATATACATTTGATTTTGACTTAAAAATACATACACAGTTACACTAATTAGCAGCATGCATAAAATGTAATGGAAAAGTTGTAAAGTCTGCACATACTTATAGGATAATTGCTCTCTGTTAACTAGACATGTGTGTATCAGTTTACCTGTGTGAGATGCCTCTTGCAGATGCTCTATTATTTGTTTCTCTCCTCAAAACTGCTTTTAAAATTGCTGTTTTTAGAAGACTATTTCATTTGATGCCTCGGTAGCACACCTGCCTGTGGTGTGGAGGACCTGGGTTCGATCCCTGGTACCGGCATGGGGATTTTTCCCCACTGGGAGGTCTGGTACAGAGTACACTCAGCCTTGTTAGGTCCCAGAGGGGCCAATTGAGGAGCTACTTGAGTGAAGAAGTAGTGACCCCAGGTTGTGAAGGCCACATAATTGGCTGGGAGGGCTTGGGGCGCTGACCACATCCCAGCCTCCAATACTGCACTCCACTCATGATGCCTGTAGCCGCCAGAGGTGGGGCTCGCAGAGGCTGGATGGCAAGCTTTGGCCCTTCATGGGCTGTTGCGCTGGAGGGGGGGGGGTCTATTTCATTTCAAGAATTAGTTTACTAATCCAGATTGGTATGATATGTTTCAGACTCGCTAGTAATCGAGCAGTCAAAAGCAATGGTTTACTGAAATGCTTACAAATGTCTTAGAGACTATAAACTTCACTTATCTTAATATAGGCTACAAGCTCTTGAAATTCAATGCAGACTATGTAGTTTAATGATAATTCTATTGCATCAGTGCCACTGAACTGCCACCGATTTGTTTTGGTCATTTAGTCATGAAAGAAATCCAAAGACTAAATTATTAAAACAATTAAACGAACCCATATACTTAATGGTTTGGGAAAATATATTCAATTTGAAAAATAAGGATCTCGTAATGAATTTTGAAATACTACCGATTAATTCTGTTAATAAATTTTTGTTTTCAGCAGTTGGCAACAAATAGAAATATTAAGTAATTTAACATTTGTTATGATAATGACCAGTATAAACAAAGGTGGCTCTTGGCAGAGTTGCCTGTACGAGTTCTAAGATGATATCTGTTTGGTTTGGGGTTGAGTTTAATGGGACTTTCATCTGTAAAAAGAATATGAACTCATTTTAAATGTCCTTCCGGAGTGTCATCAACAAAACCTTCTCTGGTCACTCTTTCACAAAATTTTATACTTAACTGGTTCTTTGTATGCATTTCTAAGCCAATGAATGGACCTCACATAGCATTTAACTGTTGTGACTCCAATTTTCTGCTCATGGTCTTGGAAACCAGCCAAGAAATTCAGTTTCCTGACAACACTTCTTCCAATAAATTTATCTTTACATATCCTGCTGATCCTTCTTTTCGTGTTTGGTATAACTTTAGTTGGGCTACCACTTTTTTCTTTGTCCACATCACCCTTTTCTTTTCAAATCCATTTTCTGACAGTGTTTGTCAACCTTTAGACATTGAGCAATTTCTTTTATAGATACACCTTGTGCACCAAGGACGTGAATTTTTGTGCATAAATATTCTCTTGTAGAAAATAAAAAGAACTGATTTAAGAGACACATAACCATTGATAATTTAAAACTAACAATAGAAAAAAGTATTTCCTGGATCCAAAAGTCCCTTACCCGGGTGAGAAATTATTGGTTTATTTTAATATAAGCTATGACTATGTAAATGAACTGCTATACTACTTGTTTAATAACTCACCCTTAAGCTTCAGAACAACCAAGTTCCCTCAGAGAACACAAGAAAACATCTAGCACATCCAAGTGTCATGCGCACTCTGTTTAAGTAATGGTGGAAATGATATTGCCGTCAGTATATTACACATTGTTATCTCCAGAGAGGAATAATAGTCGTCAAAAGGGGGAAAAATTTGAAGTGAGAAACAAAGCAGAAATAGCTTGGGGATGAGAAACTTTCGCTCCGCTCTGTGAGAGGTTGGAGTGATAGTCAAATCTTTATAGCAAGTTGCTATAAGCTGACTTTGAAATTCTGTACTTTCTGTTTTGACATCACAAGGGACAAAACAATAATGAATTGGCATTTTAAAAAAGTTGTTAAGTATTAGGAAATTCAAACCAAGAGTAATGAATATCTTGGAAACAGTTAATACTACAAAAATAGTATTTGACTTTAAATTGTGTGTTGTAACAATATCTACACCTTTTGTTTGGTATGTTTTTCTGTATTTTGTATGGTTTTCGAGTTATACAAAGTTCAGTAAAATAAAGGAACCTTCAAGGTTGTTGGAAGAAAATTCAATGTATACATTTTATTCTTGCAAATATCTTAAATATATGGCACTTTTATCAAAACTATTGGAAATTTTTTTGAGAAAATCAAAAATACTGTAAAATGATCCATGTAAAGGGTAGAGTGAAGTGGGGGATTTTCTTGAAAGTGTCAGGCTTTGGAAGGTGCTGAACCTAAACACAAAGTTAAGTTTAAAATAGGAAATTTGAGTTGATTAATAACACTAAACAACACTCACTTTTAAAATTTCCTGGTACATGTTTCAAAGGCTAACTTTCCTCCATTAACAACCAGACATCAACTGAACTGTAGAGGTTGGTTCACAGTGCTGGTATCTCATGTAGAACCAGCCTCTACAGTTCAGTCGATGTCTGGTTGATAACTGAGGAAAACTAGCCTCTGAAACCTGTACTGGGAAATTTAAAAATGAGTGTTGTTTAGTGTTGTTAATCGACTAAAATTTCCTATTTTAATGTGATTCCAACAGCACTGTCATCAACTTCCAGTATTTATTATTACAAAGTTAAGTATTTATCTCATTTTTCAGAGTAATGCAGCTCCTATACTCTCTCTTTCCCCTTCTTACACAGATCTTTTTCTAAAAATGCTTGTTTTGGGTTCAGCGTGATATCAAAACATATATTTCAATTGGAATCTTGATATAGAATATTTGGGTGGAATACAATACTTCCTCTACTTAATTAGGTAAATTGTAGAGAAAATAATAAATTAAACAAGAGCTACTAAATATACAAATCAGTCATTGTTTCACTGTTACTGTTTATTGTTGGCTAAACTTCTATTTGGAAGTAAGTTTAAGTATTGCATTTCATCACATAATGGTCGCACCTTGATTTATAGACAAGCAATCAGGACTTAAGCATTTCACTGCATAATTGTTGCATATTCCTGGTATTCACTATCAAGGAATATAGAAAAATAACGTGCTTCTACTGCAACCTGTTAGGTTCATGGGAGAGAGTACAGAGTATGCAGTGTATTGTAATACAGTCGTCATTGTTGATGCCATCAGTTTGCCAACTGCCAAGATGGTGGCAAGTCCATCAATGAATCTGATTTGCCAACTGTTTGCCAACTGCCAAGATGGTGGCAAGTCCATCAATGAATCTGATTGGTTCAAGTACCTAAAGAGTGGGAACTAACAGAAGCACTAAGTGATAGTAAATGAAGTGCAAGGGATATGAACCATTTGGTTAGTACATGCCAAGTCAATAACCATCTTATTCTTCAATTGTGTTTGCCGTTTGTTTCTGTAGTTACTCTTAACGAGTGCTTATGTATACTAAATGTTAACAGATATCTGTCACAGTAACTTTCACTTATTATTTACCTATTTTAAGTTTTTTCCAGGCCTAATTGCAGACTTGTTCAGGAGTCTGATAATATTTACTCCATTTAAAAAGTACATGGAATTCAACAGTATTGTAAGTACTTTTGTAAATAACAGATGAGCTTAATTCAATAAATCAAGGTCAAATTTTCAATTTTTTTTTCTTCTTTTTTTATTTGCTGGAGTAGTGTTTGCATTGCAATGTCATCTCACTTTTGTTTCTTTCCTTCATCTCTCCTTCCTTTTCAACTATGAATAGTGTAACATGGTGCTTCCATAGGCTCAGACTGGTCCTTACTTCTGTTAGCACCATTACAATAGTCACTGAAAGTTAACACAGCCAGTCTTAAATAATTTATTCTTCATATAATGGCCACACTGTGTATTTTTAATTTATGAGGAAGCATTAAAAAGTGTGACTACTGTGCAATGAAATACAATATGTTTGTGGAGCAGTGTTAATAAATGCAACTTGCACACTGAGTACCCAAGATAAATCAACATCTGGCATTACTTGTGAATATTTTGTGAAAGAAGACAGAAACTGAAGAACTAAACTTCATTAAGTCTCTTCTGTGAAAATGATGTAGATTACTGCAGATGTTTCATTTGGATTATATGGTACTGGTAGGTTGGTTATAATTGAAGTGAATATGAATGAACATATTTATTGTATGTACTCCAGTTTGCAGTTGAATACATTTATATATAAATTGCTACTTTGGTATTGTACATGCTAGGTAATTCTTTTGTGTTGCACAAGCAGGCCCTCAGCACTGCTGTGCAACATTTACTTCCCTTTGCTAGATCCTCCTTGACTTCCCTCATCTATTGTCTTTTATTTCTCTCTCTCTGCTTATTTAATAACTTTTTCAATACAACTAAATTATCTCCCCATATTATTCCACTTCTTGTCCCAGATTTGTAACCATACAGACTTTTAATACATCTCCTTTCTTTGTCAAGCACCTGTGCCAAATGTAATGCATGTTTTTCCACACTAGCCGTGTGTAGGATGTAATTGCAAAAGGTAGAGTGAGACTGGAAAATTGAATGCCATGACTGGGATTTGAACCACGGATCTACCGGTTACCGTCTGGCTGCGCTAACAACTAAGCTATCATGGCCAACGTGCCGATGTGACATTAAATTCTCCAACTCACTCACATTATTCCCAGTAAACCACACAAGGAGATCCCAATTTTACTTTGAGCTAACATACCTTCATGGCGACTTACAGTGCTATACTTATGTCCCAGGCTTCTAGTATAACCAACTATAAGGTTTCTACACAGAGCTATTGTGGAGAAACATTAATTATATTAATTTATCTTATAGTTATACTAGAAGCCTGGGACATAAGTATAGCACTGTAAGTCGCCATGAAGGTATGTTATCTCAAAGTAAAATTGGGATCTCCTTGTGTGGTTTACTGGGAATAATGTGAGTGAGTTGGAGAATTTAATGTCATCGGCATGTTGGCCATGATAGCTTAGTAGTCAGAGCAGCCGGACGGTAACCAGTAGATCCGTGGTTCAAATGCCGGTCATGGCATTCAATTTTTCAGTCTCACTCTACTCTTTCCACCTGTACCAAAATTTCACCATTCTGACACTATACCTTTCCTACTCATGTTTCCTAATTCTAATAAATGACTTCGTCCAGGGCTGATTGCAGTGGTTCTAATAGTTATTTGCAAAAGAACCTGTAATTCTGTTCCACCTCATTTGTTAATTCTGATTCTTCCCATATTTCCACTCAGTACAATAATCTTGATTCCACTATAGCTGCAATTATTTTAAAAGTGAATATATTCAGGAAAATTTAAAGCTGCCTTAACTTATCACTTCAAAACGAATATAATATAACATAACATAAAAAGTTTATTAAGGAAACCTTATTTTAATGATTTATCATAGGTATCTAATATTGTGCACAAACAAAAACCGGAAATGGGTGTCTATTTATATAAGATTAAACTAAAACAAACGAGTGGAAACACTCTAAAATGTGTTAGTTTCTAAAAAGTACTAGGTCTCTTGAAATTACCTTTGATATAGCATTTTATGGAAAAAGTGAACATTTAATCCATTTCATGCTGTTAATGGTAAAAAATCTGATGTGTTGCACTCTCATGACTTTCTCTACTCTTGTACTAACCATTCTTACAATCTCATATTCCTACATCTTCTACGTGTTAGTTGAGTTAAACGCATCTAGAAATTATCTTATTGCCTATTTCTGTGTAGGTGCAAGGGGAATATGGGAATACAGCAGCCTTTGAGCGATAGTCAAATCTTCTAAAGCTTTCAAATGCATGGTTAACATATAAACAGATGAATAGTAATGTTCCATTTGACAGAAGTATAAGTTGTCCAAAAGTTACACAAATAACAAGGAATATCTCTGAAATGGTTCACTCTACAAAAAAATTTATTGAGACATAAATTGTGTATTTTAGCAAGATGTACGTTTTTTGTATAGTAAGATTTTGTCTATCTCTTATGGTTTATGAGTTATTCAAAAGTCATCCAGAGTAAACAGAACTACATAGGCTATAGCCAAGCCAGAAAATTCAAAATATACATTTTGTCATCAAAATACCTTAAACATATGTCATTTTAATCAAAATCAGTAGAGCCATTTTCAAGAAAGTCAAAATTTTCCATGTGAAGGGTAGTATAGGGTGGGGTTATTCTCTTGAAAATCTTCATGTCGCATCCTTGAAAGATATTAAACTT
The DNA here is from genome assembly GCA_030765045.1 of Tenodera sinensis. Classification (NCBI taxonomy): domain Eukaryota; kingdom Metazoa; phylum Arthropoda; class Insecta; order Mantodea; family Mantidae; genus Tenodera; species Tenodera sinensis. The sequence continues at coordinate 18,183,317 of CM060970.1, forward strand.
AAATACCAACTTTGGTTTTTAACCGACTTTCCATTTTTGAGTTATGCTCTCCACAGACTGACAGACACACGCATGCACACACGCACACCTTTTTCTGAAAATGCTTTTTTTGGATTCAGGTGGTCTCAAAGCATATATTTCCGGTGAAATCTCAACATCAAATTTTTGGGTGAAATACATTACTTCCCCTACTTATCAGTAGAGAAAGTAAAAAGTATATGTTATAATATCTCAGCCACAGTCACCTGGGTGAACAGACATCCATATTTATCCTGGAAAGATTACCTTTTATTAAGCAATATCAAAATGTGCATAAATAATTCAGTTTTACCTAAATAATATCAAGCAGGGCAACGAGTATTTCCACAGGTGCTTGTATACACCTATAAGTCCATGTCAAACTTGCCACTTTCACACACCACTCATAGTTTGTTAGAATTATGGTTCTGTACGGCATAAAGTTGGATTGTACAACAGGTTTGATCTTAGTTTTAGAATCATTTGGAAACTGAGACTGAACTGACCTACAGTTGACAAAAATGTCAGTCACGAAAAGTTTAGCGCTCATTATTAAATAATTGTTTCACTTTTTAAGGTTTTTATATTCCCTATCACAACTGCCAATGTATTCTCTGTCATCATATGTCGTTAAAATAACATTTTTACACCTATATTGACCATTAGACAGACATTTTAAGAAGAAAATGTAGTGTAAATGTCAGTCACACGCGGAATTGCTCTATACATCCTAGAAATGTGCGCTCAAGTGGGATCTGAAATAGGCCTGCAGTTAATGTTGAAAGCATAACCTTATTACTGGTTTTATGGTTCTTTAATCTTTTTCTTTGAGACTTCCATTGTAGATATATGCTGGAACTTCTTTAGAGATGTCAGGCAAGACTTAGTGATAGTCTAATCAAATATTGTTATGCATAATATGTTAGGTTCTGCAGTTATTCCTCATCTGGTTAGGAAACCTAGACAAGAGTTTGTGTTGTTTCGCTTCTGTGTGAAATGGTTTGCTTTGCAGAAATGGGAGATCAGTCATTGTTGATCCATAATTTTCAACTACCTATTCTGGGCTCCAAAGTTGGTTTGGTTGCAATAAAAATTGCAGCATAGCTGCAAACACATTGGATAGCAGCAAAAGTGCAACAAATGACATGCTAGTAATGGCTCTAGAATGGCATTCTAATGTTCAAAACAACTTTATTTTTGAAAATTAAATGTTCTCCTTTAGAAATTCAGAGCAGGCCATTGGGCATTAAGATAAACAGTTGGTGATTAATCTTCTCAACAATCAGAAATTGGTTCCTGCAATTTGAGGCAAGAGATGTGAAATTCAGCAACAGTAGTTGACTTTTGCATTGTTGCAGCACTTCTACAGAAGTCAGTGTGGGAACCATTAGAACAGTACTATAGACAGCTTAAAAAGAAGTTCCTTTGCATGCCTGCATTAGAACATCCATATTCTCCAGTTACACTGTCCTGTGATTTGGACTGGAAGATGGAAACCTTGCACATTACGGTAAGACAATGACTGTTTTCTTTTATCTCTCCCCCTCTCTCTCTTCCGATTGTATTTTACATACTTTTTAATGACATAGCTGTTGACATTTTATATATTAAGACTCGTAGATAGTTTGTTGATAAATTTGAAATTTGGTTATTATTGATTAAGAATTAAGTGTAGTGTGGAGAGCCTCCTTAGGTAAGCTCAGATTTATAGGTAAGAAGAGTTTGAGTAGAGTAGCTACAATGAATGAATTTAATGAGTACTAGAGCATATACATCTTGGGCTGCCCATGAACTTTAGCTCCCTTACTCTTCTGTCATTGGACAGCCCTTTGAGGTTCTCTACCTTTGACGTGTGCTATTTACTATTTATCTACAATTTATTTTCTGTTTTCAAACCTGTCTTTTTCTTTGAGTAGCTACAAAACAAGAATGAACATGGGCCTAGCCAATACAGTGATGTTGCTCTCTTGGCATTGCTAGTTACCCTGTGAACATGCAACAAGGATGGAAGACTTGACTGCCTTTGTCACACCAAAACTGCCTTGCATGTTAAACTGGCAATGCCAAGAGAGCAACATCACTGTATTGGCTAAGCCCATGTTCATTCTTGTTTTGTGGCTACTATAACATTTCTTGATACATTTCAAGTTTTATGAACTCGGTACTAAAGTAAAGGTGACCTTTAAATCAAATCTCCCAAAACATAGTGATTTTTAGTATTCTTTCTTCATAAAACAAATACCTGCAGCTTTGGTTGTAATGTTTATAAACTTTAATTGTTTACATCTCCCTTCTCAGCCCTATTTTTATTGCACTGTTTATTAGAATATCTTTACATTTGCATGCCCTTCATATTCATTCTTTCAAAAACTTTCTTACAAAAGCATATTTTTCTAGTCACATCACGTTAATCAAGATGTCTGTGGTGCCCTATTTAGAAGAGTCTTTGAACACTACCAAAAATAAATAAATAAAATAAAAATAATAATCAAGATAAACATTTGAAGAAATAGTTTCATTACTCATTTTGTTGTAGGCACAAGTGGGATACATTAGGATGATGCAATATCAAATTTTGAAGAAGCACCTTGCTATGTGTAGGCTTTGACATTCCACTTTTGCATGATCACAAGAAACAAATGAATGTCAACTTAAATCGTAATGAAAAAACACCAGTGTTTGAAAATTCAAACCAATAACAATGGATATCTAGAAATAGTAATAGCATCTACTAAGAGATGTAGATCAGTAGATGCAGGTCTACTGATCCCAAGGTCGTGGTGCTCAGGTTTTAGTATGTTTGACAGTTTGTAAGTGTGCTTGAAAGCAGCAGCCCCATATCAGTAGATTTACTGGCATGTAAAAAATCTGTGGGATGAAATTCCATCACATCAGAAGTGTGCAATGTCCTACTGTATTAGGAGTCCTTTGGTATTCGTATCTTCACCACAAAGGAGCAATTTAAGCTTAGGCAACTAATTATATTGGAATTATTCCAGTCTTCCCAGAAAAGTTGGACACCCACAATCAGATCGACTTTCATCTTCTCTTTTTCAGAATGTATCGTGTATAAATCTAACGAATTATTAACTAATTTCCATTTTGTTACACATGACATGAATTTAGCTATAAAATGAGTTATCTACGAGACATGAGTTGTAGTTTTTGGTCACTGGTTATGAGGTTTTAGTATAATTGGAGTATGACCCGCGTTTCCACCCCAATATTTTACACGGAACTCAATTCGATATCTTTCCTAACTGAATGGGATTTGGAATTCGATTCCATCTAATACTCGTTTAAGTGCAGTGTAGACCAGAGCAACATCGTATTGGAATGTGTAATATTACTGTTGCTCACAATTTGGAACTGTTTCCATATGATTATCGGAGCTTCTTCCTGGCGAAACATGCCGGAGTCCGTTTTGGAATTTCTTTCTAGCCTTTTAGAATAAAATAAATATTATTTGAGATGTTAAAATATTTCATGCTCCAGCATGCCCAAATGTAATTATACGTCTGGTAGCTGCAGTGCACTTTCATGGACCCCATTAAAGATTAAAGTGTAGGTTTCAATGCTACCACCAATCAGAAAAAAGCGAAACAGTCGATTATTCTCGTACGCTCAATCGAATAACTAGCGCGAGTTTACAAAAAGTAAAATGTCGGACACCGACAGCAAGATGCAACTCACCGCTGGAAATTTTGTGTGCGTTACATAACTCATTGCCATAAGAATCAAGAAACGTGCGAAAAATTCTATGCATAATTCATGGGTTGGAGAAAATCAAAATGTATTGCTGGTGTACTTCGAAAAATTGTTACGAAGTATGAAACCATTGATCTTGTGGACTCACTATATTTTGAAATCAAATTTTCAAAGTCAATATCAGAATAAAATCAATACTTACATGTTTGCGCACAACGTTACCAGCCGTTTCACTGTAAAGGTAAGCGTAGAATATTAAAAATAATTTGTAAATATTTTAAAGTTGGACACATGCTTGAGCGTAAACCGTCGTATGAAATTTGGATATAATAATTAAGGTGCTCGTATGAAAATTATGAAATTTCCTCCGCTCGTTTCATAAGTATAAATCTTAATTCTCGTAGCATGATATATCATCTCATTCCTAGTGTTTTAAGTTGACAGTCTGAGATACTTATCGCTTCAAAAGGGAAGTCAAGTGGTTCCCGGGGGGAGAGCGATGGATTTTTTCGGGCTTAAAATTCTTAGCAATAGCATACCTTATTCCGGAAAGGAAGTAAAGTCGCTGGTCCGGTGTCGTAGATTTACGACACAAGAACATCAAGCCTGATAAAAAGGTTTCTGAGCAAAATTAAGCTGTGTTTCATGCGCAATATAGGATGGGACGCTGAGAACCCTAGCACTTAAAGAGCGTTCATGAATTAAAAACTCAGTTTTTCGCTTCGGTATTTCGAGAACCAATATATAAACTTGGTTTCACGTTTGTGAATTTATAAGTTTCCGGTTTGGTTTGCAATAAATGTGTGATCTTCGTATATGTTGCAGCCTCTTTAGCTACAGTCGTAGAAAACCCTAAAACTTATTTTCAGTAATAACGACACAAAGTTCAAAGTGAATAAAACTGTGGAGAAGTTTTGTGCATTAGTTACATGTGCCGACCAGTAACCACATGGTGAGAGATCAAAATGAAATGGGTTTCGAACTACTTTACTATTGCCAAAGCCAGGCGTAAACTTTCCGAAGACTGTTCAAAAGAATGCACGGATCATCAAAACACATCCTTTCGTCTCATAAGTTTAATGGACTAATCTGATATTGATAGGTAGAATGTACGTTAACTTTTTGTTCCATGTATATAAAACGTTAACATTGATACTTTGACTTCCTGCAACATCTGCAATAAAATTTTAAATGTTGGAATTTATTTGGTTTTTAAACACGCTCATTTCTTTACTCTCTAGAAAGGACAGAATAATCCTAATTAAAGAAAAGTTACCTACTCCACTCGGGACCTCTGGATTTATTCTGCCATACTAAGCTATTCCGCGGCAGTAAAGGGCACATTTATAAATGTCTTCTAATTCCAAGGTCGTGGGTTTAAACCCGGGCCAGATAGATGGTTTTTAAGTGTGCTTAAAAGCGACAGTTCCATGCCAGTAGATGTATTGGATGTAAAAGAACTGCGGTGCTAATATGATGGTGGCAATTGACAGCAAATAAAATATTTATATTTGCTCGTTGGTAAGTTATATAATGGGTTGTATGTAGGGAGAGTGAGAGAGTATTTCTACAGTATATCCATATACATATTAACGTTCTCAATTACTTAAGTAAAAGGAAGCATTACTTTGATCCTAAAACCGATATAAAATTTCATTGGAAATGCATCTTTTGAGATTTCTTGAGAATGAATTAGAGCTTCGTAATTATGTACCTCAAATTGAAGATACCTATCTTTTATTTGTAATTACAGTATCTCAAACTTGTGACCTTTTAATCAAAATCGATAAGTATTTTTGAGACAATTTTTCCATGAGAAAGTTTGGGGTGGAGAATGCTCTTGAAAAGCCTTCTTTGCTTCCGTAAGTGGTGTCTGAGAAAGTATGGAATTTGTGTTATTCAATGTCTCGCTGTAACTTTTTACACACATTGAAGTGCGCCTTAAATAATTTGAGACAGGACTTATGCAGGTTAATCACGTCCAAAACAGAACTATCTTTTCTTAAGACAGTAAGATGTTCAGAAAACTTTCTCTCCGCTACCAGAATTTTAAAATTATCTAAAGCATCGAGGTATTCACGTATAACACGGCAGTAAACAAACATTGATTTAGTCGCCATTAATCTCTTCACTGAGAGAAGTTAATAGCAAGATGGTTAGCAAAGGGAGGGCTAATGCGATGAAGAAAATACATTCAACATACCGGATATCACAAAGAAATCGGCCAATAAGTTTGCATTATAGCTGCTTCCCACCATTAATATTAAAAGAAATAGGTACATTTTTCAAAATCCCTTTATTTGAGCAGAGTGCAAAACTACATTTTTGCACGGCTTGCAAAAAGAGGGCAACTTGGTTAACTGGAAACAGTTAATATTCCTGAATAATGAAACAGATGAAGTCTCGATGACGTACGTGCCAGAAGGCACAAATCGACGTCATGGGATTATTGATTGGCTGTGGTCTCCCGATCCTCCCTTGCGGTGAAAGGCAGTGAAAGTGGAATCGCCCCAGCTCTGCGTAACGCAGATCATGGAGCAGTGAAGTAAGTCCCATTGGGGTAGGGCCAGTGTTATTGTAAAGGAGAAGGGCATGACCTCACCCCCACATAAGGCTATGTTCTGGAGGGGGAAGTTTAGTTCCGAAAGGGGAAACTCCTCTCGCAACCCCTAAGCGTCAAACTGGGGCTACAAAGTCACAGCAGAGGTCGAGTCGAGGTCATGCCCACGGCAAAGTGGGTCAACTTGGGACGTTCAAGGTCGGATCGGCTGCTAGCAACATGACGTCATTGCTACGTCAGCGACTTGGTGTGTACAACTCTACGTCGCTATTACCTACTTTACGCGCCTTATATCACTTTAATATTTAGTCTTACAGAAAGCGAATACAGAAATTTATATGGCAAATGTAATAAAAACAACAGTAGAGCGTTAAGGGAGGCAAAGAAAAAAAAGTGTAACAGTCACACAAGTTTGTTTATGCATTAGGAGTTCTTACCCCCATAAAAAGTCTATATTTTAACTAAAATATCAGTCCAGAAAGGTTCTCACAATAGATAATATGACTTCATTAAATGCAGAGACAAGACTCATTTATACCCGTAAAACTTCTTTGGTCATGGCTTCATGAGCCTGTGCAAGAGAACCAAAAAAAAAAAAATCTGATGTGTTACACTCACATGACTTTCTCTGCTCTTGTACTAACCATTCTTACAAACTCTTATTCCTATATCTTCTTCATGTTAGTTGAGATAAAAATTTGTACAAATGATCTTATTCTTTATTTCCTTGTAGATGCAACGGGAATATTAGGGTACAGTAGGCTTTGAGCGATAGTCAAATGTTTTAAAGCTTTTGAGTTCTCTTTGCACGCTTAACATATAAAAAAATGAACAACGATGATCCATTTCACGAATGTTTGAAGTTTTCCGAAACTGACACAAATAACGTGGAATATCTCCGAAATGGTGCACTCATAAAATAAAAAAAAAATAAAATAAAAATGGACAAACTGGGTGCGAGATCTACATTTTTTGTATTGTAAGATTAGGTTTATCTCTTACGGTTTACGAGTTATTCAAAAGTCATCTTAGAGTAAACAGGACTACATAGAAAATTAAAAAATGTACATTTTATTTGTCATGCAAATATCTTAAACATGACATTTTCAAGAAAATCAAAATTTTCTACATAAAGGGTAGTTTAGGGTGGGGCTATTTTCTTAAAAATATTCGTCACACATCCTTGAAATACATTAAACTTAAATCCAACTTTGGTTTTTGGGTTATGCTGTCCACAGACCAGTGGCGGCTCGTGACTTGTCGCAGTGGGTGTGCAATATATTACATCCTCTCCACTTTCTCTGACACACATCTCGCAATTCTAATTCGCATTTCATATGGGCAATTGAGCTCTTAAAGCACTACAGTCCATATCGGACCAGGCCACATACGTAAGGTAGAGGTGGGTGATCATCCAACCGACAACAGAAAGTTGGCTTTCATGATTTCCTCACGATGTTTAGTGGGCACCTTACTTAAAATCCATACCGCCAGGGGTGGGATCGAATTCCGTGACAGGGAACCAAGGCATGACGCCCTAGCCCACTACGCCACGGCGCTCTATGTTTTGCTATTCTTTTTTAAATGACCAATACCCAAGAACTATTATTTGTCCAGATGCCATTTCTCTCACTCGCAAACAATAAGCACGGAAAACAGCTTCTCTTCTAAGAAAAATATTTATCTTCTTCAGTTTCGTCGTGTTATTCATTTCCACACTTTCACAGATTCAAATTTGCATGCAATTTGCTGCCAGAACGCAAACACAACAAACCATAATAAAAACTGTAACAAAATAACTATTCCGAACTGAAGTATTGGCCTTAGTAAATTACGACACGAAGAGTAATTATATGCATTTATAATCGCTTAATAAGAGTAGATGTAATTTTGTTTATAGCATTAATATAACTGTCATTTTAGTATAGAAGATGGCTACATTATGTTTAGAACCGTCACGTTGGCTGCCTAGTAGGCTCTGCTAAACAAGGGAGAGGAATGCTCGTAGCAAGGCAAACGGAGGGACTTGAGAACGTAGTGCGCTTGCGCGGCAAGAATCGCATGTGTTGGCCTTGTCGATTATGCTGCCTTAACTTGCCGTACTCTTAAATGCAAGCTTTGCACCTCTCCCCGCGTACCCCTCGCCTAGAAGCTACCTTCGCCAGTCGCAAAATCGGGTTTATGCGTTTCAGCTTGTTGACTGCATGAGCTAACATTTGGTAAAGAGGGCGCGGGAAAATTAAACGAGCAAGCTCATACAGAAGAAAGTTAGACATTCGACTTTCTCATATGCATGTCTATAAAGGTAAATACACATTCACATGCCGAAAAAATTAGTGGGTATGCAGTTGCGAGTATGCAATCCCCCAGGAACCGCCACTGCCACAGACTGACACACACACACCTTTTTCTAAAAAAGTGCTTTTTTTGGATTCAGGAGCTCAAAACATATTTCCGGTGAAATCTCGACTCCAAATTTTTGGGTGGAATACAATACTTCCTTCTACTTACAGCAGAGAAAGTAAGAATGTGAAGTGTGTAAATGTTCACCATCTTCCAGTAAGCAACACAAAGATTTCCAAGAAAATACCCCACCCCAAACTATCTTCTACATGGGAAAGTATTTACTTTTTATTTTCTTGAAAATAACTCATAATTTTTTCTAAACTACTATAATATGTTTAAAATATTTGAACGAAAAATAAAATGCAATCCTGAATTTTCTCCATATAACTTATGATGACACCTTCATTTAATTGAATTTGGTACTATTCTTAGCACAAAATAATAGACAAAAACTTACTGCAGGAAAAATGTAGAGCTCATTGAAATACAAATTTTGCAGGACTAGAAATTTTCAAAATACTCCATGTTTTATATGTGTTTTCCTCAGTGTGAGTGCATCATCTATTAGAAGTGCTTAATAGTTTGCAATCCTTTCTTTCCTTGTTTCTTTCTTTCTCTCTCTCTCTTTCCTCCCTCCTTCCTTTTTCCCTTTCTTTTCCCATTGAAAGCAAACATTTGAATGCTGCTTCTACATGTTATAAGCTTGCAATTTATTTCTTCCTTAATGTTAAATCATTTCTAAGCAAAAAAAAGTATTATGCTAAGTATGTACTATAGATAGAAGAATCACTTTATTTGAATACTATAATGTACAACAAATATAGGTATATGAATTTGTCACTTTCATTCAAAGTCACATGAATATAGTAAATTTGATTCTCATTCACTGAAAATGCATGTTTTGAGGACCTTTTATACCAAATTGGTACCTGCTGAATGTTATCCACTACCAATTCTTGACTGGGTGTGCAAAAGGGGTTAAGTCAAAAAACCTTATAATGAGAAAAACTAAAAGATTAAAATCAATTTCCCAAGTCCCTTATGTGCCAAAAGTGTACAAATTTTGCAAAAAATTATTTGTTGATTAATACTGTAAATATACAAATCAGTTTCTTTAATTCCTGTAGATCTTCATCCCTTATCTGAGGATTATCTGAAGGGTTGGAGGGTGGATGTGTAACTTACATGACTTTTCATAGTACATTTTAACATGTCCACTTCCACACATGTTATAATAACGGTGTCAGTGGAAGATTTATTGTTTGCCCCTAGAATATACACTGAAATTGTGTTTTTAAATATGTAATCAATTCTTGTAGGTCCCATGGGGATAAAATACCACCATATTTATACAGAATTCACATTTAGCTTAACTTGAGAAAATGACAACATAAAAATATTACAAGGATAATGAAACAAAACATATCACTGTGGTGCTGGTGCTAATAATAATAATAATAATAATAATAATAATAATAATAATAATAATAATAATAATAATAATAATAATAATAATAATAATAATAATAATAATAATAATAATAATAATAATAATCCAAGGTGCAACAGCCCTTACTGCCTAGCTGCTGCATCTGCCACCTCTAACTACCACAGGTGTCAAGAGTATGTTGCAGTACTGGTGCCTCCCTGCCATTTATGCAGTCTATGCAACCAGGACCGCAACTTTTCAATCAAGTAGCTCCTCATTGGCCTCTCAGGGACCTAATGAGGCTGAGTGCACCCCGTTCCAGGCCCCCTAGTGGAAGAAAATCCCCATGCTGGTGCCAGGAATCGAATCTTGGTCTCGCACTTGGTAAGCAGAAGTGCTACCACCACACTAAGGAGACGACCCCGATATCACTATAGTACTTGAAAATAATACCTTATAATTGCATAGTAAATATTACATTTTTTAGCCTTTTATAAAAGGTTGTTAAAGTTGATGAACTTGGCAAAATATGACATAACACTAAGTAAAGAAACAAGATATTTTATTATTATGACTTTAATGTCATATACTTTCTTTAAATTTCCATGAAATTGTTTTATCATCCAAAATATAATGAATAATAAGAATACAGTCTTCACTAAACATTGTCATTGGTATCAGTATTTGGAAATGTACTAAGGGCACTTTCAGATATTTTCAATGCTCTAGAATTCCTAGAATGTAGTCGAGATAAATGAAAGTAGATCCAGCAGGTCCTATTTTTGCCAGGTTTACTGCACTTGGACCAGAGTACTTCTTGAAGGTTTTATACCTGCAGATTTATTTCCTCTTCAGAGAAAACTGGCAAATCTGAAATCATCCTTCCTTAACTTGTACTTGATAATTGCTGAAGAATACCTTTTGAAAACACAGCCTGCATGTCTCTCCAAATTATCTTTTATCCAGTTATATCAAGCTTTCCTAGCATGAGTTCTTTCCCTAGCAATGCTGAAAAGTCATAAAGGTCCTCTTTAGACATTTCACTGACCACAAATGGCTTGTTCTTTCCTGATAAACCAATGAGTGAAGATAATAGGAACACAGTACTTCCATTTCCTTTTTTCTGAGTGAAGATGATAATAGGAACATGATACTTCCATTTCCTTTTTTCTATGATCATTTAATCTCCATCCTCTCCATGTGTGGCAGGAATCGAAATAAGCTATTTTTTACATCTAGATGAAGTTGCTTAAATGAATTGTAAAGGCAAGATTCTATTCATTAGTCCCTCTTAAGACTTGAATTTTTGTGCTACATGAAACAGTATGCTTGCTTGTCATCACAGCAGTGAATGTTAAGTTTCAGCTCCATAGCTGTCTTTTATAGAAGGCAATGGAGCTGCTGACTGCTGGAGTTGGCAAGCATTGTTGTAAGTCAAATGTTATGGCTTTCCTTGTAAGATCATTTCTTGAGTCACTTGCCAAGTCAACCTTTTCTTGGGTGCATTTCTTACTCTCAGACTCTAGTATTTATCGCCTTCAGAGATCTCTATCTTCAGCTTAAGTCTATCACATGTCTGGTATGAGTCCACTTTTGGTTTCTGTAGTTGATCATCAAAAATAGTTTCGTAGATCCTCCTGCCAACATGTTGTCCAGGAATGGCATTTAAATATGCTTTGTATAAGTAGTTAAAGTGACATGAGATGGTAAATGGTTTGTTTCTCTGCATTTTTACTGAAATGATATACATAGTTCCAATACTTTATTTTTTTCATGTGTGTTGTTGACAAGTCAGTTGTTTTGCATTACTCAATCTTTATATTAGTGCAATGAAAATAAATACTTAGTCACCAGATAGATGTAGTGTCAAACTGGGTAAGTTATTTAAATTTGTAGTGTTTAACAAGTTAAGTCAGCTCTATTACCAACTTAGCCTATTTTACACCATCGAACCAGGAGCGCAAAGTTGGTTAAGTCAAAAGTGAGTGACTTAACCGTCTTTGCATACACCCAGCTGATGACTTCATGACATACCTCCTTTTGCACACTCATGTTACTCGGCTATTATAAGTGATACGACTTAATCGATTAGACAAATGGGTAGAGCACACAAAATGACGTCAAAGTTTATCAGTAGCTGTAAGCTATATCATGCTAAGGAATTATTTCCAAGGCCCTGTTTTAAAATATCTACTGGAAAATTCTCCATGAACCTCTAAAAGAATTTCCCTGTCGGTAGCGTACCTGCGTGCTGTGCAAGTGGTCCTGGGATAGATTCCTGGCTGGAAGAATGGGAACTTTTTTTTTTTTTTTTTTTTTTTTTTTTTTTTGCTTTAGGATCATTCTCCATCCTCCCCAGACTCTCGAAGTATGAATGGGAGTATGACTGTATGTGTGTGTGTGTGCGCGCGTAAATTTAATGTAATAAAAAAAAATAGAAACCAAAGTAAAAGAAACCCAAAAGTTAAAGTTCAAAACCACCGCTAAGCAAGTGAACAACATTGCTCATGAGCAATTATTCCAAGAGGTTAAAAGCTGCTGATATTATCTTTGATGTTAAGGGTACATATGACTGAATTTTCCAACTTCTATATGTTTTAATCAATTTTGATTAAATGTTGTGTGCATATTTATATTGTAACCATATTATGCTGTGCAAAGTTTCAACTCTGTATGTTGCTTGGTTCAAGAAATATTGCAAATTATTTAAATAAATTAATAGTTGTACTTAAAAAGTCCCTTGCGACTAAGTTTTCATCCAATCATTCTAAAATTTTGTAAAGATGCACTTTAAACAAGGAAAAATTGGAATTGTATTGGGTTTTTATATCTGGTTATTTGTTTGGCTTGCAGAAAAATGTAAATATTTATATTTCATAATTTTTAAAAAATATGGAGTAACAGCCTGTTCTGAAGGATAAAAAACACACTAAAATCCAAAACCCAATACAAGTTTTATTTATAGTACATATTACTACATACTGTGCAAGTTTCAAGCCATTCTGATTAGAAATGCTCTGCAAGGAGCATTTTGTATAGAGCAAAATGCTGAAAAATTGCAAGCTGAGAAAAAGGCAAAAGAAAATAGCCTGACCTCAGAATTGCCCTGGACTATATGTCTCCCCTCAGACCTCTTGTTTCCTTCTTCAGATGATATTTTCAATTACATTACAAATGGCAGTAGCCAATCGTTAGCAAGTTCAAAATAGGAGTGAAATGGCACAGTAACAGTTATATCGTAAAAATGGGCATATATGGACATTTAAATACGATGCACATGAAGTTAAAGGATGGCTTCAGTTAGCTTTAAAAATGGCAGAACTGAAAAAATAATGAATGCATATGATAGAGGAAAGATTTTAATATTTTTAACGCTAAAATAAAAAAAATTCAATTTTTTACAAAAAAATCGTCAAAACTCAGTCATATGTACCCTTAAAGGCGGTATATAAATGGAAAATTTTAAAAAAAGGTTCCCTTATGGTCAAATGCTTGTTTTATGGCCAATACTGAGCAAAGTAAGTTCAGTTAATGCATTGAATTGGTATTTTGAACTAATTTTAAGATTAATTTTTTTCTTCCCCTGTTTAAAGATTCTGCAAAATCTTACACAGTTACAGGGCTTGAATGCATAAATTTATAGGTGAAAACTACATGGTGTATATCACACTGGACATAAAGTACTTGCAATAGTAAGTCACCAATTGGGGCAATTGTCTCTGATGTGAGATTGCCTTGTGGTTTGCTGGGAGAAATACGAACTGGTTTGAGAATTCAGTGTCATTCTGGCAGGTTGTCACAGTAGCTTAATGGTTAGAGCACCCACCTAGTAAATGCAGGGTCTTGTGGTATTTGAGACATTGAATTTTTACTTTCTCTACTGGTAAGTAGGGTAAGTATTGTATTCCACCCAAAAATTCAATGTCGAGAGTTCACCGGAAATATATCTTTTGAGACCCCCTGAATCCAAAAATAGCATTTTTAGCAAAAGGTCTGTGTGTGTGTCTGTCAGTCTGTGGACAGCATAACTCAAAGACGAAAAGTCGGTTAAAAACTAAAGTTGGTATTTAAGAGGTAGAACTGGAACTTAAAAATTCAATGCCACAGCTGGAATTTGAACCACAGACCCTCTGCTTGCTAGGCGGGTGCTCAAACCATTAAGCTACTGTGACAACCTGCCAGAATGACATTAAATTCTCAAACCAGTTTGTATTTTTCCCAGTAAACCACAAAGGCAGTCTCACATCAGAGACAATTACCCCAATGGTGACTTACTATTGCAAGTACTTATGTCCTGGAATTAAATAACCTTCAGATGGTAATGATTATTTATTTATGCCAACAAACCTACTGTTGGTGTTTTTAAACACACAAACCGTGTGTGGGCAATGTTTGAGAGGTAGAACTGGAACTTAAAAATTCAATGCCACAGCTGGGATTTGAACCACAGACCCTCCGCTTGCTAGGCGGGTGCTCTAACCATTAAGTTACTGTGACAACCTGCCAGAATGACATTGAATTGTCAGTTCGTATTTTCCAATTCTACCTCTCAAACATTGCTCACACACGGTTTGTGTGTTGAGAAACATCAATATATATATATATATATATATGTGTATTGTTCCATATTTATATCCTGCCTTTAACTGCAGATGTCATATCGGCGGCTTTGCCTATTGACAAATGGTGTTACACGTTTACGTTGGGTTTTTCAATCTTTGGGGGTTTTATACTTTGAATTCACACACACATTCACACTTTCATTCATACTTCCAGAATCAGGGAAGGATGAGGAATAATCCTGACTGGAGAAAAATTCCTACCCCCCTGCCGGGAATCGAACCCAGGACCACTAGCACAGCGGGCAGGCGCTCTACCAACTGTGCCACAGGACCAGCCTAACAGTAAGTTTGGTATAAATAAATAATAATTACCATCTGAAGGTTATTTAATCCCAGGACATAAAGTACTTGCAATAGTAAGTCACCATTGGGGTAATTGTCTCTGATGAGAGACTGCCTTTGTGGTTTACTGGGAAAAATACGAACTGGTTTGAGAATTCAATGTCATTCTGGCAGGTTGTCACAGTAACTTAATGGTTAGAGCACCCGTCTAGCAAGCGGTGGGTCTGTGGTTCAAATCCCAGCTGTGGCATTGAATTTTTAAGTTCCAGTTCTACCTCTCAAACATTGACCACACACGGTTTGTGTGTTTAAAAACACCAACAGTAAGTTTGTTGGCATAAATAAATAATAATTGGTATTTAAGTTTAATGTCTTTCAAGGATGCGACACAGAGATTTTGAAGAAAATAGCCCCACCCTAAACTACCCTTTATATGGAAAATTTTTCGAGCATTTTGATTTTCTTGAAAATGGCTCTAACGATTTTGAATAAAATATCATGTTTTGTGATATTGTTATGACAAATGAAATGTACATCTTGAATTTTCAGGTTATAGCCCCTGTAGTCGTGTTTACTCTGGACGACTTGTGTAACTGGTAAACCGTTAGAGGTACACCAAATCATACTGTACAGAAAATGTAGATCTTGCTAAAATACACAATTTATGTCTGAATAAATTTTCTTGTAGGGTGAACCATTTCGGAGATACTCCTTGTTATGTGTGTGAGTTTCGGAAAGCTATTTTCGTGAAATGGAACATCGTTGTTAATTTTTTTATGTTAAGTGTGCAAAGAGAACGGAATCTCAAAGCTTTAAAAGATTTAACTATCGCTCAAAGCCTACTGTATTCTAATATTCTCCTTGTACCTACAAGGAAATAAGCAATAAGATAATTTGTACAAATGTTTATCTTAACTAACATGAGGAAGATATAGTAATAACAGTTTGTAAGAATGCTTAGTACAAGATTAGAGAAGTCATGTGAGTGCAACACATCAGATTTTTGAGTTCCAGTTCTACCTCTCAAACATTGCCCACACACGGCTTGTGTGTTTAAAAACACCAACAGTAAGTTTGTTGGCATAAATAAATAATCATTACCATCTGAAGGTTATTTAATCCCAGGACATAAGTACTTTCAATAGTAAGTCACCATTGGGGTAATTGTCTCTGATGTGAGACTGCCTTTGTGGTTTACTGGGAGAAACATGAACTGGTTTGAGAATTCAGTGTCATTCTGGCAGGTTGTCACAATAGCTTAATGGTTAAGAGCACCCGCCTAGTAAGTGGAGGGCCTGTGGTTCAAATCCCAGCTGTGGCATTGAATTTTTAAGTTCCAGTTCTACCTCTCAAAGTGAAAAGGTTGTTGAATAGGAAATCAATGAACTGTAGATACTAAGAGGAGGGCTGCATGTTGGAAGTTTGCAATCGAACAATATTTATTCATTATTCTGTTACCAAAAACTGTGAAATGGCTGGCCCCGTGGCGCAGTTGGTAGAGCACCTGCCTACTGTGCCAGGGGTCCAGGGTTCGATTCCCGGCAGGGGGTAGTAATTTGTCTCCAGTCAGGATTATTCCTCATCCTTCCCTGAGTCTGGAAGTATGAATGAAAGTGTGAATTGATGTATAAAAACCCCACTGTTAAACGAGTAAAAAACCAATAGTCAAAGGCCGCCGATATGACCTCTGCAGTTAAAGGCGGGATATAAATGAAACAAAAAAATAAATAAAATAACTGTGAAAGGTATGAACTGTAGTATTTGTTGCGGATATGCATGTTAATTTGTGCAAAACATCTTTTCTTTTCATCAAAATTAAAACAATTTAATAGTAATTGACTGCACATTAAATGCATTAATTTGTAAGGGGGGTTGCAGCCCCTCCTTGCACCCCCTTTGCAACGCCCATGGATTGGTGCCCATTTAGGAAAAGTAAACACCAAATAAATTAGGAATGCAAATAAAAAAGGAGAAACAGAACTTTTATAAATTTAAATAAAATAAAAATGAATGCAACATAAGCAGGCATAGGAATTCTCAAGCAGGTGGCTTCAAGTTAGCTGTACTTAAACCATCATTAATGGATAGAGCATACACAGTGGCCAAGAGACACTGATGATAGGGAAAACGTGGCCTCATGATTGGTCTGTATACACCATAAGACTGAATAAGGGATGGGGGTGATACGAAACATCTTGCTGTATGACTATTTAACTAAACTAAACCCCGGCGTGACAGCCCACGAGGGGCCAAGGCCTACCGCCCAGCCGCTGCATCCCCCACCTCTGCCCACTGCAGGCGTCATTTGTGAGGTGCAGTACTGGAGGGTGGGACGTGGTCAGTGCCCCCGAGCCCTCCTGGCCAGTTATGCGGTCTTCTAGACCTGGGGCCGCTACTTCTCCATCAAGTAGCTCCTCAATTGGTCCCCCCAGGACCTAGCGAGGCTGAGTGCACCCCGTGCCAGACCTCCCAGAGGGGATAAAATCCCCATGCTGGTACCGGGGATCGAAACCGGGTCCTCCGCGCCAGAGGCAAGGAAAGGACTATTACCAAAACAAAATTCATATAATGATGGATTTAAGTAATCTCTGCCCATACATAGCAGGGAACCCAAAATAATGAGATATATTCTTCTTTTTATAAAGCTTCTCCCTATAAGAGTTGTGTAATAGCTATATATAAAACTGCTGTTAAATGGTAACACATTGCAGCTATTGCTTGGGTATTTTGTGGTAAACTAGAATGGACTTACCTGGAACCAGTGAGGTGATAGTCTCATTATTTTTGTTTTGGCGCTTGCATCATTCTTGTTAATTATAGTCGAATAAAATTGCTCAAATCCAAAGCCTCCAAATTGACCTTAGATGTCAAAGGCAGCATATCAAAAGAACCAAAAGAAAATCAGTTTCGAAAAATATTTACTTGTTGGTGCTATGTTATGTACGTAAAATTTAGAAATATAATATGGTGATATAAATAATATTGTAATATAAATAAAAGTACTGGGGATCAAAGTAAAAAGATGTACAATGTTAATCAAAATGTGTAGAAAGTGGTTTTCAAATGTACATTTTAATTATAAGCAAATAAACTTGGATTTCCATTAATTTAAATTATTACTATTCCAGAATTGCATTCTGAAGTGGTGATTTACAGGTGAAAATAATACAACAAAGAATTCTGTGGTATGATCACTGCAAGAAGTGAAATATTATAAAGAACATATTCAAGATGTTCTCGGGCTTCTAGCCAGGTGTAGTGATGCAGAGCCATCGATGTTTCAGGAGTGTACATCTCTCCCATCATCAGGAGAGATACACTCCCGAAATGTCGATGGCTCGGCATCACTACACCTGGCTAGAAGCTTGAGAACATCTTGAATATGTTCGTCGCCAGGAAAGCTTCAAATCATATATTATAAAGAACAGTTATCATAAAAAAATTAAAATCATGCTCATGTAATGGCTTAAATAACTTATAATATTTGTGGTTAGGCAGCAGAGTGTACATGACAGCAGCCTTGTAAAACGTAGGTCTGCAGTTCAAACCTGAAGGCACCAAATGGATTTTATTTCCAATATATATTTCTAAGAAAACATCCCAAATTAAGTGTGAAAAATGCAGTTAGATCAAGGATAAAATAAGTTAATACACCATGGCTTGGAAAAATAGTTTACCAAAAGACAATTGTGGGAGACAATTTAATTTAGGTCAGCATAAGTTTAGATATGCTTTCTGTTAGCAGTATGGCTCAAATGCTGAGATAGGTTAACATATATGCCCTATCTCTTATAGAAAATAAGTAGTGCAGGCTGAAAAGCCTGATATAGGTTCACATGCAGGTCCATATTTCTAACAAAGTGAATATGTAGGATAGGCCACAAGACTGAAATGAGTAACATGTGGGTTGCTATCTCATAGAAAATCTGTAGGATAGGCCATAAGGTTGAGATAAGCTAACATGCAGACTCCTATTTCATAGACAATATGTAGGATAGGCCTTAAGACTGAGATAGGCTAACATGCAAGTCCCGTTCTCTTATAAAATATAGTACCTAAGCAAGCTTTGCTCGGCTTTTATTTTATTTTATTTTCCTTTTTTTTTTTTTAAGTTTGTGAAAAGATACTTATTTAGATAAACTTAAGCAAAATGTTAACTAAATATAAATTTTCATCCTAATTGTTGAAGCCATTTCCGTGATGAGACCTTTAATATCCTGGCTTGTGTTGATATTGGCCCATTAACCAAAAAGGTTATGGCCAAAATAAGGTTTTGACTAATTGTGACTGTCATGCGTAGACTAAGACAGCTAAGTCAACTTTCTTTAGGTTTTCTGGAAGCTCTTGATGAGACCTTAATATTCTGGCTTGTTTGTTGAAAATGGCCCATTAACAGAGAAATTATGCCCAAAATAAGGTTTAGAAAAATTGTGACTTTTACACGTAAAATCATGTTTTTTTTTTCAAGAATGACACCTATATAGATAAACTTAATAAGTAAAATTCTAAAGTAAGAACAAATTAGAAACTAAAAACTTAACTTATCTTATTAATGTTGCAAGTTCTTTTTGCAAAACTGACTATAGCTTTGAGAATGAGTTGGAGTCAACTCGAAACTTGAGTCAATTTTGCAAAAAGAACTTGCAACATTACTAAGATAAGTTAAGTTTTTAGTTTCTAATTTGTTCTTACTTTAGAATCTTGTTGCTTCACTGTTAATAGCTTCAATTTCCTTAATTAATAAGTAAAGCCCTGTCTGAATACAAAATTTGATGGAAATCGTTAGTCATTTTCAAGTTGTGCGGAATATATTTATACACTCTTATAGAAAATATGTAGGATGCCTGCATGCTAGCCTATCTCAGCCTTTTAGCCTATACTACACATTTTCTGTAGGAGCTAGCAGCCTGCATGTTAGCCTATCTCAGCCTTTTAGCCTATACTACATATTCCTTAGGAGGAACAGGAGCCTGAATGCTAGCCTATATCAACCTTTTAACCTATCCTACACATTTTCTGTAAAAAAATAAATAAATAAATAAATAAAAAATAGCAGCCTGCATGTTAGCCTATCTCAGCCTTTCTTTTTTAGCCTATCCTACATATTCTCTGTAAGAGATAGCAGCCTGCATGATAGCCTACCTCAGGCTTTTTTAGCCTATCCTACACATTTTCTGTAAGAGATAGCAGCCTGCATGATAGCCTATCTCAGCCTGCATGATAGCCTATCTCAGCCTGCATGATAGCCTATCTCAGCCTGCATGATAGCCTATCTCAGCCTTTTTTTAGCCTATCCTACATATTCTCTGTAAGAGATAGCAGCCTGCATGATAGCCTATCTCAGCCTTTTTTTTTAGCCCATCCTACACATTCTCTATAAAAGACAGCAGCCTATCCTACACATTTTCTGTAAGATAAATCACTTTTAAAGCTAAGTAGGCTTTCACGGCCGGCGTCTAAATTGTAGGATGAAGTATCTTCCGGGCTGTTATGCCGTGGTCTGCTGGAGATCTGTCTTCCAGACGTTTCGTTTACAACTGCGGTAAACATCCTCAGTGGCGTTGTCGAAGTCTCCTCGTGGAAGGTATCACTGCGACTGATGCATCTACTGTCTGTGGGGCTCCATTTATACCATGCGCAACGTGCGCTGATTGGCCCGGGGCGAGTCAGAGGCGTGGTAGCTGGTGGAGGGGGTTCTATCTCTCTTATGCTGCTGGTCTCTTCTGATTGGCTTACCAGCAGCATAAGAGAGATAGAACCCCCTCCACCAGCTACCACGCCTCTGGACACCCCGGGCCAATCAGCGCACGTTGCGCATGGTATAAATGGAGCCCCACAGACAGTCGACGCATCAGTCGCAGTGATACCTTCCACGAGGAGACTTCGACAACGCCACTGAGGATGTTTACCGCAGTTGTAAACGAAACGTCTGGAAGACAGATCTCCAGCAGACCACGGCATAACAGCCCGGAAGATACTTCATCCTACAATAAATCACTTTGCCATCAATAGACTCTTTACAAGAGCATATGACAGCAGCCTGCATGTTAGCCTATCTCAGCCTTTCTTTTTTAGCCTATCCTACATATTCTCTGTAAGAGATAGCAGCCTGCATGATAGCCTACCTCAGGCTTTTTTAGCCTATCCTACACATTTTCTGTAAGAGATAGCAGCCTGCATGATAGCCTATCTCAGCCTGCATGATAGCCTATCTCAGCCTGCATGATAGCCTATCTCAGCCTGCATGATAGCCTATCTCAGCCTTTTTTTAGCCTATCCTACATATTCTCTGTAAGAGATAGCAGCCTGCATGATAGCCTATCTCAGCCTTTTTTTTTAGCCCATCCTACACATTCTCTATAAAAGACAGCAGCCTATCCTACACATTTTCTGTAAGATAAATCACTTTTAAAGCTAAGTAGGCTTTCACGGCCGGCGTCTAAATTGTAGGATGAAGTATCTTCCGGGCTGTTATGCCGTGGTCTGCTGGAGATCTGTCTTCCAGACGTTTCGTTTACAACTGCGGTAAACATCCTCAGTGGCGTTGTCGAAGTCTCCTCGTGGAAGGTATCACTGCGACTGATGCATCTACTGTCTGTGGGGCTCCATTTATACCATGCGCAACGTGCGCTGATTGGCCCGGGGCGAGTCAGAGGCGTGGTAGCTGGTGGAGGGGGTTCTATCTCTCTTATGCTGCTGGTCTCTTCTGATTGGCTTACCAGCAGCATAAGAGAGATAGAACCCCCTCCACCAGCTACCACGCCTCTGGACACCCCGGGCCAATCAGCGCACGTTGCGCATGGTATAAATGGAGCCCCACAGACAGTCGACGCATCAGTCGCAGTGATACCTTCCACGAGGAGACTTCGACAACGCCACTGAGGATGTTTACCGCAGTTGTAAACGAAACGTCTGGAAGACAGATCTCCAGCAGACCACGGCATAACAGCCCGGAAGATACTTCATCCTACAATAAATCACTTTGCCATCAATAGACTCTTTACAAGAGCATATGACAGCAGCCTGCATGTTAGCCTATCTCAGCCTATCCTACACATTTTCTGAAAGAAATAGCCTGCATGATAGCCTATCTCAACCTTAGTCTATCCTCACATTTTCTGTAAGAGATAGCAGCCTGCATTTTAGCCTATTAGCTTATCTTGCATATTCGCTAGAGAATATGTAGTATAGGCTAATAGGCTGAGGTAGGCTAATATGCAGGTTATCTCTTTTACAGAAAATGTGTAGAATAGGCTAAAAAGGCTGAAATAGGCTGTAGGGAAGAGAGGTTTCCCTTTTGATAGGGCTAAGTAGGCTGGCAAATCCCAAGAATGTTGGTAATTTAGTGACAAACTGAAAGGCTTGTTTTGGCCAGGTTTGGGCTAACTGGACAGGGGCTGTGGGATATCTAGTGCTTGTATTATGGGATGGATAAGCTGGATTAGAATTCATTTAATAAATGTAATGTACCAGTATTTGTAAAGTACTTATTCTTAATTTATTTAATGTACAATTTAAGTAGACTAGTTACACGTGTAATACACTTTGAAGTTGCTAACCAAATTTGCAACATATACTTATTTTCAATAAGTAAACATATAGCCATTTATACCTCCTCCCAGAACTGGAAATGACTTGCTGCTGAAAAGCAAAATTACATCTTGTGAAATTGCATTATGTAGTTTCTGTAGTTTCTTTTCTACACAATTTTATGTAAAATCAGAGATTACCTTCAACAGTCAAGTAATCAGCATTTAAACAAAGAGGAAGCCCATCTTCTCCATTCCATGATCTTTGAGGTATGGGTTTAATTGGGGATGTGCCAAATTTAAGGTCAGAAAAACCATTCATTCTAACTGCCAATCTGTTCAGCACATTTAACATAAAAATGACAACTATTTAAAAGTGTATATCATACTTGAACCTGAATTGCAGCCAACTCAGAGAGCAAAGCAAAGCTACATTTAATCACTAAATCATCATACTGCTAGCTATAATGTTAAATGCAGTGATACTATTTACAATGCAGTCACCTAATGTCTTTCTTGTCTTGTATAGAAAAAAACACTTAAGAGTACTTCATGGCACTGCAGTTGCAGGAAACCTTATGTGCTGTTCTTGAACTATTGGTTTAGTTTTAAAATACAATTAATTGACAATTTATATTTTGATAAATAAGGAATTTTAACTACTACTACACTTTTTAAATATATTACAAATGAAGACAAGCATAATTTAAAATTAAAACTGAAGAGAGCTATTTGTTTTTATAAAAATAGCATGGGGGGAAAAAGCTAGGGCACAAGATATAGAAATAAATTACATACATATTTGATTGGAATGTATGAGGCAAGGAGCCTTGCTGCTTCCAGCTTTTGCAGATCAACCATTGAAAAATATGAGAATGATTTTCTAAATCTGTCTTCAGTGTTACACAGTTAGTGAAGTGACACTACACCATGCTTAATTTTCACTAGAAAAATACTGAACCTGCAAAATATACCTGTAGAAATTATGACCATTTATTTCTTCCCATGTATATTAATGAGACAGAATTAACACAAAAGTGGAAATGTGTATCTGCATTTTCCAGATATTTGTGCATATTATTCTTTTATTTTAATGTTTTAAGCGAAGAACTTCTTGATTGTCATAAATATTCTATTCAATACTAGCTTTAGGTGTACTAAAGGAAAGCTCTAAAGAAAGTTCTCAGATTAGATATCTTTGCAAGAGAGAAGATGAAAATGGGCTTTCATTTGAATGGGCAAATTACTGTGGTTACAACAAAAGTTGCTTTTCTTATGACATTAGCTTATGCCCCATAAGACATATATATGAAAGAAGTACCACCAATGCACAATATCTACCCCAGTTCTCTTTAAGAAATTTCACTACTGAAGCAAATATCAAAATTTTGATTACTGTACAATGCAGACACACAAATATATTTTGAGCTCAATAGTTTAAAGGGGCACAATAAAAATGATCAGTACATTATTTTCTCATGGTTGCTCTGAAGTAGTTATGTTTCACATTGGAGTCATATGATAAATCATGGCAATTCTTTATATCTCCCAAAACTGTGGCAGCCTGGTAAGGACGTATAACTGAATCATATTCTACTAAATGCCACCTACAGATGACATCTATATGTTTAGTTAAGTGTACTGAAATAACTGAGTGCTAACAAAGAAAATGCATACTGACCAACTAAGGAAGATAAAAAAAAAAACCTGTTTAAAGAGACACAAACATGCAATTTTTATGGCATTTTGTCAAAAAGTGTCACTGCAGAGCCAGGTAAGTAAGTCTTATTTCTATGTGCTAGATCCAAGTAGTAAAACAGTTGTAATTTAGCACAAATGTATGCCAGATGCTTTGGGGATTGTGGTTTCTTGGTATATGCAAAGCTTAATTTTTCTCTACAGTGACAAAATTATTTGGCACATTTTAGAAAGTAACCATTCAAGCACTGCACTAATGACCAAGACAACCCTTTGTTTTTCTTGTAGATGAGAGCCAAAGTATCAAGCCAAGTATTAAACATATTTTCTAGAGCATTGATTCATTTGGAGGATATGACTTGTGCTGTAACTCTCCATGAACTGTAGTCCCTCTACAGAGATTTGAACAATAGAAGATGGAAATCTTACATTTGTTGCTGTTTGTTCTATCTCAGACCTGCAACGTTGTTCTCATTTGGAAAATTGGGAAGCCTCACTAGTGAAGCATTGCATAAATGCAACAACACACCAACATCAGGTACTATACATGAATGAATCACACATAGACTTTCCCTTTATCAACAAATATGTAGGAGAGAATTGGGGCTTATTTTGAAGTTACTACCCTTTGTATCCAACTATGTTCATAAACATTATTTCTGCCATTAGGTAAATACTGGATCCAGTTAATACTAGCACTGATGTGCATATTCCAATGGCCCAGACGTATATAATGGATCTTCATTGCTATACATTTACCAGAAGATAAAAGTTGCCATGACTTATGGAATAACTTTCATGTGCAACATGACACATTCTGCAATACTGGATGATCAAATTTATAGGAACTTGGCACCACTAAATTTAAATTTATAATGGAGCTGCTAATCAGAGAACCTTGCCATTTAGTGCTCCTGTGAGCAACAGAAAGAGCTGCTTCGAGAATACAGAGCAATTGTGCATTTTAGATCTAAATCTGGAACATGGAGTGAACATCTAGATTATGGTGATCTAGGTATTGTCTCAGTAACTACCATGGTTCATTTGTAAACAAAGTTCCTTAATCACATGTTTGATTTCTATTTAGTCAATTATAGTGATATATAAATTTCATTACTGAGCGCTTAGTGTTCTGAACTGGAAGAATAATCCAACATACTCAGTTACAATGTTGACCAACATCTAAACACTTTTCTTCTTTCTTTCTGATAATTTTGGAGAATTTTCAAGGGAAAATAAAAAGGGGGGCAGGGAGAATAGGTCAGCTAGAATTGCTATCATTTTTATTGTGGCACTGAATTCACAAGATTTTATTCATTGCCTTGTAAGGCACCTCTTTTGTACGACAGGCTCTGTTAAATGTAGGAGACAATTTGCCGTAAGTTTAAATGTTAACCTACACAGAATATGTGAAATGATAAAGAGACCAAGAACATCATTAAAATAGATTGACAGAGAAGTTTGATTGTATGTGAAAAAGAAAATGAAATTTATCCAAATAAATCAACACATCAGCCTATATTACATTTTTGCAGCAACAAGATTTGAAATGGTGGTTCTCTCTCCTCTCATTCTCTGAACCTGTCACCTTCCATAGCCAGTTCCTTGGAACTAACATGGTGACCTATGCTCTGATACATTCTGTCTTGAATAATATTACAGATTCAAAATTACTAGAAATGTTCCAATAAATTTGATCACCAAATACAGTTTTATCACATATTTAGTATTTTAAAATTTTGATCACATGAAATAAAATACAAGAGAGACAAAACACTTATGCCATTGCACATAAATATTTTATGATGCATTGTCTATGAAATCATTTTAGTCATGGTTATAGTAATTATTATCCAAACAGTGAGACCAAATTGTGCAATCAATTCAGTTAAGAAGTTTAAGGGAATGTTCCTTCAAATTGCTATAGATAGGTTTTTTGCATTATACATGGCACATTATCATAACTAGTCAGTATCACTAGGAAGTATGCACATATGCATTAACTTTATAATTTATTAATATAAAAGATTATCAAGTTTTAATAATTTAGGGGATGTTTAATAATTAGGTGTCTTTGACCTTTAATATGTTACGTAATGTCAACTTTGGCTGCAACTCAACCAAAGTGTTTAATGAAAATCTACATAGAAAATGAAAAAAAAAAAAATATATATATATATATTAAAACCGGGAAGTATTTTATATTAACAATAATAAAAACTTTTACTTCTATTTATAGTCTTTTTCTTGCTTTCTCTATTGTAATACAAATTAGCAAATTATGATGGTAGCAGTAGTTGCAAAGTATTGTTAGTTCTGGCTCAATTCTATCGAACATACTTTGCTAATAACTCCATTATAATATACTGTGCCATTATGGTCTGCGTTCTAAGCCTAGCATATCAGAGAGAGACAAAATAAAGTAAAACGGAACACACTGTTAATGTATGCCTTATTCCTATCCCTATTGTTAATGTAGTGTATTTTGTGAAATTAAAAGTGTGGTCACAAACAAAATGCAGATGTACTGAGCACACACTAGGATTTCTATAATGTTCTATTTCCTCTTTCACAACATCCTGCAGTGCATTTATGAAGCGAGGGGGATGGTAAGAGCCATAGGCATACTTAAAAAAAAGCAGTTCCAATTACAAAGAGTGGATATAAAATAAGTATATAATAATTGATTTTGTTGTAATTATGTTTCCCTTTTGTTTGTGGTCCAAATCTGATTACACAATGGCTTTAAATCTAAGTGTTTCCAAAAGACCACTTAAGGGCTTCATCTGTGTTCTACAGGAAAGAAGATAATCTTTGGCTGACTTTTTTGA
Organism: Tenodera sinensis; assembly: GCA_030765045.1. Lineage (NCBI taxonomy): Eukaryota > Metazoa > Arthropoda > Insecta > Mantodea > Mantidae > Tenodera > Tenodera sinensis. Next base: position 18,210,340 of record CM060970.1, read on the forward strand.
CACCAATAGATGAAAAGGTCAAAAAATCAGAAACTAAAGTAGAAAGTTTTATGGACTTCGCTTTTAGACAGAAAAGCCATTCATTTCATGCTGTTAGGAAAGAATGTCCCACTCCACTCTTAGAAAATATTGGCATCCCTTAAAGGTGGTGTGCTATGGAGCACTTATCTTCATAAAGTAAGAAATTACTGAAAAAGAGGAAAGTTCACAATACACAAATTAAATATAGGAGTGTTATTCTGTGATGTTCTGAGGAAGAATCTAGAATGGGCACAGAAAGAAGACTCATTATAGCATTGCTGAGTAAAAGAAAATTGCTTTTGTTGTGTGTACAACATTTTGAAATTGCTGGTATTCATTTGTAGTAAAAGCAAAGTGTATATCCTTCTATTATTCACATTATTTTTGTTAATAAATTCAATCTGCTGTTATAGTTAACTGTGTAAAGTAGGTCATATATCCCATAACCATCCAGGTCATGTAGACGTTTCAGAAAATATGGACTTCAGACTAAAAGCACAAGCAGCAAAGAAAAAGCTGCAATAGAAGAAGAGAAAGACAAGAAAGAACACTTGTTACAGTTATTTACAGCATGGAACATGAAAAGCACTAGTTGCAAATGGCATGGTAACACAAACATTTTCCCCATCTTTCTCCATATCATCTGGAGCTAGATGCTGTTGAACTGCACCTAACCCAGGTATGGGGATGAGATTGAAGTAAAAGTGGCAAGTCAAGCCATTTGGACATTCTTGCAGAAAAAGTAGTGAATATTTGGCAAAAGACAGAAGTAATATAAACTTGTGAAAGAGATACTGGACAAATATGTTGACACAAGTAAACATTTTCTTTAGCCCCCAGCACAAGATACGCAGACACTGATTGGTGAAGAAAGAGGGTAGAGGGGAATGGGATCCTGCAGTATGCATGTGCATGCATTGCATTTTGCTTGAACCCAAGTTGGTGACCTTTTCCATTGTGAGAAGGGAGATGAGATCAATTACTATTATACTTGTGCAATAGAGCAAACACATAAGTCAGCTTATGTTGAACATCTGAATCCAACAACATACCATTATAGAAGTGGCAGGGGTAGGAGGGACTTATACAAAAGCCTATAGTTTATGTTTAATATTGCACAATATATCAAAATAGTAGTGACTAATTTGTCAGTGTCTCACTATATTATCTTTAAGCTTTATTACATTTTATTATAATACACCTATTGCTACACAACAGTAATATCAATAGTAAACAGATGAATGATGGTGTGAGGCACTGATGATAACAATTATACTAAAACACAACAGAGTTGCCAGACAACAATGCAGATATGACATTTCTGAAATCTTCCATTCCTATAAATTATAAGTTAAAGAACAAGAAAAAAAATCTGCAAGTTTCTTAAAATGGACAATCTCAAAGTGGCACTTATTCAACATAATGGATATTAGGGCCTTAAGACATCAGTGTAAAATGCTTTGTGACAAATATGCATGTTGCAATTTCAACGTTGTTTTACCTTCAGTCTCCATTTGCAACAAAATTCAGTGTACATTAATTGTTTTGTACTGTGGAAAATGCCTACTAGATTTCATATAAATGTTAAATTTAATGTCATAACAGTACTGCCTCTAGTGTCTCAAATAATCAGTCAAACTCTTGCTATATTCAAAAGAAAGTAACTTGTTTTTCTAACTTATAAAGATATATATAGTATATTGTATATATATATATATATATATATATACAATAATATTTGTGACAATCTTTATAGTCATTTTCTGAGGTACAGCATAAACTGCTTGTACAAGACTGCACTTGGAATGAGAAGCGACAAAAATGTGACAAAGTAAACAGTAGAAAGTGAATGAACGCATGTATACGTGAGAGTGTGTCTGTGTGTGTGTTCTAACTGTATTTACATGTCACGAAGACTTTCTCTACTTATAGAATCTCTAGAAAGACCTGGAGCAGAGTCCCGGCGAGGACCACTTCCTGGGACAGTTTCACGTCTTGGAACAGAAGACAGGGGTCCAACAGTTACCAACTCCTTTTTGTTTGCCACTTCTTTTATGGAACTTAACGTCTTGTGCAGCCATGGAGGCCAAGAATTTCGAGCTGTATTTAACTCTTGAACAGCTGTGTTCAACTGATGAACCAAATCCTGAAACCAGAAAATACTTTTGTCTATACAGAGTATCAAACTAACAGTAAATATGAATTGTCAAATATACAAGTAAACATCAAATGCTGTAGAACAATTTTGTATTCTCAGTATTAATTTTGTCCTGTCAGTATGTCATGATTATGCAATAGAACAAACTAGAATTCAGCATGGTAGTAGTATCTGTGGCTTGCCATTCAGGAAATTGCAGGTTCAAAACCCATGTACCTGACTTGTGATGTTTTCTAGTTTCCCTCAGTCTGCTACAATCCAAAGTTCCACCCACACAATACAACAAATAGAAATAACATTGATACAAGAAATGAGCTCAACAATGAAAGAATGGTCAACACATTTTTTTCTTTTTGCTCTCTCTCTAATATTATAAGGATGTGAAAAAAACCATACACAGAAAATTCTGGCATATAAAGGCTGTACCAAAATAAGAATTTTAAGAATAGGAACTAGAGGCGTTTTACTGTGCATGCATTGACATTAAATCTGATTGTGAAACCTGTTAGTGGAATGCTATATGTAAACAAAAGAGTGGAGAACACACCTGAAAGATTGTGCAGTAGCATTACTCTGAGTCATGTGACTGGACAGTGCATAGTGAACGAGAATATAAGAAAGATAATGTTCTATCCCAGTCTGTCTCTGCACAGTGTCATTCACCTTTATGTGCATTCCTGACTAGTCATGTGTGTGATGTGAAGCTAATGGTATGATAATACCCTCTCGTTCAGTACAGCATATCCATATAATGGTTAATTTCTCATTGATATTGGTGTTCATTAGTTGAGACAGCATGTACACAATTATCATGCAAGCTATACTTCATTTTAATGATATTTATGCAGGGAATTGCTCCTGAAGTAAATTGCACACCTTGATATTATTGGCACAAGGTAAACTGTTGTACAACTAATATTATACCTTCGCCGGTCTTACTTAAAAATGCAATAGAAACAACAGCGCGTGTTTGAGTAACACTTCATTGGTTGATTGAACTGCACAACTTCCACGTCAGCAGGCGCAAATGAAAATATAGGCCGTTAACTAACATACGAATAACATTAAATTTAAAATAACTACACAAATTATTTGCAAAAACAGTTTCAAAATCTTATAATAAGAATAAATGGAATATATTAATATGCAAATTCAGTATTATTAACTGTGATACGAAAAAGCATATGTACGCACCTATAGAAGGAAGTGAAGGAATGGAACATACACTTTGTACAAAATGGCATGTCATGGAGTACATAGATAATCACCAGGGAAAACGGTTATAAAGTGGTGAAAAGCGAATTGTTTTAAATGTATCTGCAAAGTGTAGTAAGAAATACCCAACTGCAACTTTCAAGAAATAACAGCTTCTACTGCAGAGCTACTGGCATATTAGACCAGTGTATCATATGTGCTCAAAGTGAAATAGTGCATAAAGATCATTTATCCACAGCAGGTAAAACACGTAAGAGACAAAACCCAGTAACTGAAGTGCAATGTGACGAGTTCATGAGAAGTACTGTGAGACGTTAAGTTCATCACTTTTTTGCAAGTAATGAGCCACCCACAGTAACTGACAGGGATCCCCATCTAAGAGACATGTAGATGGCGACCACAAGGTACCCAAGCTGAGCAGAACATTACTTCCACTTACTGATATTTTGCTCCTCTATGACCTTATGGCCTTACCTTGGTCATCTCTTGTTCTCTTCTGACCCAGATGCTATTAGGGCTAGGGAGTCTTATTTTTCCAACCTTTCCACTTCTCTAATTTTTCTATAACCTCTTAACCCCTAACATGCTGACCTGTCATGGCATGGTTGGTAATCAGAGGATATGGCTGGTGAATTTATTTTGATAATTCTCCCGGTCAGGTCAGTGAGACCGTAAACCGACAGGTGTGGTCCTCTAGGCATTCTGGGGGTTGTATGAGAGCGATGTAACTGCCAAAATGTAAAAATATGGTGCTCTCTAAAAAGCGATTACTTTTATTGCTATATAGCTCTCCAATATAAATTATGAAACGTGACTCGAGGAGTAAAATATTCCGGAGTTAAAATAATCCCCCATTCCAATATCCGGGTGGGGACTACTCCTCAAGAACCCTAACATTATGGTAATAGAAGATCTAACATAAGAATTCTTCACTGGAATGCATGTGTTCTAACACAAGCAAAAAGAATACAGCTCAATAACCCAGATATATTTTTCATTCAAGAAGCAAATCTAACAAATGATCAACTTAAATACTTCAATTTTACTGGATTTTTAGTAAACCTACTAACCAAAAATAGATAAGTAGTGGAATATTAGTTGGAGTTGAAAAGGATATTAAATCCTCCTTTCAAATTGTTAAAGAAATGGATAACACAGATAAATCTGAATCAATACAGCAAAATTTTTGGGATAACAAAACACGTCTACATGTATACAGTATTTACAGTCCTCCCAGGAATGAACCAGATCTCTCGCTTGTTGACCAATTAAAGAAAAGAATCATAATTGCAGATTTCAATGCCCATTCCAAAAGATGGGATTATGAAAAAGTGAATTCTTCAGGGAAGATAATGGAAGAATTTTTGAATACCATTTTTGAACTGATTTATAAGAAGGAAGATCTCACAACCTTCATATATTACTCTGGGGCAGGCAGTAACCCAGACCTCACGTTTAGCTATAACTAGACCCAAGTTCTGGTCACAGAGCTGTAATTGCCGATATAAACTACATAATACAAATGCCCGTCAACATCACATGAATCTGTATTAGAACTTCAAAAAAGCAGGTTGGAATAAATACAAAACTAAACCAGAAAATAAGTTTAAAGAACAAACAAACTCATAGCTGTATGACCAACCAGATCATATGAACAAAAATTCCTGTAATGCCATCTTAGAAATTGCAAAAGAACATATTCCTCGTAGAAGAATAAAAAATTTCAAACCCTTAAGAAACCACCAGTTAAAAGAACTGCAAAAGGAAAGGGATATGCTAGAAATACAGCTGAACAAACAAAAAACATATCGGATACACAAATATGGTGAAAGAAATATACCTCACTAAATAGCTTTGAGAATAAGTTGGATGCAACTTGAAACTATAGTCAGCAGTATACCACCTTGCAAATATTAATAAGATAAGTGGAGCTTTTAGTTTCTAATTTGTCCTTAATTTACAACTACTAAAGTTCTACAATCTACTCTGGAAAACCACTGTACCTGCTGAATGGTGAAAAGCAATACTTGTCCCACTCTTGAAGAAAGATAAAACAGAATCAGAAATAAAAAATTATAGATCAATAGCTCTAACTAGCACAATAGCAAAAGTGACAGAAAGAATGGTGTCAAACAGGTAACATTGGTTTCTAGAATCACAAAATGTAAATTCCCCATGTCAAGCTGGATTCAGAGAGCTCCATTCTACTTTTCAGTCAAGAAATCAAAGACTCCTTCAATAGAAAAGAAGATAATGTATCAGTTTTTATTGATTTCCAAAGTGCATATAATTCCATATGCAGAACAAAACTACAGGTATACAAGGTCCAATGTTTTCATGGCTGTCATTTCCTAAATCAACGCTTTATTTCTACCAGATATGGAAGGAAAATATTGAAATATAAACAAGTACACCATGTTTAAGAGGTAGAACTGGAACTTAAACATTCAATGCCACAGCTGGGATTTGAACATTGTGGCATTGAATTTTTAAGTTCCAATTCTACCTCTTAAACATTGCCCACCCACAGCTTGTGTGTTTAAAAACACCAACAGTAACTTTGTTGGCATAAATAAATGATAAGTACACCGTGGCTTACCACAAGGTGCAGCTCAGCACAAAACTTTTTAATATATTTATTAACGATCTGCCACAACAAATACAAGAATCAGGCATGAAGTGTGCACTATTTGCTGATGGCTTAGTAATGTGGAGTTCAAAACCAAAAAACAAAAGTATACAACTAGAAAAAAAATCATACAACAATCCTTAACCAACCTACAAAAGTGGACCAAAGAAAATTTAATGACTGTTAATACAACAAAATCAAACTACCAAATCTGTTTACTAAGGAAAAAAACCATTAAAAATAGAACAACATTTTGAGGGTCAACAATTACCAGAAACAAGGGAAGCAAAATATTTGGGAATTATATTTGATACCAAGCTTACATGGACCAAACAAATAGAAAATGTAATACAAAGAGCAGAAAGGTGCCTTTCACTGTTAAAATGTCTTACAGGAATGAAGTGGGGATGTTCCAGAGCAACTCTTAACACAATATACAATGTATATATAAAGCCATTATTTACTTAGTGTGGTGAAGTTCTTGTGACAGCAAATACAAAAAAATATTCAAATCAGTCTGAGACTAATTACAGGTGCTATCAAAACAACACTAATACCACTGATGCAGTTTTAGATATGGTGGGTGTGTTGAGTCTTTGAGCTTTTGAATCTTTTCTATCTTGGGACGTGGTACAGGGTGAAATGAACTGTGGACTCGGGGTTAAATTTTTGTTAATTAATTTATTCACACCTAAGAATTCTACACTGGAATGCAGGAGGCATGTCCCAGCCTAAAAAAACAAGAGCTAATGAAAATATTAAAAGACCAAGATATAGATGTCTTCACAGTACAAGAAGCCAATATATCAGAAGAACAGGAAATATACTTTCACAAACTCTGATGTGAGACTGCCTTTGTGGTTTACCAGGAGAAATACGAACTGGTTTGAGAATTTAATGCCATTCTGGCAGTTTGTCACAATAGCTCAGTGGTTAGAGCATCCGCCCGGTAAGCGGAAGGTCTGTGGTTCAAATCCCAGTTGTGGCATTGAATTTTTAAGTTCTAGTTCTACCTCTCAAACTTTGCCCACACACGGCTTGTGTGTTTAAAAACACCAACAGTAAGTTTGTTGGCATAAATAAATAATAATTACCATTCTGAAGGTTATTTAACCCTGGGATATAAAGTACTTACAATAGTAAGTCACCATTGGGGTAATTTGTCTCTGATGTGAGACAGGAAAAATACGAACTGGTTTGAGAATTTAATGCCATTCTGGCAGTTTGTCACAATAGCTCAGTGGTTAGAGCATCTGCCCGGTAAGCGGAAGGTCTGTGGTTCAAATCCCAGTTGTGGCATTGAATTTTTAAGTTCCAGTTCTACCTCTCAAACTTTGCCCACACACGGCTTGTGTGTTTAAAAACACCAACAGTAAGTTTGTTGGCATAAATAAATAATAATTAGATTATTACATTTTTACATATGTGATTGAAAAGTAATAAACACATCTATCTTTAAGAGGTATGTAAGTGCGTAAATGGTGTGCTTCACAGTTTTAGAATGCTAACCCAAGGACTAGGGTAGGCTTAATAATATGTATAATTCAGCCTAATCCTCAGAATCTTGCAACTATTTTACTACTTTAATCAATTTAAATAACTACATCAAGTAGTTATGGGTGAGAAGTAGTTCCCCTTCGTAGATCCAACTTGTATCTGTGCTATGTATCCTTGTAGACAATTTTGAAGGAAAAAATTCATAAGGTATACACACTCTATGAAAGGTTTTATCTGTGGATGCATCCAATCTGCAAGTAAATAGGTGTCAATTGATAAAGCTTCTAGTGTTGATATGTATTATGTCATGTTTGGCCCACTGGTTGCAGCTCTTGCACAGTTGAGCCTCGGAGTGCCTGTGACCTTGACACCACTGTTCTGCTCTATGTGATGTGCAAGAGGAAATGGACCAAGACCACCTTCAAATATGCCTGGCCACTTCTAGTGCCCCATCCATCAGTGAAAAATATTGGAGAGCAAGAGGACTAATGACTTCATTGTCAGAAATCCAGCATTAGCCAACCACAACTAAAGTGCTTGCTTTTGTGAACAGTGATCCTGACTTGTCCAATTTCAAAAAGATAAGCTTTCACACTATTCTTCCAGAGATTGGGTTTGAATTTGTGCAGAGAAACAAGAGAAACTTGATTGTTGATCTTGAGGACATATTGTTGTGGTGTAGAGAGAGACTGAGAAAAATATGCAAATAAAGATTGAAGGACAAAAGCTGTATTTTCTTGATAAAATATGGCTCAATGAAGGTCATATGGTTTCCAAAGTTTGGATAGATAGTAAAATTAAAACAAAAAAGCTGCATTCTTATCAGGACTAACAACCGGGCTGAAAAATCCAAACAGTGATGGAAGACGTCTTATCTTACTGCACATTGGAAGTGATCGTTTTGTGGACAGTGGGGAGCAGCTAATGGAATGTGAATTACCATGAAGAGATGACTGGTGAAGTTCTTGTAAACTGGCTAAAATGTATGTTCCCTTCTTGCTCTGAACAGCATGTTAATCATGGATAACGCATCCTACCTAGTGTGAAGTTAGACCGTATTTCCACCAAGCAGTGGCTGAAAAAGGATACTATCCAATGGATGGAAACCAAAGGGAATCACATACACAGCAGACATGGTAAAAGATTAACCGATATTTCAAGTGAAGGCAGTAAACGTAAACAAAAAGCATGACAAGTTTGTTGTTGACACCATTGTTGAACAGGCTGGCAACACAGTGTTGAGACTGCCGTCTTATCACTGTGTTTTGAATCCAATAGAATCAATGTGGAATCTTGTGAAAGGTCATGTTGCCATAAGCAACAGTACACTTAAATTAAGTGAAGTTGGGATATGTTAAAGCTTGCAATACCAGAAAAGTGGAAATCATTTATACACCATGTGGTGGAAGAAGAGGAAGCGTTTTAAAAATCAGATGACTCACTTAGCGGAATCCACACCCTTTCAGATACTGATTAGCTATTTATCATATTTACTCTTTTTTACAGTTTCAGTTAACACAAATTGTGTTTAATTTTTACATGATTACTTCCAGATTTTGTGAAATGTAAGCAAAGTGATTCACTAGTTTATTTTGCTTATTTAACATTGCTTTAAACAATTCCCAAATTATAATAGCCAACTATATTTTATTTGAGGGGAGTTTAGTCATTTAAATGTGCACTGCATATGATACATTTTATGAGTTATTCTTTATTTAACTTAGTGTAGAATATATCTGTTCCTTTCTTCCTTCTATAGCTGTAAGTAAAAGCTGCTAGGTGGCAACAATGCTCCCATACAATGCACAATTCAAAAGCCAGGAGCTACTTACATGGTGAGGAGAGTTTGCATAACACACATGTTAAGTCGTGCCTATTTCTGCCAATTGTGTAGGGACTCATGGAGGAATACAATTTTGCACTTTGTTTACATTGCAGTTTAAAGAGAATTAGCAGTAATAGTAACCGCTTTTTAGAGAGCACCATATTTTTATGTTTTGGCAGTTACATCACTCTCTCACAACCCCCGGAAGTCTGGAGGACCACACCTGTCGTTGGTTTAGGGTCTCACCGACCTGACTGGGAGACATATCAAAATAAATTCACTGACTATATCCTCTGATTACCAATCAGAGGAGGTATTACATGTAATGACAGGTCAGCATGTTAGGGGTTAAGAGGTTATAGAGAAATGGAAAGGTTGGAAAATAAAGATTCCCTAGCCCTCGGGAACCCTAATAGCATCGGGGTCGGAAGAGAACAAGGGATGACCACGGTAAGGTCATTAGGTCTGATAGAAAAAGCTACAGTGAGAAGCAAAACACCAGTAAGTGGAAGTAATGTTCTACTCAGCTTGGGTACCTGGTGGTCGCCATCCACATATCCCCTAGACAGGGCTGCCTGAGGGGACTTCACAGGTTTGTAGATGATCTTCAGTTATTTCTTCTTCTCTGTTGCATAGGGGACAATTTGGATTTGTGTAAATTTCTATTTTGTGTAAGTGTCTGGCCAAATAATCATGTTCAGTAAGTAATCTAAATTTTGCTACTGAAGTTTTTCGAGGGATTTCTAGAATAATTTCTGGTTTTTTAACTGGAATGTTCCATTTTTTATAGAAGAGAAGATGTAAGCTGTTGAATTAATCACCAACAAGTTAAATTCAAACCGTAATTCCCGAGTATCCTTGAAAAAAGGTAGTTGCAACCTTCAGGTTGATTACAGGACATGGTTGTCTGGCAAAACTTTTGAACAGAATTGGTATATATTCTTCACCACTCTGACCTCTACATGATCTGTAAGAGGAAATGGACCAAGACCACCTTCAAATATGCCCGGCCACTTCTAGCACCCTATCCATTAGTGATAAATATTGGAGAGCAAGAGGATTAATGACTTCATTGTCAGAAATTCAGTATTAGCTAACAACAACATTGCGGTTTAAAGTAAGGCTTGTGATGGTATAATAGTGGAGCTTTAAGACACACCACTGATAATTTTTTTGTTGAAGTGTTAGTTAACTGGATTTCCAAGTTTACAAGTAAAAACTGTAAGCGTACCTGATTTCGGCACTCTGCTTCAACATGTGCCAGTTTTGTTTGTGCAAGTTCAAGTTCCAATTCCCGAATGCGCTCTTGTGCTCGAGTTAGAGATGGATCATTATTTGTGTTGGTTTGATTTGAATCATTTTCTTTACTGCCATTAGTTGTACTGCTCACTCCCAGAAGAGCTTGACAGTGTTCACAGCCCGATAGTTGGTTCTGAAAAATTAATAATTACATTTTTAAATCAAGTACTTACACATTTAGAGAGATATTAACACTAAATTGCTGTACTCTTAGTTTCTCCCTCATTGTGAAGAGGAGAGCATGTACAAGTTATTGAAGAGTAAGTACAATTTGCTTTGGTTTGATTGTTCTGTGTTTATCATAGCATCATAATTATTCATGTGCTGTATGTATCTTTTTTGAGAAAAAAAATGCATTGGAATGTACATCTTATTAAAATGAATTAATTTGGAAGAACTGCTTGACTTGCATAGTCTTACACATGTATTTCCAGTATGCGAACTCGTGAAGTTAACAAACTTAGTGATAGCATCAGCTTCAATCTTTGTTCATGTCCAAGTGGTCTCCAGAATATGCTATAATTCTTAATTAGGCATCATTTGATCTTTGAGACCTGTGTTCTCATTCACACATCAGTGGACCCTGTGAGTTATTCACTGCTGTGAAAAATCAAGAATTATCAAAGTGGAAAAAATAGAAAACTGTGCCACAGGAAGAAAATTCAACATTTCAGAATCTCATATAAGGAACTGAAATAAAATGAACAAGTTACAAGTAAACTGACCATAATACTTTTGAGGATTGGTGGCAAAATATCCAAATATTCATTTTCATTTCTTTATTCATCCTTTTAGAACATATACATGTTTGAGAGGTAGAACTGGAACTTAAAAATTCAATGCCACAGCTGGGATTTGAACCACAGACCGTCTGCTTACCAGGTGGTCGCTCTAACCATTGAGCTGCTGTGACAACCTGCCAGAATGGCATTGAATTCTCAAACCAGTTCGTATTTCTCCTGGTAAACCACAACAGCAGTCTCACATCAGAGACAATTACCCCAATGGTGACTTACTATTGTAAGTACTTTATATCCCAGGATTAAATAACCTTCAGATGGTAATTATTATTTATTTATGCCAACAAACTTACTGTTGGTGTTTTTAAACACACAAGCCGTGTGTGGGCAATGTTTGAGAGGTAGAACTGGAATGCCACAGCTGAGATTTGAACCACAGACCTTCCACTTACCAGGCGGGCGCTCTAACCATTGAGCTTCTGCGACAACCTGCCAGAATGGCTTGTGTGTTTAAAAACACCAACAGTAAGTTTGTTGGCATAAATAAATAACGTATATATGTTGGATATATCAGGTTACATAGACATACATACACACACATGTTTCAGGCTTTGTCAGAATTCACTTTACAAATAGTTTCTAATTTACTCATAAATTTGTCTTGATTTTTTATACAAGTAGTAATTCTTAATTAAGTATTTACATTTCCAATGAGTATATATTTATTATTTACAAATGTACGAGATCGCTTACACTATGCACAATCTACAGTTATTTGCAAGAGTCCAAGATCATTTACACTAGCACTGCTTCTATATTTATTTGCACATGTATGAAATATCACTTACACTAAGCTCTACCTACAAATCAGTTTGTTTATACTGTGACCACAGAAATGTGCCAGCTTCAATTTTGTACAGTATTGGCTTTCAATTCCCAGGTATACCACAATAGCACAACACATGCCAGAAGTGCAAGAAGACAAACTTCAGGACCTCCAAGGCATGTTGCTCATCTTCATAAGCAGCATGAATATCAGTTTTTGCAAATGGGAAATGCCAATCAAACGCTTTTTACTTTCTCTACTGGTAAGTAGGGGAAGTATTGTATTCCACCCAAAAATTCAATGTCGAGATTTCACCGGAAATACATGTTTTGAGGCCCCCTGAATAAAAAAAAAAGCATTTTTAGAAAAAGGTCCGTGTGTGTGTCTGTCTGTTAGTCTGTGGACAGCATAACTCAAAAATGAAACGTCGGTTAAAAACCAAAGTTGGTATTTAAGTTTAATGTCTTTCAAGGATGCGACACGATTTTGAAGAAAATAGCTCCACCCTAAACTACCCTTTACATGGAAATTTTTTCGAAAATTTTGATTTTCTTGAAAATGGCTAACGATTTTGATTAAAATGTCATATGTTTGAGATATTTTGATGACAAATGAAATGTACATCATGAATTTTCTGGCTATAGCCCCTGTAGTCGTATTTACTCTTGACGACTTTTGCATAACTGGTTAACTGTTAGAGATAGACCAAATTATACTATACAAAAAATGTAGATTTTGCTAAAATACACAATTTATGTCTCAATAAATTTTCTTGTAGCATGAACCATTTCGGAGATATTCCTTGTTATGTGTGTGAGTTTCCGAAAACTTAGAACTTTCGTGAAATGGATCATCGTTGTTCATTTTTTTTATATGTTAAGTGTGCAAATACAACAGAATCTCAAACATTTGACTATCGCGCAAACCCTACTGTATTCTAACATTCTCCTTGCACCTACAAGGAAATAAGCAATAAGATAATTTGTACAAATTATAATTACCATGTGAAGGTTATTTAATCCTGGGATATAAAGTACTTACAATAGTAAGTCACCATTGGGGTAATTGTTTCTGATGTGAGACTACCTTTGTGGTTTACCAGGAGAAATACGAACTGGCTTGAGAATTTAATGCCATTCTGGCAGTTTGTCACAATAGCTCAGTGGTTAGAGCGTCCGCCCGGCAAGCGGAAGGTCTGTGGTTCAAATCCCAGTTGTGGCATTGAATTTTTAAGTTCCAGTTCTACCTCTTAAACATTGCCCACACACGGCTTGTGTGTTTAAAAACACCAACAGTAAGTTTGTTGGCATAAATAAATAATAATTTGTACAAATGTTTATCTCAACTATCAAGAAAGAAGATATAGGAATAAGAGTTTGTAAGAATGGTTAGTACAAGAGTAGAGAAAGTCATGCGAGTGCAACACATCAGATTTTTTATTATGAGATGCCATGTGATACCACACTTGAAAAATAGGCTCAAAGACTATGGCAATAAGTACAACTAGTTGTGAAAAGAAATGTTCTAACATTATGTTGGCTATGCTTGCTGATGGCAGGAAATTTCCACCATTCATAATATTTATATGAAGAACTATTCCCATGGAAGAGACATTTTTCCTGGAGACCTGGCAACAGCCCAGGATAAATGGTAGATGAACCATACACTAGTCATTGACTGGATTAAAACTCTATGGGAGCGATGCCCTAGAGCACTTCTATTACACCAGAGAAACATGCTAGATTGGACAGCTTCCACAGGCATCAAACAGAAGACATGAAAAGTATTTTAGCTGCAAATTAGCCAAAAATTAAACTGGGGCAAGAGAAGATAAAGTATGAAAAACCCAGTGCAACTGTTGATTTGTTATTAGACTAACATTTAAGCAGGAAAATGCATATAGACAGCCTGACAAAGACTCAGTAAGATGTGCTTCTTAGTAAGGTCAGTCAAATTTATATCTAGTATTCTTAAGGTAGCTTATTTTGCACACATGCATAGTCTACTAGAATAAGACATAATCTTCTGGGGAAATTCTGAAATCAGCATTAAGATTTTCAGGTTGTAAACAAAAGTAATAATAATTATGGCTAATGCTTCCAATGAAACTAGCACACACGCACATGCACACACACACACGCACACATGTATGTATAAGGTTCATTACAGGACATGATTGGCAAAACATTTGAGCAGAATTGGGATATATTCTTCACCACTCTGTCCTCTATGTGATCTGCAAGAGGAAATGGTCCTAGACCACCTTCAAATATGCCCGGCCACTTCTAGTACCACCTGCCTTGGTAGCGTGATGGTTAGCATGTCTGCCTCACGTTCAAGAGGTCGTGAGTTCAAATCTCGCTTAGGGTAAGTTATCTGGGTAAGGTTTTTTTCTGAGGTTTTCTCTTATCCTGAGAAGACGAATGTCGGGTAACTTAAAGCTCTGTGGACCTCGGGCTCTCATTTGTGCATCATTTTACCCATTTCATTCATTCACCATCCGATATGACATTAAGTTGGAGGATGTTAATTTTTTTAAAAAAAAAAAAAAAAAAAAAAAACTTCTAGCACCCCATCCATCAGTGAAAAATATTGGAGAGCAAGAGGATTAATGACCTCATTGTCAGAAATCCAGCATTAGCCAACAATAACAATATATATGAAATACTGCGCTATGACAAAAAAAAAAAACTTGAATCCCTTCAAAACAAAATATGCTGAATTTCATTCACATAATACTAGAGTAAAAACAACTTATGCACTTATAAATTCATACAGAACCAAACTCTATGTGAATAGTTTCACATATGTTCGTCTACATTTATATAACAAATTACCCCAGTATATGAGGGATATTGAATCCCAACATAGGTACAAAAAGGTTTTAGGTGGTATTTGTTATTTTATGCCAACCAGCTTACTGATGGTTTTAAACACACAAGCCATGTGTGAGCAATGTTTTATTTAATTTCTTATTGGACTGTAACTTTTACAGTGTACATGAGTTACTGCACCATGAAGTAAGTAATTGTACATTTGTAAATGACTGTTTTTTTCTATAACTCAAATCTGTATAGGTAGTCTTTTAAGTATCTTGGTATTCTCTTCTTTTGCATCTTCTATTTTTCTTTGTACTTTAAATTGATGTTTCTTATAACATGTGTATCATGCTTCTATGGATGAAATAAATAAATAGTATAAATAAATAAAACATCTGGTTCACAATGTCCACATAGATAGCAAGTGGAAAGTCAATTTTGCATGTTGAATGTCAATTGTTTGTAACTGACCAATGATATTTTTCACCTGTTTCCAACTCAGTCAACATAACGCAAGTTAGCCAACGTAATATTCTAAAGATTAAACATTTTCTAAATGCAGATTCATTACTATCTCCGATTCCTCCAGTCATACAGCAAAATTCCTTTATTAATATAATACATTAAAGTTATTTGTTGTTCTTTCAACCCTGTGTTAATTTCTACTGGTTTTTGCTGTAGATTTTGCTACAGTGACTGTATAGTGGTCGAGTTTTAACTTGGCACTTATTTTACTACCCTTGTCTAGTACAGGCTCTGCAAAAGCGATGAGTTTCTTTCCTTGAAGTCCCTTTTAAAGCCCTATTGTATTTCCTAATTACCTATGGTGGTATAAGGGTAAACAGCTTTGCCACAAAAGAGGGATGGCTTAGAAAGAGATGGCAAGTATTTTTTTTTCTAATAGGCAAGTGCCAAGTTACACCTCATCCAGCATAATACACAAGCTTTTTACGTAAGAACAGAGATAAAGTGTGTGCATGCATATGTATACTTCTGTTAGTTCAGATTTACACTTACCCTCAATTCATTTAAAGCTGCTTTGGCTGCCACTTGTTCATCATCTAACCTTTGACAGATCTGCAAAATAGAATGAAACATTCAAACCAACATTTCTGGCAAAGACTTATTGTTTAAAGTATGTTAAAAATGTAAAGGAAAACAGCTAACCTGCTTGTATTCTGATATAATGGCAGTGTTACGACTACTCTCATTTTCTGCTCTTTGGACCTCTCGTTTCAACATGTCTTTTACCTAGAAACATAAAATGCATTTATGTAAATTACAAACCACTTGTGCAGCCTAGTTAAAACAGCAGATTGGAAAGTCCTTGGAAGGAACTTTGAATGCACTTAAAATACATCCTTAAGGCTTCCTTTTATAAAGACAGTATAAGGAAGGCATTTTCATAGAAAGTAAAATCATATTCGTAAAGCTTCTTGGTAGACACCTTCATAAAAAAATGAACCCAAGAACTCACAAGTTTCTAACTGAACTGGTCTCTAAATAAAAATAAATGACCCCACATTTAAGCATTATAGCATCACTGCACTGTCGATTAATAGTTCTCTGATATAAAATTATCACAAATTTTTTTAGCAGTATGCACACTACCATGCTGAGTCATTTACTAATCAAATTATTTAGTTAATATAATAATGGACACTGGATGAAAACCATAATTCAAGGCATGTTTCAGGTAAATTGTAGATGGATGGATGGGGTGGAGTTTATGGATCCGTCGACAGTGGGATCATTTGGGCCTCAAGTCAAAGGCTAAAAGAGGAAAACAAAGAAGTTGGGAAACTTCTCAGCTGCACAGATAAAGCCAGAAAATTTAAAACAGTGAAAAAGTTAAAAAGCGAAAACTAAATAGTAAGATAAAAGTTAAACGACAGAATAGGAAAAAGTGCATTAGCTTCCACAGTTAAAAACT
This sequence comes from Tenodera sinensis, assembly GCA_030765045.1. NCBI lineage: Eukaryota > Metazoa > Arthropoda > Insecta > Mantodea > Mantidae > Tenodera > Tenodera sinensis. Next base: position 18,227,302 of record CM060970.1, read on the forward strand.
CCAAAGTGAAAGCTAAAACAGTTAAAATAGTAAAAAGTAAAATAAAAATCTCCAAAGAGTTAAAAGGCTAAAAAGCTATACAAACAACATGCCCTAAAACACTTAAAACTTTCAAAAGATAAAATCCAAGCTACTCTTGCTCAGTAAACACAATATTGGCAACAAACCCCAGTGCCGTATCTACAATGACTAGGCCATTGTCCAGAATTGAGTGCAAAGTAACACCCAGGCTAAGGGACTGGTGCTCATGAGCATATCGTGGACAATTGAGAAAAATATGCAACACTGAGAGGTGAATGTCGCACATGGAACAGACAGGCATTGGGTCACCACACAAAAGCTGCCCATGCATGGCGCAAATATGACCTATGTGTTATCGCGTGAGCATAACTTTGGATCGCTGGGAGTCCCTACAAGAGATCAGCCATGACTGTATGGAGTCTGTCTGCAATTGACTACCAGCATACACTTCCTGTGACTGCTGTCAACAGCAACAGATGGCAATGAAAGTGCTGCCGTACATCTATATAAGGCAGAGTATTGGTGTATAACTCCAGTATGCGACATGCAGACTTAGGTGCCTGTAGCACCTTCAACCTGGGAACCATTAGTAAATAATGGAATGTAATCCTGGTAATGGCCCAGGAGTTTGGTGAAAAGTTGACAAAACACTGATTGAAGGGCAGCTACCTTTGTACAGTCCAAAAGCTCTAGGTCAAAGCGAACATGCTGGAGATGCCAAGGAGGATACTAGCGAAGAGAAAACCGCTCCACAGTAGGCATTCGGAGGTCTGTGTGGCAAGCAGTTCGCAAAATTGAATACTGCTTGTGCGAGAGATGGTGCTACTCTACATATGATGGTGAACAAGCTTTGGGTGCAAGACAGAGTTAAAAGAAGGGTGATCTGGGGGAACCACCAATCATGCTACATAAGAACACAATAAAAATGAATGTCATAATGAAAGTGGAAACTCTCCAGAATCAGAGTAGACACTCGACACAACTAGTGTGGAAGGCCCCAATAGCAATATGGATACCAGCATTATGAACGATGTCTAAAAGGTGAATTTTAGAGGCAGATGCCGTGCCACAGAGAAAACTCTTGAGTACCCGAAGCGAACAATCGCATGAAGTGCTAAGGTAATGAATATGGTGCTCCCATGTGAGTTTCCAGTTGAGGTGAAGGCCCAAAAGCTTGAAGTGCACAACACACAGAAGAGGTGTGCCGCACAAATGAAGATGAGGGGGATGTACACCACAAAGCCGATGAAAGTGGATACATTGTGTTTTCATAGGGGAGAACTGAAAGTCGGTGCAAAGCGCCCTCTCAGCAAGGGATGTTATGGTCAACTGCAGTTGACGCTTGATATGCTCAAGATTATAAGAACGGTAGTAAATTGCAAAGTCGTCAACATTATTTCACTATGAACGATACTAGTGATCCCATTAATGGCTATGGTGAAAAGCATCACACTCAGAATCGAAGGTAAACCATTCGACTGGATCTGCTTTTGGAAGAATGTATTTCCAATGTGGACACAAACGGCAAAGTTTTAAAAAGTTAAAAAGAAAGATTGCTAAATGACTGCATAAACCGAAGTAGTGCAGAGTATGGAGGATACCATAGTGCCACATAGTGTCATAGGCCTTCTCGAGATCAAAGAAAACACATATGATATGCTGCTTCAAGAGACAGGCATTCTGGAAACCCTCCATGCGTGTCAAATGGTTGACACTAGAGGATGCGAACTAAAACCGCACTGAACATTGCTCAGCAGGTTATTTGTCTCTAGGCACCACACTAAACAAGTGTTAATCAATCCATTCAAAGGTCTTGCAAACGACACTGGTTAGGCAAATAGGGTGGAGGCTGGAGGGAAGAGTCTGATCCTTTTTGGGCTGAGGGATAGGGATGATAGTACCCTCGCACCAGGTAGATGAGAAAACCTGCTCATGCCAGATACGATTGTAAATGCCCAGAAGGAGAAAGCTGCAGGTGGAAGGTAAAGTAGCATTTGTCAGTGGATGTCATTGGGACCAGGAGAAGAGTCCTTGGCGACAGACAAAAAGTGTACCAGCTCTGCTATGGTATAGGTGTGTTGTATGGTTCACTACAGGCACCAGTACAATCGAAAACTCGAGCAGACTCTATTGTAACTATCCATTTGGCTAGTAGCAAGGGCGTTGGCTATATCCTGCTCGCTGGTGTTGGAAATGATCATCCAGCGACACTTGCCATACATATGCCGAACAGCAGCCCACACCCGCTGTGCTGAAGAGCGAAGGGAAAGGGAAGAGACGTAGATTTCCCAGGATATGCCTTTTGCACAGCGAAGTACAAAATGTGCCAGTGCATGAGAACATTTAAAGCAATATAGTTCTCATCTGTAAGATGTGAACTGAAAAGATGCAGGGTACATTTGTGTTTTTTGATAGCCAAATTGCATTCCTCAGTCCACCAGGTACAGGAACATGAGGTGTGGTGAACTGTGAGGAATGCTGGAATCCATTTCGAGCAGGACAGAACATGTAAAATACTCCACCATTTCATCTATGGTGGGGGAAAACATCGGTGAGATGAATGAGGGAATGAAATTTCCCCCAGTCAGCCTTGGAAATAATCTAGTGAGGATGTCGGTAACAGCATGGTTACCATATAGATGAATGTTAATGGGGTAATAATCACTGCCAAATAGGTTGGAAACTAGCAGGCAATCAAGGAGTGGTACCAGTGATGGGCTACAGAAGGAAACATCTAGGCTGGAGTGTGTACCATAGGCAGATAAGAAGATAGGGACACCAGTGTTTAATAAAAGTAAGCCGGACATATCACAAATGTCTGCTATAATGCACACATGAGCATTGTTGATGTCGGAGCCCCATAAAGTGCTTTTGGCATTCAGATTGCTGAGAAAGATCAGTGGAGGCGGAATCTGTGCCAAAAGAGCCCGAAGATTGTATGACACTGAGCAGTGGCAGATAGACATTGCACAGAAAAAAGCAAAGACTCTGTAGCTGTACACCTACCACCACAGTTTACAGTGGTGTGTTAAGTGGTATGCTGGTGGCAGAGATATGCGCCACCAGCATAGCAAGACCACCACTTGCTCGTCTACCAGCTGCAGAGTCATGCCTGAATGCCAAAAAGCAACGAAGCTGGAGAGTGTGATTAGGCTGTAAGTGGGTTTCGTGCAGACGATTGATGGAGAACGTTGAGAAATTAAATGCCGTATGCCCGGAGCAAATGCCTGGAACCCATTAACATTCCAGTGGAGTATTTCCATGGTAAAAAAGAATCAGTGGTTGGACTTTATCTTTCTCACCTTGGCTGATTTTGGACCAACAATATGAACATCGCCGTCCTCTGGAGATTCCTTAGATGTGTATGAGGCAGAAGATCCTCTACGACTCGCAGAGTGAGAGTGGGGCTGTATAGAAAATGTGTGGCTGCTGCATTGAACTCTATATCAGGAACGATTTCTATCGATAGGATTGTTAGAGCTTGAGAGGTAGAACTGGAACTTAAAAATTCAATGCCACAGCTGGGATCTGAACCGCAGACCTTCCACTTACCAGCCAGATGCTACTGTAACAAACTGCCAGAATGGCATTGAATTCTCAAACCAGTTCGTATTTTTCCTGGTAAACCACAAAGGCAGTCTCATATCAGAGACCCCAATGGTGACTTACTACTGCAAGTACTTTATGTCCCAGGATTAAATAACCTTCAGATGGTAATTATTTATTTATGCCAACAAACTTACTGTTGGTGTTTTTAAACATGCAAGCCATGTGTGGGCAATGTTTGTGAGGTAGAACAGGAACTTAAAAATTCAATGCCACAGCTGGGATCTGAACCACAGACCTTCCGCTTACCAGGTAGATGCTACTGTGAGAAACTGCCAGAATGGCATTGAATTCTCAAACCAGAGAATTCCTCTACCATATTCAACATTAAATTGGAGAGCAAGTGGACAAATGACTTCATTGTCAGAAATCCAGTATTAGCCGCCAATAACTACATTAAATCCTGAAACTAACCCAGATTCACCCTGAGCAAAATCAATGCAATTCACAAACACTGCTCAACTGTTTACAACTCATTCTGAGAATTAACTTACAAACCCCTCTGCTTATATAGTCTATGAATTATTAGCAACTTTTCCAGGATTCGAAGTAAACAAAACCCAGCACTTCGATAGCTTCTAGAAGAGCATGCAATGTTATTTGTTCTCATCCATCATTGTTGCATGTTGTTTACCATTCAGCACTTATCAAGGCAATAGTATGAGTTAGCTAATGCTTGATATCTCTCTCTAGGCTGCTGATACCACAAGAATAAATAAGAAGGCTATGTGGCCTAATAAATCTCAGAAGAAGAAAGAAGCATAATATACCCTTGAGTACCAGAATGTGTCACATCAATGACTGCTTTGTTTCCTATAATGTGACACATAGCTCTGTATTCATGACCCACTACCAGCCTCTTATCAGTTGCTTCTAAATGTGATACTACCACATCAATATTAGGAGGTTCATCTTCAGCTGGCAGTACCCCACTGAGACTCCAATGCACATGCCACTCATAGACAAGGAAAAAAAATTACACAAAAATATGTAATACTGTAAGCTACATTAGGGCAAAATCCCACCTTATCCCAGCTTTGACTTTTGAATAATTACTCATGGTTAATGGTGTTCACTTATTTATAGTTTAATTATTAAGCTTTTCCATTTTATTGTTTTCTTTTTTACACACTAAGCCACACTTTGCTCATATTTCCTCACTTTACATAAGATAAGAAATATTCCTGTTTAAAGAAAAAAGTTCCTGCCTTCAGCTGGAAATCAAACTCAGGACTTCTGGATTTAGATACTAGAATACCAATCACCAGACCTCAGAAGCTATCTCCTTCAAAATTCATATCATAAACAATAAGAAATAATACAATGAAAATACTGAAGCTGTTAACAGTGAAGCAACAGAATCTAAAATAGAAACAAACTCAGAGACTAAAAGCTTCGTTTATCTTAGTAATTGCTGTAAGTTCAGTGAAGTTTTTAGACTAAGTTTGTTTTTATTTTAATATATATTACTCATATTGCTATACTAATATCGCTTTATACATTTCTTTGGAGTCTGTATATAATTTCAGCTTCACAGTTTATTGTATTATATTAAACTGATTATTAATTAAGGAAAGGTCTATTTATTAACAGTGTATCACTTTCTCAAACTAAACTCTCTCAAACTAAATTTTGAGGGTCAACAATTACCAGAAACAAAGGAAGCAAAGTATTTAGGAGTTACATTTGATACTAAACTTACATGGACCAAACAAATAGAAAATGTAATACAAAGAGCAGAGATGCGCCTTTCACGTCTAACAGGAATGAAGTGGGGATGTTCCAGAGCAACTCTTAACACAACATACAATGTATATATAAAGCCATTATTTACTTACTGCAGCGAGGTTCTTGTAACAGCAAACACAAAAAAGATTCAAATCTTTCAAAACCAAAGTATGAGATTAATTACAGGTGCTATCAAAACCACACCAATAGCAGCTATGGAAATATTAACCAACCAATGCCCCATTGAATATGAAATAGAAAAAGCAGCTCTTATTCAACACGAAAAGTTGATCAGACTCCCATTCAATACATAGCACAAGAGAAATTTTATACATACACTAAAGACTCAGGAGAGCTTTCTTTCCAAAATTCAAGACAGCAGGAAGAATGTGTACCTTCCTAATTCAAAGGAAAACTTCATATCTAAAGTCAATCCGACACAAACATTAGACATCACATATTATTTACACCCTGACAGAAGAAGTTAGGAAAAGTGATACTCCAATTAGTGTTCTAAAATTATTGGCATTAGAGACAATCCATACTAGATTTCCAGAACACGAATGGCTCCATATTTATACTGATGGATCATTTATATCAAACCAAGATGGAGCAGGTGCTGGGGTCAAATGTCACCTCTTTTCCTATTACAAATCTTTAAGTTATGGAACTACTAACTTTGATGGAGAAATTGAAGCAATTCGAATGGCCCTACAAAATATTTTGTACAGAATTTCACATTTTCAGCAAGCAGTTATTCTCTCAGATTCCAGGGCAGCAATTATAGCAATTACTTCTAAGTTGTCACCAAAAAACCAAACAATTATAGAATGTTGGAAAATCCTTACCCATCTAACAGCACTTCAAAAACACCTAGTCTTCCAATGGATACCAGCTCACTGTGGACTGAGTGGTAATGAGAAAGCTGATTTTCTTGCAAAATAGGGTACCAGCAGTGTACAAAAATCTATAGTTAATCTACCATTTTATGCAGCTAAAAGATTAGTCAACTCTGAATTCAAAAAAAATTATTGCAAAATATTACTATGAAAACTCAAAGAATAAAAGATGGGAGCTACCAAACATTCAAACAGAATTGGGATATATTCTTCACCACTCTGCCCTCTATGTGATTTGCAAGAGGAAATGGATCGAGACCACCTTCAAATATGCCCGGCCACTTCAAGTGCCCCATCCATCAGTGAAAAATATTGGAGAGCAAGAGGATTAATGACTTCATTGTCAGAAATCCAGCATTAGCTAACAACAACTTTCTCTACAATCATCAACTACACCAACTTCAACTTTTAGAATAATATCCTACATAACAAATCAGAGACAAAAATGTTAAAGAAATTATTTTTTGATTATCCACTTAGGATTCATACAATATACTTAAATAACTGCTAACCTGAGTGACTTCCTCCTCCAAGCGTTTCTTCTCTTCCTCTGTACGCATTAGTGTTGACTTAAGGCGTTCCAGCTCATTTGAATACTGATCTGCATTATCCTGCTCCTCTGGAAAACAAAATAGCTAAGTCAGAGAGGTAGAACTGGAACTTAAAAATTCAATGCCACAACTGGGATTTGAACCACAGACCTTCCGCTTACCAGGCGGCTGCTCTACCACTGAGCTATTGTGACAAACTGCCCACACACGGCTTGTGTGTTTAAAAACACCAACCGTAAGTTTGTTGGCATAAATAAATAGCTAAGTCATTTTACACATTTTCATAACACAGAAATGGTCTATGTAAACTAATTATTCTTTCACCCATGCCATTTGTAGACTAAAGTTGGAATGGTAAAATCAGACTAAAGATTAATAACATAGCTGCGCCGGAATTACTGGTAGTAATTTATAAAGCTTGTGACTTGAAGTATATACACTGTGTCTGCAGCTAATTACTGACACCAGAGTACAAACCCAAGTGCCTACCTGCATTAAAGACCGACCCCTGACTACAGAACGACCATTATGTGCAGGGTATTACTACTTGAGAGAGTTACTTTTGGTTAGATCCAGAAGTTTCGTATTTGAGAAGATTCTGCCATAGCCCGGGCAATATATAAAGGCCCACAGTAAATCAGAAGACACTTAAAGGTTATGAAGCTTTCAGTGGACAGCAACAGTGAACCGTGCAGAGTGCAGTTCAGTGTGAGTTATGATCTCTTAGTGACAGTTTGACGGATAAGTTCTGTTGCAATAGTGGCTGAAGTGTAACATTAGCACTATGCTGATTAGAAGACTGATTATCAGGAACTGATGTTCTCATTTGTTACAGTACTTACAAGATTCTAATTTACCATCACTATGGATGCTGTCTCAAAATTAATTTGAGGTCATTTTGTGGTTTGCAGAGATTCAGTTCTAGAATTTAATGCCATGTTGGCATGTTGCTTAGTTGGTTAAAGCAATGGTACAGTAAGCCAATGATCTGTCATTCAATGACATTGACTTTTTGTTTGTTGATTCTACCCTTTCAGTGGAAAATAACTTCACTGAAATACTTCTTTCTTGAATGATCTGGCAGACTATACTCAAGTGGCCGGAAGGCTAAGTATGAGGACCACAATTCACAACTTATCTGTTCTCTCCCATGTCCTCTGACTGCAGCAGAGATTACTGTGGTGGTAGCCACACATAAACGAGGCTCCAGGTCAGCTACCTCACACCACTTATGTTGCTATGCAACACACAACAATGGTGGCTAAGAACAAACACAATTTTCAGACAGTTATGAGAAGCTTCAAGATACAATTTCCAGAAAAATTGCCAGTACCTAATTCTTGAATATATAAGCAAGCTGGCACAAGCATTTTGTGTCAAGGTTACAATGCAACAGAACGGCTGAGTTGCAAGGTCACGACTTGTGAATTGTGATTCGATTTTAGAGGCAATAAAGTGATGGTGTCATATTATTGCTACTGCTTTGCTTTATTTTCAAAGAATTGTTTATAAGTATTGAGTATATATAATGATGTGCTAGGATATGTTGTTATACAGAGCCTTCATTTGGGTACATGGCCATATCTGTACTCCATGTTTCTTAATGGTTGTCATTTGATTTTACTAATTTTCAAGTTTGATTTATTGACTTCCAAATCCAGAAAATTACTTATTTTCCCAAACTTGAAGCAATGGACAATGGAGGCTGGGTGGACAAACATTCATATAAAATATTGAGATTGAAGGTGAGACAGATGTTTATTTTGCTCAATTGGACAAATCTTACTTTCACTAAGGGTACCGAAAGTTTTAAAACTTCTTGGACTATGCTGCAGAAAAAAGACATTCACTTAAATCCTGTGTTTTCTTGGTCAAGTGGGAAGTCCCTTGTATTTCTCCCTTTATGTTAAAGTAGGTAATTTTATTGCAAAAGCATTTAAAATCTACTTCTCACTGAGTACCGACTATTTATAGGTTTGAAAAGGAAACAGCATGCTATGTTTATTAATTAGTAAACCCCAGTGCAATAGCCCATGAAGGGCCAAGGCTTGCTGCCCAGCTGCTGCATCCCCCATCTCTAATCACTACAGGCATCATTGGTGGGGTGCAGTAATGGAGGGTGGTACATGGCCAGTGTCCCAAGCCCTCCCAGCCAGTTATGCTGCCTTCGCGACCTGGGGCCCCACTTCTCCATCAAATAGCTCAATTATCCCCTCCCCCCTCCCGGGGATCTAACGAGACTGAGTGTATCCTGTACCAGACTTCCCAACATGGAGAAAATCCCCATGCTGGTACTGGGGATCGAACCCAGGTCCTCCATGTCAGAGGCAAGCGTGCTACCAACTGTGCTATGGAGGAGGTGGCCTATGCTTATTAATTAGTAAAAATAAATTTTAATTTCCAATTTGTTTTTAAAACATTAAATAATGAAGATCACCAGCTCCTTTCTATATCAAACACTCAAATCATGTTTTGCAGACACATTGATCCATCATCTGCTAGACCAGCCACAGCCAACTCGCTTGCCGCGGTGCATGTGCTGGGCTACAGGCACCGTGTTGCCTCAGTTCGTGCTTCACAGTGGCAGTGATCGGTTTGTCTTCCTTAGCAGTGGTGGTCCGTACTTCAGTGTCGGTTTGATATGGAAGGGCACTCATTAAACCGAAGGGCACCCACGCCGACACATTATTTCAATCCCGAATGGGAAGCTGAGCACTTCTTCATGGAATGTAGCGGTGGTGCTATTTGTTTAATTTGCCAGAAAAATTGCAAGTGCTGAAACAATTTCATCTTCAGTGACATTTTAATACATTGCATGCTAATGATTATTCGGCCCTAGAAAAAGAAGAACTTACTGAAGAGATATAAACGCTCAGAGAAAAGATCACAACGCAGGAAGAGGAACAGGAAGAAGGGGATGGCGGAATAGCAGAAAGCTCAGTTTATGTGAGTTACAAAATAGCACTAGAAATTGCCAGACCTTCTAGTAGTTTTTCTGATGGTCCACTTATTAAACGAAGTATGCTTAAAGCTGCAATTAAATTCACCCCTGTCAGTGTTCACCAGTTCGAGAGTGTCAGTCACCTCATACTATTTCATGCAGAATTCAAGATCTGACAGACAACATTTATGCACAACTTATTGAAAGAGCATGAGAATTTGTTGCATTCTCTATTGCCATTGATGAGAGCACTGACTTATCAAGTATGGCTCAATTATGTATTTTTATTCGTGGAGTAAATGAAAATTTAGAAGTTGTGGAAGAAATGCTAGATCTGGTGCCAATAAAAGGCACAACAACAGGATCAGACATTCTGAACTGTGTAGTAGAAGTTGTGGAGAATGCAGGGATTCCATGGGATACACTCATATCGGTAGCTACCGATGGTGCCCCAGCTATGATTGGTTCACACAACAGATTTGTGACCCTCCTGAAAAATAAACTAGGAAAAGAAATAACAGCAAATGCCTCTCCCAACTTCTAACACTTATTCACCCCAACACCTATTCCTGCCCCCCTTCCTGCATCCAAACTTAGGTATGTTGAAGAAACCATGCCCACAGACACAAAAGGTTGAAAAATTAGAACACCTTATGTACTGCACAGATAAAGTCGCATTAAGCGTGGCGGTCTGGGTGGCTCAGTTGGTTAGACGCTGGCCTACTGTTCCCAAGGTCGCGGGTTCAAATCCGGCCCAGGCCGATGGTTTTTAAGTGTGCTTAAAAACGACAGCTCCATGTCAGTAGATTTACTGGCATGTAAAAGAACTCCTGCGGGACAAAATTCCGGCACACCGGCGACGCTGATGTAATCCTGGCAATTGACAGCGTCGTTAAATAACAAAATATTTTTTTTTTCGCATTAAGCGGCTAGGTGCTGTGCAGATAAACATACCGTATAGGAGAACCTGTACGACCAGTTCTTGAATGCTGGAATAACAGCGGTTCATTGCATAGTTCATCAGGAAAACTTACATGCCAAAACACTGAATGCAAACAATGTAATGAAACTGGTTGTGAAGATTGTAAACAAACTGAGGTCCCACGGTCTAAAACACAGACAATTTAAAAGCTTCTTAGAAGATTTGGAGCATGAGTATGGTGATATAGCGTATCATACAGCAGTTAGGTGGCTCAGTCGAGGCAAGGTTTTAAGAATTCTTTGAATTATTGGATGAGATACGTTTGTTCATGGAAATTTGCGGAGAACCTATTGAAGAGCTCACGAATGTTAAGTGGAAATGTGATCTTGCATTTATAGCCGATATAAGTGAACATTTGAGTACTCTGAATGTTTCATTTCAAAGGAAAAACAAATTAATCGCAGATATGTTCTGTAGCTATTATTTATTTATGCCAACAAACTTACTGTTGTTTTTTAAACACACAAGCCGTGTGTGGGCAAAGTTTGAGAGGTAGAACTGGAACTTAAAAATTCAATGCCACAACTGGGATTTGAACCACAGACCTTCCGCTTACCAGGCAGCTTCTCTAACCATTGAGCTATTGTGACAAACTGCCAGAATTTCTAAGTTCCAGTTCTACCTCTCAAACTATGTTCTGTAGCATTGAAGCTTTTAAAAATATGCTCTCATTATAGGAACGTCAACTGTCAAATGGTGATCCTTGTCATTTTACCAAGTTGGAAAGTGTGATTGTGATTCCTTAGAAGTGGGATGTTATGTTGAAAATCTGCACATGCTTTCCCGTGCACTTGATGAAAGACTTCACGATCTCACAGGCTTATAAATAGATAATGATTTAAGAGGTAGAACTGGAACTTAAAAATTCAATGCCACAACTGGTAGAGCGTCCGCCCGGCAAGCGGAAGGTCTGTGGTTCAAATCCCAGTTGTGGCATTGAATTTTTAAGTTCCAGTTCTACCTCTTAAACTTTGCCCACACACGGCTTGTGTGTTTAAAAACACCAACAGTAAGTTTGTTGGCATAAATAAATAATAAGATAATGATTTATTCGCTACACCATTTAGCATGAATAATGATGATAAAGATGTTCAACTGAACCTTATCACCTTGAAATGTGACATTGAGTTAGCTGACAGTTACAGAAACAGGAAGTTTGCTAGATTTCTACAGGAGATTTCCTAAATCAAGATTCCCTAGATTACACAGGCGTGCGACATCTATGATTGCAATGTTTGGTTCAACCTATGTATGTGAATCCTTATTTTCAGCTATCAAACACATTAAAAACCCTCAGAAAATCAACATCAGTGATCATTAGAGCCCGGATTTTTATGTAATATCAAGGTGTGAAATATGTACATATTTATGTAACAAAAAACATCAAAATATGCAATGAAATATGTAATATTAACAAAATATGTAAAATTATGTAATAATCTAAATGCTAAGATTACCACCTCAAATCTAAATGCAGACTGCAAATTACCCAGAATTTTGTAATTTGATGGGTCTGTAAGAACATAAATTAGTTACAATGAGTTGAAATTTACTAATTATAGAATTCATTACAGGGAAAATGTTTTGTTTTATGCAGAATTTACCTAAAATTTATTTTCAAGTAGGTAATTACCAAATAAAAAATATTTGTTTTGGATTATGTTTATTAAACTTACTCATTTTACATAATTATTTTACTTAAATTTTAGGCGGTAAAGCAATGTTGAAATACCGAACCAATTTATCAATGACTGAAACAATCAATTCAAAATAATTAAATTTTATAACGAAGATGCATTTTCAGTATTCTATCTCTTGACATACATGAACAAGCAGGCATCTTCATTTTGATAGCTGTCGACGGGCCCTTAAACACCACTCACTCACTCACTCACTCTTCATTTTGAGTCTTTTGCCATTGCCATATGTACATTTCTGTATTTTCAGGGGTCATTGTTTGTCTCCAATCTGATAAAATGTGCTTTTAAGCAGAGAAGCTTCTCTCTACGTCACACGAAGTAACAGGAACATATTTTAGCATTAGAATCTGATTTTCAGAGAAATGTTTTGGTAAATCGACACTGTGACCATTTAGCACTTTAGACACGCATGTATATAAGCGTAGAGTATCCTGGATTCCTGTTTAGCGCAGCTTTGAATTCTTCACCTGCCTTCCTTCCTGCAACTACACTAAGCTTCTGTGATGCACATTCCATTAAGTCCATAGATTTGTGAAGAAGGGAACCTCATGTTTCCAACTGCTTGATGGTGCTAGGCAACCAGCCGAAGTTACTCTTGATGTAAGCACAGGAGCTTGCCACTTTCGGATCTTTAAAGATGTCCTGAGATTCGCGTATGGAAACAGCTACTTCTGAAGAGAACATGTAAACCACTGACTGGACTCCTTCAAAATGTTCACAGCTACCCCATCTTGTAAGTACTAGCTCAGGAGGCAAATGGACATGTTGGGGATGATTTTTATAGCACTGAATTTTGTGCAGTGCTTTCACAAAGACCTCTTTTGTTGCTGATATCAACTTATTCACACAGGGAAAATTACTTCTTACTACTTCAGCAACACGTTGCAATGCATGGGCCAAACAGGTACATTCAGGTAGAAAACCATAAGGGCAGTAGCAGCTTTAATAATATACGCTGCGGCATCTGAATACATAATTAAAACCTTTTCCTCACACACATCCTCTGGCCACAGAATCTTCATCCCATCATTTACGAATCTTGGAATTGTAGAATGATTTGTTTGTTCTAACACCTTGCAGCAGATTAGAAATGGTTTTGCTGGACTTTCGGAATCTAGTCTTCCTACTACTAAATTTGCTATGTACCAAACCATGTTATCTGCAGTTTCATCGATGGCATACCAAATACAGGAGTCTCCAATTTCATTCCGTTTATGAGCAACTGCTTCTCCATAACACACACGAAGATACGTTTTCCTCAGAGTAGATTCATCAGGAATAACTTTCTTGCAATATTTTTCTAGAAAGGAGTGCAATTGAGGAATTTGAAGTTTAAGCCACGGAATATAGCTGCAACCATTTCAAAAATCATTTCCGGATGATTCCAGTTGCATTTGTGTCAACAGAACTTGTTTTCTAGAAGACTGTAGGTGTTTGTTGTGTATGTGAAGAGCACTTACTATTACTTTTTCATCGGTTGTAAAGGCGCTATCTAATTTTACTCATGAATTTAACTTGCAGGATAGCGAGGACGCAACTGGTGCCATTTTACTAAGACTTGCAAGAAACTAACTGCAGTATTATCGCCTCGCTATATTGATGGTTGTCTGCAGCTATTATATTACAAGATGCTGACTACCACGACAATGGTAAGAATGATGAGAATAAATTTCTCCAGTCCTTGTGAATACCCAAAACGCTATGAGAAACGTGACACTTGAGGTCAACATTGTCGAGCGGCACCTGCTTTCATATAAATGGACAAAAATCAGAACGAGGCGGTTATTATCGCATTCTTAATTTAACTTGCATCCTATTTCGCATTCATTTTTGATGCTTTCAGTAAAACTTGTGAAAACAGTAGTTTACAATGTGACTACAATATTTTTTAAAAAAGAATAAAATTGTAACGAAACCCAGAAAATATGTATGTTTAATGTAACATTGTTAAAATATGTAGAAACATGCAAAATATGTAAAAAAATATAAAATAAAAATTGTTAAGGGAGTCCCAAATGACGTAATTCCTCAACATTTTTACTTCTCATTGAAATATTATGCAGACTTTAAAATATGTAATTACATAAAAATCCGGGCTCTAGTGATCATAATTTGAAGTGTGCATTAAGGGTCCAGAGTTGTGTTTCATTGTCTCCAAATGTGACAAATATTGTGAAAACCAGAAGATGTCAGAAGGCAAGAGTGTCTACTGAAAACTGAATGTATAACATTCTTAATTGAAACGTGTATATTCGTTTAATATGAAGTATTCTGTGTAATATTAGCACTGTATAGTAAATATTATTTTGTTATTTTTTTTTTCAATTGTTTCAGGATCAAAATTGTGCTAATTTTCACAAAGTACTGTTTTGTTCTTATAGCTAAAAATATTGCTTTTATATGCCATCATTTGGTTGTATGTATAGGATTGAAAGCTATAATAATCTTACTGGTATTGGGTTGTTTTATCTATAGTTTAATAACAAGTACCAGAGAGATATTAAACCACATATTATACAGTTTCTGAATTGTTCCTTCACTACTACCCTGTCCATTATTTAATGGTAACACAAGTGCAGGTTACGGAACGCCACTGCACGAGGTAGTGATTGGCATATCTCCCCAGCACTCGCCAGCAACGACCAGGCACGTCGGCACCATGCAAACTGTATAGGCACACCGTGCATGTCAGTTGGCGGTCCCTGTGCTAGACTCACGGATTTGCTACCATGTTCTAGCAGTGTTTGGTATAGAAATCAAAGAGTAATTGTAAATTCATTTGCACTATTTAGAATGCTACAAAAAATTGTGAAGTGTGGCATTCACATGACTTCTATACTCACTAATCTTACAAACACTTATTTGTCTATCTACTTCTTATTCAGAGCAAAAAAAAAATCTCACTACACATTTACCCATTTTGTTGTAAGTATTGGGAGAATTAAGTAAGATATAGCAATAGTCAACTATTTATAAATGGAGTGTCATGTGATGGCTTTGAAATCCCATCCTTCTTGCATGATATAAAATATGAACAGACTTGCCACTAGTAAAGAGTGTAAGTACTTCAAAATTTAAACTGATGAAGAATATCTAAGAAATGCATAATTACACAAAGAGATTTGACACAAACTGTGCTTCAACAAGATGACATTTGTGTAGTAAGATTTTGTCTCTGTTATATGGCTAACAGGTTAAACAAAAGTCATTCAGAATGAACAGGATCTCAGAAGCTATTCTCAGAAAATTCAAGACATATTATTTATTTATGCCAACAAACTTACTGTTGGTGTTTTTTTTTTAATACACAAGCCGTGTGTGGGCAATGTTTGAGAGGTAGAATTGGAGCTGAAAAATTCAATGCCACAGCTGGGATTTGAACCACAGACCCTCCAATAGTAAGTCGCCATTGGGATAATTATCTCTGATTTGAGACTGCATTTGTGGTTTACTGGGAGAAATACGAATTGGTTGGAGAATTCAATGTCATTCTGGCAGGTTGTCACAGTAGCTTAATGGTTAGAGCACACACCTGGTAAGTGTGAACACGATGGCGGCGGCGGTTGTAGTTACAACACGATCAGTCAAGCAAGTTTCATTAAAAATTTACAGCGAAGAAACTGAAAGTGAATCTCAGGATATGTTACGACATAAAAACAACGGGAAAAGAAGTGTGAATGAAGATAACTCCGGGGAAGTGATAAATGTCGAAAAATCTGAGCGGCTAAATGCGAGTGAAACACAGACAGAATTTTCAATGCGGGATGCAGAAATGATAGCGTCGCTTCATATGGTCTTGAACCTATTAACAAGGGATCTTACGACTGCGCAGAAAGAAATTAGTAAGTTAAAAGCTGAGAATGAAAATCTAAAAACTGCGCTAAAGAATATGAAAATGATTCCTTTACCACAATTACGAAAAAGAAAGGACTGGCAGTGAACAAGATAGGGGGCGGTCCACCTAAATCCATCACCGACGAAAACATGTTTGATGCTCTGTGTGAAGATAGTGTAATACGGGATAACTGCAAAAATGGAAATGTGGTGTGTGGTGAACTAAAAGAGGGTGGAAATAAAAAGAAAGCTCCGGTTTTGGTGATAGGTGATTCTCTATTGAAATTTTCTGGGGAGGCATGCAAAGAAAAAGGATACAGAGTGCATTGCTTCCCAGGCATAATGCTAAGTGAATTACAAAACAAAGTGGAAAAAATTAACCTCAATGAAGAACAGCCGAATGTCGTACTTGTACATGCGGGCACGAATAACATTCGAATAGGAGTTAGAGCAGAACAAATAACCTCAGAAGCAAGGGATTTGGTGCATGCGATTCGATCGCACACACGTGATACTAAAATCACAATCAGTGGCATTCTGCATAGATGGGGTGTTACCAACGGAAAAATAAGAAGAATCAACCAAGAACTGGATGAGATGTGCTGTGAGGAAAACTGCTTGATGGTGGACGGGAACTATTGGGTGCACGATAATTACTTTGTCAGAGATCGAACTCACTTAAGTCATAGGGGATCATATAATTTTGGTCAACTCATGAACAATGCAATCTTCTCTGTGCTGAAGGGAAACTAGTGAACAGAAGGGTGGATGTGACTGACCTAGGTGCTGTGGAGGATAAGGGTCAAACAGCTCCCAGTGCAAAATCAAAATCAAATAGCATGCCAAAGAGAGGCAAAACTCATTAAAAGGGTGCAGTGAAAGATGCAAGATGGTGACTTAGATCCAACACATGGTGCTGGCCCTGGGCGGACTGTTGTGCAAAGTGATTCACCCATAGCTGGAGGGAAACTAGGAGAAGAAAACAGACTAATTAAACCAGGCTCAAAGGTATGTGGTAGTGGAAGGGAAATGATCCAATAAATTCTATGTATTGCACCAAAATTTACAGAGTATAACAAATAAAATAACACAATTAGAAGTGCTACTAAACACAGACTTGCTGCATGTAGATGTTCTATGCATAACTGAACATTGGTTAAAACCAGAGCAGTTAACAGAAATAAACCTCAAACAGTTCAGGCTAGTAGATTCCTACTGTAGGAAAACGTACCAGCATGGGGGGGGGGGGTCATGTATATATGTTAAACATAAAAACTAGAAATATAGATCTATTTGAGGACCTAAAGGAGGATAGGAACTTCGAGCTGTCAGTGGTAGAAATAAATGAGCAAAAGCTAATTATTATATGTATCTACAGGGCACCAAATACCAATTTCAATATTTTTTTTAATTAAACTGGAATTTGTTCTTTCCCGTCTAAGTAGAAGACATAAGACACTCATAGTATGTGGAGACTGGAACGTAGACTTCATGGAAGATTGTAGTATAGTAAACAAAGTAAAAGATTTGTTATCAGTATATAACTTAATCAACACCGTAAAAGAACCAACAAGAGTAACAAATCATAAAAAGTCACTATTGGATGTAATGATCATAGAAAAATCTAAACCCCAAATACAATCGCTTGTGGAGGACATGGCCCTATCTGACCACTATGGTCAAATACTTGCTGTCGAGGCAACAACTTCCAGACATATTGTGAAAGAAGGAACCTATACAAAAAGAATTTTCAATCCAGAAAGCATAGAAAGTTTTAAAAACTTAATTAAAGGGGAAACGTGGGAGATGGTCTTTCAAAAAAGTGATACTAATGAAAAGTTCAATACCTTCCTAAATACATTTCTATACTGGTTAAACATTGCATTCCCACTAACACGTATAAAAACAAAAAATCAACCTCATAATGGGTGGATTACAAAAGGAATCAAAACTTCAAGTAATAGGTTTAGATTCTTGTGTAGACAATTTAAGCAGGGAAATACAACAAATGATTTTAGGAACTATGTAAAGAAATATAAAAGTATTTATCGGAAAGTAATACTGGAAGCTAAAACACAAGAAAATGAAAGAATTGTAGAAAATGCGAAAAACAAAACAGAGGCACTATGGGAGATAATAAACCGTGAAAGAAGGAAGAGTAGCTCAAATTATTGTGTAACCGAACTAGGTAATAAGGGTAACAAAATCACAAATCCTCATTACATAGCAGAGTGCTTGAATACATACTTCGCTGAAATAGCGGACCGACTCATTACCTTAAATCAATCTAAACATACCTAGGGTAATTATTATTTATTTATTTATGCCAACAAACTTACTGCCATTTTGGCAGTTTGTCACAATAGCTCAATGGTTAGAGCAGCCGCCTGGTAAGTGGAAGGTCTGTGGTTCAAATCCCAGTTGTGGCATTGAATTTTTAAGTTCCAGTTCTACCTTTCATACCTAGGGTAAAATCATAAAAGTAAACAATTGCAGGGAATCTATTTTCATATGTCCTATTACAGAGACTGAGGTACAGAACGTAGTTCATGAAATGAAAGGTAAATACTCCTCTGGAATAGACGAAATACCAGACTGTCATTAAAAAATGTATGGAATATATAAAGGCCCCATTGGCTGATATATATAACTCCTTGCTTGAATGCCCGGGTTCGATCCCAGGGACCCGCATGTGGTATTCGTGGTGGACGAAGCGGCGTCAGGGCGGGTTTTCTCCGGGTACTCCGGTTTCCCCCGCCATCTCATTCCACCGGTGCTCCATCTTCATGTATCATCAGTGTCACCGCCTGCGGTGCCGTAGTAGTAAAAGCGGGCGTTAAACACTACAACAACAACAACCTTGCTTGAATCTGGGATTTTTCCTGATAACCTTAAAATTGCAAAAATTATCCCAGTACACAAAAAAGGAGAAAAGACAAAAAAGGAAAATTACAGACCAATAAGCATATTGTCAGTATTTTCTAAAATGTTTGAAAAATTAGTGTACAATAGACTAATATCTTTCTTAGAAAAATATAACATCCTTTCTGATGCGCAGCACGCCTTTAGAAAAAATAGGTCTACAGAAACAGCCATAGCTAAACTACTAGGTCAAATTCAACATTCAGTGGATAAAAAGCTACCAACAATAGGAATATTTTTAGACCTCTCAAAAGCGTATGATGTTTTAGATTACAACATTTTATTATCCAAGCTAAACAAATATGGAATTAGATGAAGCATGAATACATGGATTAAATCCTAACTTACCAATAGGAAGCAAGCAGTGGACGTGAAACACAATAAGCTATCAAGCATCAGTAATTACCGATCTGCCACTAAAGAAATTAAGAGAGGGGTTCCTCAGGGCTCAGTGCTGGGGCCTCTGCTGTTTCTAATGTACATAAATTATTTACCAAGCAATATTCATCAAGCTGAGGTAGTCCTGTTCGCAGATAACACAAACATTCTTGTACAAGGCGAAAATGAAACTATATTGCAAAACAAAGTTAACACAGTAATGACTAACCTTAGCAACTGGTTTAAGATAAATGCACTAATTATAAACAAAGAGAAAACTATTGCAATGTCATTTCATACATGGCAATGTAAAAACAGTATCAGACCTCAAATTTCTTTTGAAGGAAATAATATCGATTACAAGAAAGAAACACAATTCTTAGGTATATGTGTGAATGAAAACCTAAAATGGGATAGCCACATTCACAAATTAGCAAGTAAACTTAGTTCTGTGTGCTATATGCTCAAATGTCTAAAATGTACAATAAATCTTGCTGGACTGAAAAATGTATATTTTGCCCAGTTTCATAGTCGACTAAAATATGGGATAAAATTTTGTGGGGAAAAATGCGAAAGAATATTTATAATCCAAAAGAGAGCTATAAGAATCTTAAGTGGAATAGACAATAATACATCCTGTAGATCTCATTTTAGGAAACATAACATCCTACCTCTAGCTTGTATCTTTATAGTTGAAGTTTCAGATCATATTAAGAGAAATCAAAGAGAACTAGACACAAATATGGATATCCATTCTCATAACACTAGAGGGAAAAATTACCTTCGTGTTCAGTTATGCAGAGCAAATATTCAAAAAAATAACCTGACAAACTTAGGCATTAAATTATATAATAAACTACCAGCAAATATCGAAGAAATAACTAATATAAAAAAATTTAACAAAGAAGTCAAATCCTTTCTACTACAACATACCTTTTATTCAGTAAGTGAATATTCGACATTGTAACTTGTTAACATATCATTATTCTGTAAACCTTTATTTAATAGGTGAATATTTGACATTTTATTTGTAATATTGTAAAATTAGTTCTGTAAATCTTATAGAAATTGTTTTTTTTTTTTTTTTTTTTTTTTTTTTGACGAAGCCCATATCATGTAACATGATCTAAGTGGTGAATAAACAAAAGCAGAGGATCTGTGGTTCAAATCCCAGCTGTGGCATTGAATTTTTCAGCTCCAGCTCTACCTCTCAAGACATACATTTTGTTATGCAAATATGTTAAACGTGTAGTATTTCAATCCAACTTATTAAGAGTCATTTTTGAGAAAAAATATTGAACAGTTTTCCATTTAAAGGGTAGTTTGGGTGTATAATTTTCTTCAAATTCTATCAAACTTTTGGAAGCTAATAACTTAACTTGAATATCAAATTTGGTATTTAACCATATTTTTGTTTTTGAGTTACAGGCAGGCACAAGAAGCAGGAAAACTCATTTACACACTTCACTAAAATATGCAATACCTGGACATGTTTCTAGAATCCTAAAACGTACTTACGATTATGAGTTGCCATTGAGGTAAGTGCCTCAAATGTGAGATTCCCTTATGGTCAACCGGGAAAATGCAAATCAGATAAATAAATTAAGGCCCTACCAGTATGTTGCCATGGTAGCTCAGGGTTAAGAGCAGCTGCACATAGAGTCGAAGATCTGTAGTTCAAATCCCACTTATAGCACTGAATTTTTCATTGATGATTCTAACTTATAAAAGTATCTTATGGTTTATCTGGCCCTGAGAAGCAAATGACTCGGGTAATCCCAACTTCTTGCCCTTATTAAAACTACAATGTCCCAAAGAAACCAGTTATTCTGTAGTCACATAATTTTCTGCACCTTATAAACACCTTCAATTGAACTGGAAGGTTAACTAACTTCTGCTGCTGATAATTCTATTATTTGGATAGCAGTAGAAAGAGTAGAGGGAAAGAATACCTTTAAGAGCTGCAAACTCTTGTTCGTATTTCTTCAGTTTTTTCACTTTCAGACTAGTAGCAAGTTTCATTAATTGCCTTGCCACTTCTTCTGTGCGGCATTTCTTTGGCAGTGTAACTCTGAAGTATTTAAGAGTTGTTTCAAAATCTAGCTGCAGAAGGTCTTTCTTACACATCTGCAATAAAAGAGAATAATCTTATATTTAATATTACAAAACCAGTATTCTTAAAGCATCAGAAAGGGGAGAGAGAGAGAGAGAGAGAGAGAGAGAGAGAGAGGGAGGAAGGGAGGGAGAGAGAGCACACACTATTATAAAGACAGATGAACTGGGTAAAAGTTTGAATCAGATGGAGAATGTAGCTATTGGAATTCACCAAAAGCCAACTGCAACGACACATTTACTGCATTATAGTGATCTCTAGTTACTTTTGGTGACATTCTGTTCAGTTGACATAATACCAGCAACGTTCTTGGAAGATACTCCAGGTAAAGATATGCCGTAATTGGTGTTAATTATAGTTAAGTTGGTGATACAGATCTTATCTTGCATGGTTTAAATGGTTGTACAGATGCTGTTGTGTCATGTATGCATACAAGTAGATGGTTTTATTTTAGTACCTAAAATAAATGTTTCACACTTCCTCATTATTGCTTTACAACACAATTCATAATAGTAAATGTAGTGTGATATATTTAACCTGAAAAGTTGTTTCAAAGCAAGATTTGCAAAATAGGTTTTACGTACTACTATGCTTTTCAAATGGGAAGGAGTTTGTCCTTGAGCGTCTCCAGGCCGGTAACCAATCGGAGTCCTGCTGTGTTGTTATATTGCTTTCCCATTAAGTGGAGCTTGACGCGCGCCAAGAAATATGAAGAGTAGGGGTAATGAGCTTGCAACGCTGTGCATGTAAACATATCTCATTGGCTGCAGATCACAACTCTTCCCATTTTAAAAGCACAGTAGTTTAATACCAGTAAATCCTATTGTAAGGTTGGCAATGCTTCAATTTAATATAATCTCGCCCATCTTAAACTTTTAGGAGCTGCCATTTAACCATTTCTCCTATTTGAACTGCAAGAATGACTGTGACAAAGGGAACATTGTCCACCTAGGCAGCAAGAAGTATTTATACTGGCATGGTTATACTTCAGCATGGTATAGATTGAATTGTAATGACCGTAGTCACCTGAAACCTTCTAAATATGCTAATTGTATAATGTGCTCATGAATAATGCTAAAAGACATTGGAGCACTCATGAGGGCATTGCCAACCCGTATGTAAGAAACATTGCAGAAGTACAAAGAGCATCAGGAAATGCAATGTTTCATAATTAACTTTATTTGTGAATTGAATAAATTTTTCATTTTTTTCTGAAAAAGTAAAAATGTGAGCATTGAGCCAAACTCAAAAATTTGCAAGTAGAAAAGCACTTTACACATTTACCTTTGCAATACCCTTCTGTTTTAGTAGCATTCAATTTTTTGCACATTTTTCCAGATATCTAACCTACCACCAAAATAAAAACTCCATTTAAATGGTTTATTAATTTTAACTTCTGGGTTTATTTCACAATTACATGACTAAATATTATCAAACAGATTGATAAAACCACTTAAAGATAATTTTTGGTCATTTAATCATGATATAAACTCAGAAATTAAATTACTGAAGCATTTAAATAGACATGTAGCGGTTTTTACAAAAGGTTCTTAATGTGACAGTTTTTTATGAATGGACTTTTTAACAATTAGTAATGCAGCAATGAGTCTCATCTCCAGGGCATCTCCAGGTGGACAAATAAGGGAGAGGTATTATTATTATTATTGTTCCCAATAAATAATCAAATTTTCCACTACATCATTTTTATTACCATTAACTTGCAACACTTGAACATATCCTCACTCTTTTGTAAGAAATAATACTTTCAGGTCCCAAAGGTGTTGTGCTCAGAAACTTTGTGGTATTCCTACGAAGTTAAATCCTCACTTGTTCCTTTCATAAATATTTTAGGATGTTTATGATATTTGCACGTATTGAATATTTATGCATGGTATTCAACCAGACGTCCTTCAGCGATTGCATTGACCACAAAATCTCTTACTCTGCAGTACCAATATGTGAGCATCTTTAGCAACGCATATATCACTAGAACAGATCACTAGTAATGATTCATTACCTCTCTATAGGGGTAATTGTTTATTCCCCTAGCAACCGCGATTGATTGACTATTTGACTCGATTGTGATGCATCAATCATATGGTCATGATCGACTTCGAACATATTTCCTTTTTTTTTTTTTTGAGAGGTAGAACTGGAACTTAAAAATTCAATGCCACAACTGGGATTTGAACCACAGACCTTCCACTTACCAGGTGGGTGCCCTAACCATTGTGCTACTGTGACAACCTGCCAGAATGGCATTGAATTCTCAAACCAGTTCGTATTTCTCCTGGTAACCCACAAAGGCATTCTCACATCTAAGACAATTACCCCAATGGTGACTTACTATTGTAAGCACTTTATATCCTAGGATTAAATAACCTTCAGATGGTAATTATTATTTATTTATGCCAACAAACTTACTGTTGGTGTTTTTAAACACACAAGCCATGTGTGGGCAATGTGAGACTGCCTTTGTGGTTTACCAGGAGAAATACAAACTGGTTTGAGAATTCAATGCCATTCTGGCAGGTTGTCACAGTAGCTCAATGGTTAGAGCACCCGCCTGGTAAGCGGAAGGTCTGTGGTTCAAATCCCAGTTGTGGCACTGAATTTGTAAGTCCCAGTTCTACCTCTCAAAAAACATTGCCCACACACGGCTTGTGTGTTTAAAAACACCAATAGTAAGTTTGTTGGCATAAATAAATAATATTTCCTTTCGTTTCACAATAGACTTGGGACAAGGATTAAGAAATACAATTTTGATAATCACATTGCATATACAATATTTACATGTGTTATGTCTAAACAACTTGGCATGTTGGATAGTCATTAATCTTTTCTCTGATGCTTTTTGACACAATTTCTGTCACAGACCTATAGATCTAATGAGTTGGGAGAAAATATTTATTTTAAAGAAGATATGATCTAATGAATTTTTAAATACTACCAATTGATTCTGTCAACTATGTAATTTGTTTTACTTCTATTATATGGCAATACTAAATCAAACAATCTATCATCTAGCAGCAGTCAGCTTAATGACGCACATAAACAGTGAGTAAACAAGGATTATGAAAGGTAGCATCAGAGGTGAAAAATTCAATGTCATAGCATAATGTTGTACTATCATTGTTTGGCCTAATATACGGAAGCTGATGTGATGAAAAGATTGCCAAACATTTCTTTCTAATTCTACAGCGTGCTTCAAAATGAAAGAGCAGATTTCAATTCTGTATTATGCAAAAACTATCAGAAAAACAGCACATTTCACTGGATAGAGGAAGGTTCAAAGTTTTATACAGGCACTATACAGTCAACATGAGCACCACCTATTGCATGAGAAATATCAAGAAGACAGTACTCCAATCCATTCCATACACATACTAACTGTTCCCTGTTCATTGAATTCACAGCTGCAACAATTTGATTTCTCAGATCTTGCAGAGTAGTTGCCATAGGTGGGACAAATATTTTGTCTTTAATGTATCCCCACAGATAAAAATCACGGGGAGTAAGTTCTGGTGATCTTGGAGGCCAAAAACAATGAACAAAATCTTTCTGATTACCTCTTCCAATCCAACGATGTGGAATGGTGTGATTCAGGTAACGCTGCACTTCAAGATAAAAGTGAGATGGGGCACCATCTTGCATGGAAATAAAATAAAGCTTCATGAAGTTGACGAAACAAGCAATTTTCCAGCATGTTCAGGTATGACATTCCTGTGGCAGTTTCCTCCACAAAAAAGAAAGCTCCATAAACTTGGTTAAGAGAAATGGCATAAAACACATTCACTTTCAGTAAGTCTCGTTTGTGTTTGACAACTACGTCAGGATTCTGTTCCCCCCCAAATTCTCACATTATGGTGATTCACTTAACCTGAAAGATGAAATGTCTATTCATCTGATAAGATGAGCTGTTCTGAAAACTTGTCATCTTCCAAATCCTGAAGAACTGAAGTGCAAAATATGTACTTCGTGTTGTAGTTGTCGAGACGCAATAACTGCAACTTGTATGACTTCACATACAGGCGACGTTTAAGAACACGACATATTGTTGTGTGAGAAATTTGAAGTTGCTGGCTAACCCATCTTATGGATTTCTGAGGGCTCCATGTGAACATTTCTCAGATACATTCCACATTGTCATCAGATGTGCATGGGTGACTGGTGCTCTTCTGTTTGCAAATGCAACTAACTTTCACAAATTTTTTTTGCCAGTCATAAATCTGCTTGTGATGAGGCAGCTGTTTGTTAAACAGATAGCAGAACACGTTGCAATTGAACAATGAACATTGCTCACACACGGTTTGTGTGTTTAAAAACACCAACAGTTTGTTGGCATAAATGAATAATAATGGGCTGAGATCTTACAAATTTCAGCACATAAAATACTTTTTCCTGTGGTGCAGTTGCCATGTTGCTATAACCAAACAAAGTGCAGCTGCGACCAAACCTTGAACCTTCCTCTGTCGAGTGACAGGCACAATGTGTTTCCAGGTTAGATAGTTTTTCTGTAATACAAAGATGAAATCTGCTCTTCTTTAAGTTATGGAACTACAAACTTTGATGGAGAAATTGAAGCAATTCGAATGGCCCTACAAAATCTTTTGTATAGAATTTCACATTTTCATCAAGCAGTTATTCTCTAACA
The DNA here is from genome assembly GCA_030765045.1 of Tenodera sinensis. Lineage (NCBI taxonomy): Eukaryota > Metazoa > Arthropoda > Insecta > Mantodea > Mantidae > Tenodera > Tenodera sinensis. Next base: position 18,253,631 of record CM060970.1, read on the forward strand.
ACATTTTTAAACACACTGTATTTGTTACAATTAAAATATATAAGTAATTAGGGTTGAGTTAGCTTGGGGTAAGTTTAGAAAGGGAGGGCTAACAAAGCCCTAAGCAGCTTGGCCATTACTGATCCAATGTACAATTCATAAATAACTGAACAACTGCTTCTTTGAACTTTTTCTTTCATACTTGTCATATTAGCTAATGTTGGGGAGATGAATCAGACTTGTAAACTTCAACTCTCAAGTTGTGATGCTAAGTCACTTCTGTTAACATGCATATATATGTACTTATATTCAACAATGTTGCAGTTGGTACTCTCGCTGGACATTATTTTCTCATCCATTTCTGCAAAGCACATTCACAGTAATCAAACATGACACATTTTTTGTGCTATTTCTATGAATTTTAATTTGCTATCTTCATTTGAGATTTAGTTTGCTAGTAATGTATTTCTTAGTAGTTAATATTTCCCATATTATATTACTTTTGAGAAAGCTACCAAAAGCTGTTCAAGAGTTTAAACATAAATTCGTCAATTATTTATTTATGCCAACAAACCTACTGTTGGTGTTTTTAAACACACAAGCCGTGTGTGGGCAATGTTTACCAGGAAAAATACGAACTGGTTTGAGAATTCAATGTCATTCTGGCAGGTTGTCACAGTAGCTTAATGGTTAGAGAACCCGCCTAGTAAGCGGAGGGTCTGTGGTTCAAATTCCAGCTGTGGCATTGAATTTTTAAGTTCCAGTTCTACCTCTCATAAATTCATCAAGTTTTACTTACCATTAAAAGAGCCAGTGCCACTTGGAAAAGTGTTTCAACACCTTGAAGAAGGAATACATCTAAGATATGGAATACAAAATACAAAGGAAATCGTGCTGTAAAAAGTGTAAGAAACCATTGTGATGCAAACATGTGAGATTCCACTCCAATGTCTGAGAAATGCTGCCAAAGCTGTGGTAGCTGCTCCTGAAAACCAAGAGAGAATAGTGCTCAATAATAAACAGTTCATTAAACAAACCTCATTAATGAAGAAAATAGCGAAGTATGGCAATAATACATACTTCCATTAGCCTGTTGAGTTGATAAAGACGCATGTACAGATTTTCAAAGCCATCTTTATACAGGTCTCTCAGGCCATAATCGTACATCAGCTTCACTAAGACACAAAATGCTTGTTCTTCTGGCATCTGAAACAAATATGAAACCTCTAAATTGCAACACTAGCAATCTGAAGTTCAAATGGTTGACAATTTGTCCCTGTATTAGGCCTAGAAGAGGACTCACAGTTTGGTATTTTACTTTCTCTACATAACAGAGGAACTATTGTATTCTACCCAAAAGTTTGACGCTGAGGTTTCACCAGAATTACATATTTTGAGGGCCCCTTAAATGAATAGATCTGTACATTCCTTTTTTATATGCATACTGAGACATAATATATTTGTGTATAGGTCCTCTTGCAATTTTTTTTTTTTTCAAATATGTTGTTGTTAGCTAATGCTGGATTTCTGACAATGAAGTCATTAATCCTCTTGCTCTCCAATATTTTCACAATGATATTGAAGAGAGCAATAGCAGTAATAGTAACCGTTTTTTAGAGAGCACCATATTTTTATGTTTTGGCGGTCACACCGCTCTCTTACAACCCCCAGAATGTCTGGAGGACCACACGTCACTCAATGTTATTCTTGCTTATAGTAGTCTCCATCGTTACGAACGCTAAATTACTTTTAATATTTCTATACATTACCAACCACTGAAAACAAAACAAATTTTTTAACAGAATCAAATATTGATTTATTCAAATGAAACAAAAAATAAGACATTATATTAATTAAGTACGAGATATGATAAATGTGAATATATGAATTGCATTGACACAAATTGTAAATATAAGGTAGAAAAGAAATTCATTAAGATTCATGCAATCATGTTTGGCACAAAAAGCTATCATAAAAAGTTACATAATTAAGGAAGCTGGAAAGACTTTCAGCAAAGATGTGAATGGCTGAAGTTTGTGCCCAAAGTGAATATATTAAGACATAATTGTTAATCTTAGTTATAAATAGTGAAAAGTTATGTAAATTAAGAAGTCTTAGTTACTTGTTCATTTTAAAGTGGCAAATATTTTATTTTAAATATTTTAGTTACCATTCCGACACCATCACCCTGAGAACACAATGGAATCATCATTCTCCAACTGAGGCTAAGCTGAGGCAACAAGGGGACAATAAAAGGTCAAAATCACATCTACATTGCGTTGAGCGCACAAATATTTTAACAAGATTCATAAAAGTGGAGTAATGCAAACAGCATTAACCCCAACACTCACATTAAAAACAGTCACATCATGCTTTCAGGTGCGCTATAGGTGATGACCAGCTGAGCTTCCTGTCAGAAGCTCAATCCCAGGAAAATTTTCTCATCTGTGAATGGAAGTAAATCTGGACCGAATTGTAGTCAGGTAGTACTTGTCTCCAACAGTGCCAGAAGTTAACGCAGATTAACTTCTCATTTGAGAAAGGGAAGCCATTTTTGAGCTCCATTCTCTAAGATTATTTTAAACATAGCTGCAGATGCTATTCCAAAATTGGTGTGCCCTGAGAAGCACAACAGATGGTAAGGTTGTATAGGAATGGGCAAGCCAAAACCCCTGGAGAAACATTTCCAGATCAAATTAATTGCTATAGCTAACAGTATTAACACTGTTATTAACCTGAGGTACTGTTCTCCTTAACAAAAAAAAAACCTAAGCCAACCCTTACTTAGAAAATGTGATCCTTCAGAAACTCCTGAATGAAAATGGTAAGCGTCCATCAGGCGCGGCTCCTCAGGGTAGGCAGGGTAGGCATTGCCTACCCTATCGTAATACATCAACAAATAATGTTTAACTATGATTCTGCATTTTATCATTTGAACCGTCATTTTCCCCTAATTGCAGTTCAAGAAAAATTTTCTCGGTTATAATGACCAGCGCATGGTCAAATCCTTTAATCTCAATTCCGATTCATCAAAACTGCGCTGCGTGTTTGAAACGTGCGGCAGAAATGATACGCATGGAACCTGGGTAGTGGAGAGCCAGCTAGCTTTGACCTCTGCCTGCCCGGCCCCATTTCCTCAGTACGAGGCCCTTGAACAGGGATAAGGAAACATTCCTTCTGTATACGCACTCCGAGCATGCGTAGACGCATCTGCCAGCACTCCGAACAATTGCCTGCCCAAATCCGAATTTATGCGACATTTTCCGAACAGCCATACTCCACGAACGAAGATCTCAGAGATCTGAATCGTATCGTTATCACCCTGTGTAATACCAGTATGACTGACTTAATTAGTGAACTATTACAAATTCCGCTTTCGCAGCGCACTGACAATGAAAAGAGGAGTGTTTCAGCTATTTAACACAAAGCTGCAGTCAGACAATTTTTCAATTTCTTAATCCATTTTAGTCATGGGCGTCGTGAAACGGGGCCAAGAGGGGCCATGGCCCCCCCTTGGAAGTTGGTGAACTTATTGTGCAGTCAGTTACTGGCTATTAAACTATTATTTTAATTTTGGCGTAAAGAACAATTTTTGTTTAGCACAAATTAATACGGTTATCTGCAACAAATACTATAAATTTTGACAGTAAAATAATGATTTAATATTATATGATTGCAAATTTCCAACATGTGCCCCCCCCCCCCCCCTGGAAAAAAATCTGCTGACACTCATGATTTTTTTTTTGGGCGGTAATTCGTCCGTAAGTCACACTCATTCACTCTGCTCTTATTAAACAACCAAACAATATATTGTTTGCGTTATCCGCAATGACTTCGCCCCCTATATTTCGGATAAACGGGGTTTATTATTATTATTGTTGTTGTTGTTACACTTTGCCTACCCTAAAATTTTGACTGCGAGCCGCCACTGGCGTCCATGTGTACTCCAGTTATGCAGTGAATGCAGTGTCTCTGCTAACAAGCACATCTTATAAGCCTTTTCAAGTTCTTCAGTTTTCATAGTAGGACTTCCATGTACAGTGGAGAATTGTATGCAGATTTTGTTTTACAGAAATGCTAGCGTGACCAAAGTGCTGACACTTATAGCATCTGAGCAAGTAGAGGATATATGGCTGGCCTAGTTCTAGGCCTTCATACCCCACTTCCTTCTTTGAGGGAGATCTACTCAGTTAAAGGTAAAGAATGGGGTGGCCAAAATTCACTTGTCTTTCCTCTGAACCCTAAACACACACATAACACCTTGATCTTCAAGATATTCTTGAATCTCCTCATTAGACATACTGTCCAATGCACGGTTATTTACAACATCACACAAGGAGCTCAACATTCTATACATCCCACCCTTATGGGATAGCATGCTAACATATCTGCTCGAAGTACTCGTTGCCTGGGATGGCGTATATGCTTCCACCAGGTCATAGCAGGTTCTAAGACAAGACTTACCTGAACCAGCAAATTTTATCCACAGCCTTTTGTATAATAAATGGACTCCCAAGATGAAAAAATCCTTCCTTCCTCTATTTTATTAATCATTAAGTAGCAAGGACCACTGGACTCTGCTGCTACTTTTACAATAAACTTGAGTGATTTATGAATAATTTTTTTAGATTGCGCCATGGTGATTAAATACTCCATCATTGCAAATGTCTCTCATGCATTCTCACATCCTGGGCACCACCCCAGCTTAGGTGAGAGTCCTGGAATGGATCTTGCTTACCTTAGGGTCTCACTTCCTAATTTATAGACAGAGAGACCCAATCACCTTCAGGAGTGCATCGGTTCATGCAATGGCACCTCCCCGGGATGGACCTTTATCAGCGGATACAAACACAGTCCTACATATCTTCTTTCTTGGAAGTTTGAAAACAGTGTTGTAATAATCAATTTAAACCAAAAAGGTGAGTTGATTATTAATACTACACAACACTTGTAATTTACCGGAACATGTTTCGAAGGCTGACTTTCCTCCATTATCAATGAGACATCAACTTGTTCTCCCTGGTGTGGATGGTGATGCTTCCTCTGAGGTCTCCTGGTGGTGATTCAAGGAACACGCTGAAGATATCCTTCTCGGGGCTGTCCACATGGGAACAAATCTTCATTTTAAAAAATAAAAACAAAGTATTCAATTTTGACATCCCCGAGAAGGATATCTTCAGCAAGTTCCTTGAACCACCACCAGACGAGACCTTAGAGTAAACATCACCATCCACACTAGGGAGAACCAGTCGATGTCTGGTTGATAATGGATGAAAGTCAGCCATTGAAACATGTTCCGACAAATTATAAGTAAGTGTTGTGTAAATTGACTCACCTTTTTGGTTTGAACAGTCCTACATGATAACCAGGGACTGGGAATTGTGCATTACCCAATCACCCTTGGACTTCCTGTCCACCGGCCTGTGCAATGATCTCTCTCAGACTCTGTTCAAGGGGGTATATGGTGCTATGTCAAACACGCTTGTGGACCAAAGTTGATTGGTCATTTAGCATAGTCTCTCATTTCTTAGAAGAACCCAATAGTGAATGTGGCTCAGGACCCAGGAATGCCAATCCCGTACCTATTGTAATGGGCCCTGCTTTTGATTAAAATACCAGATGTTAGAATATTTGCCTGACAACTAAAATGTATATCTTGGAAATAGCCTCTGGAGTCCTCTTCAATCTAAATGACTTGCTGAGCAGAATAACTCAGGTGGTCGCATCTGTGGCCAGCATTTGGGACGCTGCAGGTTCCATTCCCATGGTTGCACTTCCTAACCCATTGGTTCTTTTCAGGGTTTTACTGGGTCACCAGGCAAATACTGGGAAGGTTAATTACATCCTCCAAAATTTTCTATCCCTCAATTTAATTTCATTTCCATTCTTTTCAAGGTTGGAAGTGCTGGCAATGGACATTGGTGGCACATCTGTATGAGAACTTTGCATACTGTAACTGCAGTTCTTGGGAGAGCAGTGGCATTGTCCTGGTGGGTGGGCTGACAGTAGAATCCTATGGCTGCAGGCTGCATGCAAACCCTGGCACAAGGATGAAGAATCTCCAGCTCACATTAGGGACCTAACACTGGCTTTACCCCAGCCTGGGTTCCGACATGCCTGTTGAGCACTCATCCCATCCCTTCCTCCTGGGGTTTGACATACAGTAGCCTGAACAGTTGGCTCAATGTGGAATCCACTCCATCTGCACTCTACTCTCTCTCTCTGTCTCTCTTACTAGGCAAAAATGTACATCTTGTTAAGCACAACAACTTCAGTCCTATAAAATATTTTATGGCATTTACCATTTCACGGATATTCTTTGTTATTGGCTTGAATTTTTCAAACACATACTTTTTCAACAGATGTCATTATTCATTTTTTCCTCTCGTGGTCATACAAAGAGCATGGAATTTCAATACCATCATATTGTGGCCCACTTTTAAATCTGTCACTTTAACCTTCTGTGTGCCTCTTATACCCACAGCAAGATATGTAATGATGCTCTGTCTCAATTAACAAGTAAACAGAAGCTTTTTAGGAATAATTTGTATCAGTGAGTGGAGACAGTAATGTAAATGCAACATATCAGAATTTTCACTAATGTTATAATACGTAAGCAAAGGTTGTGATGGGTAGAAAAGATTATGCAAGTATGCCGTATAAGATTGTTTTATACAGGGAGAGCAAAAAACTTCTGAATGTGCTGTGTGGGGTTTTGCCTGTCAGTATCCTCTGCGCTTGTTGCCATCTGCCGATATCAAAGAAAGGCACCAATGAAACCATACAACATTTTTAAAACTACTTTTTAAGGTTAAATTCAATGAAAAAACTGAAGCTATTAACAGTGAAGCAACAGAATCTAAAATAAAAACAAATTTAGAGACTAAAAACTTCACTTATCTTAGTAATTGCTGCAAGGTCTTGAATTAATATGCAGCTGGCATGTTTCATGATGCCTTCCATCACATTTTCAAAACTATTTAAAACAGTTCAACAGTTTGATTGTTTTAAATAGAGCTTTGAAAATGTGATGGCATCATGAAACATGTCAGCTGCGTATTAATTCAAGAACTTATAGCAAATACTAAGATACGTGAAGCTTTTAGTCTCTAAATTTGTTTTTATTTTAGATACTTTTTAAGACTTTACTTACCAACTTTATGAAAGGACATGCTGAAACTGGCCACCATTATTGTCCTCTTTAGGAAAGTATCCATCACTTGCCATAGTTCACATTAGATATTTTGTTTTAATTCTTCCAAGGTGTGTAGGTTTGTCTTATACGCTTTATGTTTTAAGTTACCTCAGAGATAGAAAGAGAGAGGTTAGATTGGGGTACTAAGGGAGCCACAAATCTCTACTAATAATTCTGTCCTGAAACACGCTTTCTTGTTGTCATTGGAAGATTGGTTGTATGAGATGTAGAGTCTTGTTGAAAAAAGGCAAAGTCATGCTCCCTGTCTGTTAATTCTCTAAAAAAAAAGGGGGGGGGGGGCAAAATTGTATTCACATATGCACGGGTGTCAACTGTTGACTCGAAAAAACTGGGTCTATAACTCTTTCTCCACTAACAGCATACCATACACCAACTTTTTTTGTCATAAAGGGATACTTCATGAACAATATTAGGTTTCTCAGAGCTCCAAGAACGATTATTGCACTTAGTGAGCTGACTGAGTTAACACATATGAATCATAAATGCACACTGTGCAGTAGAAAACATATGCTGAGCCATAATACCAATCTCTCCCTATATTTCTGAAAGGTTTACTCACATGTAGAAGTAGCGTGGCTGCAAGAAAACTGAGGCCTTGGCAGTATCCAACTTCAGAATCATGGACAGCATAAGCCTTAGATATTCTATACAGGGAATCTTGTCCCAGGCCACCAGCTTCCTTGAAGAAGTCATGGGCAGGGAATGTTCGGTTTATATCCCGTTGGATAACATTCTCACAGACACTGTCCTGAAAATACAAAAAAGAATTACATTCACTAATAGTTGGAAGTTTTCTGAACAGTGAGGTTAATCACATTAATTGAGGGTTGGTTAAGTTTACACTTTATCTCACTTATGAAAATTACATGTTTTGGGAACCTTCGACTCAGTCAGTTGAAGGCTGAGGGTGGGAACAAAAACAAAACAAAAACAAAAAATCTGGCATTTAACAATTTAGTTGTTTAGATTGTGACAGTGTTTATATTTGTAACAGGCTTTAAGATACACAAGTCCTCTGGGTAATGCAAAATGAGCAACAACAGCAGGCAAAAAATGCAAGACAGTCATGTCCATCAACTATACTGAATCAAGATTTGGGACTCTCAAAGTATGTGTGTTGTGTAAAAAATAAGAAACTTATGGACGAAGATCATTTGTTGATCTGTGACAAATTAAGCAAGGAAAAATAACAGATTGGTGATATTTATTTATGCCAACAAACTTACTGTTGGTGTTTTTAAACACACAAGCCGTGTGTGGGCAATGTTTGTTGGTGTAAATAAATAATAATCACCATCTGAAGGTTATTTAATCCCGGGACATAAAGTACTTGCAATAGTAAGTCACCATTGGGGTAATTGTCTCTGATGTGAGACTGCCTTTATGGTTTACCAGGAGAAATACGAACTGGTTTGAGAATTCAATGCCATTCTGGCAAGTTGTCACAGTAGCTTAATGGTTAGAGCACCCGCCTGGTAAGCGGAGGGTCTGTGGCTCAAATCCCAGCTGTGGTATTGAATTTTTAAGTCCCAGCTCTATCTCTCAAACAGATTGGTGATTTAGGTATTGGGAAGCCTCAAGGAAAATGATGAAAATGTCAATGTCAAATATATTGATAAGACCAAACATCTTTTAGAAATCAGAATAAAATAACAATTTAGAAATATTAAATATAAAGATTGATTAATCAGCTTGGCATATCATTTTTTGCCATTCAATCATACATTATTAAAACAATTAAATGGTCCACGGCTGGCCCCGTAGCACAGTTGGTAGAACACCTGCCTGCTGTGCAAGGGGTCCTGGGTTTGATTCCGGCAGGGGGGTAGGAATTTTTCTCCAGCCAGGGTTCCTCATCCTTCCCTGAGTCTGGAAGTATAATGGCGGCACCATGGCTGAGTGGTTAGACTGCTCGCCTACCAGCTAGGTGGGTCCCGCATATGGTATTCGTGGTGGACAAAGCGGCATCTGGGCAGGTTTTCTCCGGGTTCTCCAGTTTCCCCCACATTTCATTCCACCAATAGCTCCATTATCACCATTCCAATCATCCATTTCACCTGCATTTCATATCATCCTCTTCCTCACTATCATACATGGTGCTTGGCTGACCACCCACTTCCAGGTTTTCACTCTGTCTGGTCCAGAGGTCCCTCCACTCCCCGACAGGCGTCTGACCCTAGGCATTGGCTTGTAAGTCCTACATAAGGGGAGGGTAATCGGGGAAAGAAAGAAATGGTCCCGCAGATTTTATGATTTGGGAACATATGCTTATTTTGAAAAATAAGGATAACCTTGTGAATTTTGAAATAATGCCAATTGATTCTGTCAAATTAGTTTTACTTCTAGTAGTTGGCAATACAATAAAGATGAATCTGCCGCCTAGCAGCAGTAATGATGGCAACAAAGCACACATTCAACACACCAAGCTCTTAGATTATTACTGGTGCTATTAAAATTACTCCTATAATGACCTTACAACCATTTACATGTAATAGACCCATAATGAGATATTTAGAAATGCAAGCACTTTTAACATATGAAAAACTTTGAAGACTTCCAGAGAATAATAAATGGGCAAAACAACACTTATCTACTTTCAACTTGAAAACTCAATCAGGCTTCATACAGAAAGTTCAACAACTAAGAAATAAACTAGATTACCCATCATAGAACCTCTGATGCCTCTTAACAACCCAGTGAACATCATAGAATTAGAATATTACCTTGATTTAATTGCAGATTTTAAAATTATCATTAATATTCATCTATAGAAGCAAAAACATATGCCCTTGAAACCATAAATGTAACATACCCAGCTGATGAATGGACTCACGTCTATACATGGCTCCCTTTACAGTCAAGAATATGGAGCAGGAGCTACCTGTAAATTTTTTTCTTTCTATAAGCATGTTGGAATTTACTTAAGTTTCGATGGAGAAATTGATGCAATTTATGCATCCTTACAAAATCTGTTCACCTGGATAAATAAGCTTTTCAATATAGTCTTCTTATCAGATTGCAAAGCGGCTATTCAAGCTATTATTTCAACTGACTGCCCTAAAATGGGTAAATAAAGAAATTCATAGTATGATTAAACATCTCCAAAATTTAAATGTATTGTTTTCAAATGGATCCCATTCCATCGTGGAATTTCTGAAAATGATCAAGCAGACATGTTTGCCAAGAAGGGTTCCAAAATTGCTCAAACAACAAAACAAAATTCCCCTATGAAACAGTTAAAAGGCTAATCAAAAACATCTTCACAAAAAATATGATGAACATCTTGCTTCTTCTGAAAAACTTAATTGTAAGTATCTCCAAAATAAACTTAAAACAATTCCAGATCTACCAAGAAAATCATCAGTTGCAATGTTGAGATTAATCTCCAGCCACGATTGTCTGAATGGACATTTGTTCAAGATTGGATTAATGACTTCCCCACAGTGCTGTTTATGTGGAAAAAATGACTTAATGAACATTGATCACCTAATTGTATGTGAAATTCTCCAAAATCAGGAAGATCTAATCTCTAAATATTGGGAGGCAAGAAAAATGATTTTATTATAAAATTCTGAGCATTAGACACACAGCGCATGCACGTACATTCAACTCAATGATGATGCAAATTATTTATTTGCAAAACTAGTCCTGGTGGAAAATACATAGTCATAAAGGATGAATCAAATTTTAGTAACTAACAATTATAAATATTTGTTAAGCTGTACTTTCTCATGTTTCAAGTTTATCTTCCCTTGTTCTAACCTCTTCTCTCCATTGCAGAATGTTTCTCTGTCAACACCAGCTACCACTACATGCACATGACATGGAAACTAATCAGCATTGCCATCGTGTGACAATGAATATTCTCCTATGAACAGGAGACTTAATTGGTAATTATTATTTACTTATGCCAACCAACTTACTACTGGTGTTTTTAAACACACAAGCCATATGTGGGCAATGTTTGAGAGTTACAATCAGAACTGAAAAATTGAATGCCACAGCTGGGATTTGAATCATAGACCTTCCACTTTACCTGTGGCTGCTCTAACCACTGAGCTACTGTCACATTTTTTCCAATAGACCACAAAGGGAATAGAGATAAATATCCCAACTTGTCTCTGATGCGAGACTCCCTTTGTGGCCTATCAAGAAAAATATGAATCGGTTGGAGAATTTGATGTCATACAGGCAAAATGTCACAGTATCTCTGTGGTTAGAGTAACCGCATGTGAAGCAGAAGGTCTGTGGTTGAAATCCCAGCTGTAGCACTGAATATTTCAGTTCTGATTCTACCTCTCAGGGGATTTAAATTTTAGAAACTTGACATCATTGCCCATGCTTTTTAGTACTGTTTTCCAAAACTTTTGCCACCCTTAAAACCTGCCACTGAATAGTTGCTCCATTTGCCACACTCCCTGTAAATATAGTTCTGCAGTGCCTTTCCCTATCCTCTGCCTAGATAAACTGCCGTCACATGGACTCAGTTGCATTATCACCTTTCTCTTCCATGTAAGTGATAACTTCAGGTCTTGGCACTGAAATATCAACTCCAATTACGAGAAAGAGAGAGAAAGAAAGAGAAACATAGAAGAAAAAGGAAGGAAAGATTGGTTGGTACATAGGATTTGAAGCAGGACCTTAAAAAGGTGATTCACTGATATAGCTGTAAAGCTTGATGCTTAGCATTTGTTAATTGCGTTAATGGCAATTTATGAGTTTTTTTCTCAAATATCACTGCTAGAGAATCAAAAGTGGTTGAAAGGAGATTATAGCATATACGTAACACAGTATGAGAACGATAATGAAATATTAATTTTAATTCAACAATACATAAATGCAGTTGTATGACTTACTTTATGGAGAATAGACAGTATACCTTTGTGATTAAGATTCTGTAAGTATCCATCATAGCAGTATCATTCTCACAGCCAGCAAGACGTTGCCACACTTCTCCACGTAAAGCTTCTGGAATGCCTCCTTTCACCAATGCTGCCAACTGCCTTGGTCGCTGTTTAGTGCTAGTCCACCGAGCAAGCACATCAGCCCAGTTCTCCAACTCCAATTCGGAACAGTCCTTTGATACCTCTCCAGTGCCACTAAGAAGAGGCTCATCACCATCTGCAGTAAACAAAATTGTTGCAACACATGAACAACAAAATCACAGAGTACAAAGGAGCAGAAGGGAGCATGTGCAATCCAGACAACTAGATGTACAGTCCCTCACAAAGTTTTCTCCAACGAAATAGCCTACATTTAAACTCTTTTAAGCACATCACATGACAATGATGTACATCATACATTTTCCACCTAGGTAGACTACAGTAATGTTAGACACAACCCACCAGACTTCGTATCTCTCTAGAGATTCTGTCTCACAGCAGGACAAGAGAAAGACATGATGCTAAAGTTAAATGAAGAGAAATAGCCACTACCTAAATTGGACAAAAATTTGCAAGGGATTGTACTTCAGGTTATTTTAAGTCAACTGTTTTATTTAATTTAAAAGGTGAGTCAATAACACTAACTGTTATTAATTGGCTCACCTTTTAAATTAAATTGATTATAACAACACTGTTTTCAACCTCTAAGAAAGGAAGATAACTGTTTTATTATTTGGCATACTGTTGTTGTTTTCTAGTGCCTTGCATCTGGCAATGAAGCCATTAGCATTCGTGCTTTCCAATACTTTTGAACTGTAGTTTCTTCTGATCTTAATGCTTCACAGGTCTTCAAGTGTTCTTCATTCATTTCTGCTGGATCGTTACACAGGACACATATTGGTGAGGCTGAGATACCTATTCTGTAGAGATGACTTGCCAAGCAGTCATGATTTGCCAATAGTCGGAAGGCTGCAACAGCTGTTTTCCTTGGTCTCTGGGGGATTATATCTGGATTGGAAAGTAGTGTAATCCATTTTTTATCTTTGGCATTTGTTTCTATTTCTTGTAGATATGAATGACAAAAATTTTTTATGATCAAGCGTTTTATTGAGGAATATGAGAAATTGAATTTAGACTTTGGATTTATTGTTGTGTCTTTCTTTGCAAGTGAGTCTGCAGCTTCGTTCCCCATGACTCCACAGTGTGCTGGAATCCATTGGAGATGAACAGTCCTATTAACTTTTTGGAGTTGTGTTAACATTTTGTAGCATTCTCTAATTTTTGTTGACTTCTTTGTAGTATTTGAACATATTCCCTGAATTGCAGCTTTAGAATCTGAAAGAATTACTGTCTTGTTAAATTTATTTAAGGGAAGATTTAATAATTGTCGGAGAGCAATGTATATAGCCTCTATTTCTCCATCATAATTTGTTGTGTCTCTGCCAACAGAATGATAAAAGGAAAAATGTGAACACGTAACTCCAGCTCCAGTAAGGTTTTCCTTGGAGGATCCATCAGTATATATGTGCAGCCATTCTTCTGTGGGATACCTAGTATTGATTGTTTCCAGAGCTAGAAGTTTTTGTATTTCTTTTGGTGTGTCTGATTTACTTATTTCCTCTATTAATTCCAAATTGAAGGTAGGTTGCAATAATTCCAATGGATTTTCTCTTATAAGTAGATTTTCTCTGGTGTTAGGAATGTTCAATTTGGATTTAATCTGTGTTACCTTTTCTAGGAAACTACTATGAGTTTTAAGGATTGAATGGGGGAGGTTCTCTTCTGTCCATTTAGAGTTTGGCAGTCGTAACATTTTCTCGTGTTGGAGCAATGCTTGTTCTTCTATTTTTGTTGTTATTGATGGGGTCCGTGTTAAGGCAAGCATGGCATCAATAGGTGTGGATTTAACTGCTCCAGTGATTAGGCGAAGAGCCTGATTTTGTATTTGTTCAAGTTTATTGATGTTAGCATTTGCTGCTGTTATTAAAGCTTCAGAACAGTACAAGAGGTTTGGTTTAATATACATTTTGTATGTTGTGTTAAGGACTCTCCTTGAGCAGCCCCATTTAGCACCAGCTAACCTTTTCAGGATTTGCAATTTCTTTTCAACCTTTTCTGAGATGTTTGTTATATGTTTTTTCCAACTTAGCTTTCTGTCGAAAGTGATGCCTAAGCATTTGGCATCATCAACTGCTTTGAGTGGTTTACCATTATAATTTATGCTAACATTAACTGGTTTGTATTTTAGTGTAAATAATTCATAATTTGTTTTTTCCACATTGATAGTCATGAGGTTTTTGGAGCTCCATTCATGTACTTTGTTTAGGGCTGTTTCTATTCTGTCTTTAATTAATTCAGGTTTTTTTGAGGAGCCTGAAGTCCAAATGACTACATCGTCAGCAAATAAAGCAATTTTGGTTTCTAAAGTTTTTATTATTGATGGAAGGTCATTTATATATATGTTAAAGAGTGTTGTGCTCAGAACAGCACCTTGTGGAAGTCCTCGGTGTGTTTGTTTATATTTGGAAATGTATGTATTATATTTTGTGGCACAAAATCTTTGTGAAATAAACTGAGTTATCCACTTAAGCATGTTACTTTTCACACCTATTGATTGCAACTTCTCAACTAATTTATTTCTCCAGACTGAGTCATATGCTGATTTAAAATCAATGAATACTGCCAAGGTATCTTCCTTTCTATTGAAAGCTTCCTTGATGTCTTGGCTTAGTAGGAGTACATTTTCACTTGTACTATGATTCTGTCTGAAGCTGGTCTGTGAACTATTAATTAAGTTGTAATATTCTAGAAACCAGTTAAGTCTAGATGCCACCATTCTTTCCATCACTTTTGCAATAACACTGGTCAAAGATATTGGTCTGAAACTATTAATATTGTTTGAGGGTTTGTTTTTCTTTAAAATCGGGATGATAATGGCTTTTTTCCAGTCGGAAGGTACAGTCATTCTCCAACACGTGTTATACAGTTTAAGTAGGATTTCTTTTCCTTTCCTGCCAAGGTGTTTAATAAACTCTGGGTGGATCTTGTCAGGTCCAGGAGATTTTTTGTTCTGTAATTGTTCTATTGCTAAATCCAGTTCTGTTTCATTAAAATCCTGAATAAAAATATCATTTCGTATACCTTTTGGCTTACTAGTTTCTCTGATAGTTTTTTGGATAGCCTTATCTTGTTTTTTATACGCTTGGGGTATTCTTTGTGACTGAGCATAAAACTTGTTAAGGGATTCTGCTATTTCCCTATCTGTAGTTAAGCTTTTGTTATTATATTTTAATGGTTCAGTTGTATTTTTTGATAATTTTGTTTTATTAAGGAATTTGTATATTTTATTTCCATCTTTCCATTTGGCATACTGTGCATATAAGTAGATTTCCAAGCAATTATACCTGCCTATATATCAGACCATTCAATAATTGATTGTTCTAACGCACACAAACCATATATAGGTAAACTTTATATGATAGACTCAAAAACAAAATTCAACACCATACCCAGGATTCCAACCATGGATCTTCATTTTCTACCAGAAAAATGTACATCAGATGAATATAAAGCTGTGCCGGCATGTTGCCATGGTAGCCCTGTGGTTAAGAGTAGCCGCACATAGAGCAGAAGATCACAAGAAAACAATTTATAGTGAATAAAACATACAAACAAATTAAAAACTAAAAGCTTCACTTATCTTGGTAATATTGCAAGATTTTCCACAGCTGACATGTTTCAAGTTGTATCCAACTTAATTTCAAAGCTATACAAACAAGTTACCATAGTTACTGATGTTCAAGTTAATAAAATCTGTCACCAACCTCTGAAAACAAAAACCTATAAATACATTAATCCTAGAACATAAAGTACTTGCAATAGTAAGTCACCATTGGGGTAATTCTGTGGCATTGAATTTTTAAGTTCCAGTTCTACCTCTCAAACACTGCCCACACACGTTGTGTGTTTTAAAAAAAAAACACCAACAATATGTTTGTTGGCATAAATAAACTATAAATACAATCTATTGGTGGCATTTCAAAATTCATAATGCGGTTGTTGTTTTTTTAAAATAAATATCTTTTCCCAAACCATTAAATCTATAGGGCCATTTAATTGTTTTAATAATTTAACCTTGATAAATACGAGATTTTTTATAATTTGGAATTTTATCCTTTTTAGAAACATTTAGTAAATTCTGTATATTCATCTTCTTTTCATAGAAGTTTGAAAACAGTGTTGTTATAATTAATTTAATTACAATTATTAATTTATGTTATTAATTGACTCAGCTTTTAAATTACATCTGTATATTCAATTTATTTTAAGGGATCAAATTTATTCCATATTCTTTAAAAAGTTTTGTAAATTAAAGACAATTGTATTTTCAAAAAGTTTACTTACTATCCATGGGAAATATAAAAAATTTACAAAAACTTTTGAAGAATATGGAATAAATCTGGTCCCTCAAAATAAATTTAACATATAAAATTTATTAAACTTTTCTAAAAAGGATAAAATTCCAAATTATAAAAAAATCTAGCATTTATCAATTTAGATGTTTGGATTGTGATAGGGTATATATTGCTAAAACTAAAAGTAATTTAGAAACCAGAATAAAATAGCATTTTAGAAATATGTTGTTTTCTAGTGCCTTGCATCTGGCAATGAAGCCATTAGCATATTTTAGAAATATTAAATATAAACAAATTGATAAATCAGCTGTGGCACATGACTTTTGGTCATTTAATCATGAAATTAATCCAGAGGTTAAATAATTAAAACAATTAAATGAACCTATAGATTTAATGGTTTATTTATTTTAAAAAGCAAGAACAGCATTATGAATTTTGAAATAGCACCAATAGATCGTATTTATAGGTTTTTGTTTTCAGAGGTAGGTGACAGATTTTTTAAATTGAACATCGGTAACAATGGTAACTTGTTTGTATAGCTTTAAAAATAAGTTGGATACAACTTGAAACATGTCAACTCTGGAAGATCTTGCAATATTACTAAGATAAGTGAAATTTTTAGTTTCTAATTTGTTATTTTAGATTCTGTTGCTTCACTGTTAATAGCTTCAATTTTTCTTAATTATAGTGAATATTTCTCCATTTGAGAGGGAAAAACAATCATACAGTTGCATTTTATTTGGGGCATGTTTTGAGGATCATTTCATGATCAGTTCAAAATGTTTTAATAAATTTTGTTTATGCATGAGCGTTGGGTCAATGAGAACAGCAACCAGAATGAGAATAACAAAGTTAAAATATTACATGTGTAGCAGTTCAAATTGAGCAATGCTTCTGCTCGTGAGCATTGCTTGTTTGAGGGTTGTATGTAGTAGCCAAGATAAAGTTTTACAAAATGGTATGGGCAACGTTTTTCTTTAAAGAAAGTCCAAATTTCTCCAAATATTTGTTTTATTTAAGTTTAAGATGAATTATTTAACAAATTAATTCTTTGTTAACAAGTTCTGGAAACTACTGTCCAAAACTATTCAGCTAATTACTTTATGGCAAAGTTTTTCGAACTGTTTCTTGCTCAAAGCTTATTTGCATGTCCTGTTCACAGCAAATTATTATACAAGGGCCGTTCAGAAAGTAACCTCCGGTTGATTGGAAAAAATTCACCAAGTTAAATAAAAATATTTTAATATATACTTGCACTATTTTTCTACATAGTCTCCATAACGATTGAGGCACTTATCGTATCTGTTCACAAGCTTTGAAATTCCTTGTGCATAAAAATCACCCGCTTGTGCCTGGAGCCAGCCTGTGACCGTATCTTTGAGCTCTTCGTCGTCATCAAACCGCTGGGACCCGAGCCATTTTTTCATATGCATGAAGAGGTGATAATCGCTTGGCACGAGATCTGGGCTGTAAGGTGGATGGTTGACAACGTCCCACTTGAAGGACTCAAGAAGGGCTGTTGTTCTGCGAGCAGAGTGAGGACGGGCGTTATCGTGCAAAAAAACGATACCGGAAGTCAGCATACCACAGCGTTTGTTCTGTATAGCCCGTCGTAATTTTTTTAGTGTTTCACAGTACACGTCTTGATTAATGGTCATCCCACGTTCCATGAATTCAACCAACAACACCCCTTTTGCATCCCAAAACACCGTTGCCATCAATTTTCGGGCAGAAAAATCTTGCCGGGCTTTTATTGGTTTGGTAGGCAAATTTGAATGTGCCCACATCTTTGATTGTTCTTTTGTCTAAGAGTTCACGTACTTAATCCAGGTTTCATCCCCGGTCACGATTCTGTTTAACAATGGTTCACCTTCGTCCTCATAACGTGACAGAAAGTCTAATGCAGAGGCCATTCTTTGAGTTTTGTGGTGGTCGGTAAGAATTTTGGGCACCCATCGTGCACAGAACTTACGGTAACCCAATCTTGCTGTCACTATCTTGTACAAGAGAGTCTTAGAAATCTGTGGAAAATCAATAGACAACTCCGACATTATGAAATGTCGGTTTTCACGAACTTTTGCATCAACTGTCTGAACGAGTTCGTCCGTCACCAATGATGGTCTACCACTCCTCTCTTCATCATGAACGTTTTCTCGTCCACTTTTAAATAAACGTACCCATTCACGGACCACTCCTTCACTCATAACTCTTGGTCCGTACACGGCACAAAGCTCACGATGAATAGCTGCTGCAGAATATCCTTTGGCTGTAAAAAACCTTATAACAGCACGCACTTCACATTTGGCGGGGTTTTCTATTGCAGCACACGTTTCAAACGCCCACAAACACTAAACTAGCGCAGGTACGACGTTCACTCGAACACGGCTTGATGCCGACTGACCTGCTGAGTGCATGAATGCACAGATGGCGTCGCTACTCCCCCCACTACCCGCACTGTGACCGATCGGAGGTTACTTTCTGAACGGCCCTCGTATCATTTTTCCTTACGCGAAAACATCTTCACAAAAATCAATTAGGCATTGTTTATTTCATGTGCGATCATCCACAGATTATTCGTTCTTCTTACTTCTTAGTTCAGAATTATTTATGCATTAAGGAAATAATGAAGCTATTAACAGTGAAACAACAAGAATCTAAAGTAAGAACAAAATTAGAAACTAATAAATAAAAAGATAGAAAAACTTAAGTATCAAAAGGCTGTTAAAGAGATTTATACCCTCAAAAAAATAAAAGATAATCGTATTTTTAAAAAGTTTACTTACCATCCATGGGCCAATAAAAAATTTACAAAACTTTTTAAAGAATATGGAATAAATTTGATCCCTAGAAATAAATTTAATATACAAAGTTTGAGAGGTAGAACTGGAACTTAAAAATTCAATGCCACAACTGGGATTTGAACCACAGACCCTCCACTTACTAGGCAGGTGCTCTAACCACTAAGCTACTGTGACAACCTGCCAGAATGACATTGAATTCTCAAACCAGTTCGTATTTTTCCCGGTAAACCACAAAGGCAGTCTCACATCAGAGACAATTACTCCAATGGTGACTTACTATTGCAAGTACTTCATGTCCTGGGATTAAATAACCTTCAGATGGTAATTATTATTTATTGATGCCAACAAACTTACTGTTGGTGTTTTCAAACACACAAGCCGTGTGTAGGCAATGTTTGACCTGCCTGCGGTTCTGTGGTTCAAATCCCAGCTGTGGCATTGAATTTTTAAGTTCCAGTTCTACCTCTCAAACCCATTTCCATTTTTCCTGAATTAAATAAATGTTCTGGGCTTATAATTTCCCTTATAAATGTATTATAATGTGATTGTTCACAATTAATGGAAAGCTTTCTAAGGTCCTGATATGCATTCCCCATCTTATTACTGGGATATTAACCAAATGTTGTATGTCGTTTTGCTTTGTGTTCTAGTTCCCATTCTGAACTCCCAACTTTAACGCAAAGGATACTTGTCTGAAAAATTTTTTAATGAACCAACTATTATTTTTGAAAAGAAACTCAATGCCTATAGTTAAACTCCTTTGTGTTGTATTAAAAAACAAATGAAATCTAAGTTCCCTTTTGTATTGTGACAAAATAACACAATTTATTATCTTTTATCACTCTTTCATGTGTCAAAACTGGTCTTAAGTAACAAGTAATACAGAACACAATTCTTAATCATTTCCTTAAAACACAAACTACTTCCCAAAATTTATTCAGAAACTGCTTAACAATGTAACAACAGCCATAGAACAATAATACCATCTGAAGATTATTTAATCCCGGGACATAAAGTACTTATGATAGTAAGTCGCCATTGGTGTAGTCCCTGATGCGAGACTGCCTTTGTGGTTTAGTGAGAGAAAAATGATTTGGTTGGAGAATTCAATGTCATTTTGGCAGGTTGTCACAGTAGCTTAGTGGTTTGAGCACCTGCCTGCTAAGTGGAGTGTCTGTGGTTCAAATCCCAGCTGTGGCATTGAATTTTTCAGTTCCAATACTACCTCTCAATCTCTTATAATGTTTAAATTATCATGATTGTATTTTATAATTGAAGTTCTGAAGGTATCAAGATCGATAGGGGACATATTCAGGGTCGGTCATGACGACGTGATCGACGAAACGTAAAAGAATCAGCAAAATAGCCACTCAGTTATCATAACTATGTGGTAACTAAGTAAAATAAATAGTTATCCCCATTGGGCAAATTGAATTTTGATTAAGGTCTGACACTTTGTTGGATATGGTTGTGCGATCATATCGTTAGAGAGGAGAATCTGTCAGTATTCCGATATTCAGTAAAGTAAGTGGAATATATCATGTAGTAGCATACATGAAAGAATTAAAAGGAAGATATATGCTTTGTGAATAATTACAAGCAAAAAGAAGTGAAAAAATACTTTGTATAGAAAATGCAAAGTCGCCAAATTGATAACTTTGGGACATGTGAATGTTATACGTAAAAAAGAAGATAATTGGTTAAAGTGTCTAAACAAATGATAAAATTGGATTCACAAAAAAAAAATGTGATTGTCATTAAAATCAATAATATGCCAGAATTTGTCTGCTTGCACCCATAATGCCCTGTAGATAAAACTCATAGCTCTACAATGTAGTGTAGTGTCAGTCTGGGTGGCTCAGTTGGTTAGACACTGGCCTACTGTTCCCAAGGTCGTGGGTTCAAATCCGGCCCAGACCGGTGGTTTTTAAGTGTGCTTAAAAACGACAGCTCCATGTCATTAGATTTACTGGCATGTAAAAGAACTCCTGCGGGACAAAATTCCGGCACACCGGCGATGCTGAAGTGATCCTAACAATTGACAGCATCGTTAAACAAAAGAAAAAATATATATATATACACAATGTAGCCGCAACGTCCCGTCACCACAACAATAAAAACTGCTACAAAACTTATCAGATAGCTAGCTGAGGGAAGCAGGAAGCACAAACACCAAATTTCTGGATTTACCATCAGTTGTAATGAAGCTGAGAATCCCAAAAAGGGTATAAGGGTTTGCGAAACATCTACCACGGTATGAAGTAGTGCAATTCATTTTAAACTTTACAATCATGTCTTAAACATTTCTTACCTGACATAGTTTCTTCCTTGGGCGTAAGCGTATCAATGTCTATTGAAGTAATACTTGGAGAACGAATAAGACTTGCCAAATTCAAGGTGAGATTAAGGCGATTACGATCCAGCTCGCCAGAGGTTTCAATATTAAGTACTTCATAGTGAACTGTACTCACATCATTTGATGGCACCTGAAACAGGCATGTATGATATAAAAGATAAACCTACCAAACAGTAAGTTGTTTCTAGGTCATAACAATGCAAACACAACAGTCAAATTACAGAGACATTTATAGTCAGGGCAAATAAACTTTTAAATATATACACTGTAATAATCTGAAGCATTTGAAGGAAGAGGTTGATATGATTGTGAAGTTCACTTCTCTCTCTGTTTACCCTCCTTGTATGGAGCACTTGCAAGTGGGCACCTGTCAAGAAGCAAACACTGGATATGAGAGAATGGCTAAAATGGATCATCAGCCCAAGGTCTGGCATAGGAGCGAGGAAGGAGATGATACGAATGAAAGGAAATATGTGGGGCAGTTAGTGGAATGAATGGGGGTTGGGGGAACCTGAGAACCTGGAGAAATCTGACCAGACGCCACTTTATCCACCACAAATATCACATGTGGTCCCTTGGGATCAATTCCAGGCAACCTTGGTGAGAGGCAAGTGGTGCATAACCTATTATTACAGAATCGTGGTATAATACGGTAACCCATTTGCAGCCTTTCTGTCCTTTACTATTCCCTTGCCATCTTGCAGGCCTTTGGACTGCCAATTCCTGTTGGAAAGTGTACTGCCGCCATGTGCTGCTTCAACTTGTCTCATCATGTCTGGTGTCCTTGTCACTACAGTAAACAAGTGTGTCACTTATCTGTGGAAGAATGCCTTTTATTTGCAAAGTTTACTTTAAACACAAATCTACTTGCCATGTTTGTTGAAAGGTTTTCAAACTCCGGTAAACTGCAAGAAAAACTATACATGTGAAGCTCTAAATCAGAAGCTTAGATCCAATGTTAGACAAGAAAACATTCTAGGAGAGCTATAAATGTAATAATAACTTTGAGACTCTAAGCTTCACTTATCTTAGTATCTGCTGTAAGTTCTTGAAATCCAAGACAGATTCAGCAGATACCAAGATAAGTGAAGCTTATAGTCGTTAAGTTAGTATTACATTTATAGATTTACATTGCTTCACTATTAATAGCTTCAACTTTCTGACTATATTCTAGATCACTTTTGACAGAAAATAAAGTAGTTGAAAACATAAAATTGATGAAAATGAAGTGTTTAAGTATTTACCAAAAATTCACAAAAATAATGATAGTATGAGACCTATCATTACTAACACAAATGCACCAACATACCATTGGGCTAAATGGCTTGTAAATAAATTAAATTCCATAAAAAGATTTCAATCATTGAGCATAAAGAATTCTTCAGAACTAGTTGAAAAATTAAGAAAATGTGTCTATACATACAAATGACATTTTAGTATCCTTTGATGTTAGCTCTTTGTTTACCAGCATTCCCACAGAAAAGATACCTAAACTAATAAATCATTAGCTTACCCAACAGTACTTCACCATCAGAAATTGAAGAATACATTCAACTCATAGGATTGTGTGTAAGACAAAATACTTTCATGTTAAATAATAAGTTTTAACAACAAACATTAGGTTTGGCCATGGGCAGTCACTTATCTCCAATATTGGCACACTTATTTATGAGCAATTCAGAAATACATACATTTAAAATTTGGTTAAGATACATAGACAACATTTTTGCCATACCTCAAAAAAAAAATTAGCTTGAGGTATTAAAATTATTGAACCTACAAGACCATCACATAAAATTTACCACTGAAACACAACAGGATGGATGGCTACCATTCCTTGACTTAAAAATCTGATGTGTTGCACTCACATGAATTTCTCTACTCTTGTACTAACCATTCTTACAAACTCTTATTCCTGTATGTTCTTCGTGTTAACATAAACACTTGTACATAATTATGTTATTGCTTATTTCCTTGTAGGTGCAACGGGAATATTAGGATACAGTAGGCTTTGAGGGATAGTCAAATATTTTAAATCTGAGATTCCGTTCTCCTTGCACACTTAACCAATAAAAAACATGAACAACGATGTTAAATTTCACGAAAAATGTTTTCCGAAACTCTCACACAGAACAAGGAATATCTCCGAAATGGTTCAACCTACAAGAAAATTTATTTGGACATAAATTGTGTATTTTAGCAAGATCCATATTTTTACTTTCTCTACTGGATTATTGCAACCTACATGCAGTTTGGAATTAATAGAGGAAATAAGTAAATCAGACACACCAAAAGAAATACAAAAATTTCTAGCTCTGGAAACAATCAATACTAGGATCCTCTACGGAAAACCTTACAGGAGCTGGAGTTATGTGTTCACATTTTTCCTTTTATCATTCTGTTGGCAGAGACACAACAAATTATGATGGAGAAATAGAGGCTATACACATTGCTCTCCGACAATTATTAAATCTTCCCTTAAATAAATTTAACAAGGCAGTAATTCTTTCAGATTCTAAAGCTGCAATTCAGGGAATATGTTCAAATACTACAAAGAAGTCAACAAAAATTAGAGAATGCTACAAAATGTTAACACAACTCCAAAAAGTTAATAAGACTGTTCATCTCCAATGGATTCCAGCACACTGTGGAGTCATGGGGAACGAAGCTGCAGACTCACTTGCAAAGAAAGGCACAACAATAAAGCAAAAGTCTAAATTCAATTTCTCACATTCCTCAATAAAACGCTTGATCATTAAGAAATTTTCTCATTCATACCTACAAGAAATAGAAACAAATGTCAAAGATAAAAAATGGATTACACTACTTTCCAACCCAGATATAATCCCCCAGAGACCAAGGAAAACAGCGGTTGACAAATCACGATTGCTTAGCAAGTCATCTCTACAGAAAGGTATCTCAACCTCACCAATATGTGTCCTGTGTAACGATCCGGCAGAAATGAATGAAGACCACTTGAAGACCTGTGAAGCATTAAGATCAGAAGAAACTACAGTTCAAAAGTATTGGAAAGCACGAATGCTAATGGCTTCATTGCCAGATGCAAGGCACTAGAAAACAACTTTCTCTACTGGTAAGTAGGGGAAGTATTGTATTCCACCCAAAAGTTTGATGTTGAGATTTCTCCAGAAATATATGTTTTGAGGCCCCCTGAATCCAAAAAAAGCATTTTTGGAAAAAGGTCTGTGTGAGCGTCAGTCTGTCAGTCTATGGACAGCATAACAAAAAAACAAAAAGTTGGTTAAAAACCAAAGTTGGTATTTAAGTTTAACGTCTTTCAAGGATGTGACACAAAGATTTTGAAGAAAATAGCCCAACCCTAAACTACCTTTACATGGAAAATTTTTCAAAAATTTTGATTTTCTTGAAAATGGCTCTAACGATTTTGATTAAAATGGTTTGAGATATTTTTATGACAAATGAAATGTATATTTTCAATATTCTGGCTATAGCCTATGTAATCCTGTTTAGTATGGATGAGTTTTGAATAACTTGTAAACTGTAAGAGAGAGATAAAATGTTACTATACAAGAAAGGTAGATCTTGCTAAAATACACAATTTATGTCCCGATAAATTTTTCTGTAGAGTGAACCATTTTGAAGATATTCCTTGTTTTGTGTGTCAGTTTTGGAAAACTTAGAACTTTCGTGCAATGGAACATCGTTGATCATTTTTTTATATGTTAAGTGTACAAAGAGAACATAATCTCAAAACTTTAAAAGATTTGACTATTGCTCAAAGCCTACTGTATTCCAATATTCCCCTTGCACATACAAGGAAATAAGCAATAAGATAATTTGTATAAATATTTATCTCAACTAGCACGAAGACGATATAGGAATAAGAGTTTGTAAGAATGATTAGTACAAGAGTAGAGAAAGTCATGTGAGTGCAACACATCAGATTTTTTGTATAGTATGATTTGGTCTATCTCTAACGGTTTACCAGTTATGCAGAAGTTGTCCAGAGTAAATGCAACTACAGGGGGTATAGCCAGGAAATTCAAGATATTCATTTCATTTGTCATAAAAACATCTCAAACTATGACATTTTAATCAAAATCGTTAGAGCCATTTTCAAGAAAATCAAAATTTTCCATGTAAAGGGTAGTTTAGAGTGGGGCTACTTTCTTGAAAATCTTTGTGTCGCGTCCTTGAAAGACATGAAACTTAAATACCAACTTTGGTTTTTAAAACGCACGCACGCGTGCGCGCACACACACACACACCTTTTGACATTCCTCAGAAAGACATTTTCAGCAAGTTCATTGAACCGTTACCAGAAGAAGCATCGCCATCCGCACCATGAAACACCATGGAAACTCAGTTATTGTCATGTTGATAATGGAGGAAAGTTAACCTTCGAAACGTGTTCCGGAAAATTATGTTGTAAGTGTTGTTCAGTGTTATTAATTGACTCACCTTTTAAATTAAATTAATTACAACAACACTGTTTTCAAACTATTATGAAAGGAAGATAATACTTTGCTGTTCAAGTGTGGACGACAGTAGCATGTGCAACATCTTTGTTGCATAGTTCACATTTCTCCTGCTAGAGCTGCACATGAACAAAAATAAACCCTCTAGTAAAAACTTCAAAACTATATCTGTATGAAATTTCAAGAATCCAGCTGCAATACCGTAGTAGAAAAAAAAATGTACATTACTTTTTGATCTGCCCTTGTACTTCTCTCTGTTTGGAAAGAAGGGTACCTGTTTATAGACATAGGTTGGTGTAGCAAAATATATAGTGTACAGCAATGTTATTTAAACAATTAAAAAGTACTACACTATATTAGGTACCCATAGCAGGTTTTAAAGGAGTGGAATGTGATATGATGACAAAAAAGCTCAGACACAACTACTGATAATGACCATGACCATAAAATCAGTGAGTTGGCCCTAAGTCTTAACTTTAAAATATCACTTGAACTTATAGACCATTTAAACATGACAAATTTGCTAAAGTTTGTTTGCCCTTAATGTCAATCAGAACGTAAAGCTATCAGTTTATCTTCCTGCGCTGCACAAACAAAAGGTGATGTATGCAGTGACTTCAGAACTGGAACATTTGAAATATACATCTTTCCCATTATATGTCGCCTCTTTTACTGTGGATGTCAAGAACACTCCAACAAATTCAATTGGGACTTACTGGCCTATAATAGTGTGACAAATGGCAGTTTCAGTAAGTTTGTCTTGTCACTTTCTCTTTTAAAATTGAAGGGCAAAACAGTTCTGATTTATTGTTAACACAGTTTACAGTTCTTCATGATCTCATAACTCACAGCTGTTCTGTTCTCTCATAACCTTGACGCACACTTTTCTGTCTTTCCATTCTCTCTGTGTAACATCTGGCTTCAACAATTGATTACACTCACTGCTTCACAAACAACCACCACCACCACCGTGATATGATGATTTAATGTCCAAAACTGTCTCTGACAACACACACACCCACTGCTAACAGCAGTCTCGCTCAACAATCAAAAGTCCATCACAAAAACTTGTTTCTCTGTCTAGTCTTTCTTATATATGCAAGATTGATGTAGCACAGATTTTTCTTGAAATTCACCTTTTCTTGAACCTCTCATAAATAAGCCAGCAGTCAGAAGTCTAGCAAAAAAAACTGGAAACGCATTGTTCTGACCACTCCATTGTTGTCAGGTCACAACAATCCTTAATTTTATTTGAGTGGAGCATTATATTTGTATCTTTGGAACTTGAGCAGGAATATTAGGAAATTTTTAAAAATGATTAAAAATCTAAATGTCTTACATTAGTTTGAGAGGTAGAACTGGAACTTAAAAATTCACAGACCTTCCACTTACCAGGCAGCTGTTCTAACCATTGAGCTATTGTTTGTAACTGCCAGAATGACATTAACTTCTCAAACCAGTTCGTATTTCTCCTTTGCCCACACACAGCTTGTGTGTTTAAAAACACCAACAGTAAGTTTGTTGGCATAAATAAATAAGTGTTGCATAAGGTGTAAGAAAAAGGGAATTGTCTTGCATTCGGAGTCATCTTGTACTTAAATATGGTAATCAAGTGGTTATGATGAGTCTTCTTAGTTCTTATGTTTGTTATACTTAATACATTTTACACTTGGAGTTATTTAAAGTAAAGTTTAAATAGATACTCACTTCACGAAGGTTTAGAAAGAACTGCTGGGTGAGAGGTCTTCTGCTGAAATACCAGAAGCGTTCTCCCTGAGGAAAGACCTTGACAGGCGTTTCTATTAGGAAGCGTACAGGCTCCTGTATGCCTCGTATAACTAGATCAACAGCAACTGTGATATAAATTCGGCCATCACGAGCAGTTTCTATGTTTAGGGTTTCAAATGCAGGATCTGCAGGATCCCAGTGACCAGAGATTACATAGCACTGTTTATCACCAGTTCCGGAGCCCATGGACACCTGCTGAACATAGAAATGTTATGAGGCAACAAAAAACATTAAAAAGGCAGCATTTCTAATCTCATGGGATATTAAATAATAAATATTAAAAGCTTGGATGCATATTTCCTCGTAGGTTTGGAGCAATCAAGATGGACATATGGAATAGTGGCATGGGGAATTGCTAAAGATGGGAAGAATGGGACAAAATCTTGGCCTCATGGTGGAAAAGTGTGTTAAATTATCCCAGTATTCTGCAAATTTAGATGCTACAATAGGGATAGAGAAATTTGGAGTGTGGAGAATGATTACAGAAAGGGGTTTTAAGCAGCTGTACTGGATTTCAATAATTCCCTAAAGGGCATAAATTAAAATTTGTTTAAAATATCAGGAAATGATAACAATGACAATGTTGGATAAAATACATTGAAGTTAAACTACAAATAAATGGTAAGGAGGAGAAACAATTTGCACAGAGGATTTTGGCAGAGGGTAACAAAGTCAGAGGATATGGATAGACAAACTATGTACGTATCAAAGACTAAAGTTCTCCTAAATTTTATGTTACTATTTAAAATTTATTCTAAAAGAGAATAGTATGTTGTTACTGTAATATTACAATAAGAGGTTACATGGCTGAAACTAGACATGTGTAGATCTAAACGTACCAGAAAGAAGGTTGATCAGGGAATTTGTCTAATTTGTAGGAAGGAAGATGCTGTAAAGCACATTTTATTTGACTCTTCTGGAAAGGATGAATAGAGATTGACCTTAGGAAAACCAAAATGGTGCAAAATGAAACAAATACCATGTAAGAACACATCTGAAGGTAGATCGCAAATCTGGTCATTAGAGAATGCTTATACAAATTTGAAAATAAATGCACATATTCAATAATTATTGATAAGCTAGACTATAAGAACTATATGTTACACGGAAATTATTATTTATTTATGCCAACAAACTTACTGTTGGTGTTTCTAAACACACAAGCCGTGTGTGAGCAAAGTTTAAGAGGTAAGTTTACGAACTGGCTTGAGAATTTAATGCCATTCTGGCAGTTTGTCACAATAGCTCAGTGGTTAGAGCTTCCGCCCGGCAAGCAGAAGGTCTGTGGTTCAAATCCCAGTTGTGGCATTGAATTTTTAAGTTCCAGTTCTACCTCTTATATGTTACACTTTTACTTCCTCTACTACATACAATAATTAGGGGAAATATTTGAAATTCAATGCCACAGCTGGGATATGAACCACACACCCTCCACCATCCCCTAGCAGCTACTAGAATTGTTGTTAGCTGATGTTGGATTTCTGAGAATGAAGTCATTAATCCTCTTGCTCTCCAATATTTTTCACTGATGGATGGGGTGCTAGAAGTGGCCGGACATATTTCAAGGTGGTCTTGGTCCATTTCCTCTTGCAGATCACATAGAGGACAGAATGGTGAAGAATATATCCCAATTCTGTTTAAATGTTTTGCAGGACAATCAATCATGTCCTGTAATCAACCTGAAAGTTGCAACTGCCATTTTTCAAGGATTCTCTTTTATTTTTTTATTTCTCATAGTAATATTTTGAAATAATTGTTTTACATTCAGAGTTGACTGAACTCTCAGCTGCATAAAATGGTAGATTAACTATTGATTTCTGTACAATGCTAGTACCCCTTTTTGCAAGAAAATCAGCTTTCTCATTACCACTCAGTCCAGAATGAGCTGGTATCCATTGGAAGACTAGGTGCTTTTTAAGTGCTGTTAGAGGGGTAAGGATTTTCCAACATTCTATAATTGTTTGGTTTTTTGGTGACAACTTGGAAGTAATTGCTATAATTGCTGCCCTGGAATCTGAGAGAATAACTGCTTGCTGAAAATGTGAAATTCTATACAAAAGATTTTGTAGGGCCATTGGAATTGCTTCAATTTCTTCTTTGAAGTTTGCAGTTCTATACCTTAAACATTTGTAATATGAAAAGAGGTGACATGTGACTCCAACCCCTGCTCCATCTTGGTTTGATATCAATGATCCATCAGTATAAATATGGAGCCATTCATGTTCCAGAAATCTAGTATTGATTGTCTCTAATACCAATAATTTTAGAACACTAGTTGGAGCATCACTTTTCTTAAGTTTTTCTGTCAGGTGTAAATAATATGTGATGTCTAATGTTTGTGTCGAATTGACTTTATATATGAACTTTTCCAAGGTCTACATTCTTCTTAATGTCTTGAATTTTGGAAAGAAAGCTCTCCTGAGTCTTTAGTCTATGTGTGAAATTTCTCTTGTTCCATGTATTGAATGGGAGTCTGTTCAACATTTTGTGTTGAGTAATAGCTGCTTTTTCTATTTCATGGGGTATTGGTTGGTTAGTATTTCCATAGCTGGTATTGGTGAGGTTTTGTAAGCTCCTGCCACATTAAGAGTTGCTCTGGAACATCTCCACTTCATTCCTGTTAGACATTTTCTATTTGTTTGGTCCATGTAAGTTTGGTATCAAATATAACTCCCAAATACTTTGCTTTCTTTGTTTGTGGTAATTGTTGACCCTGAAAATTTAGTTTTATTTTTAGTGTTTTTTTTTCTTAGTGAAAAGATTTGGTAGTTTGATTCTGTTGTATTAACAGTCATTTAATTTTCTTTGGTCCACTTCTGTAGGTTGGTTAAGGATTGTTGCATGTTTTTTTCTAGTTCTGTACTTTTGTTTTTTGGTTTTGAAGTCCATATTACTAAGTCATCAGCAAACGGTGCACACTTCACACCTGATTCTTGTATTTGCTGTGGCAGATCGTTAATATATTAAAAAGTGTAGTGCTGAGCACTGCACCTTGTGGTAAGCCAAGGTGTACTTATTATTTATTTATGCCAACAAACTTACTGTTGGTATTTTTAAACACACAAGCCGTGTGTCGGCAAAGTTTTGAGAGGTAGAACTGGAACTTAATAGAAGGTTATTTAATCCTGGGATATAAAGTACTTACAATAGTAAGTCACCATTGGGGTAATTTGTCTCTGATGTGAGACTGCCTTTGTGGTTTACCAGGAGAAATACGAACTGGTTTGAGAATTTAATGTCATTCTGGCAGTTTGTCACAATAGCTCAGTGGTTAAGAGCAGCCGCCCGGTAAGCGGAAGGTCTGTGGTTCAAATTCCAGTTGTGGCATTGAATTTTTAAGTTCCAGTTCTACCTCTCAAGGTGTACTTGTTTATATTTAGATATATCTCTTCCATATCTGGTAGTAATAAAGCGTCGAGTTAGGAAATGACATACCATGAAAACATTGGACCTTGTATCCCTATCTTTTTTTACTTTCTTTAGTAGTTTTGTTCTGCATATAGAATCATATGCACTTTGGAAAGCAATAAAAACTGATAAATTATCTTCTCTTCTATTGAAGGAGTCTTTTGATTTCTTTACTGAGAAGTAAGACTTGTTCATTTGTAGAGCAGAGCTCTCTGAATCCGGCTTGACATGGGGAAATTAAATTTTGTGATTCTAAAAACCAATTTAAGCCATTTGACACCATTCTTTCCATCACGTTTGCTATTATGCTAGTAAGAGCTATTGGTCTATAATTTTTTATTTCTGTTGCTGTTTTACCTTTCTTCAAGAGTGGGACAATTATTGCTTTATACCATTCGGGAGGTACAGTGGTGTTCCAGGATAGATTGTAGAGTTTTAGTAGTTGTTGTTTTGCTGTTTTTCCAAGGTTTTTTTTTTAACTCTGGATGTACGTGATCTGGTCCAGGAGACTTTTTGTTTTTTACATTATTTATTGCAATGTTCAGTTCTTGCATATTAAAATTTTGAAAAAAGATATTGTATTGAGTGTTAGGATCTTTCTTGTTTCAAATCTTTCTTAAATTGTTTACGTTCCATTTTATTATTTCTTGTTACTTTATGTGAATTAGCATAATATTTATTGAATGTTTTGGCTATGACTGCATCATTTACTATAGTGGTTTTCAAATGGGAAGGTTTTGATCTGCAACCAATGAGATACGTTTACATGCACAGAGTTGCAAGCTCATTACTCCCAGTCTTCATATTTATTGGCACGTGTCAAGCCCCACTAAGGGGAAATCAATATAACACAGCAGGAACCCGATTGATTACCGGCCTGGAGATGCTCAAGGACAAACTCCTTCCCATTTGAAAAGCACGGTAATATTTTATTGATGTGTATAATAGATGTGCTATTGTTTTTTTTCCTGTCCTTGACATTTTTTATGAACTTATTGGCTTTGTTACCATCTGCCCTATAATCTACTTTTTCTAAGAAATTATTAAAGTGATTCTTTTTAGCTGTATCAACTTCTTTTTTTAGTGAGGCACATTTCTTTCCCCATATTTGTGTATTGGATATGTTTTTTGTTTGTTCAGCTGTATTTCTAGCTATATCCTTTTGCTTTTTCAGTTCTTCTAACTGGGGGTTCCAAAAGGGTTTGAAATTATTCTTCCACAAGGTATGTTCTTTTTGCAGTTTCTAGGATGACTTTACAGAAATTTTTGTTCATATGATCTGGTTGGTCATGTAGCTGTGAGTTTCTTTGTTCTTTAAATTTATTTTCCAATTCAGTTTTATATTTATTCCAATCTGCTTTTTTGAAGTTCCAATACAGATTCGTGTGATGTTGACTGACATTTGTATTATCTAGTTTTATATCAGCAATTACTGCAATGTGACCAGAACTTGGGCCTTCTATAACTTATTTTTTAATTATTGAAACAATATCTGTTGTAACTAACAAGAGGTCTGGGTTACTGCCTGCTCCAGAGTAATGTATGAAAGTTGTGGGATCTTCTTTATTATAAATCAGTTCAAAGGTTGCGGTATTCAAACATTCTTCCACTATCTTCCCTGTAGAATCCACTTTTTCATAACCCCATATTTTGGAATTGGCATTGAAATCCCCAATTATGATTGTTTTATTTAATTGGTCAATAAGTGAGAGATCTGGTTCATTCTTGGGAGGATTGTAAATACTGTATAAATGAAGGTGCATTTTGTTATCCCAAAAATTTAGGTTTATTAAATGAGGCCCTTAGAATAGCAAGGGTGTATGCGCCAAAAGCTAGTTTTGAGAAAAATGTGATTAAAGTTTTACTATGCAGTACATATTAAAATCATGTATAGAGCGATTAAAAATTGCTCAAATGTAAATCTAATGCATTAATACTGTTAATTAGAATGTAAAATGTTATTTGGCAGATATTTAAGATTTCAGAAGGTTAATTTTTTCAACAATATAATTTAGATAACGTATGCTTTCATGCGAGTTATAACCAAAATGTTTACATCTAAAGTTAGCACTTTGCAAACAATACTTTAACTAATATTGGTAAATATTTGTTCTAATGCTAACAAACAATGCTTCTAAACTGAATATAAAGAAGTTAACAAAAAGTATGTTTAGATCACAGAAGATGTTTAAGCGCTGGTCCAAGTTGCGTTTTACCGAGAGGAACCGGAGTATGTTAGTAATGTAAAGTATTGTTATCCGCTGCTGCCTCTTCTTCTACCTCTGGTGTGTGCCTTTACTACATGTTTGGTTTTTTAACTTATGTGTTCTTCACCTGTTCTTCTTAGCCATATGCATTTTCCGTTGGTTTTTCTGTATGTGGCATTTTCTGGGATGACTTATGTAATGAGAAATACAATCACTGTCTGTGTCACTCATAGTGCTTAATAAAAGTAAATCTTTACGCTAAATGCATTAAAGGTTTGTTCAATGGTATTGTTAGTAAACATCACAACTCTTGAAACATAATGCTAAACAGAAGTTAAGCCGAGAGCTGCTAGTCACTAAACACAGGTTTCTTTAAAAGCAACAGACTGAACTAAGAAATACCCCGTACAGGCAGGAGTACACCTAGGCAAAAACTATTTACAAAACCGCAAAATGTTTGAAAGGTTAAGGAATAACCATTTATGAGGGGTAAAAGCCTGAAAATAAACAGCATCCTATCTTAAGTGATTTATTGGTACATTCTGTTAAAGAGTGCCTGTCACAGCATAGCGACCAGCTCCGGCCGGCAGGTTGGCTCATACACCTTTGCTATTCTCGAGATTCGGTTGAAGCGCATTAGATCTAACACCATGCTGTATTCAAATGGAGAATTCGTTCATATCCAGGGCATATTAATCATTCACACTTAACAGGCATTGAAGAGTAGGCTTCATACTATATGTTGCAAGAAAAACAAAAAATTCTTACTTTGGCACATACGCCCTTGCTATTCTAAGCACCTCAATTCAGCTTTATCTGTGTTATCCGTTCCTTTAACAATTTGAAAGGAGGATTTAATATCCTTTTTGACTCCAACTAATATTCCACTGCTTATCTGTATATTTTAGGGGGTTTTTTTTTTTTATTTATTTACTCAAAATTATATTACAATTATTCACATTCAGGCTATTATACAAAGAAAGGGACACAGTCGATAGGCCATGAGAGATTCTTCCTGGAACCACCAAGTGGTATTACTTCGGGAAGAAATGCCTGTAAGATGGTCAGCATACTGATGTACCAGTGTAGCCATCACATGTTCTGCAGCGCAGGCCACGTCAAGGTTGATTGATATGTTCATCTTGCTCCTTCGCCCGGAGGATGGAGGTAATCATTTTATCAATTCTGCGCCAATTTTCCTGGGACTCTAGCATTAGAGGTAAGATGCTGTTCAATGTGACAGTCTGGCCTAGTTGGGCGTATGACCTGTGGCGTATAGCGGTCCAATTGGAGCAGTGTAGGATCGTATGCTCTGGAGTGTCAATTTGAGTACAGTATGAGCAGATGTCTCTATCGACCAGCCCCATGCAATGCAGGTATGATTTGAAACAGCCATGACCAGTCAAAAATTGTGTCAGATAGTATCCGACATCCCCATGTCTCCTAGATATCCAGGGGACGAGCTCAGGAATCAGCAGCTTAGTCCATTGAGCTTTTGTCACTTCCTGTGTCCACTCCATCTGCCACTGTTGAAGGGTCTGTTCTCGGACCAAGATCTTGTGTCCCCTAGAGTTAGCCCCCGCATCATAAGTGTGTTCTTGGATCAATAGATGTATGGGAATGATCCCAGCTACAACCTGTAGAGCCTTCGTTGAGGTTGTTCTGTAGGCACTACATATACGTAGTGCAACCTTCCGTTGCGATCGTCAATATATTTTAGGGTAGTAGGTGTAGTAAAAATCCAGTAAAATTGAAGTATTTAAGTTGATCATTTGTTAGATTTGCTTCTTCTATGAAAAATATATCTATGTTACAGTCAAATACAATTTTATTGAGTTCTATTCTTTTTGTTTGCATGAGACCACCTGCGTTCCATTGAAGAATTCTGATGTTAGATCTTCTATTAATATAACGTTTTGGTTATACAAAAATTGTAAGAATCTCAATTTTGCTCAGAGTGTGGCTTACCATTATCTAGCCCCAAGCACCTCATATACAGGATTTATCTCAAAACTATGTAAATTAGTATTTGTCTTAGATGTCTAACATTATGATCATTAGTATCCTAAAAACTGTCTTATGGCTAAATGCAGTCAATTCTCAGCTATACCATACCTTCCTGGGACTCTACCAACTATAACCTACAAAAAAAAAAGAAAGATCATATGAATTAAACTTAATGCACCAACTACAGTTCCAGTTGATCACTTTTTAAAAAATTAAATATCCTAGCTGATTTTCTTGCAAAAATGGTATCAGCAGTGTACAGAAATCTATAGTTAATCTACCATTTTATGCAGCTAAAAGATTAGTCAACTCTGAATTCAAAAAAGTTATTGCAAAATATTACTATGAAAAATCAAAAAATAAAAGATGGGAACTACCAAACATTCAAACAGTAATTCCTGAGTATCCTCGAAAAACAACAGTTGCAACCTTCTGGTTGATTACAGGACATGATTGTCTGGCAAAACATTTAAACAGAATTGGGATATATTCTTCACCACTCTGTCCTCTATGTGATCTGCAAGAGGAAATGGACCGAGACCACCTTCAAATATGCCTGGCCACTTCTAGCACCCCATCCATCAGTGAAAAATATTGGAGAGCAAGAGGATTAATGACTTCATTGTCAGAAGTCCAGCAGTAGCTAACAACAATATTCTAGATCTGTCATACTTGCAACTCCTAGATACTGTGTGCTTTCTACACAATAACATAAATGATTTTAAAATGAATAGGGAATGTCACGCTCTCTTCACAAGAAGAGAAAAAAACATCCATCTTTGTATTAAAAAACTCTAGTGACCATCGAGGTATAAAATTTTACAACAAATTAAGTAGAGGACTACTAGATCTCAATGCATATGATTCAGAAAGGAAATCAAAAATATTTTAATGAGGGCTGCTCAACAAAGAGTGATATGTTCTTGTAGCTTCCGCAATAGTTTGATTTGTGCCATGAATATTTCAAAAGAGAGGATTTTATGTATAATGTCCATATGTTTATGTATAATGTTGATACTCTCATATCAGTAGGTTGGCAGTAATGCTCTATTTTGTAGACCTAACTTGCATTTCATATACCAAACAATGGAGGTGATGGGAAAAGAGCAGTATGGCACAATAAAATTCTGTTTTTGTTCAAACCATTGGTACGGTTTTTATAATATTTTTACGTAGCAGCAGGAATATAGCAGCAGGAATAATGTTTTTACTGAAAGATGGAAAGTTTGATTGATATCTGACGCTACTCTTATCTACAGGGTCGATGGATACAGAATGGAATGCACAAATCAACGTTCCTTTATCACAACATATTTATTCGTTGATTTACATTTCTATCGCTATATTAATTAGTTAACAACTTTCAAAATTCGATAGAATCTACACTGGTTAAAAGTTTGGGTGTAAATTACATGTTCACACGCTATCAGAAAATATACATCCTTTCACCTTGAGCTCACAGACGCTAATGATAAAAGAGTCCCTAGCGTCTCTATGACGCAACACCGCCATTCTTATGTATTCATCCGCGCAACAGTTCTCATTGGTTGAACTCAAAGTGACGAGAAAACGTTGTCTATCTTGAATATTGAAAAGAAATAAGTCCCTGATACACCCAAATTAAAAGAATTAGAAATTTACACACTCTTACAAAAATATTTACATGAACAATTTTCTATTGATCAATATTCTGTCTCACCATACAGCCACTGAAACTTACGAAAAGCTACAGCAAGTTTATGGTGAAGATGCACTATCTCATTCAACAGTGTTTAGGTGGTTCAAGGACTTTAAAGAAGGCCCACTCATCTATATCAAGCAAAGTGGGCCTGGCATCTTGGCGTCTACTGTGACTGAAGTCAACAACACAGCTGCTGTGATCGTCTATGAGGACTGGCGGATAACATTATGTGAAGTTTATATGGCAGTGTGTTTATGACTCTGCATGATTGTCTCCATATGATCTGTGTTTGTGCCTGTTGGTGCCACATCTGTCAACTCCTGAACAAAACACTGTGCAGATGGAGACAAGCCATGAGATGCTGCAGCTCTTTGCTGATGCAGGGATATGTTTCTGAAATTATCACTGGTGATCAGTCATGGCTACATCATTATGATCCTAAAGGAAAATGAACCAGCAAAGTATAGAAATCGCCAGGTTCTCTAACACTAAAAGAGGCAAAACTTGTTCCATCTGCAAGTGATAGCAATCATGGAATGATTTAAACAGCACTAGTTCCCCCTCGCACTACTGTTACAGCAGTATGCTACATGCCAGTATTGGCTGAACTGAGGGAGCACATTACACAGAAACAATCAGAACTTTCTTGGACTGAGTGGCAATTTCACATGACAATGTGCAGCATCGCATTGCAAATGAAATCATACAATTTCTGTCTCAATTCAACATTACCTGCAAACCACGTATGCCTCTTAGCCCCAATCTTGCACCCTGGCATTCCTATTTTATTTCCATCACTAAAGACAAAGCTTCAGGACATTCGATTTGAGAACCCTGAAGCAGTGCTCAAGAAAAGTGAGGTGATTCTCAAGGACCTGGCAAAGAATGGTTTGCACCATGTGTTTGAGGACTATTAGGATTATTTATAGACGAGCGGCTCAAATGGACCAATCACTTAAACTACGCAGAAAAAAAGTTGAGTAGTGCCTGTTTCCACATGTCCTGTTTGGCCCAAGTTACAAACCTAAATACTAGAAAAACCATATATTTCAGTTTCTTTCACTCAATTCTCTCATATGGAATAACTATATGGGGTAATGCTACAGGTTGGGAGAGAATCTTTAAAATCCAAAAAAAAAAGTTATACGCATACTGACCCACTCAAGTTATATAGTTTCTTGCAGGCCACTATTCAAAACATTAGAAATCCTGACACAACCCAGCCTATATATGTACAATCTAATTATACACGTGCACAATAACCATGACAGATATATAGCAAATCAGCACCAGCATGAACACAACACAAGGCGAAAAGGAGAAATGAAATACCCAGCGCATAGGCTTGCACTCTATGAAAAAAGTCCACAATATATGGGGTGTAAAATATACAATAAATTGCCACAAAGGATTAGGAAAATCCCAAATCCAAATCTCTTTAAAAAAACAGTCAAGAGTTTGTTTGCCAGCAAGGCATACTACTGTGTTACAGAATACATGGAAGATGTACTGTGACCTCAATTTTAGGTGTCTTAACAAATCATTACTGTACATTTTTTCTTTTACCTTTCTTTTATATTTCTATACTCGTGTTTGTAAATATTGTAGACTTATTTTAATCCTTAAAGCTGTAACTATAGTGTATTGACGAGTCACCAATTTACGAGCACCTGCTCACCCATGTAAGTGTAATGTGACGAATAAAGTACAAGTATAAGACTGGCAGAGATGCCATAAAAAGTGCATTCAAGTAGGATCATGTAAATTGTGTGTGAATGTAAACATTGAAATGAAATAATAAAAATCTGTAAGAAAAAATCAACCTCAGTCTTTGTTGATCAACACTCCTAAATATAAGAGGTAGAACTGGAACTTAAAAATTCAATGCCACAACTGGGATTTGAACCACAGACCTTCCGCTTGCCGGGCGGACGCTCTAACCACTGAGCTATTGTGACAAACTGCCAGAATGGCATTAAATTCTCAAGCTTCTCAAGCGAACTGGCTTGAGAATTTAATGCCATTCTGGCAGTTTGTCACAATAGCTCAGTGGTTAGAGCGTCCGCCCGGCAAGCGGAAGGTCTGTGGTTCAAATCCCAGTTGTGGCATTGAATTTTTAAGTTCCAGTTCTACCTCTTAAACTTTGCCCACACACGGCTTGTGTGTTTAAAAACACCAACAGTAAGTTTGTTGGCATAAATAAATAATAATTACTCCTAAATATACTTTATAAGTGAAGTATTAGAATGTAATTCTTAAGAAACTTTATTCTGCGGTGAACTACTAATAAAACTTATTCATATAGCAATAATATAACATTACTAAATAATCCTAACTGCTACATTATTAAACCAATGGTATAATATATTGCAAGTATTACCTAAGATTATTCTTGTATGTTATGTATATATTACGTTGTGACAAAATCAAGAATTGTATCAATTTCAATGGTAAATAAACGGATTTGATGTTTCTATAGGATAGCAATTATACCTGAATATTTTACATTTCCTTTATCTGGAATAAATTTATGACCCTCTAAATGAAGGAACAATATCTCACCATCTCAAGAAGCTGCATGTCACTATGCTTGACATTGCGACCAGGACTGACTAGAACACCAAAACACCTTTCTACTTCAAGTTCTCTCTCGTTATCTGACACCTGCTGCACTGTTAGGCATAACTGTTTCTCTAGATTCACGCGTAATTTGAAGCCACTGCGATCTTTTGGAACAGCACTGAAACCACCCTGTAATTACAACATCTCATGTTTTACATTCATATGGCATTCTTTATGCACTACCATTTATTTTTATATTTATTTATACATTAATGCTAAGCTACATACAGGTGAATATGACCAGTCAAATTCATAATTTACAGTACAATTAATTCCATAATTTCAATCTGTATTTTGTTGTTTAACTCTACTGTCCATATCCATTTATTCTTCACTTTATTTAAAGATTGTCCCACCTTTTTACTATCCATATAAAATATTTAAGCTATAGCAATATTTCTATCTTAAAACATTTCTTATTTATGTAGTCTTTCATCCAAATTTCAGTTTTTACATTTAAATTTTACCACATTTCATTGCAAAATTGTCACATTTTTTATGCATCTCTTTACTATAAAAACAGTGCTATTATGCAAAGAATAAATTATTTAAGATGGAGAGGTATAATTGGAACTGAAAAATTCAATGCCACAGCCAGGATTTGAATCACAACCCTCTGCTCACTAGGCATGCACCAGCCTAGTAAGTGGAGGGTTGTGTCTCAAATCCCAGCTGTGACATTGAATTTTTCAGTTCTGATTCTACCTCTCAAATATTGCTCACACAAGGCTTGTGTGTTTAAAAACACCAACAGTAAGTTTTTGGGTTCAGTTTGGGTTCAAATCCGGTCCAGATCGATGGTTTTTAAGTGTTCTTAAAAATGGCAGCTCCATGTCAGTAGATTTACTAGCATGTAAAAGAACTCCTGTAGGACGAAATTCTGGCACACCGGTGACACTGATGTGATCCTGGCAATTGACAGCATCGTTAAACAACAAAATAATCTTTTAATTAACCAGAAGTAAGTTTGTTGGTATAAATAAATAATAATTACTATTTAAGGTGGTTATATTAACTTACAGCTAACTGGTTCAAGGATGTTCAACTTAAGGGGAAAAAGTATAGATAGTGCCCAGATCACAGAGCTTTGTTGGTTCCTTTGGAAACTTACATGTCTGTATTTTGAGACATTCAAACTGAACCAACATCCTATTATTGGGATGCCAGACAGAGAATGGATGAACTCTGAGATACAGAGCATTAGCAAACAACTTTTTAACATCCAGGGACACTGCACTTAAATTTAATTAAAGATAGGGATGCATTATTTTTCACCTTACTTCTATAGTTCTATGTCTTATTCAATGGTACATTAAGTGGTTATTCCTGTTCATATTTAACAAAGTCACGTGTCAGTCACTTTTCTTTGGGGGGCTTTGCTTCAAGTAGAGCCATTTAATGGGAACTTCAGAATATTTAATACTTCTTTCTGTACCAGATGCCAATAGCTGCACAAGAGATCCAGCAGTTTTTCCTTCTATTGCAGTACATTCCTCCATAGTTAAAGTCACATGTGAAAATAAAGTTGAGATATTTTCAAATAAGAAAGTTCAGCATGATCATAATCATCATTATTCAATATTACTCAATTTCACAA
The DNA here is from genome assembly GCA_030765045.1 of Tenodera sinensis. Lineage (NCBI taxonomy): Eukaryota > Metazoa > Arthropoda > Insecta > Mantodea > Mantidae > Tenodera > Tenodera sinensis. The sequence continues at coordinate 18,295,051 of CM060970.1, forward strand.
CAAGTGTCAGAGCATTCAAGGATAATTGATCACTGGCTATTGAAACAAACATAATTCACACACAGCTTAAAAGTACAAAGGACAAAAGACAGTTTTTGTCCAATTTGAAATCAAATTTTAGAGACAGAGACTTTAATGCAAGCTCACCCTTCCATCCTCTTCTTTGATCTCCATGCTTACTTCAAAAACATACACTTCTATATGCTCTTTATCGGTACTCGTGGGTCCCAGCTCGTTTGATGTTACAGAACTAACTACTGATTTGGGAACTCGTTGAAATGCCTTTGCAAAGCATGCAGACACTTGACCTACCTGTAAAAATAAATAGTATTTACTCAATAAAACAATTTGCTTTACTTTATTCAAAAATATAATTAAGAGAACAATGAAAGCTCGTAATGATCAGGTTCATTGTATATTAAATCAAAGGTCTCAAGTTTACCAAAATTCTTTACTGTGCATCTGCATATGGTGCTCGAGTATGAATACTAGGGTTTCTTTCACATGCATATAAATGTGAAATCCAGATATTTAATTTTGGAGTCAAATGCAATACTTAATTCACCTTAACTACCTAAGGTGGAGTAAAGTAAACCCACCTTTAGTATGGAAAACCATTATCTGTTACTCCTGCTTGTACGTTAAAAATACTGTTCAATATCCCATTTAGAGCACAATCCTGACAAATGATATTATACTGATAGTTTTTGCAGTGGAACATTTAGGAATAGTGGTAGATTAGTGGCACTGTTATTGTGTTTACATTCAAGTAGTCTTTAATCACTATACACAATATGGATAGTTCCTCCGTAGGCAGCAAGTAAACAACAAAGATATAGGTCGTGAGTAGCAGCTTTTACATGCACAATTGGCAACAATACAAAGCTTTCATTCTGCTTGTTTCACCTGTTTACACACTAAACAGTTGTTACTTCCAGGTTAAAGTGACTGTGTTACTAATAAAGTGATGTCTGCCATACATCAAAGGAGGTTCACGGTTGCTATGCAACACGGCAATGGCAGGTAAGAAGAAACCCTATTCCCAGACACTTCAAGTAGCTTTGAGTGCAGAGCTTGGTTATGAGAAGCTTTGTAAAACTACTCAATCTCTAGAAAAATTGCCACTACTTGACTACATAAATGAGTTGGCATAAGCAGTTTTGATCACTTGTAAGTGAGTTTAATAGTTAATTGTCAGAGCGAGCTGTGTACAGTTGAGCAGTGTTTGTGTCAAATACAACAGAACGGTGAGTTGCAAGATCACAAGTTGTGCATTGTGATTCAGTTTTAGAAGGAAAAAAGTGACATTAAAAATCTGATGTGTTGCACTCACATGACTTTCTCTACTCTTGTACTAACCATTCTTACAAACTCTTATTCTGTATCTTCTTTGTGTTAGTTGAGATAAGCATTTGTACAAATTATCTTATTGCTTATTTCCTTGCAGGTGCAAGGGGAATATTAGAACACATTAGGCTTTGTGCGATAGTGAAACCTTTTAACGCTTTGAGATTCCATTCTCTTTGCAAACTTAACACATAAAAAACATTAACAACGATGTTCCATTTCACATAAGTTTTCTGAAACTCGCACACATAACAAGGAATATTTCAGAAATGGTTCAACCTACAAGAAAATTTATTTAGACATAAATTGTGTATTTTAGCAAGATCTACCTTTTTCGCACAGTACGATTTGGTCTATCTCTAATGGCTTACCAGTTATGCAAAAGTCGTCCAGAGATGCAACTACAGGGGCTACAGGCAGAAAATTCAAGATATACATTTCATTTGTCATAAAAATATCTCAAACATAATGCATTTTAATCAAAATCATTAAGAGCCATTTTCAAGAAAATATAATTTTTTGAAAAAATTTCCATGTAAAGGGGAGCTTAGGGTGGGGCTTTTTCTTCAAAATCTTCATGTCGCATCCTTGAAAGACATTAAACTTAAATACTGAAACAGAAATTCAGTGTACACGAGCAAGGATCATGTGCTGAATGCGAGGTTAACATGCCAGCTTCACGTGACCAAGGGTCGAATGTTTAAAACCTAGGCAGTGCATGAGTATGGTAACGGCATTGCACTATGAGAGACCATTGGGCTAGTACGACGAAAGTGTGAGCAGAGTTGTTGGAAGGTAATCGTGATTGGCTCCTCTCCATGCTGAAAAGAAGGAATGCATCGAATAAACATTTGAAAACGAAGTTTAGGCTATTCCTTTAATACCCACAAAGTACCCTGAGAACTTCAAATCCATGCTCTACCAAGTTAGCCCTAGGTAATGGTGCCAAGAACACCTTAAAACATCCAGTGGACCCTCTTCCCATCACTAGCATCTTTAACATCATATACACTTAAAATTGGCTACCTCAACATAAGATCATTGGCTACAAATAGGTGTCCACAACGGGAGGTTACTTCAGCTACAAATTGGCGCCCAACAACGTGAAGCTTACTTCAGCTACAAATTGGCATCCCAAATGCAGGGCTCGACTAGGAATAAAGGAACCAACCAGACTTCGGAGGAAACAACGACCAACAACAAGGTAGGACAACAGCGACCTTCCAGAACTTCAGGAAATAAGGTACTGTGAAAATTAAAACAAACATTTTATTAAAAATCCCATGTACTTAAGGAATGGAAAAATGTTAGGCCAAGACTTACAAGAGAACATGGAAATACAAAATAGTGAATATTGTGACAGTATACAGGACAGTAGTGAAAATATAGTAGAATTAGAAGAATGTAGTAGGAATGTATTAAGCAATTTAGAAGTGCAAGAATTTGAAAGTCACAGGACTAGGGAAATGAATGTTAGTTTGGAAATGCATGAAAACAGTCTGAAAATGCAACAAACTCTGGAAAAATTGTGTGAAATGTTAGGAGTAACTAACCAAAAGATAGGAAACTTAGATAAACAGATGAGTGAAACTAACCAAAGAATAGGAAAGATAGAACAGATAGGAGACAATTTAGACAAAAAATGAGAGAAAATACTGACACTTTAAGAATAGAGGTAGGAAACCTAAACAATCAGATAGTAGAAAATAGTCGAGAACAGAAAGAGATAAGGAAACAGCTGGAAAATTTTAAGTTAGAAATTAGGGTAAAAATAAATCAGGTTAGGAGCGAAATAAAAGAAAACAGGGATCAGGTGAAAGGGGAGATACAAAATGTGAAGAAAGAGATAGGTGATACTAAAGAGAAAATATGTCTAAGAATGGCAGAAAGATCAGAAAAAGAAAATGATAAATTGAGAGAGGAATTAGCAAAAACATTAGAAAGAGACAGGGAGGAATTATCACAAATGTTAGGAAAGGAAAGGGGGGAATTAAAACAGAAATTGGAAAAAGAAAAAGAGGAAAATAAAGCTAGATTGGAGAGGTCAGAAGCAGAATGTCAAAAACAAGCTAGGAGGGTAGATGAGATAAATAATCAGGTAAAGAATGTATCAGTTGAAATTGTTAATGTAAGAGAAGTATTAGAAAATCTAAAAATTAATGAAACAGTACCCAATTCTATGTCCAGCAATGTGAGTGAGGTACTTAATAGAAACAAAGCAATGCCCAATGCATGTGTGGTCATTTCTATGCCTAGTATGGGTAGTACACAATTAAACCTGGATACCAGAACAAACATTCAAGGATGTGGTAACCATGGTCTACATTTGCCTAATCATATGTGGAACAAAATAGTACCACAAAATAGTACGAGGAAACAGATGATCCCAAAGCTTTTATTGAATGGTTGGAGGAATATTTTAATGTTAAAAATGTGCCTGAGGAATATAAAAGGGTTATAGTGAAGAAATATTTCAAAGGCAATGAGGCTAATTGGTTCAATTTATCACTGGGAAATAACAATGATTTCAAGACCATTGTAAATTAGCAATTAGTATTCCTTAGCAGGTATTGGGGAACCAGCAGACGGGCTCACATAAGACTCGAACTAAGTAACGGGAAATATGACCTTAAGAAAGACCAATCCATGGTAAACTATTTCATGAAATTGGCACATAGGTGAAAAATGCTGGAACCACCTTTGAGCGAGAAAGATGTGATTAATTTAGTTATCATACATTTTCCCAAAGAAAGCTATTTTAGAAAGCTATGGACTCAGGAGAGCTTTCTTTCCAAAATTCAAGACATCAAGAAGAATGTACACCTTCCTAATTCAAAGGAAAACTTCATATCTAAAGTCAATCCGACACATACATTAGACATCACATATTATTTACACCTGACAGAAGAAGTTAAGAAAAGTGATACTCCAACCAGTGTTCTAAAATTATTGGCTTTAGAGACAATCCATACTAGATTTCCAGAACATGAATGGCTCCATATTTATACTGATGGATCATTGATATCAAACAAAGATGGAGTGGGTGCTGGAGTCACATGTCACCTCTTTTCCTATTACAAATCCTTAAGTTATGGAACTACTAACTTTGATGGAGAAATTGAAGCAATTCGAATGACCCTACAAAATCTTTTGTATAGAATTTCACATTTTCATCAAGCAGTTATTCTCTCAGATTCCAGGGCAGCAATTATAGCAATTACTTCCAAGTTGTCACCAAAAAACCAAACAATTATAGAATGTTGGAAAATCCTTACCCCTCTAACAGCACTTAAAAAGCACCTAGTCTTCCAATGGATACCAGCTCACTGTGGACTGAGTGGTAATGAGAAAGCTGATTTTCTTGCAAAAAAGGGTACCAGCAGTGTAAAGAAATCTATAGTTAATCTACCATTTTATGCAGCTAAAAGATTAGTCAACCCTGAATTCAAAAAAATTATTGCAAAATATTACTATGAAAAATCAAAGAATAAAAGATGGGAACTGCCAAACATTCAAACAGTAATTCCTGAGTATCCTCGAAAAACAGCACTTGCAACCTTCAGGTTAATTACAGGACATGATTGTCTGGCAAAACATTTAAACAGAATTGGGATATATTCTTCTCCACTCTGTCCTCTATGTGATCTGCAAAAGGAAATGGACCGAGTCCACCTTCAAATATGCCCGGCCACTTCTAGTGTCCCATCCATCAGTGAAAAATATTGGAGAGCAAGAGGATTAATGACTTCATTGTCAGAAATCCAGCATTAGGTAACAACAACAATTTTAGAGGAATAAATAATAATATAAATGCATTAAAAATAAACATACAGCTTGTGCTGTTTCAAAAGGGGCATGGCATAGTTACAGTGCCAAGGTATTTACAGTTTTAAGGGGTTAAAAATAAACAAAATATCCTTGGAACATGTGCTAAAATGTCTAATGTTTAAAATGAAGATGTTAGAAAAAAGTTTTTTTTGGCAAAATTTGCCTGCAACTCCCCTTAACCTTGCATTAAAATAAAGTTTTTGGAAAATATTTCTTCAATTAAATCAATACTGATAAAGAACACTTATTACTGTAAAAGCTATTACTTACAGCCTCTGGAATATCACATCTGAAGACATGGCACTGAAAAATGGCTGATTCCTGTGTGTCTCCATGAGACCAGGTGAAGGCAAAACAGGAAGCTTCTGTGGACCCAGCTGTCCCTCGTGCATAGAACAATATTCGATGAATTTCATACCTTGCCATAACAACTTGTGAATTTGCATCATACAATCTGTAACATTATCAATATTATGCACATTTATAATAAAATACTGCCCTCAAATTTTTTGCTGGGCAGAGAAATCATTTGCAAATATTATGTAATATGAACCATCTACACTTCAATACATGTATTACAGAGCCTTTTGTTTCAATGTGTGGCCATATTACAGGGAATTACTTGCCCTGCACTGCATAGTTTTTAAACCTGTTCTATTCCTTCCCTGTGTGTTGGCTAATCTTTTGATGTGAAGTCCATGACGTACGTAAGTTGATACATTGTAAGACCATATGTTTCAGCGTTACAGTGTGTTAGTGCTGTTACAATGCCAGAAAGACATTAAGACACAATCTTCAGGTAAGATTTGTGTGACAACAAACTCTTATAGAGAAACAACAGATGCCACAACGTTTGTTTGTGCATCTCAATGAGAAATGGCTAAATAATCTTGTGAATAGATTTAGAAAATCAAAACCTGCTCTTGATAAAAAATCAAAAATAAATCACTGTGTTCTTACAGATGAAAAACTTGAGAACATCCAAGAATATTAGAATAAAGTTCAAAGAAATCTTTAAGAAAGCTTGGAATCAGAAATTTCACAAACCTCGGCTTCGAATACCATTAAACTTTTAAAACTAAAACCCAGTTTAAGAATTGCTATCATACAATAATGAGAGTACAATTAATTTCTCAGGTGGACAGAGAATAATGTTAATGACAGCTCTCTTGACCCACATTTAATATTTTCTATAGATTAACCATGGTTTTATGTACATGGCCATGGACAATTAACAAGCATTACTGCAAATTTGTTGAATATGAATATTGATTTATTGAGCACATATAATGTTGGACTGGCCATGAACTTGGGCCCTAGCCCCTCTATAATGGGATAGCCCTCTGCGATTCTGTACATATGATTTTTGGCATGTGCTGTTTATTCTTTGACTACAGTTAATTAACCTTGTTCAAACCTGTCTTTTTAACTTTCATATTTTTTATTCACTTATTTTCACCAAATTCTCTTATACTTTCTTTTCCCTAAGATCATAACTGTTTTAGATTACCCATTCCATTCTAAAATTTATTTTCCCCCCCCCATTTTTCTTATGTTTCCTGATTAATAATTTCCTACACCTACTTATTTACTTTCTTCTTTGCTCTATATCACTTCCACTTCCTTCCCTCACTTAAATTTCACTTTTCTTTTAAAGTGCTTACTTGACAATAACCTTAAACTCTTATTTCCATCCCAAAGTTAATGGTTAGAGCTCCCGCCTGGTAAGCAGAGGGTCTGTGGTTCAGATCCCAGCTGTGGCATTGAGCTTTTCAGTTCCGATTCTACCCCTCAAACATTGCCCACTCATAGCTTGTGTGTTTAAAAACACTAACAGTAAGTTCGTTGGCATAAATAAATAATGATTACCATCTGAAGGTTATTTAATCCTGGGCATGAAGTACTTACGATAGTAAGTCACCATTGGGATAATTGTCTCTGATGTGAGACTACCTTTGTGGTTTACCAGGAGAAATACAAATCAGTTGGAGGATTCAATGTCATTCTGGCAGGTTGTCACAGTAGCTTAATGGTTAGAGCACCTCCCTGGTAAGTGAAGGGTCTGTGGTTCAGATCCCAGCTGTGGCACTGAATTTTTCAGTTCCGATTCAACCTCTCAAACATTGCCCACACACAGCTTGCGTGTTTAAAAACACCAACAATAAGTTTGTTGGCATAAATAAATAATAAATACCAATCTAAAGTAAAAACAAATTAGAAACTAAAAGCTTCACTTATCTTAGTAATATTGAAAGTTCTTTGGTGCTGACAAGTTTCGAGTTGACTCCAACTCATTCTCAAAGCTATACAAACAAATTAGTTACCATAGCTACTGATGCTCATTTTAATCACCAATCACTAAGATAAGTGAAGCTTTTAGTTTCTAATATGTTTTTACTTTAGATTCTTGTTGCTTCACTGTTAATAGCTTCATTATTTTCTTATTTAATAAATACCAAGTTATATGTAGTGATGGTACTCATGTCATAAAATTAACTATTGTAGCTGCTCTAAGTTCTTGGTGTGTCACTCTTTCAGATAACCCAAGGGATCATATCCATTTGAGTTCCACTGAACAAGTCTGTCTTAATCAAGAAGTTTCCAAGCTTAACTAAATTTGATTCCATAACAAGAAACATCAGAAAACTAATTTAAACAAAGTTCAGTACAAATAACAGGCCTCTAAATGAACCAATGGTTCCTATATGTGGCCAAGAAAATACTTATTAATGATAACACCCAATATAAATGGATCATATTTAATTTTAAAACTTTTGTTGCATTGGAATATCTTTCAAAATAATGGAATGAATTTTGTTTGTGAACAACTGTTAACCCTGAGTTAAACCAACATTTTATACTGTAGCATAGGCATTTCAATGGCTTAAAATATCAAAAATAACTCAGTTAAGTTTAAAATATTTTTAGTTTTCATACATATATTTTGTATATATTTGTTGCCATAGTAGCTCAGTGGCTAAGATCAACCACACATAGTGTGGAAGATCCACCATTTATATCCTGGCAAAGGTCTTGAATTTTTCAGTTCCGTTTCTACCTTTCAAATACTTTTAGAGCTTCAATTGAATTACAAACATTATTTACTCACACAACTGTTCCATCTGATGAGCTAGGAATGGATACTGAAACTTTAATGGCTTGTTCAGAAGACTGCTCATTCAGAATCACCATGTTGCGCTGAATTTCTGCTTCACTCTTTGGGGCATTTATTGCAGCTGCTCCCAAATATGATACTCCACTAAATATTGTACAGTCTTGCTGAACATCTGGAACTAAAGAGGCATTTCTTTAGCACATTTCTGTATGTTCATTATAACTAAAGCTATAATTAGAAAATATTGAACATTCTGATATAGCAGTGACTTTTATAGGCTTAAATCTTGTTCCTATGAGCATTTGGTAAAAAGATCCAATACATTACATTCACATTACTTTCCCTCCTCACTCTTCTATAAACTATTCTTACAAATGTTTATTATTCTATCTTCAAGATAAACTTCCAATTTACATTTACACCTTTCATTATAGGATACAGGTAAAGCAATAGTCAGACTTTTAAAGAGCATGTTGCTATGTGAAGGCTTTAAAATTCCATGCTCTTTGCATACCATGAGGAAAGAAAGAAAAGAAAAAATCTGATATGTTGCACTCACATTACTATCTCTACTCTTGTACAGTTAACAAACTCTTATTCCTCAATTTTCATGTTAGTTGAAATAAACTTTGCAGAAATTACCGTAATGCTAAATTTCTTGTAGGTGCAAGGGGAATATTGGAATATAGTAGGCTTTGAGTGATAGTCAAATATTTTAAAGCTGGTCACTATATGAAGGCTCTGAAATTCAGTTCTCTTTGCATGGATAAGATAAAGTGAGTAATGACCTTCCATTCGAGAGAAGTATAAGTGCTGCAAAACTCACACAAATAAAAGGAATATCTCAAATGGTTCATTCCACAAAATAACAAAAAAGGAGAGAGAGAGAAAAACAAAAAAAAAATGCATTTGGACATAAATTGTGTTTTAACGAGATCTGCATTTTTTGTATAATAAAATTTGGTCTAGCACTAATGGCTTCATTGCCAAAGCCCAGCATTTGATAACAGATTTGTTCTATTTCTTACAGTTTACCAGATATGCAAAAGTCCTTAAGAGTAAACGGGACTACATGGGCTTTAGCCAGAAAATTCAAAATATACATTTCATTTGCCATAAAAATATCCTAAACATATCACATTTTAATCAAAATTGTTAGAGCCATTTTTGAGAAAATCAAAGTCTTTGAAAAAGTTTCCATGTAAAAGGTAATTCAGGGTGGAGAAATTTTCTTCAAAATCTTTGTGTTGCATCCTTGAAAGATATTAAACTTAAATACCAATTTTTGTTTTTAACAGTCTTTTCGTTTTTAAATTATTCTGTTGCACATGCACACACACACACCTTTTTCCAGATTTTTTTTTTTTTTGGGGGGGGGGGGATCTCAAAATTTTTGGTCGAATACAACACTTACCCTACTTACTGTATATAGTAGAGAAAGTAATAATTCCCTATTTGAGAAAACTATAAGCATTTGAAAATTCAAACCAACAACAAAACAAAAATTCATCACAGATATGGTTCACATAAATTGTGTGCCATATTAAGATCTACATTTTTTTGTGTAGTATGATTTTCTCTCTCTTAAAGTTTACCAATTATACAACGCATTCAGAACAAAGGGGACCACACAGGCCATCTGCAGAAAACTCAAGATAAGCAGTTTATTTGTCATGAAAATATCTTAAAACATGTGGTATTTTGTAAGACTTGAAGCTTTCACGGCGATGATTATTGATTAGGACTTCTTGGGTTACCAGCCGTGTGATTGGTTGGGTTACCAGCTGTCGGACCAATCACAAGACACAGCGCTCCCATTGGCTGCGCCGCGTAGCCCTGCCCACCGCATGGACAGTATATATACCTGCCCGTCTTTGACTTTACTTCACTTCCTGATGAAAGCCACAGAGTTAAGATGGCCGAAAGCTCGAGCAACTTCATCAACATCACACAGCTGGTAATCCGAGAAGTCGGAATCAATGTGGTATTTTAATAAAATTTGTTGTTGTTGTTGTTGTTGTTGTTTTCTAGTGCCTTGCATCTGGCAATGAAGCCATTAGCATTCGTGCTTTCCAATACTTTTGAACTGTAGTTTCTTCTGATCTTAATGCTTCACAGGTCTTCAAGTGTTCTTCATTCATTTCTGCTGGATCGTTACACAGGACACATATCGGTGAGGCTGAGATACCTATTCTGTAGAGATGACTTGCCAAGCAGTCATGATTTGTCAATAGTCGGAACGCTGCAACAGCTGTTTTCCTTGGTCTCTGGGGGATTATATCTGGATTGGAAAGTAGTGTAATCCATTTTTTATCTTTGGCATTTGTTTCTATTTCTTGTAGGTATGAATGACAAAAATTTTTAATGATCAAGCGTTTTATTGAGGAATATGAGAAATTGAATTTAGACTTTTGCTTTATTGTTGTGCCTTTCTTTGCAAGTGAGTCTGCAGCTTCGTTCCCCATGACTCCACAGTGTGCTGGAATCCATTCGAGATGAACAGTCTTATTAACTTTTTGGAGTTGTGTTAACATTTTGTAGCATTCTCTAATTTTTGTTGACTTCTTTGTAGTATTTGAACATATTCCCTGAATTGCAGCTTTAGAATCCGAAAGAATTACTGCCTTGTTAAATTTATTTAAGGGAAGATTTAATAATTGTCGGAGAGCAATGTATATAGCCTCTATTTCTCCATCATAATTTGTTGTGTCTCTGCCAACAGAATGATAAAAGGAAAAATGTGAACATGTAACTCCAGCTCCAGTAAGGTTTTCCTTCGAGGATCCATCAGTTTTAATAAAATTTATTAGAGCCATTTTTGAGAAAATCAAAATTTTCTGTGTAGAGGATGGTTTGGGGAGGGCAGATTTTCATGAAAATCTTTGTCAAATCATGAAAGACGATGGATTTAAATGTCAATGTATTTAACACACTTTTCATTTTTTATTTATGCTGTTCACAGAAAAAAAAAAAAAAAAAAAAAAAAAAAAAAAAAAAAAAAACACACACACACACACACACATACCATTTTGTAAAAGTGCTTCTTTTAGATTAAGGGAATCCTAAAACAAGTATTTCTGGTAAAATCTCAATATTAAATTTTTGGGTGGAATACAATACTTTGCCTACTTATATGTAGTAGAGTAAGTGAAAATGGCTAAAACAGCAACGGTTATGGTCATTTAATCACTTTTACTCAAATACTTCCACTCCATGAAAAGTGGAGTGTACATTGTTAATCCAAACAATGTAGTATATATGTTTACCAGATCTTGTGAAGGTCAGGTCAATGTGCAAACAAGGAAAAGTTCATGTTTACACAGAAACAGAAATTATTCAGAGAGAATCATAAGTGAGAGGTCCAAAATAATATGAGTGTTTTTCCTTGCAAACTAACGTCCTTAAAAATTGTATAAATATGTCTAACTTTGTAAACAAAACAATAACAGCATCTTTTTCAGGGGCATATCTCATTTGTTAATGTATAACAGCATTCGTAACTGATTTTTAAATTGCAAACAGATTTATATAACGTGCAAAATCTGAAATGTTAGTGGATGCCAGTAGATGGATAACCTGCCTTCAATTTCAACTGTTCACTGCCATGCTTTACCCTGACTGCAGTGGCATTTAATGTCCATTCCTACTGCATACAACACCACAGGTGTTGGATATGGTAATAAGTGGAATGAAATTACTGGGAAGAGAAAGATTACAGGCCTAATTTAAGAACCTCCCCGGTAGTTGCTAGGACTGAGGAAAACCTGCAGAAGTCCTGGTGTGCTATGAACCATAGGTCTACTATTTACAGGTCTGTGCCCTAACCACTTTGGCTACCCATGTGAGTAGCCTGACTGTCATGAAACAGTAAAACTAGCTGCCAAAGACTGAACTCAGTCTATACAGAGTAATAGTAGTGCTGATCTTAACGATACAGACAAAACCACAGTCAGCAATAACAATTGGTTCAACATTGTGAAAATATGCATTTGCCAATGTATCTCTCAAACTGGAGAGTTATCAAAACAAGATCATTGGCACCTAAATTCTTTGCGGAATTACAGTAAAGCAATATGTAAAAAACAACAGTGGAGTCAACATATTACACTCTTAACAGTTGCACTCCTCTATTTACTTTGCAGAAGATGTATTGCGAGCCTGAGCTCACATGTCAATTGCAGAACATTTCCCGAGTCATTTTGATGACAGCCTGGGGTGTACTCTGGTGGCCTGTTGATGAAACTGAATAAAGGTTGTCTGCTTCTGGCAAATTGCACTTCATGATCTGATTTTCAAATTTCTTCATGTAAATCTTCTTCCAGAACTCTAGTTCTCTGGATGTCTGGACTTGCTTGGGTAACTTGATATTAGTTCCTATTTCATGATTTTGAGTCCAGTAATGACCAATTTTTCAGTCTGTTTACATTTGATGCAACAGAAGTGTTCCTTGAAGTGAATGTCTGTGTTTCTTTGTTTTTCCTATGCCTACCACAACAGCCCTTGCAGGCCAAGGCTTACCACCTGGTCGCTGCATCCTCCACCTCTGCCCACTATAGCCATCATGAGCGGATAGCAATTCTGGAGGGTGGGTAGTGGTCAGTGCCCGGAGCCCTCCTGGCCAGTTAGCGACCTTTGTGACCTGGGGTTGCTACTTCTTTATCAAATAGTTCCTCAATTGGCCCTTCTGGGACCTAACAAGGCTGAGTGCACTCTGTGCCAGACCTCCCAGTGGAGGAAAATTCCCATGCCAGTACCAGGGATCGAACCCAGTTCCTCCACGCCAGGGGCAGGTGCGCCACAGAGGCAGTCTTTTCCTGTGTATACATTCATGCTATTTCTTTCGTTGGATCTGGTAGATTCCAGACTTTTTCTCTGGAGGTATAGGATCAGTTCTTGATTTAATATAATTCTAAAGCTATATTTGTTATAAGATGTGGTGTGGTTCTTGAAGACATTTTTAAATTTATAACAGACACCTGAGTGGTAAGTAAATTTTCTGAAGTTACTCTAGAGTTGTGATCTGATGATATATTTTTATCTTTTGAATTTCAATATTTTTCTATCTATCATTTCTTGGCTGAATTTGTTTTGTTCTGCAGATATGACAATGTATGTATATTTGTTATATTCAGTTTTATTGAGGGGCATGATGATTAGTCTATTAAGTCACGCTATTGAACACTATTTATTTGTGTGCCTTGGGATTCTAACTGCATGCTTTAATGTAATTATCTGTGTGCATGGGTTCTCTGTGTCATGAACTTTGATTTGCCAGAAAGAGAAATTCTATTATTAAGTTTGATCAACAGATCACACCGGAAAACACTCAGGCTATTATCAAATGACTTGGGAATTGATCTGGCAGCCAACAGGCAGCTAATGTGTGCTCAAGATTATGATAGTTCTGCAAAATAAATAGGTGAGTAAAGTTATCAAGGGTACTGAACTTGACTCCACTAGTAAGTGTTTTTTACCATAAAGTCTCCATGTGAGCCACGCAAATTTCAACAACAATGTTGCAAACATCATATTGGTCATAGTACCACTAGGTCGATTTTCTTTGAGAAAATTGTAAATGAATGAACATTGGGCTTTGTGCAGCAGCTAGACAACACTGCATTTCTGCAGGTTCAGTACATGTAACAGTTTAAGGACTTGAGGTTAGTGAATTACTTTGCATGTGGAATAGTGTGTATTCCAACAGGTGATGAACTGTCAGGATCTCCAAATGATACTGATGTAGATATGCTCACGTGTATCTGACAACAATGTTATAATGAGCAAAAGTGTGCAGGAGAAACAGGACGGACGGACGGATGGATGGAGTTTAGGGGCTCGTCGACAGCTAGGTCATTTGGGCCCTAGGTCAGAATATAAAAAACCTAAAACTTGCAGTTAGCTGCCTAAAATGTGAGGGCTAAAAGAGCAACTAAAAGTGCAAACAGATAAAAATGCCAAACGGTACATGTGCTAAGTTAAAAACTTGGAAAACCATTCACTAAAATGGGTAGAAGGTCAAAGCAAAAACAGACATTAGAACTAAACAATTAAAACAGTAAAACATAAAACACAAAAGCTAAAATGTAAAAACGAATGCTAAAAATATAAAAATCTCAAACAACTAAAAAACAAGTTATTCTTGCTTAGCAAACCCAATTTGGGCAACGAACCACAGCGCCTTACAGGCAGACACCGGTTTGTCACCCAAAATGCAATACTTCGAAAATGGCTAATGCCATAAAGAAAATCTGACAAAAATGTGTATTTTAATGAGCTCTACATATTTTCCTGTAATAAGATTTTGCTTGTCTCTTATGGTTTGCCAGCTACCAAAAATTATACAAACTTCAGTCACCATTATGAGATCTTCAAAAGCACTCACAGAAAATTCAAAATAGATATTGTATTACTCATGCACATTACAAAAATTGTTGTGTTACAACCTTAAAAGGTGCTGAACTTAAATGCCAAGTTTGCTATTCATTCAACATTTTGTTTCTGAGATGCTCTTTGCAGGCACGCAGACACACATACCCTTTACTTTTTCCACCACATATTCAGTAGTAACTATTGTATTTCACCCAAAAGTTCAATGCTGAGATTTCATCAGAAATACATACTTTCAGGCCCACCAAATAAAAAAAGAATTAAGAAAAGAAAAAGGAAAGATTTCTTCTACCATATCAAGGATTGGGTAGATTTCTTTCCACATCAAAGGTAGCCAAAACTGGTCTCTCCATCTTGTTCTTGACCTTACTATATCCCATCTTCCCCTTATTGATATAAAACAGCTTGCTTTGATTGTCTATTGAGGCATCCTTCCAACAATTTTACCAGTAATCTTAATATTGTATAATAACATCTACCATTGTTGATTTCATCCCTCAAGTCTCCAACAGTATCTAGAGCAGAGATGTTTTTCAGTACAATGTAGAAGGCAGGAAGTGCATCCTATGTCCACTTGGGGATAAATGAGCAACCACTCCCTTGCAGAGGAGAGGCATCTCCCAAGGTTAAGGGAACACACCCCAAAAAAATTCCAGTCCTCCAGGAAGAGGTTTATATTAATCCCTATTAATGCAAAACTAGCATCACTTGAAACATCGAAGGAAATAGTTGCATATATATATAAAGCATCTTTAGACAAAGGTCTGTATGTATGGTGTGTGAACAGAATAACTCAAAAGCAAAATGTTGGGTACCACCAACTTTGTTTTAAGTTCAGTAACTTCCAAAGATGAGACAAGAAGAGTTTCAAGAAAATTCCTCACCCTAAACCACCACATGGAAACTTCTTCAGAATGTTTGCTTTTCTCAAAAATGGCTCATAAAATTTTTTGATTAAAATATCATAATATAAGATACTGAAATGACAAATAAAAGGTACATCACACCAAAGACTGTGCTGGTTCCATCCATTGGTATAAGTTGAAGGCCATTGTATGGTTATTATATTTCTGGAGCATATCTGAGACCAAGACTGTGTTAGTTTTCCAAACTGCTGTTATTTATACTGGCTTTCCATGCCATTAGCTATAAGTATTGAGTTTAAACCATCTTATATTTTTTTATTATACAGTAGAATCCCAATAATTTGACTCGATAACTCAATGACTCCTTTTTTTCTTTTTCTTTTTTACCACTAAACTTAACTGTAATAATTTCTATTACCTAATATGTAGCATAAATAGTATCGGCAAATTTTAATTAGTGTATGTATACAACCCACCACATTCTCCCTCACAGTGACAAAAGGGTTGACCACATACTGACCTTCGATATCTAGTCAGAACATAAGCAGCCAGCAGAACATTGTCACAAAACCAAAAGCTTGCCACTGTGAATGCATAGCACAAACACTCATTAGGAAGGTTTGAAGGTTTATTGTTTTAGCCAGCACAAGGCATGTTTTAGATGTGATAAACTGCACTGTGGTTTATGATCGAGTTCACTTTTGTACTTAAAAGACCATAGGGGTGCCATGTTATCTTTCAGACCTCCGTGTAGTGCATAAACATTGTGGACACTGTGTGTGATTAAGTATAGTGCCATCTTGCATTATCAGCAGTGTCTTGTTTATTTCAAGGAAGGAAACAGACAGTACCCCATCATCAATTTGCATGTCACTCGCACAGATCCTAGTGTGGCCATTTGCCACATCTAAAGATACCTCTGTATATGGCAAGCTAAACTTCCAGTGCAGGTTCCAAGATTTCAGGCCTACTGTTAGTGTTGTGTTGAAATGTTTGTGACAGTAAAAATGTCAAACAAGAAGAAAAGACAAGTTAACAAAATAGCAGACATTAAATTTAATGTGTTAAAGAGACTGGACTAAAGGGAAGATTTTAATACATAATAAAATGTAGAATATGTTATACTTTTATTTCCTATATAGCGCTAGAATATCTATTTATGTAATATGCAATATTGTTATGTATTGTGAATAACAGACCCCTTATTCCATAAAACTCAACATCTTGGTAAACTCGACAGCCTCTCAGTCCATATTAGGTCGAGTTATCGGGATTCCACTGCACCTTTGTCATATGCCAAATGCTCCACTTCTGGATACTGAGTCGTAACAGGTATTTTATACCTTTGGGTCTGTTGATGAGAAAAACTTCAACTCTACACATTTCCTGTTTTACAAGCCCAGTCATCTTGTCCCAAGCAAGCTTTTCCAAATCGCTTTTTCACCATACCTCTTTGATCAAGTTCAAAATCAATCCCTTAGCAGGAATTTAAATCCATGACAGAAAAGACTAAATATTTGGCTGAAAATCCTGGCGAGTCATACTGCTCATCCCCTGCCAACCATATAGATATACCACACACTTTTAATGAAAAGTTGGTTTTTCTTTCTTGAACCCAAAATTTTCTAATAACTGGTATTGCCATTGTTCCGAATGGTTTTATCAAATCCAGATGTTGAAAACATTGTGATACCCAATTATTTGCAGGATTAAATTGCTGAAAAGTATACCAAATAATAATAATAATAAAGAGCTTGGTATTACAATATTTCCTTCCGGTTTCTTTCCTGATAAATTTTATGAGTTCTAAGCAAATGTATTACCACAATAACCCACAGTTTTAACTCACAGCATGGTCTCTTTGTTGTAATGAGAAATTGTTTTGACTTCATTTCAACATAAAACACATACCTTGAAAAATAAAAGCAGAAATGTCCAAGCAACAATGAAGTATTCCACTGTAACTCAATTTCCTTGTACCATGAAACTCTCTTCTTCCTCTTCTTCTTCTAGTTCCTTGCCACTTTTATCAAAATCTGAAGCATCACGTTTATAGAAATTTTATTCAAATTATTCTGACCTTCATCATTTCTTATTTCATAGATATTTTCAGGTTCCAACAATATCTATTTCCCTATGATTTCAGTACCAAATTCACATTGTACTTTTGAGTTCTTGATTTTTTTCATTACCTTCTATTCTGAATTCTCTTCCACTATTTTTATCATCCCCTTTGTTATCAATCTTATTGCAAGTAACATTACCACATAACTCAAGAATAAAGCTTTTATGAGTTCTAGCCTTATCTTCCGTTCTTTGCTGTTTGCTACTGGATTAAGATGGTGAAGAGTCAAATATTTCAATTTTTTCTTATACAGAGAGATCCAAACACATCCGAACTGCTGTGCAGTGTTTTTCCACTGTGCACCCGGAAACACGATTACACAGTGGTTGAACACAAGGACACACAGATGACTTGTTTTTCTCTGCTCTGAAAGTGCAGTATTGAGCTGATGCACTATCGTGTGGTTGAGCTTACTTTATTACTTTGCCCTGTACTTAGTCACAAAACGTATTGTGGCTCAGCATTTGTTTTCTACTGCACAGCATGTGTTTCTGATTCATATGTGTTAACTCAAGCAGCTTGCCAAGTGAGTGCGATTTGCAGAAAGAATCAGGTGATCTGCGATTTCTATATCTGGGGTAACTTAAAGCATAAAGTGTACAAGACAAACCCATACACCCTGGAAGAATTAAAACAAAATATCTGCCAGGAAATTGCCAACATTTCTCAACATGAACTACAGTGAGTGATGGATAGTTCCCTATAGAGGTGCTAAAAATGTATGGACAATGATGGTGGCCAGTTTCAGTATCTCCTTTAATAACATTGGTAAGTAAAGCCTTTAAAAGTAGTTTTAAAAATGTATTGTTTCATCTGCGCTGTTCTATGACAGCGGCAGTTGGCGAAGAGTGTAAGGATGCACACAGGCAAAACACAACACAGCTGGCTCAGAGTCTTTTGGATCACCCGTTAGTAGGAATAGTTCCAGATTTTAATAAAGGCCCTCTGAAATGTTCATCCGACATAAGCTGCTTATTAATAATTGTGTTTTTTGGTCCCAGTAGGGCAATACAGCCACACCAAATCACCCTGCTGGAACCCTGGCAGCCAGGTGAGAGCGAAGTAATTGGTCCTCATATGGAATGGCCGACCGCATAAGTACTTATGGAAATGTTCCAGTGCCTTTACTACTGCAAGGAGCTCATGATAGGTAATGCAGTAGTTCTAGACATTGAAGAGTGTCTTGCTACAGTAGGCTATAACATCCATCTTAGATCTGGGATAGTATGCCTCCAATTCCACTTTCACTAGCATCAGTGTCCACCATGAAACCACAGTCCAGCTGTGGGAATGCTAAAACAGGGAGACTGTAGAGAGCTGACTTAAGTGTCTGGAATGCGCCTTTGGCCTCTTCCACCCACATTTAAGGCTGGTGTTCTTCCATCAGAAGAGTGAGGAGCTTTGTGATGTTGGAGAAGCCTCCGATGAACTGGTGATAGTAGCAGCTGCACAGACCCAGAAAACTGCACACCTGTAATCTATCTTTTGGGCAAGGCCAGTCTCTCACAGCCTGAGCGTTCTCCAGCTACATGAGTACCCTTGTGGGAGAAACTATGTGGCCATAGTGTGAACCTTCTTGCTGAACAGTTGGTACTTCAAGTTCAGCTTCAGATTGGCTGCCTGTAATCTCTGTAACACCTTGCTCAGGTTCTCCAGATGATCTTCGAAGGTACTGCCAATCACAGTGTCGTCCAGGTATAACAGGCAGGCATCGTAAGTTAGGCCTCTCATCACTATAATCTTTGTAAAAGTTAAAGGCATATGGAGGCAGGCCTTACTGCAGACTCCAGCGAATCCTAAGCTTGCCCCTCCTACCAGCACTGCTCAATGTGATACATGCATCTCACGCGCTCTTATGTACGGAATCATGCTGGTACACGCACTACGCTTGGCAACAGCACTCCGCTTGAGCATTGGCCAACGTTCACATGCCTTTAACTTTTGCAAGCTGCATAACTCCATGAGGCACTGGAAGGTGGCTGGCACATTACAGAGGCCAAAGGGCACAACTGTGAATTGCCATTGAGAGTGTGGTCTTCTCCTTGTCTCTAGGGTCTACAGCCACCTGTCAGCACGCTGATTTCAAGTCCAAATTAGAGAACCACTGGGCACCAGCAAGGGTATCCAGAGTGTCATCAATCCAGGATAAGGAAAAGCAGACCTTTTGGGTGACAGCATTCAGCTTCTGGTAATCCATACAGAAGCGAATTTTGCCATTTTTTCTTCACCAGGACTACATGGGAATGCCAAGGACTATCAGACCCTTTGATGATCCCCTTAGATCTCATGTCCTGCATGCTTTACCAGAGGAACATGTCTTGGTGGTTGCCAGATAGCTGTCTTATTGAAGAGAATGAGAGATTGTGTTTTTTCTGAAGAATTGTTGTACCTTTTCTGCCAAGGGCATTGGCGGTTTCATTCCCAGCAATCCCGCAATGTGGTGGGATCCATTGTAAATAGATAGTTTTTCTAACTTTTTGTAACTCAGTAATCATTTTGTAGCATTCTGTAGTTTGCATTCATCTCCTGTTGATGTAGAACAAAGTTGCTTGGATGGCTGTCTGGAGTCAGAAAGGACAGCTGCTTTCATGAATTTATTTGGGCGTTTAAGCAGTTCTTGTAAAGCTATACACACTGCCATGATTTCTCCATCATAATTTGTAATGTCACTGCTTACTGCACGATAATATGAGAAGAGAGGTAATGTAACTCCTGCTCCAGTATGGTAGTCCACTGATGATCTGTTTGTATATATACGTAGCCAGTCTTCTGCAGGATATTGTCACCGCGCCCGCCGCATCTAATTGCCGACAACAGCAGTGTCACCCATCGCATTATTGTCGGCACTACCGCAAAGGAGCCGAAGGAAAGAGACAGAGAATGGCCGCATTGTTGGGGCGCTTGCCAAAAGAGAGAAAAGGATAGAAGCTTCTGGAATCTTCCGCTTTGTATTCCACCGCAATAACTGAACTTTCCGGAAAGTGCCTGGAGATATAAATTAGCGGTAAAGTGCGACAGAAGAGGCAGTCAGACGTATGTGAAGCGTTGAGTAGTCGTGCCGACGGAGAGGACAGACATATGTGAAGGTTGAGGAGTCGTACCGATGGAGAAGGGACAGTTCTTTGTGTTACGAGTTCGGAGCCGTGCTGTTGGAGAATCGGAAAAGACTTTCTTGTTGTTGCAACGAGTGTACAAAGTTACTGTTTACGGAAATAAAAGTGTTTCTCTATCTCGACAACATCTGTCTTCTTTACTTCACACCCACACCAAAGTCACAATATTTTATGTTGATTATTTCAAGGGTAAGAGCTTTTAGTTGTTTGAATGTTTCTGAGTTGTTCATTTCATCCATTAGGTGTAAATTACAATTAGTCTGTACCAGGTAAAGTGGATTTATTTTCATTCGTAAATTTTCAGGATTATTTGCAACGTTCAGGTTTCTTTTTAGGCGAGTTATTTTTGGCAAGAAAGTTGGTTGGGTTTTGAAGTTTGTAGTGGTTTGATTCCTGTTTTTCCATTTGGAATTTGGTAATCTTAGCATTTTTTCATGTAATAGGAGTGCTTGCTCTTGTATTTTTGTTATTGGGTAATTCTTTGTTAGCACAAGCACAGCATAGGTGGGTGTAGATTTAACAGCTTCTGTGATCAGGCAAAGTGCTTGGTTTTGCAGCCGTTCTAATTTGTTAGTATTGCTTTGAGATGCTGTTATCATTTCTGCACAGTATTGGCTTGACATATTGTGTGTCATATTTAGAATTTTCCTAGAGCATTCCCATTTGGAACCTGCAAGTCTTGAGAATCTGTAGTTTCTTTTCTGCAGTCTGTATAACATTATTTATGTTTTTGTCCAATTTAGCTGTGTGTCGAAGGTAACTCCTAAGTAAGTGACGTTTGTTTGCTGAATTGGTAAACCATTGTAATGGATGACATTGTCTGGCTTATGTTTCAGTGTGAGGGGCTTATATTGCATTTTTGCTACATTGATTTAGATGAGATTACTCGAGCACCATGAATGTAATTTTTGGAGAGATGTTTCAATCTTTTTTTTTTTTTTTTTTTTTTGAGAATGTTTGACTTTTTGGAAGTTTCTGCTGTCCAAAGGACATCATCTGCAAACAATGCTGCTTTTGCTTCTGGGGTTATATTGTGGTTGGAATATCATTGGAATATCATGTTGAAGAATGTGGTGCTTAATACAGCTCCTTGTGGTAGGCCTATGTGGGTCTCCTTGGATAGAAAAGTGTTATATCTAGTAGCACCAAATTGCTGAAAAATGAACTGGGTGATCCAATGGAGCATATAATCCTTTACTCCCATAATACTTAGTTTCTCAATTAGTTTGTTGCTCCAGGCTGAATCATACGCTGACTGAAAGTCAATGAATACTGCTAGTGTCTTCCCTTTTATGAAATGCTTCCTTAATGCCCTGGCTTAGTATATCACATTTTCACGTGTCATGGTCTTCCAGGCAGCAGAAACTGAGGTTTTCCAGCTACTATCTATTCATTCTAAGGTTGATCCGCGCGAAACTGAACCCAGGTGGCCAGTGCACAGTTATAATGTATCCTTCCGCCATTCGTGCCAGAAATACTGTCACAACCATGTGGTGAGTGCCTGCGATACGTAACAGAAAGGATACGATCCCTTATTCCGTCAATTTAAAGAGTGACTAACATGTAACTAGAGACGATAAGATTGATAGTCATATCAAAATTAATGATGCACATGTCATAATTATTGCTTTTCTTTGCGAGCACTGTTTATACTGGTACTCGAAACACCGGTGAACTCAGAAGGTAATTTCGCTACTTCTTTGACGGGAACAGTTGGATATTTCTCAGACAACTTATAATACACGTTAAATACTATTGTTTTTTCACCACTAGTCAATGGTTTTCCCGCGTTATGCTTTGCATAAGTCGACAAAGACGCAAGAGCAAATTCACCGTGGCCGTCTGCCATGATTCTATATAGAAACTGCTGGCTGTAAACAATACTCAGATATCAGATAATTCCACGAGTTGCATGTTGGAACTTGTAGCTCTGTTTATCAGTATGCATCAGCGTTAATTAACCTCTTAGGTATTTGTGTAGAATATTACATCATTTAACGATAAATTCATTCTAAAACTCAGATTACTAGGATGGGACTACTTCCCTGCACGCATTGCTACCCTGTTGTACCACGGTGCACTGGTCACATGGGTTTGTTTTGGCGCGGACAAACCTAAGACTGAACCTAGTTTAGTATTATATAGCTTTAACAGCACTTTCTGTCCTTCTTTGCCAAGATGTTTGATGAATTCTGGGTGAATTTTGTCTGGTCCTGGAGATTTTTTGTTCTGAAGCTACCCTATTGCTACTTCTAATTCAGTGTAATTAAAGTCTTGACTAAAGATGCTGTTTCCCACAGTTTTAGACTTATCTTAAACTATCTTCTTGCATTCTTTATTTGCTTTCCTGTATGTTAAGGGAATTTTCTGTGTTTTTGTGTAAAGTCTATTGAAGGAATCTACAATTTTCTTATCACTGGTTCATATTTTGTTATATATCAGCGATTCTGTTGGTAGGTCTTTAGAAGCTTTCACTTTATTTAAATATCTATATATCTTCTATCTCTTCCGAAGTCCATGTTTTCTACATGGAAGCTATTCTTCAATTTGTTGAAGCTATTCTTCTTTGCTGATGTTATTTCTTTCTTAAATAAAGCTGCTTTTTCCTCCAGTCTTGAACATCCATTGGAGATAATTAAGGAAAATTGAAGCTATCAACAGTGAAGCAACAAGATTCTAAAGTAAGAACAAATTAGAAACTAAAAACTTCACTTATCTTAGTAATGTTGCAAGTTCTTGTTAAACTGACTCAAGTTTCGAGTTGACTGCCTATTGTTACCAAAGCTACAGATGTTCATTTTAATGAACATCTGTAGCTTTGGTAACAAATTTGTTTTTATAGCTTTGAGAATGAGTTGGAGTCAACTCAAAACTTGAGTCAGTTTTGCAACAAGAACTTGCAACATTACTAAGATAAGTGAAGTTTTTAGTTTCTAATTTGTTCTTACTTTAGAATCCATTGGAGATTTGGTTATTTTAGCTTTGGATCTTGCGATATCCGTCTTTTTTAAGAAGAGATAGATGAGGGGACCAGAATGGGGTATACTTCTTAGGTCTGCCTTTTGGAATGATTTTTGGTTTTGTTGACAGAAATGTGGAGTCCAGAAATTTGCTGCACTTGGTATCAATTTCTTTTTAAAAGCAGGCCAGTTTGCTTTCTTGAAATTCCAAGAGTTTCAATTCTTATTTGTTTTCCCTATAACATGGCTGGGTTCTAACGGTGGTTACTATCATTCGATGGCCAGAGTCTGGATTTTCTATTATTTTTCTCACTTTGTTGCCTAATGCTGATGACGCCATTAGCAGATCAGGATTTGTGCCTGAACCATTATAATGTAGATATGTGGGTGGGTCAGCTGGACTATAGATTGGTTCCATTGTGGAAGTATTTAGGGTGTCCTCAACAATTTTACCTTCTGTATTAGTATTATATCCATATCTTGGGCTGTGGGCACCAAGTCCCCTACTATGATAATGTTAAGACAATTTTGTTTAAATTGGGGGTGTTGCCTGGCAGATTATAAATGCTAAGATTAATAATTTGTCACTTTTTAAAATTATTATTGCTATTAAGTTATTTCTTGCAAGGCAAGAAAGAGTATGGAATTTCATGCCCAGCATGTAGTGATCATCTAACTATTGATTTGGTTTCCTGTGTCACCCTTGGCCCACAAAAAAATGTTTAATGTAACTGTTTCTGCAAAGTCTTATCGTGATTAATATTAATTAGATACAGAAATAACGTTTTGTAAAATCAGTGGGTAAAATTTATATTAAAATAGTGGATGGAGAAAGTCAAGTGAATGTAATAGATCATGTTTATTTAAAATTGCTTTGTTTTGGGTTCAAAATGTGTATTGGAACTTCAATATCAAATATTTTGGATGGAAGACAATACTTTCCACCACTTACCACAGGTAGACGATAGAAAAATAAAAATGACTTCTACAAACGCAGAATATTATTGGTTCTGCTGCCATCTATCACTCATAGCAGAAACCAACTAACTGTGAAATTGCATTGACTATGGAAAGCTGTAAGGTTACAGTGAATATTTGTTATTAAATGCCATTCAGTTAGCTTAAATACTTTTCAGAGGAATGAACTAGAGCTTCCTCAGATTTTAAGATTAGATTGTTGGGCTGTGTTTGCACAAATACTTTCAAACAATCTTGTAAGGATTCAAAACAATCGTCCTCCAACCTATGATATCTCAGGTACCAATCTTCAAGCATCACAAACGTAATTCTCAAAGTGCAATAGAACAGAGTTAAATCTTTTCTTTTACCTTCTCTATTATGTACCTATAGTAATCAGAGGAAGTATTGCATTCTACCAAACAATTTTGTACTAAGGTTTGTAGCAATAGTTAAATGTCACGGCCCTAAATTTCACAATTTTCACCTTGTTTAATCTGTTTATTTTTTGGATTTTTCATACAGTTTATTATCTTTTTTGTATTATGTGGTCATTTATATATTTATTTAATGTGTGTTTCTATCTATAATTCAGCATTGCAGGATGGTTATATTTGTGTAGAGTGACGACCACTCTCCGATGTTTGAAATCCAGGGATTGCATGTCTGAATAACCATTTCGATAAACCTATTCAAAATTAAAAATACACTAGAGCCTTGATTATCCGAGGTAAGGAGGACTGACAGTACCTAAGATAACACATACTCTGTCAAAAATCGAGAGGCAAATGTATGGTGAACTGGTGAAAGGAATGAAAACGTGGTCAAAGATGTGAAGGAAAGGCATCTATTGTATTAAATGAAAAAACTGTACATACAAATAAAAATAAAATAAAAATACGAAATAAAAAAACTACAGTACATAGATACAGTATGTACATATTCCAGCTAAAAAAGTTATTTCTTGAAGTCTGCGAGCATTTTATATTTAATGGAACTCGTTCGCTTCTTTGTTGCCATTTCATGTAATCGTAGCAGTAGGTCTGTTGAAGTTTTCTCAGACTGCTGATCTAGGTACTCAATGGTGTCTTCTATCGCTTTGCATCCTTCACTGTGGTTGATTTTCTCATTCTTCGATTCAATGTCTTCATTATCACTTTTACTTTCTTCGGCCTCTACATTCACTCGACCTCTACTATCATCTCATCGATCACTTCCCTCAGTTGGTTAGGCGCTGGCCTACTGATCCCAAGGTCCCAGGTTCAAATCTGGCCCAGAACGATGGTTTTTAAGAGTGCTTAAAATGATAGCTCCATGTCAGTACATATACTGTCATGCAAAAGAACTCCTGTGGGACAAAATTCTGGCACACTGGCTACGCTGATGTGATTCTGGCAATTTACAGCATCGGTAAACAACAAAATAATAATTTAATAATAATCACTCACTTCCAATTGTTTGTCTGCATTGATCCACTCGGCTACGTTTTCAGTGACCGTTTCATCTGCCAAGCTTCGAGCTAGCCGCACCATTTCTAATTGTACATTACATACTTTACGCAGCACAGTCCATAAAATGGTACCTCGGTTGATTTGGAACCCTGTTACTCGGGGCTCGGATAACCACGGCTCTAGTGTACTTTTATTAAACTAAATTGCCAACTAATATAAAATTCATGTAGGGCAGACTTTTTCATAATCCCACTCTTGTTGTTGTTGTTGGCTAATGCTGGATTTCTCACATTGAAGTCATTAATCCTCTTGCTCTCAAATATTTTTCACTGATGGATGGGGCACTAAAAGTGGCCGGGGATATTTGAAGGTGGTCTCGATCCATTTCCTCTTGCAGATCACATACAGGACAGAGTGGTGAAGAATATATCCCAATTCTGTTTAAATGTTTTGCCAGACAATCATGTCCTGTAATCAACCTGAAGGTTGCAAATGCCGTTTTTCGAGGATACTCAGGAATTACTCTTTGAATGTTTGGTAGTTCCCATCTTTTATTCTTTTATTTTTCAAAATATTCTTTTATTTTGCAATAATTTTTTTGAATTCAGAGTTGACTAATCTTTTAGCTGCATAAATGGTACATTAACTATAGATTTTTGTACACTGTTTGTACCCTTTTTTGCAAGAAAATCAGCTTTCTCATTACCACACAGTCCATAGTGAGCAGGTATCCATTGGAAGCCTAGGTGTTTTTGAAGTGCTGTTAGATACATAAGGATTTTCCAACATTCCATAATTGGTTTTTTGGTGACAACTTGGAAGTAATTGCTATAATTGCCGCCCTGGAATCTGAGAGAATAACTGCTTGATGAAAATGTGAAATTCTGTATAAAAGATTTTGTACGGCCATTTGAATTGCTTCAATTTCTCCATCAAAGTTAGTGGTTCCATAACTTAATGATTTGTAATAGGAAAAGAGATGACATGTGACTCCAGCACCTGCTCCATCTAGGTTTGATATCTATGATCCATCAGTATAAATATGGAGCCACTCGTGTCCTGGAAATCTAGTATGGATTGTCTCTAATGCCAATAATTTTAGAACACTAGTTGGAGTATCACTTTTCTTAACTTCTTCTGTCAGGGTGTAAATAATATGTGATGTCTAATGTATGTGTCGGATTGACTTTAGATATGAAGTTTTCCTTTGAATTAGGAAGGTATACATTCTTCTTGATGTCTTGAATTTTGGAAAGAAAGCTCTCCTGAGTCTTTAGTGTATGTGTAAAATTTCTCTTGTGCCATGTATTGAATGGGAGTCAGATCAACTTTTCGTCTTGAATAAGAGCCGCTTTTTCTATTTTATATTCAATGGGGTATTGGTTGGTTAGTATTTCCATAGCTGCTATTGGTGTAGTTTTGATAGCACCTGTAATTAGTCTCAGACTTTGGTTTTGAAAGATTTCAATTTTTTTTTTTTTTTTTTTTTGTGTTTGCTGTTACAAGACTTCTAATGGCTTTATATATACATTGTATGTTGTGTTAAGAGTTGCTCTGGAACATCCCCACTTCATTCCTGTTAGACGTTTTAACAGTGAAAGGCGCCTTTCTGCTCTTTGTATTATATTTTCTATTTGTTTGGTCCATGTAAGTTTGGTATCAAATGTAACTCCTAAATACTTTGCTTCCTTTGTTTCTGGTAATTGTTGACCCTCAAAATTTAGTTTTATTTTTAGTGGTTTTTTTCTTAGTGAAAAGATTTGGTAGTTTGATTTTGTTGTATTAACAGTCATTAAATTTTCTTTGGTCCACCTTTGTAAGTTGCTTAAGGATTGTTGCATGGTTTTTTCTAGTTCTGTACTTTTGCTTTTTGGTTTTGAAGCCCACATTACTAAGTCATCAGCAAATAGTGCACACTTCACACCTGATTCTTGTATTTGTTGTGGCAGATCGTTAATAAATATATTAAAAAGTGTAGTGCTGAGCACTGCGCCTTGTGGTAAGCCAAGGTGTACTTGTCTATATTTAGATATATCTCTTCCACATCTGGTAGTAATAAAGCGTTGAGTTAGGAAATGACATACCATGAAAACATTGGACCTTGTATCCCTATCTTTTTTTACTTTCTTTAGTAGTTTTGTTCTGCATATAGAATCATATGCACTTTGGAAATCAATAAAAACTGATAAATTATTTTCTTTTCTATTGAAGGAGTCTTTGATTTGTTGACTGAGAAGTAAGACTTGTTCATTTGTAGAGTGGAACTCTCTGAATCCAGCTTGACATGGGGATATTGAACTTTGTGATTCTAGAAACCAATTTAACCTGTTTGACACCATTCTTTCTATCACTTTTGCTATTATGCTAGTAAGAGCTATTGGTCTATAATTTTTTATTTCTGATGCTGTTTTGTCTTTCTTCAAGAGTGGGACAATTATTGCTTTTTGCCATTCAGCAGGTACAGTGGTTTTCCAGGATAGATTGTAGAGTTTCAGTAGTTGTTTTGCTGTTTTTCCAAGGTTTTTTATGAGCTCCGGATGTATGTGATCTGGTCCAGGAGACTTTTTTGTTTTTTGGATTATTTATTGCAATATTCAGTTCTTGCATATTAAAATTTTGTCAAGATATTGCACTGAGAGTTAGGGTCACATTCTCTTTTTTATTTCAAATCTTTCTTAAATTCTTTGCATTCCTTTTTATTATTTCTTGTTACTTTATGTGAATTAGCATAATATTTATTGAATGTTTCGGCTATGACTGCATCATTTACTAATATTTTGTTGTTGTGTATGATAGGTGTGCTGTTTTCTTTCCTGTCCTTGACATTTTTTATGAATTTATGAGCTTTGTTACCATCTGTCCTATAATCCATTTTTTCTAAGAAATAATTATTAAAGTGATTCCTTTTAGCAGTATTAATTTCTTTTTTTAGTGAGGCACATTTCTTCTACCATATTTGTGTATCCGATGTTTTTTGTTTGTTCAGCTGTATTTCTAGCTATATCCCTTTGCTTTTTCAGTTCTTCTAACTGGGGGTTCCAAAAGAGTTTGAAATTTTTAATTCTTCCACGAGGAATATGTTTTTTTGCAGTTTCTAGGATGACTTTACAGAATTCTTTGTTCATATGATCTGGTTGGTCATGCAGCTGTGAGTTTGTTCTTTAAATTTATATTCTAATTCAGTTTTATATTTGTTCCAATCTGCTTTTTTGAAGTTCCAATACATATTTGTGAGACCTTGACTGTTATTTGTATTCTCTAGTTTTATATCAGCAATTACTGCTCTGTGACCAGAACTTGGATCTTCTATAACTTGTTTTTTAATTTTTGAAACAATATCTGTTGTAGCTCACAAGAGGTCTGGATTACTGCCTGCTCCAGAGTAATGTATGAAGGTTGTGGGATCTTCTTTACTATAAATAAGTTCAAAAGTTGTGGTATTCAAAAATTCTTCCATATCTTCCCTGTAGAATCCACTTTTTCATAACCCCATCTTTTGGAATGGGCATTGAAATCCCCAATTATGATTGTTTTATTTAATTGCTCAATAACTGAGAGATCTGGTTCATTCCTGGGAGGATTGTAAATACTGTATAAATGTAGATGTGTTTTGTTATCCCAAAAATTTAGCTTTATTAATTCACTTTTATCTGTGTTATCCATTTCTTTAACAATTTCAAAGGAGGATTTAAAATCCTTTTTGACTCCAACTAATATTCCACTACTTATCTGTATTTTTGGGTAGTAGGTGTAGTAGAAAACCAGTAAAATTGAAGTATTTAAGTTGGTCATTTAATAGATTTGCTTCTTGTATTACAAATATATCAATGTTATAGTCAAATACAATTTTATTCAGTTCTACTCTTTTTGTTTGTGTGAGACCACCCGCATTCCATTGTAGAAGTCTGATGTTAGATCTTCTATTAATATAATGTTTTGGTTCTCGAGAAGTAGTCCCCACCCGGAGATCCGAATGGGGGACTATTTTAACTCCGGAACATTTTACCCCTCGAGTCATATTTCATAAATATTGAAGAGACTTAGCAGTAAATGTAACCACTTTTTAGAGGGCACCATATTTTTATGTTTTGGCGGTCACATCACTCTCTCACAACCCCCAGAATGTCTGGAGGACCACACCTGTCGTTGGTTTACGGGTTTCACCGACCTGACTGGGAGAGTTATCAAAATAAATTCACCGACCATATCCTCTGATTACCAATCAGAGGACGTATTACATGCCATGACAGGTCAGCATGTTAGGGGTTAAGGTTTTATAGAGAAATTAGAGAAATGGAGAGGTTGTAAAAATAAAGACTCTCTAGCCCTCAGGAACCCTAATAGCATCGGGGTCGGAAGAGAACAAGAGATGACCAAGGTAAGGTCAGATAGAAAAGTTACAGTAAGGAGCAAAACACCAGTAAGTGGAAGTAATGTTCTGCTCAGCTTGGGTACTTTGTGGTCGCTATTCACATATCCCCTAGACGGAGACCCCTGAGTACACACACACACATATATCCTCTAAATCACATATATTAAAAAAAAATGTTAATCCTTACTGTTCTAAAAATCATAACAAATTAACTGAAGGACAATGTGAAAAGGGTTTAGTCACTTAATATATGCAATATAGGGGCTATAATATTGAAATCTTTGTGAGTTGCATCATCATGTGCAATACTACCAATATGAAAAATATTATCCAGATGGAAAACAATAAAAAACCATAAAAATCATTAAAATATGCATTATAGGGGCTATAATATTGAAATATTATGCATTTATCAAAAATCAAGAAAATATGCAATTATATGCACCATAAAATCATGTCCAAAT
The DNA here is from genome assembly GCA_030765045.1 of Tenodera sinensis. Classification (NCBI taxonomy): domain Eukaryota; kingdom Metazoa; phylum Arthropoda; class Insecta; order Mantodea; family Mantidae; genus Tenodera; species Tenodera sinensis. Next base: position 18,326,036 of record CM060970.1, read on the forward strand.
AACTGAAAATTCCATAATTCAATTTTTGATGAATATTTGAATATTCATTGCCCTTAAATATGTGGATTCAACGATGCCTGCACCTGTTGGTCTGGGTGGCTCAGTTGGTTAGACGCTGGCCTACTGATACAAAGGTCATGGGTTCAAAACCGGCCCAGAACGATGGTTTTTAAATGTGCTTAAAAATGACAACCCCATGTCAGTAGATTTACTGGCATGTGAAAGAACTCCAGTGGGATGAACTTCCAGGACACCAGTGGCACTGATGTGATCCTGGGAATTGAACACATCATTAACACAAGAAGAACAAGAAAAAAGAAGAACAACAAGAAGAAGAAGAAACAGTGAGAGAGAGAAAAGAAAGGAAAAATATCCCAAAATACGTGTTCTCCAGCTGCAGGCCTCCGATGGCAAACAATGTTAAAATGTCCATGCACATGTACAATCCCCAGATCCAAAAAAGCATTACCCCATGACTCATAACTGTTCTGCTCCAGTGGCAAGAAAATGTTAGTCCCCACGTAGGCGCAATTGCTAGATTGAAATAATGTTTGATATCTGATATTTTCAACTCTCCCCCCTCCCCCATACTCATATATTTGAATCTTTGTGAGATGCAGCGAAGTGTAATTTTTTTTTTTCCTGTGTTTATTATTAAAAATTTTGAGAAAGGTTATAGAAGAATTAAGTTCCATAAACTCTTTTGCTTCAGACCAATGTCCTTAATGCTAGCCAATTTAGTGAAAAAAATAATTTAATAAAATGTATTTTTATAGGATCTTTCAAAGATTGGCATATTTTGGCTATATTACTCTGGTAAATACACAGACTTAATTTAAAGAACCTGAACACAGAGTTTTCATAGCCTAATGGTTACTGAGGGAGGAAAAAAAATTTAAAAAGTTTGGTTGAAAACTGTAGAATTTAGTGAAAACATATATGAATACCTTAACTCCATAGCTTCTTTTAGTTTATATAAACTATATAGCATAATATTTACATTTTTTCTACTACTTTGTTGGAAGTCTTATATAGAGTGACAATAGGAGCAACACCTCTTGACAACTCTTGTCCTGACTGACATAAATGTGAGTGATGTAGTGCCAATAAAGTTACTCACATATTAAGGAAAATTGAAGCTATTAACAGTGAAGCAAGTGAATCTAAATTAAGAACAAATTAGAAACTAAAAACTTGGCAATGGGTAGTCCACTTTCACATTTCTTGCTAATCTTTCCTGAGTTTTTTTTTAAACTTCAAGTTACAAAATCATTTCCTCTAATTTTTACTTTCTCTACTGGTAAGTAGGGGAAGTATTGTATTCCACCAAAAAATTTGATGTCGAGATTTCACCAGAAATACATGTTTTGAGGTCCCCTGAATCCAAAAAAAAGCATTTTTAGAAAAAGGTCCGTGTGTGTGTCTGTGAGTCAGTCTGTCAGTCTGTGGACAGCATAACTCAAAAACGAAAAGTCGGTTAAAAACCAAAGTTGGTATTTAACTTTAATATCTTTCAAGGATGTGACACGAAGATTTTGAAGAAATTAGCCCACCCTAAACTACCCTTTACATGGAAACTTTTTTGAAAATTTTGATTTTCTTGAAAATGGCTCTAACGATTTTGATTAAAATGTCATATGTTTCAGATATTTTGATGACAAATGAAATGTATATCTTGAATTTTCTGGCTATAGCCTCTGTAGTCATATTTACTGTGCACAACTTTTGCATAACTGGTAAACCGTTAGAGGTAGACCAAATTATACTATACAAAAAGTGTAGATCTTGCTAAAATACACAATTTAAGTCTCAATAAATTTTCTTGTAGGGTGAACCATTTCGGAGATATTCCTTGTTATGTGTGTGAGTTTCGGAAAACTTACAACTTTCGTGAAATGGATCATTGTTCATTTTTTTATATGTTAAGTGTGCAAAGACAACAGAATCTCAAACATTTGACTATCGCACAAAGCCTACTGTATTCTAATATTCCCCTTGCACCTACAAGGAAATAAGCAACAAGATAATTTGTACAAATGTTTATCTCAACTATCAAGAAAGAGGATATAGGAATAAGAGTTTGTAAGAATAGTTAGTACAAGAGTAGAGAAAGTCATGTGAGTGCAACACATCAGATTTTTAAGATATGGTATAGCTATGTGGATGACATTTTTCCTGTTGTCCCTGAGAAACACATAAATGATGCTTTAAAACTTTTAAATTTACAGAATAAAGCCATACAATTCACTTTGGAAACAGAAAATAATGGATGCCTTATGTTCTTAGATTTAAAAATTAAAAGTCTGATGTATTGCACTCACATGACTCTACTCTTGGACTAACCATTCTTACAATCTCACATTCCTATATCTTCCATGTGTTAGTTGAGTTAAACACTTCCAGAAATTATGTCATTGCTTATTTCCTTGTAGGTGCAAGAAGAATATGGGACTACAACAGCCCTTGAGCGATAGTCAAATCCTCTAAAGTTTTTAAATTCCGTTCTCTTTGATAGCAGTTTGTTTTCCAAACTTCACACAGATAACAGGGAGTGTTTCTGAGGTGGTTATAATCCCACTCTAAACGGACCCTAATGACCTAGCTGTCGACAGGCCCTTAAACAAAACTCACTCACTCACCCCACTCTAAAACATATAGTTTGTCACTTTGCAACACTTAATAATGGAAAAATAGCATATTGAATTTTTCTAAGAACAAGCCCTGTTTTTGATCTGGATTACTTAGAAGGAAAACAAAATTGTGATTGAATTATCATATTATACAAGAGCTTTCATTGTCCACCATAGCATCACTATAATTGTTTACCAAGAGACTTTGTAAACGAAGCTTTGAGAATTTGATACTTTTAGATCTGTTACTATTGATTGCACCACGAAAAAATTACATAAAATATATACTTCTCCAGCGAAACTAGATACATGGTATTATTTAAATAATCAGTGTTGTGATTCCTCAGCATCCTGCATGCCCTGAGAGATACCAGCATTAAAATATAGCTAGCCGAGCAAGGACATAAAACATTGTATACCGTTCCTGTGGTGTAAGATCCAGAACCCAAGTGCTACAAGTTGCACTGGAAATACACATTTTGAGGCTTCCTGAATCTGAAAGGGAGGGAGTGTGTAAAGCATAACTCAAAAACAAAATGTCAGTTAACCACCAAACTTGGTATTAAATTTACAAAAGTATGAATTTCATTACATATGCACCTTATTGCATATACAGCAAAATGGTATTAAAGAGTTTTTGAATGAGTGTAACAACTCTTTACAACAAATAGCTGTTGTTTTGTATTTTTGTATATCAGAATATGGATAGTTTTAACTTTTCAACAATTTCAAAATTATTTAGAAAAGGCTACTCATTTCAGTGAATTTCATAGATACTAATATACCAAAAATCAAGAGATTCTTAAGCAGGCTCCTAATTGATTTCATATGGAATGACCCATAACTATCTACCTCTGCATCCGCTAACTACAATGTTTGTTTTAAATTAATCTGGAAATGAAGCAATTAAACAATAGCATAAGTTTACTGCAGGACAAATGCTACCAATGCAGCAATCACTAATTTTCTATTGGTCTTTTCATTAAATTTTCGTATCCCCCTCCTACACACAATCACAATGTCTGCAGTCAGTGAAACTAACACAGTAACAACATTTCAGTTACTTTGGATCATCCAAATATCTTGGAACTGGAGCTGCATGATGAGCCTCAGCTGATAATAGCAGTGCACTTGTGCATGAAGGAGGAAGCACTGTGTGGGAAAAACCAATTTATTCAAGGTCTCGCAATGCAATTTGTTCTGTTCTATGGTGACAAGGCAATTTCAAAAATATCTACTTGAAATGCAATAACACTTTTAAAATAAGATAACTATAGTTCAGGAATTCAACCATGTGATAATGTGAATGGAGCTGATTTCTGTGATTAGGTGTTGGATAATATTAATGATCATTCTGTTGTTCCACAATTTATTTTTCTGTAATGTTGGGTTTATATGCCACATTTAACATCTAAGGTCATATCTGTGGCTTTTTACCTTTGGAACAATTGCTCTTCAGCAATGATGTTCACTTGTTTACAGTGATGTTAATGTTTGGATTTGTATTACTTTTGGTTAAAGTTTACACACATCCACACTCTTTCATACTCCCACATTCTAGGGAATAACCCTCGCTAATGAAAAATTCCCAGCCTCCAGCCAGGAATCGAACCCAGGGCCTCTAGATTTGAAGGTTAGCATGCTAATCCCAAGACTACAGAGGCAGTCTTGATTAATTTTATCTGTGGGCATAGCATTGTTTTATTTCATAGCCATGAAGAATTAATTAGTGTTGATACAAATTTACTTAAAAGGTATGCGATGTGTGACGCCAAAAAGACATTGTTACCAACATCTGCTATGACAAAGGTATGCAGCTTTTCAGTTACAATTTGCATTAAAATCTGTGCTTGAATTCAAGGAGCTGTAATTCTGATGTCCTACAGTGTGTTTCCCAATGCCAAGAAAATTCCCATTAGGCTGATACATGTCCAAACTAAGACTCTGTAGAAGATCACTGTGGAGAAATACTACAATAAGACCTTCAAGTGACCTATTAGGATTTAGGGGTATCCTGTGATATTGGATTGTAAAGTATTGATATTAATAGTCAAGAAAGTTCCTTCTTATAAGTTCTACAAAACTTCTGTGAATGTCAAAGTTACTCAAGAAGAGTGCTATTGCAATTTACTCCAAAGATACAATAATGTGATCTGGTGCAAAAGGGAGGTAGCGGAAGGTGGGGAAAAATATGTATCAACGTATGAAAATGCAAGAGACTATGGAATTTAGAAAACTTAGCAAAATGGCTGTGAAACTTCCACTGTTGCATGCACAGTCATTTGCCATTTGAGAAACAGCTAGAATAAATACATTCAATGAGAAAACTGAAGCTGTTAACGGTGAAGCAACAGAACCTAAAATAAAAACAAATTTAGAGACTAAAAATTTCACTTATCTTAGCAATTGCTGTAAGTGGTGGAAGACATAATGAAACATGTCAGTTGTGTATTAATTTCAAGAACTTATAGCAATTACTAAGATATGTGAAGCTTTTAGTCTCTAAATTTGTTTTTATTTTAGAGTAAATACCTTCGTCGAAGACATTGATGTTTTTCATCCTGTATTGATATTGTTCCTGCACCCACGTTGGTACGCTATTGCAGAGAAGTTACGATGTAGCACAAATACAATTGTGAATTGGTCAATGTTGAGCTATAAGATGTATATGAAGTAGATGTACACAACCAAAAGTCAATGGGCGATAGTAATGAAATTGTGGAAATTGATAAGTCCAAATTTGAGCACAGAAAGCACAACAAGGGATGCCTTGTAGAAGGTGTTTGGTGGTTCGAAGCATAGGAATAAAACCACCTGTTGCACAAAGGAATTGGGAAACTTTCCTGCAACTAATAAAGGACTGGATATTGCTGGGAACAATAATAATCAACAACTGCTGGAAAAGTTAATCATTCGCTGGAATATGTACACTTGGAAAACCTGAGGAAAATGGGTGCAGGAAGTTCTGCACTTGCAGCACCATTTGGAATGCTGATGTTGGCAATAGCTGGACAGGACAAGAATGCTCTCATGATGCCTCAGGTGGACTGCATTTCTTCCATTACAGCGATTTCGTGAACTTTTTGCACCCTGCATCATTTAAATGAATGTTACAGACACATATATATGTATGTATGAATACCATGAGTGTCAATTACTGTTCAGAAAACGTAATGTTACAACTTCTGCTATAAATGAATGTAATAAAATACTACATGCAATCTTAACCATTCAGAACATTGAATGTCATTGGTGCTTCATGCCTTGTTTCTGAAGGCTGATCAGGTATGCAAAGATAAAGGAAATACTTAAAAAGAAGATGAAACTTAGTGGTAAGTTTCAAATTATCAGCAGTTTCCATACTTCCTTGGTTTCCTTTGCACATAAACATCTAGTGACAATTTAAAATGCACCCATGCTTGCCTCAACAACAAAGACAAATTTCATTATTATGATAAGACTTCTTAGCTACTAAGGTATCATTCAATACCATATTACATTCTTCCATTCATATCAAACATTCTTACATGGTATTAGTAAAGACTAGTGCTTGGATTTTTATGATAGGGCATATATTTTTTGGTAGGACTGACATATTTCTTTAATAACTATAAATGCTTCTTATGAAACAGCAAAATGAAATAACCTAATTTATTAAGTCATATTTTTGCATATTTAGCCATTTCTCTCTGATAGAACATATTTTAGTAAGTAAATGGTCATATTCGTCATATTTTCACTCTTTCAAGAAGAAAAGTACTTTCTCATGCAATTTATTTCTTCCGTGTTACATTTCACGGAATTGCGCACCTCATTTTGTTTCCTGGAAAATGGCAAGTATCTACCTTCCCTGTTTCCTTTGAATTCACTATATGAACTTTACCCTTACGCATGTGAATTTGTGTAAGCTATTGTTATTCTATGAGCAGGTAGCTGATTAAGTCATTCTTTACCCTGGACTGCAGACAAGTGTCTAATTCACTCATTGTGTTATTCAGTCTTATTGAAGTCGTAAGCTTGTGCAGTACAGATCAGAAAAAATGCCTAAGTGAACAAAAATGTTCAAGTAAAACTAAGAGCGTTTGTGTCTCAATATGGTGAGAAAGTATTTTCAAGTGATGATAAAATACTGTATTGTAAACTATGTGACGTAAAAGTAACTGTGAAGTCATTTAACGTTCAGCAGCATGTGGCAACAGATAAACACAAATGTGGATTACAACGAATTGAAAATGAAAAACCACTACAGCAAATGCTCCTAAGGGAATCCCATTATTCACCATTCTGCGAAGAATTTTGTACAGCTTTCTTTTGTGCTGATATTTCCTTAAGTAAACTAAACCATCCAACATTTCGTGAATTCTTGGAAAAATACACAGGCAAATCTCTTCCTGGTTCTTCCACATTAAGAAATAACTTTGTCAGCTGAAGCCACAAAAAAACAATACAACAAATCAGAGAACAGCTTGTAAAGAAAAAAAAACTTGGGTATCAATTGATGAAACCGCAGACTCCATGGGAAGATATATTGCAAATGTCATTGTGGGAACTTTGGAAGAAGATGGTCCAGGCGAAAAGTTTCTACTAAACTATGAATATTTAGAAAAATTAAATTTTTCCACCATTCCTAAGTTGTTCGACAGATCTATGGGTGCCATATGGCCCGAAGGTGTTAAGCATGACAATATACATAACGGATGCTGCACCTTATATGGTGAAAAGTGCCAATTCTCTAAAAGCACTGTACAGTAAAATGGTGCATGTGACTTGTTTAGCTCACGCCTTGCACTGAGTTGCAGAGGAGATTCGTAGTAAATTCTGTGACATTGACAAATTTATTGGCTATGTCAAAAATATATTTTTGAAAGCCCCTTCACATGTTGCAGCATTTAGTTGTTAGCTCCACACATTCACTTGCCACCATCTCTCATTTTGACAAGATGGGGGTCCTGGATTGATGCCTGCAACTATTACTGCCAGAACTTCAACGTTGTGGAAAGCATTATTGATTCATTCGATAGCAGTGGAGCTACTTCAATTGGACTAGCCCAAGAATTAATGTCTAATGGTGAAATTTCAGGCAAACTTCGTACATAAAATCAAATAATGGATTTATTCCTGCTGTCATAACTGCTTTGAAGGAATCAGAAGTGCTACTAGTGAAGCCGATAGAGCAAGTGAAAAAGGTTGTGAATAAATTAGAGGACGTTTGCGGTAAAGTGGGAAAAGAAGTGTCAAAGAAATGGAAAATGTGTTAGAAAAAAACTAATGGTATCATACACTGTGTTCCATTTCAATGATTCTGTTGGTGGAAAGTTCTCTCTTAATCATTCCGATTTAGACTCAAATGTTGATTAAGTGTTTGGTCATATAGCATATTTTTGTGCATATTATGGTGATTTTTGGGTCATAAATGTCCTAGCCCTAATAATGACTAACACTCTATAGTATGGTAACATTGTAAATCTGCTGTATGAGTAAAAATATTTCTTCATATCACATCTTTGACAAGCTAGTGATATGTTATAACCTTCCATACACAAATGAAATCAGAAGTTTGCAGACAACAATCAGTGAGTTATGCCACTAGCAAAAGAGGCCCCCTTGCTTGGTTCCCAATTCACCCAAACACATACCTGTTATTTCCTCCTCATCTTTCATTGCATCAGTTTTTTCAGTTTCCTTTGCAACTGATATGGGTGCTTTAGCTGTTTCCACTTCATAAAACATACTTTGACCAACTTTTTTTATTGTCTGATGAACAGGTATGTGTTTAATATTCGCTTGATTCTCCATTTTGGAAGCACTTTGAGAATCTTCACTTAGCACTTCAGTCAATGATTTGCACAGATCATCTAGATTACCATTGTTGGCAATCTTTAACAGTGGTTGCTCAATTGTCAATAGGCCCTTTCCAGCTGAGCCTCCATTCACAAACTCATATTCATCGCTAGTTGCTAACGAATCATTGGATTTCACACTAGCACTATCCTCCATACCTATCTGAAACAAAATTCGCGGAATTATAAAATAAGCAAATGAAGTGTTCCATATTACAAATCTCCAATGATCATAAGTTATGCTCACCTTTTTCACTTAATATAAGTGTTATGTTTAATTTTAACACTGCATAACGCCATACAAACCTGAAGATTTTGTGTCGGTTTATTTTCTCTTCAATTTAGGTTATCTGACAAGTGACAACTAAAGTTCTCTATTCTAGTCCTTAAAAATCTATAATATCACTTCGCTTTTATTTATGTATTTACTGAAGTCATGGTAAATAATAACACTGAATCTGTACCTTCATTTAAGCCGCTTAAACACTTCCGCAACTTTCAAATATAAGTTCATCTTTGCCTTAGTTTTTTTCCAGCCTTCCAGCTCACTTGACAAACAGCTGACGGGCAGCAGCCTATGAACAATTCACATCTTCATATAGTAACTTTAACAAACAAAACAACAGAAACCTGATTCTTCTTTTGAAACCTATATGAATTATCGCCAAAATTAACCCTGCCCTGAAATGTCATACACAAGACTTGTTAATTAAATACATGTGAAGTTCTTAATGCAACCATACAAGCAGATAGGTAAACGACACATTAATCACGAAATCGAAACACCAACTAAGAAAGTATTGCAGCATAAACATAAGGGAAACATCTTCAAACCTAATGGTTGTTACACACCTCTCTTTCTGAAACACCTCCCATCAAGCTTTGATTCTCTAACTCGAAGTGCTTGAAATCTATGAAAGTGACGTTTAGTTAATTACAATGAAATTTAAAGATGTCTCTGCCTATGCACGACAAATAGGAATAATACCTTGTTAGGTTGGTGTTCTGTGTTGTAGCAACTACAGAGCTGTTTGAGCGCGAACGTAGCTAAAGCGGCTATTCCTGCAAACTATGTTTTATAATTGCGCTAAAGCAAGAGAAAATAATATACCGGCATTTCGTGTTAAATTTAGGTATTCTATCTACTCTTTTTCGTTTATGGTGTACTGAATATATCTTCCTAAATACCAAATAGGTGTTCTTGCAAATTTTCAAAAATCTTCCTGTCACATTAGTTTTAATAAAATTTCTGCTAATGCTCTATATTTAACTTCATTAGAAAATTAATACTGAATTTTTCATCTGCTCGATCACCACGCCACACCCATAGAAAATCTCACGGAAATGTTCTTGTATAACCGTTTTCGAGAGTACTGTCAAGACTAAGACTCAAGTTAATAAAACAACGTCCATCGTGGTCTACGAGCCTTTGGTTCAAGGTCACAAACCCAAATCCGGCAGAGAGCGATAGATTTTTTCGGGCGTAAAATTCTAGCATGGCTTCCATCGGGAGCGAAGTAAAGCTAGTGGTCAAGAGTCATAGATTTTGGCAGTAAAACAACCTCAAGCCTAATAAACAATCAACAGAGCTAAATTAGGCGGTCTTTCATGCCCTATATAGAATGGGACGCTTAGAACCACATGAGTTAAAGAGCATCCACAAATAAAAAACAAACAATATTACAACTTTGGTGTTTTAAAGTTGCAGATTCCTTTGATCTAAATAAAAGATTGTAACATCTGTCCTTATAGTTGTAAGTTCACTCTTGATTTGAATAAGGTAAAGACGCAACGACTTAGATGTAATAGCAGCTATAGCTATTTTGGAATCTGAATCCACTTTCTGCCAGTCACCATTTTTCTTCCTCATAGAAATCTAATGTATGTAAGCCAGAGAAAAAGAAATCTGTTCAAAAAAGCATTTTTATTAGTAGATAAGAGAAGCTGGTGTGTTTTGAGACTGAAATTGTCGATTTTCTAACATCAGAATTTGTCAAATAATGATGACACTCAGGGAAAAACACTACCCCCAAGAAGTCACATGGACGTATGTACTTTGTGCTACTAGTATAGAATTTCAGAGTGGAGTGTCAATTTGGGAGTGGATAGTTCAACAGTGTGTAGATTGTTACTTAGGTTAATAAGAGGTTCTTGGGTTACCAGCGTGCGATATTGATAAAGTTGCTCGAGCCTTCGGCCATCTTCACACAATATCCTTCGTTACTTACGTTATAGATCATAAATTCTCGCAGAAGCTCGCGAATAATGCAAAGTTGATGTGGCTAGCGCACTTCAATAAGCTATTGTAGGCGCATTAGATAGCACCCATATGAAAATTTAAAAACTATCAATGTTCGTGGATGAATACATTAATCGAAGAGGTTATGTCAGTATTAGTGTGCAAGCAAATTGTGCCAAAGAAAAGTTTAGGAACATTAATGCCGACTGTGCGATATCTCCATTACTGATCTCGCCACTCAAGTCACCCACAGGATACACAATATACAGTATTTTTTCCTAAAGAGGTTGGTGAATGTGAAAGTGTGAAGCTTTAGTATAAATGTCGGCGCAGTTCTGAAAATTCTATTTCATTGATATAAGAATGTTATTGTTTGACGATTGCAAAACTTGTGACAAATATTACATAGCATTGCTTGTACATAGCATTAAAAAGTGAGAACGATGTGCTTCTGAACAGAGGCGCATGTGGAATATATGGGGGGCGAGGGTGAATAACCTGCTTAGATTAAAAGTTTAGAACACCTGCAAACAAGATACGCAGTATACAATGCACGCGCGCACGCACACGCACACACACGCGCGCGCACACACACACACACACACACACACACACACACACACACACACACACACACACACACACACACACACACACACACACACACACAGGCGCGCGCGCGGATACGGTGGTGATTTCTGAGGTGTTTCCACACGCTGTCCGTATTGTTTTCTATGTCTTTGAGTTATTGTTTTGTTATAATTCTATGTAAGTTTGTCTTCATATTAACTAAGCGAGTGTTTAAAAACTTTTTATTTGTGCAGTATAGGAAACAGGAATAAATCCAATAACGTGTTGACTGTACCATGTGCTTTCCACGTGTTTATGTTTATTGTATTCCATCTTAGACTATGCCTACATTAGACGTATAGTGAGGTTAATTTGTTTGCAAGTACAGTTTATGTCGCGGTTATAGTGGTGAGAGGATGTTGAAGAAACATTGTTCCAGTAGTGTATGTTATTACTAGGGCCCGGATTCTTAGTTTTTTAACTAATTTGTTCCTTGATAGTTAACTGCAGTGGTTTAATTTAATTATCTCTTTCATGTTCATCGAAGCCAAATACTTGAATCTTATAAAACCTAAAAATGGCTAAATGAGACTTTAAAACCTAAAAGAGGCTAAATCCATTTATTTTAAAATGAAGGGGAAAAAACTATTTTAAAATGGGAAAATTAAATGTTTATGAAATTATGAATGGACTTTGACTGTTACAATTTTGCTACGTCTTTTCACTTATGTATGCTTAGAGGAGTAGTGACAACAATGCGAGCGGCAACTGACTTGTATTTAGCTGTGTAGGACCAAGCTCTGTATTGTTGCAAGCAAGGAATGCGGGGATTGTTGTCGAGGGGAAAGGGGTCACTAGGAGAACCCGCCATAAACTCAAACCAATCAGTTTAAAAACAGTATCCGTTGTGATGGACCAATCAGTTTAAAAACAGTATCCGTTGTGTTTATTCGACTACCACGTATTGTTAATGTATACAATTACTACATCGTTAGAAGTTAGTTAATTTTCGTTAGATTAAGCAGGTAATTTAAGGATCCAGTGTTATGCCTAAAGTCAGCTCATCTCGAAGGTGGTTGATTCGTCAGTGGATAGGTAACGATCCGAACTTCACCTCAGATGGCAAAGTAATATTTTGCCAAATCTGCCAAAAGTGAAAGAAACCATTGCCCACAGACACAAAAGCTTGAACAAATATGAACACCTATACTGCACAGATAAAGTCGCATTAAGCGGCTAGGTGCTGTGCAGATAAACATACCGTACAGGATATCCTGTACGACCAGTTCTCGAATGCTGGAATGCAGGTAAGGATTAAACACCTGTTCTAATGCACATAGCGTATAAATTATAATTTTATTTACGTATTTTCCATGTGTCCTCTGGCCAAAAATCGCATTTTGAGCAGCACAAAGGATCTATAGGACATATTAGCAACATTGCTATAAAAAAGAGGACAATTAATAATAAAATTAATAAACAATAATATAAAAATTATTTCAGGAGGTTAAAGAACTAAAAAAACTTTTTAAGATACAAAAATAACTAAAAGTTAATTTTAAGAACCTAAAAATCCGGGCCCTAGTTATTACTGCCATATTACCTAACCTCAAACATCACAATGCCTGTAACTGTTATGTTCCCAGATGCAAATCCAACTACAATAAAGATGGACCATTAGTTCCGATATTCATTTTTCCAAAAGATGAGGAGCTCAGAGAAAACTCTGATGTGTTGCACTCACATGACTATCTCTACTCTTATACTAACCATTGTTACAAACTCTTATTACTATATCTTCTTTGTGTTCGTTGAGATAAACATTTGTACAAATTATCTTATTTATTTTCTTGTAGGTGTAAGAGGAATATTAGAATGCGGTAGGCTTTGAACGATAATCAAATATTTTAAAGCTTTGAGATCCCGTTCTCAATGCACGCTTAACATATAAAAAAATGAACAACGATGTTCCATTTTACGAAAGTTTTACGTTTTCCGAAAATGAAACAATTAATAAGGAATATCTCCGAAATGGTTCACTCTACAAAAAAGTTTATTCAGACATAAATTCTGTGTCTTAGCGAGACCTACATGTTTTTGTGTAGTAAGAGTTTGTCTATCTCTTACGGTTTACTAGTTATTCAAAAAGTCATCCAGAGTAAACAGGACTACATAGGTTATAGCCAGAAAATTCAAAATATACATCTCATTTGTCATACAAATATCTTAAACACATGACATTTTAATCAAAATCGTTAGAGCCATTTTTAAGAAAACCACAATTTCGAAAACATTTTACATGTAAAGAGTAGTTTAGGATGGGGCTATTTTCTTCAAAATTTTCGTGTCGCATCCTTGAAAGACATTAAACTTAAATACCAACTTTGGTTTTTAACAGACCTGACGCTCTTGAGTTATGCTGTCCCCCCCCCCCCAACACACACACACAGGCTGAGCTTTTTCTAAAAATGCCTTTTCTGTATTCAGGGGCTCTCAAAACATATTTCCGGTGAAATCTCGACATCGAATTTTTGGGTGGAATACAATACTTCCCCTACTTACCAATAGAGAAAGTAAAAATGGATAAGATGCATACGCCGTGAACAGTTTACGCCTTCAAAGGAGTCAGCTGTATGCATTAAACATTTTGCTGCCGAGTTTATTATCAGAGAGGATTCATTTTGAACTGCACTCTGTGGACTTTAAGCAAATCTGTCAATGTGGACTTCCTCTACAAAAACTTGTAAAGAAGTGTGCAAAGCGCTAAGAAATATATTTTTGAATAATTATAGTAAACTTAAAAATGAGAAACTTTCAGTTAAAACAAAAGGTAAATTGCAATGTAAAGCTTGTAAATTCAGTATTTAATTGCTATAAATTGCAGCGTTATGTGTGTTAGTTGCCGGTGTATATATTTTGTATATATGTATAACATATGAATAGTGTAAATAGTGAAAGACAATTTCGAGTGAACTCAATTAGTTACAGCTGCAACACCAACGGTTTGTTTCATGTAAGTAGTATGCTGCTTGTATTTATACATTATCTATTGTCTTTGTATTTTAAATGTGTAGCTGTAGTTTAGAAGTAGTATTATGTTGCTGCATATAAAACTGTAGACTGTAGGAAAAATGTTTTACAATGGTGATTTAAGGTTACGTATTTCATATATTTCATTTACGGTGCTGTTTTAGGGTTATTATTTTTAATATTTCATCTGCTTTTGTGTATTCCCCCTGTAAAATGAAGTGTCATGTAGTGCTGAGTAATATGTTTTTGCAAACTGAATAATCAAAAGTTTTCAGTAAAAGCAAAAGCAAAATTCCACCCTAAAGCTTTTGAATTCAGTAGGTAGCTAATTATTCTAAATGGCAGCATTTATATCAGCCATCCAATATATGTTTTGTACAGGTACATCTCGTATAACATTATGTACGTGGTGCAAGTGTGAAAAACAGTGTAAACAACGACTAATATTTCTGAGTTAACTCAACGTCAACAGTTCTTGTTTAAGTAACATGGTGCTTGCAGTTTTGTCCATCTTCTTTGTAATTTGGGTGTGTAATGCAGTTACATAATGGCATGTAAAACTGTAGATTGCATAAATGTTATTTAAGGTTATATATTTCATTGCCCATGGGTTATCGTTTAATATCAAATGTCATTTTTTGTTTACTGGAGTTTATGTTTAAGGCAGTGTTTTTGTGTTTAACACAGCCCATGTTCACAAAATAGGCGTGTTATTACACCACAATTTTATTTTACTGCGTTGAAACCATAGCCTGTAGACGAGTTGCTTATAAGTAGTTCCCACCAGATACGGCCGCCATCTTTAATGCCTGTGTCAGGTTCGGTATCTAGAGGATACCTACTAGGTGTTCTGTGTAGAGGATCCTGCTTTTACCTATGCATTCGATGATTGTTACTGCCCTATAAGTTAAATTTTGCAATCCTCAGTTCGATTCCGCTCGAAACATTGAGTCGGTCTGGGTGGCTCAGTTGGTTAGACGCTGGCCTACTGATCCTAATGATTTCATCAAGGACGTCGAATGCAGATAGTTTCCTAATCATTACTGGTTTGGACCGCCATTTTCTACATCACTACGTAGAGATCAAGCCTGCAAGCATCACATCTCGTAGCCTTCAGTTCAACGTAAATTCAGTTCACTCGCCCTTTTCTGTCCCTTGGCAATGGATTATAATAATTTTGACACTAAGATTAGGATTGGGGCTTTACAGCATGCATGGGATGATTACAAGGCAGTACAAAATCAACTGGAAATCAAAAATGATGACTCTTACGACACTGAAGGTGACAGGGAACAAATCTCCGAATTGTATTATGACCTACAGGCATAAATGTCTAGGTTGATTGAAGGGGAAGGGTTAAAAAGTTTACCTATTAGTGCACTTGTAAGTAGATCACGTAATGCTTAGGTAAAACTGCCTCCTATCAAGGTGCCTGTTTTCAATATTATTGTTGATTTTAGACATTTAATGACTTTCAATTCATTGCTCATGAATAGTGACGCACTGCATAATACACATTGACATTATCATTTGTTATCAGCGGTATCTGGCGAGGTGCATAAGTTAATTGAAAATCTGCCAGTAACTGAAGATAACTTCAACGTTGCCTAGTCACTTATCTGCGAGAGGTACTGCAATCTAAGGTTGGTGGATAATTCATATATAAAGATATTTTTCTCTCCACTCACAGTAGCTAAGGATTGTCCACAATCACTGAGGGCAATGCTAAGTCACTGCTAGGTCTATCTAAACGCCATTGACGCACTGAAGTTGGAAGCGCATTTGCAGGACTTTATCATCTATCCGATGTATTTAGAAAAGGGTAGACTCCGACACCAAAAGGGACTGGGAGCTGAAGGTGTCTTCGAAGCAGCTAACAACCTTGGAAGAGTTTCTACAACTTTTAGAAAGTTGCCACGCCTTTGAATAAAATCCTGCACGCCTACTAATTTAAACCCAGTTAAGGTAAAACTCGTTAAATCAAATTCTAAGCATGCATATGTAACAACCAGTAAAGTTTACATACTTTTAAGACAGCCGTTCATTGTATACATGCATAAAATTTAAGGAATTCAAACATATATAGAAGTTTGAATTTGTGAAGCGCAATCAACTGTATTTCAGTTGTCTAGCCAGTGAAGATGTCAGAAGAGGTTGCCCATCACAACACAATTGCCGATTTTGCAACAAGTCACACCATACTCTGCTTTATCAAGATGAACCAGTTGAAACTAACTGCACACAAAAAACTGTGCAATTGGACTCCTCACAAGCTTTAGCTCAAGAATGCGGTAGCTACTGCACTTACACATGTTCTTCTTGCGACAGGGATAGTGTTGGTGTCAGATAGTGCAGGGCTCTTTTGGATTCTGCATCGCAAACTTCATTATAGAGAGGCGCTGGTATAGAGACTGAGCTTAAGGAACAGCCGAAACCAACTTCCAATATAGGGAATCAACGAAGTGGCCGCTGAAACAGAACACTTTGTTTTCAGATGCTATTTGTACAGGAACCTACAACATGACAATCACTTGTGCAATATTCCCTCTATAATTGGGGAATTGGCTTCTATGCCCATAATGTATGACTGGAATCGTCCCACCGACGTTCTCTACAGACCTAAATTTCATTCAGCCCGCGAGCAACCATCTTATTCAATGTTCTTCGCAGTGAGAGGAAATCTAGACCAGATAATCACCAGCACTGCGGGACACTGAACTGGGATCGATTCTCTCGGTAAACATCGAAATTATTTTGTTGTGTAACGATGCTGTCAATTGCCAGTATCACATGAGCGTTACCGGTGTGCCTAAATTTCGACTCGCAGGAGTTCTTTTACATGCCAGAAAATCTACTGACATGGAGCTGTCTTTTTAAGCACACTTAGAAACCATCGGTCTGGGGCGGATTTAAACCCACGACCTCGGGGCCAGTAGGCCAGCGTCTCACCAAATGAGCCACCCAGAGCGATGGGAAAACGTCGAAATGCAAATTCCATCAGAAGGCGCTCATGACAAGAAACGTACATCATTAGATCTTCAAGTTCAACGATTCTGGGAGCTAGAGGATCTTCCAGCAAGACCTCAAGGCGAAAGGTCCGTGCACATACATCTGCCTCGCCGCCTGGCCGGAAGTACTGTTGGGGAGTCCAGATCACAACCCATCAGAAGACTTCTCCAACTAGAGTGACGTCTATGCAAACCGGAGTTCGAGGTTGCCTACGGTGAGTTCATGTCTGAATGTCAACGACTGCACGCATCCGTGGTGCGATGGCAGCGTATTTGTCTCACACTGAAGAGGTCCTCAGTTCGAATCTCGGTTAGAGCAAGTTATGTTGATGTTTCTCTCTTTCTCTCTCTCTCTCTCTCTCTCTCTCTCGGTTTTCCTTTATCCCGAGAAGACGAATGTCGGGCAATTTTAAGTTCTATGGACCTTCGGCTCATTTGGGCACCATTTCTTCCATTTCATTCATCGTCCAACATGACATCGCGCAAGAAATACAGTATAATGCATCAGAAACAAGGCAAGTGTTCTATTTGCCTCGTCACCCCGTATTAACTCCATTGTTCTACACTTTAGAAATGGATTCCACGTTGACATATGTAAATTTGTAGGCAGACTAGCGGATCCGACAGACGTTGTACATCTAAAAATTATAAAAATACATTCTAAGTTGTTTGAAATGTTTTGATGAAAAAATATTTAACAAAATTATTTTAGAACACCTGACGCCACCGTGTCTATCAGTTATCGCAAATAGACCTATCAATTGCGTGTGATTGTATCTGTATGCCATAAATTTAAATTTGTCAAGTACAAACTTAAAACTGTTTTAAATAACAGAAAAAAAACCTCAAATCATTTCCATGACAGGTATTACTTTTAAAGTACAAAAAAATAAATATTTAAATATAGCTTTCATCTTAATACAATAAAACCTGCCTTCTTCGGACCGCTATTAAGCGGAAATGTCTCTAAAACGGAAATATTTTATGTTTCCCTGAATTTAGGGTTGAAAAAACACGCTAAATTTCCTTTATTTAACGGAAACTGTCTTACACTGACAACGGAAATCATAGTACGCATTTTAACCAAAAAATTTCCAGTTTCGGAATGTAGAGTTTAGAAATTTTTCAAGCACAAAACTACATAAATGAAGGTGCTTTCAATTGCAGTGCCATGGCATATGTCAACATAATGATAAGCAAACTGAAACAGAAACGGTTGATATAGATGTCTTAATTGAGAATATGTAAAGTGGGATAGAAGAAGAGAAGGCGGAGGCAGATGAAGAGGTGTATGTCTCTTATTTGGAAGAAGAATGTAGGCTAAAGTTTTACAGGGATGCTGTCAAAAGTTTAAAGGAACTGTAACAATTTGCCCTAGGCCAAAAGACTCGGATATGTTTGGTGTGATTTCTCAGGCGTTTGTGGAAGTCGAGGAGCTAAGCAACAATGTGTTGAGAGAAACCTACTTGACTACCGGAAAAAATAAATTAATCGTGTATACAGCTATTTTTCGTTCATTATATTTTGGTGTGTATTACGTGTACGAGATTGCAGCAGAAATATCTAAACACAATAGAATAATGTACTTACATTTTTTATGTCATACGGTCCATTTATGTATGTTAATTGCTTAATTTTCTTAATAGTCTAGGCCTACCTTCGTTAAGCGGAAATCTATCTTTAGTAGAAATGTTCGAGTCTCGTTCGATTCCACTGAAGACAGGTTTTACTTTATTAACAGGAGTAAATCTTTTTTTATCTTAATAGTATTTTATGAACAATAGTCTTACCATAAATACTGTCAAAAGTTTTCAATCAATTTACACAAAGTGGTTTGAGATGTTTTAATATACTGATTATATTAGTTAAATGTAAGTTTGAGGAATCAAACTCACATATAATTATTCAAAATGACCACCTCTGGCATGCACACGGGTCTTAAGTCTTTGTGGCCACTCATCTATTGAATTACGCATCATTTCCAGTGGGAAATCTGCTGCTGCCTTCCTAAGAGAACGCTTCAAACTTTCAATATTAGGATATCTGTTCTTGTAAGCCATTTCTTTTAGCTTAGACCACAATTTGTAGTCCAGGGGATTCAGGTCCGGACTTGCAGAAAGCCAATCTGAGGTCAAAATAAAGTCCAGAACATTAGATCTGAGCCACTCTTGAGCCGTCCTTGCCTTATGCGCTGGGGCTGAATCTTGTGCGACGCTCCAGTTTTGCCCGTGGAAGAGTGTGTTGCTGAGAGGCTTGACCACTCTCTCCAGCACTGTCTCCTGGTACACTTTGGCCGATGTTTTCACACCTTTTTCGCAGAAGTGGAGCTCCGTGGTTCCTTCGTAGCTCACACCCCACCAAACCATGACAGATGCAGGATGATGGCGCCCCTGGACTCTTGGAGCCTTTTCAGCAGCTTCTTTACATGATCTGGCATATACTCAGTCGTCTTGCGCATTGAAAGCCTCCTTGACACAGAACATTTTTTCGTCAGTGAAAAGGATTCTTCTGTGACCATTTGCTGCGTAACGCTTGACGCAAATGCTCCCCTCCGTAGAAGACGTCTACTTTAAGACCTATAAGATCTCGTGTTTGATGTCCGGACTAGCTCTAGCAAGAGGTCCTAATCTGTAGGGTATGCGTGAGTCATGGTAGGAATGGAACCAAACGAAGAATTAACCAACATATCACTTTAGTTGTAAATTTCCAGATTTGTAGAGAACTGCCGACGATATTCAAATAGAATGTAACTTTGTAACTTCAACTACAACGTTATAACACTTTAACTTTGTCACCCTTTAGCAACCGCCGAATTATGTATACGCGCTAGCTTACGTACGACTCCCAAGTTGCACGTGCGTTATCTCGACTCGATTCAAGACGAGTGTGTGTTGCGTTGCATTTCTTTTTGCGTGAGCAACACGAAGGAAGCGATTTCCATTGGCTAACTTTAGAGCACGTCATACTAAGATACGAATCAGCCCGCGGAATCACTATGGTTTCGTACAAACAACAATTGTAACCTTATCACTCATTTAAATCTGCCTAGGCTTCCATTCTTGAGACTTTAACATATTCAGCTTTATTACGTCTTCCCCTTAACTATTGACTAGAATCTCCTTTTGTTTCTTTCTATTATCAAATATATATATTGACATAATTTCGGTTTCACGCTGCAATAACAGTTTTGATTTAAGAAGCTGCTGGTGCAGAGGAGGTGCCCTTTCCGCCGTTTGTAGGCGCACAGACCAAGGTCATTGTGCAATGTGCGCGACATAGACATTTTAGAAATTTTCAGTTCCTGAGCCATCACTGACTGTCTTCATACGGAATTTCTTCGGATGCGAGCCGCCACTGCTTTCATCAACTCTGGAGTGCGTACAGTGCGTGGTCTTCCTTGCCTGTGGCGGTCTTTCACAGTTGCAGTCTCAAGGAAGTGCTGGACAGTGCGGTACATGAAAGCAATATGATTATGCGATCTAATGCCCGCAAATTATCACTGAGATAAGGAATGTTTAGCCAGTGGCACCAGGTGCGTTAAAAGAAGAAAAGATTTGCCTTGTGCTGCAATTGACAAATTAATAATTTGATAACATGTATTCTTTTGTTTAGCAGTGATCAGTTGCTTATTATTTATTAGCAACAAAAGTAGTCATAGATGTATTATCGAATGCTTTTTGGCGCTGAACATCGCTCTTGAAAATTTATGCTGCTGGGCGGTAGACGATGGCATGCCGAACTGAATGGATGCCATATTCGAAATGAGAATACAAATATCCTCAATCTTTATTAACGCCTCGTTATATAATTCCGCTATGCACGATCCGTTATAAGATATTTTCTGTGGTTTAATGCAGTATCAACATTTCACTGTAAAAGAAAAAAAAGAAAAAAAAAAAAAAAAAAAAAAAAAAAAAAAAAAAAAAAAGAAAAGAAAAAAAAAAAAAGAAATCTAACATCGCTAATACCGTGAATTGCGCTTCTCTTTTGGCTTAGAAGTCGCCACTGCGCATGCACTGTAGCGGGAAGATGGCCATGTTTGTTGTATATACGTGATTATATTACTACAAACGTTCTAGCACAATTTGCACAATGTGTATTTTTACTTTCTCTACTTTAAGTAGGGGAAGTAATGTATTGCACTCAAAAATTCGATGTCGAGATTTCACCGGAAATATATGTTTTGAGTGCCCCTGAATAAAAAAAAAAAAAACATTTTTAGAAAAACGTCCGCGCGCGCGCGCGCGCATGTGTGTGTGGACAGCATAACAAAAACGAAAAGTAGGTTAAAAACCAAAGTTGGTATTTAAGTTTAATGTCCTTGCACTGGCTTGTAAGTCCTACATAAGGGGAGGATAATCAAGGAAAGGAGAAGAAAGAAGTCTTTCAAGGATGCGACACAAAGATTTTTAAGAAAATAGCCCCACCCTAAACTACCCTTTACATGGAAAAATTTTCGAAAATTTTGATTTTCTTGAAAATGGCTCTAACAACTTTGATTAAAATGTCATATGTTTCAGATATTTTTATGACAAATGAAATGTATATCTTGAATTTTCTGGCTATAGCCCCTGTATTCATACTTACTCTGGATGACTTGCATAACTGGTAAACCGTTAGAGATAGACTAAATCATACTACACAAAAAACGTAGATCTTGCTAAAATACACAATTTATGTCTAAATAAATTTTCTTACAGGATGAACCATTTTGGAGACATTCCTTGTTCTGTGTGTGAGTTTCGGAAAACTTACAACTTTTGTGAAATGGAACATTGTTGTTCATTTTTTTATATGTTAAGTGTGCAAAGAGAACAGAATCTCAAAGCTTTAAAAGATTTGACTATCGGACAAAGCCTACTGTATTCTAATATCCCCTTGCACCTACAAGAAAATAAGCAATAAGATAATTTGTACAAAGGTTTATCTCAACACAAAGAAGATATAGGAATAAGAGTTTGTAAGAATGGTTAGTACAAGAGTACAGAAAGTCATGTGAGTGCAGCACATCAGATTTTTATAGGATAATCATGCAAAGAGAAAGGAATTTGAAAGCTTTAAAAGACTTGACTATCGCACAAAGCCTACTGTATTCTAATATCCCCTTGCACCTACAAGGAAATAAGCAATAAGATAATTTGTGCAAGGTTTATCTCAACTCTGATGGCAGCACCAAATACCGGACATTATACAACGTGATCACAGCCCTTTGACGGATCCAATTGTGAAGCTAAACCATTCAAAGATCAATAACATAGAAATAAATTAAAAAGAACATGTTCTATTGGGGCATATTGTGGATCTAAACCATTTTTGAATCACGTTAATCACACACGCAAAAGTTCATATAAATTGGTCCAGCCGTTAAGCAACAGTAGTCACATACACATGGACAGAGTATATGCACCAAGTTGTCCCAGGTTCGATTCCAGGGACCTGCAAGTGGTATTCATGGTGGACGAAGCGGTGTCAGAGCA
The DNA here is from genome assembly GCA_030765045.1 of Tenodera sinensis. Classification (NCBI taxonomy): domain Eukaryota; kingdom Metazoa; phylum Arthropoda; class Insecta; order Mantodea; family Mantidae; genus Tenodera; species Tenodera sinensis. Next base: position 18,348,830 of record CM060970.1, read on the forward strand.
GGTTTTCTCAAGGTTCTCTGTTTTCCCCGCCACTCATTCCACCAACTGCTCCCGGTCATCTTTCCACTCATTGATTTAGCTTACATTTCCTCTTCCTCAGTATCATACCAGGCACTTGGCTGACCACCCGCTTCCAGGTCTTCATTCTGTCCGGTCCATAGGTTCCTGTGCTCCCTGACAGGCGTCTGACTCTAAGCACTGGCTTGTAACTCCTAGGGGGTGTAAGTCCTACATAAGGGAAGGGTACTCAGTTAAAGAAGCACCAAGTACGATTGTCTCCACTAAGGAAAATAATTCCCCAGAATTGTGTGGAGCAGTATTGCTGGCAAGGTTGGTCTAGAATACTGTACCAGTTCTTGGGATGCTTCTCAGCAACATTCATCTGTATTCTTACTAATGATTGTACTTGCTTGAGTAAGGGTGCCAGCTAATCCCTGGAAGCATTTTGTGGAAAACCGAGTAGTACAGATTCAGTAGTATACTAATGTTGATTCGAGATAATGGATGATAATCGAGCTGATCTCATCTCCAAAGGCAACTCATCTGCAATGCTGTAGAAAACTGAAATCTGGTGGAAGGGGTCAAAGTGGCTTATGGGTAGGGATCAATTCTGGTTGGAAATCACACCTGCAGAACTTCCCAGAGATATTCCTAAAGCCTGAGAAATAAGGTGCCTTGCTGCCACCATAGGAACTTAAGATGACATCATTAGCAGGTACCCATCTTATACATTGTATCACTGATATGTGATTTTATTTGTTCAAACGTAGCGCTCATGGACTGATATGTGATTTAAAATCACATATCAGTCCATGAGCGCTACGTTTGAACAAACTGTTGATCGGCAAAAGAAAAAGTTCAACATCTGTACCAGTACTCACAAGACGCCTAAGTTGGACCCGTCACGTGTTGTCGTCAACCTGACGGATCGCACACTTACTAAGGCAGAAACTTCACTGTTGTCCAAAGGGAGCAACTTTGCAGTCACCCCATCTCACATACCGGTGGAAGATATCATAGCCAATGTGGAGCCCGCACTTCGATTGCTGCAGCCACATCAAGCTGAAGAACTAAGAGGTGAAACCGCACGTATTCTGTGCAGGACCCCAGCCCCCAAGAACAACCTGACAACCTTAGAGAAGAAAGCGATCAAAACCTTAAATGCAGATGACAGCATCGTCATCCTCCAGGCAGACAAGGGGAACGCTACGGTAGTAATGTCGAAGGAGGCATACAACACGAAAATCTCAGAACTACTGGACCCGGGTACCTACAAGAAGCTTGGGAAGGATCCAACCTTGCGCATTTTAAGGACGACCAACAAGCTTATAAAGAGCTCCACGATAGCAGATAACATCAAACATCAAACCTGCAAGAGCAAAGCTTTACTGCCAAGGCTCTATGGACTGCCGAAAATCCACAAAGATGCTAATTTAGACCAAAATAACAGAAGTTGACCCTGAAGATGCTGGACGCAGTTTTCAGTGAAACGTCGGAGGAAGGTAATCCAACTCGACCACAGCCCACAAGCCCGGAAAATCTACTTAACATAATAGCAAAATAGTTCATCTACATGCAAAGCATGGAATATGGAAGTATTATATCACTATGAAGATTAATGTTAACAAAAGAAACATACCTGTGAAATATTGTAATGGTAAATGCCGCTGATATCCAACTCGCTTGCATTATTGCTGTTGTTGCTGGAATTACCATCGGAAATGACAAACTGTTCTATCCTTGCTTCTAAGACTCCATTTTCCCATGTTGCAGTTATTACACCCTTTGTATCGGTAACCACTTGTTCACAGTTTTCAGCTTGTTATTGATGTAGCTTTATTACACACACACAGTGAAATCTTTGTTTCACACAACATAACTCTTTACTTCGGTCCAAATTAATTAAATCGGAGTACACTAGGAAATAGCGACACCAAACAATTTTCCGACCATGTTCTTCAGCAATACCATCAACTGCATAATCCTTTAATTGGGATGTACCTTGCCAAAACACAATTTCATTCACTTCCCGAGTACATAAAGTTTTTCGTTTGGCTACACTGTCCTTGTCAATATTTTTGGACATAATTATTCATTAAAAGAGACAGTTGTAAATGCTCACAACATACGCACAGATACACAGATTCAGATACATGTAAATACAAGGCAAATAACCACAATAAATAGAATGAATCAAACGAACTTGTCAGCACACACGCAATCTCTGATACAAACATTGCAAGCTGGAGCTGGAGGGAGACATTGTATATATTTCAAGGAAAACAAGATAAGACGCACAGTTTATGTTACTGCTAGATTGCAGGTCAGGCACATGCCAATCACGTGTTAAATATCAACAACACTGGTTTAGCGTTTAGTATTGCTATGGAAACATCATAGCTCTAATTGGTTGCTCTTTTCGTTGCCATGACGATCGCCATTATGGGCCCATCCCCTCCTGTTCATTTAGACAATTCCACCACGTGGGTAGCAACTGTCAATCCCCTTCTTATTTGGCACCGAGTATAAATTGATAAATGCCAGATTTTTTTATAATTTGGAATTTCATCTTTTTTAGAAACATTTAGTAAATTTTGTATATTAAGTTTATTTTGAGGTACCAAATTTATTCCATATTCTTTAAAAATGTTTGTAAATTTTTTATTGGCCCATGGATGATAAGTAAACTTTTTAAAAATACAATTATCTTTTATTTTTTTGAGGGGAGAAATCTCTTTAACAGCCTTTTGATACTTAAATTTTTCAATCTTTTTATGTATAAAATCTGTATTAAAACCATTAATTACTGCTGTGTTAATAATGTTTTTATATTCTGTGTCAAATTCTTCTTTATTAAGAGGTATATTTATTAACCTATAAATTAAACTATTGAAAACAGCAAATTTATGTGCAAAAGGATTAAAACTCTTATTTTTTATGTGATTATCAGTGTGAGTAGACTTTCTATAAACACCAAAATTCACTTTATTATGTCTTTTAATTTTTAAGTCTAGGAACGGAAGGCATCCATTATTTTCGATTTCCAAAGTGAACTGAATGGCTTTATCCTGTAAATTTAAAAGTTTTAAAGCATCATTTATCTGTTTTTTAGGGCCAACAGCAAAAATGTCATCCACATATCTATACCATGTTTTAAAATTTAGAGGGAATGATTTTATAATTTGAGTTTCTAAAAAGCTCATGAAAAGATTAGCAAGAAATGGCAAAAGAGAACTATCCACTGCCAAGCCAGAAGTTTGTTTTTACTTTAGATTCTTGTTGCTTCACTGTTAATAGCTTCATTATTTCCTTATTGGACTGTAACTATTCCAAATTTGCAGAAGGTGTTCCTGGCTCTGCTAAAGGAGGATGACATGCTTCCACATTGGAAGTTAGGAATCATCAAGGAAGTGTACCCAGGAAATGGCAACCCTGGGTTGTCTCAGTAAGACGTGGTTTAAAAATATTGAAATGCGCCACTGCCTATAGCACAAGAATAAACTTATCAATGTGGAATGTTATAATGCTATGTATTGGTAAGGCACTGGCCTACTGATCCCAGCATCCCACGTTAGAACCCAGCCTAGAGCAATGTTTTTCAAGTATGTTTAAAAGCAAGTCCAGTCAGTAAATTTACTGGCATATAAAATAACTCCTGTGGGATGAAATTCTGGCACATTGGCAGTACTGATAGGGTCCTGGCAATTGACAGAGTTAACATACACATACACACAAAAATTACTACCTACCACCTATGTTAAATTAATCTCAACATTTGGCTTTCACAGAACCCTTTTGAAGCAAACCTGCATTTTGAGGGATTTATAAGCTCTGTAACATATGCTTAACTTGTGCATTCACATGTTTAGACAAGCTGAACCTTGCCTAAGGGGGTTGTGATTCATTTTTACTACCATGGCTCCTCCACTACATGCCTCATTTATTGGTAAGAGTTTAATTTGCTTGACTCAAAAAAGAAAGCAAATGATTACATGCTGGTCTTGGTAAGTGAAAGTTATCATTTTTTTTACCTGGATGCAAGTAAGAATTCCTTCATTATGAATGCTGGTGCTGTCTGTTTTGTATGCCAGAAGAATGCCTCCAAGTTTTAAAAAGAGTTGCTTCTTTTACCTGCCTCCATTTCAAACAAAACAATAAGAGACCATAGAACTTGAATGGATTTGTAACATTTACCATTTTACTTCTGGTTAGCTCTCTTTTCAGAATCTGGAACAGTGAAACTGGAAATGAGTTCTATCAAGAAAGCACACCTTCTTGGAAACCAACGCATGTAGTTCCATGAAGTGTTCCAGATTAAGGCTCAGAGGCCATTTTTCTCCCCACTTAAAAATTGCTCTGATTCATGCTATCATTGCTTTTTAAGTGACTCATTTCAGGAGGAAAAAGTAAAGCTTATAAATTTAAAATTAATAATCTTCCTTTCATAGGAGTTTGAAAACAGTGTTGTTATAATCAATTTAATTTAAAAGGTGAGTCAAATAATAACACTAAACAACACTTACAGTTATAATTTTCTGGAATGCGTTTCGTTTCCTCCATTATCAACCGAACAATAACTGGGTTTCCATGGTATTTCATGGTGCGGATGGCGTTGTTTCTTCTGGTAATGGTTCAAGGAAAGATATTTTCAGCAAGTTCCTTGAACCATTACCAGAAAAGACATCAGAAGAAGCATTGCCATCCGCACCAGTGTAAGTGTTGTTTAGTGTTCTTATTTGACTCACCTTTTAAATTAAATTAAAATAAAATTAATAACTTTAATTTTACTTTACATTGTAAAAAATGTTTATTGTTTACATAAAAACATTACCTGAAAATCTGCTCTTTTTTTAAAGCGAACCATATGTTCTTTTAAATATTCTGAGGGAAATAACAAATTATTACAGCCTTCCTGTTGCTAAAACTATGGATCTGCCAAAGTGTCTTCTTTATTGATATCTTCTACTGTTTTCTGTACAACTTGATGCAACACTGAGAGTTACTTGGTTTTCATTCTCTTTTTGCCTTTCTTTGACCCAGCTGGCACAGGTTCTGGCTTCTCTGAATCCTGTTCCATTTGTTCTTCACTCTCTTTTCTTTTCAGAGCATCTTGAGAAGGAACACTGAATCCTGGTATCTGTTAAATAACAAATCTTTGTTATTCTCATTTAGATATGACAAATAAAATGGGGGAATAACTTCCCCAGCTAGAACACTGGAACAATTTAAGTTTCCATACATGAGATTATTAATGATGATTGATCGTTCTAACATGTACAAACTGTGTGTACAGCCATGGAAAAAAAGATTGAGCACTGTAAATTTTATAAGTGTCGCTTTGGCCTTACAGAAGTACACGAAGTAACCAGGGCATGGTTCACACATGGTGTGTGCACTATGCTCCAAAACAGACTTGTACACAGTGAGATAAGGCACAGTTTATTGCTTCATAACATAAAATAGCTACCAGAGTACAATCAAAAGAACCGTTCTTTGCCAACATGCGCAGAAACGTTCACAAAATATGTAAGCCAAACCTGAGGGTAGAACTCTCCCTTACAGCTCTCTATATACAAGAAGAAGTTGTCTGTGTTAGAAATGGCTCAGTGCCAAAATTTTGCACTTGAAACTCAGTATGCTATGCAGCTGGAGGTTTGAGTCCACGGAACCAGGTAGATTTTATATTTCCTCTTTTTTATTTTTATTTCATATTAACACCTTTTATATCGACATAGATTACATTCTATAAATCAATAGTGACTACTGTATGTAAAATCTATATCTGCTGTTCTCGCAAACTAGAAAATAAAGAAAAATACAGTAACCTGATCTTCAGTTGCTTTTAAATGTAACAAAATGCTAATAAAACAAGACAAAAACCAAGAAACAAATTCTAATGCCTAGTGTGGTCTCCATTATTTGCTATCACTGCCCCCAATCTTCGGCACATGGAATCCACCAATGTTTTAAAATAATTAGCATCTTCTGCTAGTGACTCCCAAGTGTCTGTAATGGCACACCAGAGTTGTGTAGCATTATTCAATCTGGGACCTCAAGAGGGCCTCTGCTTTACTTTTGCCCAAACATGTTCAACTGGGTTGAGATCTGCTGACTTCGGAGGCCACAGTATTTGTTCCAGGTGAGAACAGCGGAACGTTTATCAACGGCCTCTGCCATTGCTAAAGTATGAATGAATGCGTCATTATAAGCTATGTAGTGATTGGCAACCTCTTTTGGTGATGAATGGAAGTGTGTGATGGACACAGAAGGAAACACAATGATGCAAGAATCGAGCTTATCACCAGCGGTTGAAAAAGTTGGCTATCACATAGATACATATATCTGCATATATCTAATACTCAATTCATAACTAATATTGTGTAAAATCTATATTACCTTAAATTAAAAATACGAAGTAGAACATGAAAATAGAGGAAACAAAATAAAGGGAGGAAAAAAGTATATTCTGTTGCCATGGTTTAAACGTAAGTTCTCAAGTTCTCAAAGAGTGTGTGTTACCTCTGAGCTCTAACTGGCACATCCATATACACACTTTAACACCAGCCATGTTTTTTGTGGTAACATGACTAATTTATCATATTCAGGGTACTTCATGTCTTATGAAACATGTCATTTGTTGCTTCAGTTGATTGGATATTGCTGCTCCTTCTATATGTATAACTATCAATGCGCATAGCATCAGGCAGAAATACGTTTGGGTTTGTTAACAAATTGGTTAATGAAGAATGGGAAGTATGGTGGTAGTTGTTGCACCACTCCTCTTTCTGTATCAGGAACCAATACAAATGCAGACACGATTTAAGAGGCAGAGTATATATGTGTTCAACAGACAATAACATATGCCTCAGACAATTCGCTTGGATTAGCTGCATATTGCAAATACCGACCAGTGTAAACTGTGCTGCGATATTAAATGGGACTTCAAAATTTTCTGCTCTCAGAGTATGCTCAATCACTTTTTCCATGGCTGTACATAAACTTTGAAAGGTAAAATCAGAAGTGAAAATTCAATGTCATGGCCAGAATTTGATGCATGGAGCTTCTGCTTTACATGTGGCAGCTCTTAATCACTGAGCTACCATGGCAACATTCTGACAGAGCACTAAATTCTTCAGCCGATTTCATTTTTCCAGTAGCCCACAAGAGAATCTCATATTTGAGACATCCCAATGGCGATCCGCAATCGTAAGTACTTAAGTCCCGGGTTTTAAGATTTTTAATTAATAGTTTTCATACATCAGGCTAATCAACTGTATTCTAATACACACAAACCATGTGTACATAACTCTTGAAAGGTAGAGTTAGAACTGAAAAATTAAATTGCCATAAATCTGTGGTTCAAATCCCAGCTATGGCATTAAATTTTTCAGTTCTGATTCTACCTTTCAAACCTTGCCCACACACACCTTCTGTTCATTAGAACAATCAATTATTTATTAGTTGATTGACCTTTAAAATGGTTAACAATAAATAACTTTATTGTACACTATTTATACAGAAATGAAGCTTGGTTCGACTAGAGGAATCAGAAATAGTTATGAATCTGCAATTAGAAAATGTTTACATTGGTTAACCTGCATTGTTGCCTGATTTGGAAGCAGATGAAAAACTGTCTTTGATCAGCTACAAATGACCTCCAAATGCACAAGATCAACTTTCCACATTGTGATTGATGTGCATTACTGTTCTCATTCCCAGGTATTGTAAACCAAAATGTTTTATGCCAGTTTGGTTTCTGTTCTGAGTTTCCTTCGTAGGCTTATTGTGAAGCAAGCTTTATCCTTACCTGTGGTTGAACTAGCTTTACCACAATTCTCTCATGCTGGATATTGGTGCGATCCAAGCTGAGCTGTACTGTTACAGGATCAAATGGTCGGAACTCTACATCTCCACACTTCTGTGTTTGCTCCTAGAACATAAATCAAACATTCTGTATAATTCACCTTATATTACTCCTGTAAACTTAAGTCATTAATATTCTTGTGTCACATTTTTACTGAGTGAGGTGGCACCATGGTAACATGGACGACTCACATTCAAGATGTTGTGGGTTCAATCCCAGCTGACCACATGCTCTAACTTGGTGTTTTCGGTGGTTTCCCCCTTGTCACTTAGGTGAATACTGGGGTGCTCATCCTCATACCCTTATCTCCCTCTCAACCATTTCAGGGTTGTAGGACCAGGTTACAATGTTCGGTGGGTTGGGCAGGGGCTTGCTGACTGTAATGGTTTTATCTCTGGTATTGTTCTGGGTTGGTTTGTAGAGTCGGCAATGGGTGGCGAGATGACTTCTCTGGCCTTGTCTTGACCTACACTGACAGGATGCCAGCTTGTTTGAGTGGCCCTGCTCTGCTCCTGGAGGTGCACGTTTCTGCAGAAAGTGGTGATGGACAGCATCAGATGCATTCTATTTGGAAACATTAGGGACTCTGTCACAGCTAGTGCCTATTGTTCATCCGGATCTGGCCAGCTTTTCGGTCTTTCCTCTCATCCCTTCCTCCTAGGGGTCACAAAAGAAGCACAAGGGGCCCTTAGGTCCTACATGCAGTGCTCTGCCCCAGTTGCATGAGCCCCTCTGTTGTACCTACCTTTACCTTTATACCACATTTTTGCTTTAAAATACATGCTTAGGACTTCCTGAACCCCCAACCCCCCAGATACCAACAAAAGAGTACTGAGAAAGATACAGAGCTTTTTTTAAACAAAAAATGTATTGAAAAAGAGCAGTTGGCAGGTTTAGAAGTTCTTTTGAAATATCTGATCTATCAAACAAATATATACAATCATTTAAATTCAGCAACACTATACAAACACTAATTAGATATGATTTTAAAGCAATTTTGAAGTTCATATTTACATTATTTTTAATCTGTATGGGTAATCTATTATAAAATAATGCTCCAATTCTGTAAGGGTTTTTATCAGTTTGGCTTTTATTTGAGCTCATCCTATATAATCATCTACTCGGCTTGTTTCATATTTATAGCAGTATTTATTGAGCACATTAAATTCTTTTTTATTTTTAACAAGTAAAATACTTTTATACACATACAGAGAAACTGCGGTTAATATGTTTTCCTTTATGAATGTGTCTCTACAGGATTGTCTACAGGGGAGATTGTGCATACATCTAATACACTTTTTTTGTAACTTTAATATCCTGTCAATATTAGATTTACTAGTGCCCCCCCCCCCCCCCCAGGATTTCTATTCCATAGGTTAGATGTGGGAAGATTATACCATAGTAAGCTGCAATTAAAATAGAAATTTTCTTGTATCTTGCCAGTTGTCTTAGGAGAAATAACCCCGAATTAAGTTTTTTGCAAACAGCATCTGCAGGTATATTATATGTTAAACCTTCACCAATATTTAAACCCAGGAGGTTGAAGTTATTCACCTGCTCCAAAGAACCATTGTTAACTTTTATATTTATATTTTCTGTATGGTTGTTAGCCTTTTGAAATATCATAGTTTTAGTTTTATCTACGATTAGTTTCAATCCGCTATGTAAAACATATTGTAACATTTCCCCAACTGCATTTATCATTGCATTTATCCTTGTAGGTACAAGGGGAATATGAGAATACAGTAGGCTTTGAGCAATAGTCAAATCTTTTAAAGCTTCGACATTCTGTTCTCTTTGCACACTTAACATATAAAAAAATGAACAACAATGTTCCATTTGACAAAAGTTTAAGTTTCCAGAAACTGACACAAATAACAAGGAATACCTCCGAATTGGTTCACTCTACAAAAACATATATATATGGACATGAAATGAGTGTTTTAACGAGATCTACATTTTTTGTATTGTAAGATTTTACGGTTTATGAGTTTATGAGTTATTCAAAAGTCATCCAGAGTAAACAGGACTACATAAGCCACAGCCAGCAAATTTAAGATATACATTTCATTTGTCACACAAATATCTCAAACATATGGCATTTTAATCAAAATCGTTAGAGCCATTTTCAAGAAAATCAAAATTTTCAAAAAACTTTCCATGTAAGGGTAGTTTAGGGTGGAACAATTTTCTTCAAAATCTTTGTGTTGCATCCTTGAAAGACATTAAACTTAAATAACAACTTTGATTTTTAACCAACTTTTTGTTTTGAGTTATGCTGTCCACAGACTGACAGACACACACACACCTGGACCTTTTTGTAAAAATGCTTATTTTTGGATTCAGGGGATCTCAAAACATATATTTCTCGTGAAATCTCGACATCAAATTTTTGGGTGGTATACAATACTTCCTCTACTTTACTATATGTATCAGAGAAAGTAAAAAAAAAGAACAGCTGGATTCTGAACCACTGCATTTCGTAAGTAAAGAATTGCAAGTATTCATAATCTCACAATGCAGCAAACAAAACTAAATGGTCAAATTCAAAGTGTAACACATAAACACATAACACTCATGGCAATGGAAATGTGTGTGTTAAAACCTTCAATACACAGTCAGCATGTCAAAATCTTTAATTCTATATTAAACAGAGCACAACAGTTAAGATTTGTATACCTGAACTTGTTAGTTGCTTACTTTGAACTATAACTGTTTCAAACTGTACCCGCACGATCGTGCGAGTTAGTTCTTTACTTTTTGCAGCTGATTCATGGCTCTTTTCTGGCTCAGATCGGACTGCAACGATTGTGCATGTTTTTCCCTATGTTGCAATGTTGTTTTTCTTTATCTTCTGCGTCAGTATATGGCAGGAGAAATTAAAGAAGTTGTTCTACACAAAAGCAGCATGGCACGTCGAGGTAAGTAAGCAATTTTACTGATGTATTTATACAATTTCGTTATTTGTGATAGTGAAATCTGTTCTTTATTCATTTAAAGTGGTAAATATATCAAGTAATGTCCACATATTTGAATTTTTGAGTTGTAGTAAGTGCTCAAATTTGAACTAGGATAATCGTGCGACTTCGGCTTTGCATGAGCGGTTTTGTAACCTCAAAATGGAGTTTATATTTTATTTGTTCTCGTGTTGAGGATGTAAATGCCAGTTTGGTGTGCTAAAACAAGTCTTTTGATTGTAGAATGAAGAGATAAGAAAGCTGTTAGAGGAATGAGACTGTGATCTTAGTGATTTTTCAAGCAATGAGGAATGTGAAGGTTGGGAACCTACTCAGTCCAGAATTCCTGTTCATCAAAAGACATAAATGCTAAAAATGTTACTCTGATTGTATTAAACATGTTTTCGTTTTCATATTGGTGCTGTTTTTGCGATTATTATTACGGAATGTGCTGTGCTATGAGACTCGTTTTCTATCTAGGTCATGGTAACGGATGGAATGAAATATCACACAATGTTTCTTTACCACAATGTATTAATTTATTAACACTTCATCGATACTTTACATTAACCCTTTAACGCTGAAATAATATTAATTCTTTTATTCAGTTTCATTTTTTTATCAGCAACTCATACAGTTTTGTGGAACTCTAATACAAAATAATGAGTCATTATAGTGAACCATTTTGTCACAATGGACCGTGTCCATATGATCACGCTAGGCGCTAGTGTAGGCATTTTACGCCTAGGTGGCCATACTTCACAACAAACGCCAAAGTTACAGAGCCAATTATATATTACAATGAGGTGCACTTTAAAGGTGAATTATAAATATTAAATGCATGCAGATATATAACATATGATCACATGAGCACAAAGTTATGTCGCGAGTCCAAGAATCAAGTCTTTTATAGGGTGTGAAACTCGACAAAACACGGGATACAGAGTTCAACGTTGCATTTTATACACTCTGTGCAAATACTGCTGGTGCATTCTTTGCCAGCGCAGTGTCGTCGATTGCAAGGAGCTACAAGGTGGTTCTTCCCATCAAGACGAATATCATCACTAATGCTACACTGCTATTTTAGGATCATCATAATTGTTGAATATTGCATATTTCCTGGATTCTTCTATCATAAATTTAATTATTTCATCGTCAAACATGAGTTCGAAACATTCCACGGGTGTTTTGTTGGATAATGATGAATAATCAGCTATGGGAATATACCAACCAAACCTCTATTATCATCCTTAGTCCACACGAAGCTTTTCTTCATATGTTTGCTCTTTTTCTGTGGTGGAGCATTGGCGTTTTCTGAAGTGACATCAACTGCACCACCTACACGCTCATTGTTGGTGAGGACAATTTCTGCTTGGCTATAAACCTGGCACCCTGTAAGATTATCAATCTCACCACCACCATCCTCTTCGCCAGAATCTTCGTCGGGGTAGACGTTAGCATCTGGAGGTTCTATAAAAATGCTGTCAACATCTCCTATTGGTTCATCTGATTCTAAAATATCCAAGGCTTCCCGGAGAGTTATATCCCTGTTAAAAACATATGAAAAGTTTGAGAGGTAGAACTGGAACTTAAAAATTCAATGCCACAACTGGGATTTGAGCCACAGACCTTCCGCTTACCGGGCGGACGCTCTAACCTCTCAAACTTTGCCCACTCACGGCTTGTGTGTTTAAAAACACCAACAGTAAGTTTGTTGGCATAAATAAATAATATGGAAAGTTATATTCTGTATTATAATGGATCGAGACCACCTTCAAATATGCCCGGCCACTTCTAGTGCCCCATCCATCAGTGAAAAATATTGGAGAGCAAGAGGATTAATGACTTCATTGTCAGAAATCCAGCATTAGCTAACAACATATTCTGTATACCAAGTTTATAGTTCCCTAAATAATAAGTTTTCTTATGGCAACACAACGTCTAAGCCGTGTAAGGTAACACAACCATGAAAATGGACTAAGTCATATACTGCATATATATGCGCCTAGCGTGTTCATATGATCACGCTTCACTTTAGAAGGGTCTAGACCAAATATATGCAGTAACCTATTGTTCTGTTTCATAATAACAGGAACACTAATCATGCCGAAGACCTTTAAAAGTATTTGTCACATGATCAAAGTCTAATTGTAAACAAAATAGGAAACTTACTTGAAGCCACCGACATCTTGCTGCTGTGACAACACTAGCGATAACTAAAAGTTGTGCAACGACAATGTTTGTTTACAGAAGCCGACAATATGAGTAGACCGGGATACCACACCATTCTGTAGCTGATATAAATCACCAGCGATACTCTTCAGAAGCAGACGACGCATTGGAACGTTGTTAAATGGAAAGCGGTAAACCGTGATCATACGAACACGCACGGCGTTAAAGGGTTAAACAATTTCTCTCAGCACCATTCTAAATGCTTAAAAACCTTTACACTTTTTCACTTAGATGCTTGATGAAAGTTTGGTGAAAGTTCCATGTTCACACTACCTAAATATGATTGTCTTTTCATCTCGAAGATACACATGCGAGTGAACAGTTTTTTGGCGTCATTTGACGCGACACCACCTTTTTCATATCCATCCGCGTATGCGTCCATCAAATAGTTCTTTCTTGTTAGGGGAGCGATCCCTAATCATTCTCCCCTACTTTTATTATGGAACACATATAATTCTAATATTTATGCATATATATTAAAATCAAATATGGAAAGATTTATGATGTCTTTGGGCAAACTTAGTTGTTCGTAACAATGAACCTTATCAACATGTTTTCATCATTTAACTATCTCATACCAACATCAAAAAACGAATTACACTTTTAACAAACATTCACATGAACAATTTTCTTTTGGGGTCTTCTAATATTCTGTCTCAATATGTATGTAACTTTTTCGTTTTTAGAGCAACTTTTATTGTATGTAATTTTTTTCATTTTTAGAGCAACTTTTACTTATGTAATTTTTTTTCATTTTAAGAGTAACTTTTATGGTATTTAATTTTTTTATTATCTCCAAATGCGTAATATCATTTGAATGATGCCTTCATATTGGTTTTGAGGTAGATAATCTAAACACACAATTACTAGGCACATACCATTTGAATAGCAGTAAAAACAAAGAAAAATTATTTTCTTGATAACTAATGAAATAAATCCTGACCCACGCAATCATGCTAGGGCATTTTTGTGAAAACTATCACCAGAATATTTTTTTCCTTATTTTTTCCTAGTTCTCCATCCAAATTATAGGGTATTACATCCATCAGCTTACAATTTTTCAACAAAAAAGTCTCAGGTCTGAAAGGGTTAATAATTGCAATCTACCAATTTATACTACAATTAATATTTATTACAAGTAGTAAATTAAAATGCAGCACCAAATAAAACTGCACTTTTAACCATTTATATGGTTTAATATATTTTTTAATTCTCTTACTAGCATAATAGCAAAAGTGATGGAAAGAATGGTGCCAAATAGGTTAAATTGGTTTCTAGAATCCCAAAATTTAATTTCAAGCTGGATTCAGAGAGTTCCACTCTACAAATGAACAAGTCTTACTTCTCAGTCAAGAAATCAAAGGCTCCTTCAATAGAAAAGAAGATAATGTATCAGTTTTTATTGCTTTCCAAAGTGCATATGATTCTATATGCAGAACAAAACTGCAAAAGAAAGTAAAAAAAAAAAAAAAAAAAAAAAAAAAAAAAAAAAAAAAAAGATACAGGGTCCAATGCTTTCATGGCCATATCATTTCCTAACACAACACTTTATTACTACCAGATGTGGAAGAGATATATCTAAATATAGACAAGTACACCTTGGCTTACCACAAGGCGCAGTGCTCAGCACTACACTTTTTAATATATTTATTAATGATCTGCCACAGCAAATACAAGAATCAAGTGTGAAGTGTGCACTATTTGCTGATGACTTAGTAATGTGGACTTCAAAACTAAAAAACAAAAGTACAGAACTAGAAAAACCATGCAAAAATCCTTAACCAACCCACAAAAGTGGACCAAAGAAAATTTAATGACTGTTAATACAACAAAATCAAACTACCAAATCTTTTCACTAAGAAAAAAACCACTAAAAATGAAACTACATTTTGAGGGTCAACAATTACCAGAAACAAAGGAAGCAAAGTATTTAGGAGTTACATTTGATACCAAACTTACATGGACCAAACAAATAGAAAATGTAATACAAAGAGCAGAGAGGCGCCTTTCACTGTTAAAACGTCTAACAGGAATGAAGTGGGGATGTTCCAGAGCAACTCTTAATGCGATATACAATGTATATATAAAGCCATTATTTACTTACTGCAGCGAAGTCCTTGTAACAGCAAATACAAAAGAAATTCAAATCTTTCAAAACCAAAGTCTGAGACTAATTACAGGTGCTATCAAAACCACACCAATAGCAGCTATGGAAATACTAACCAACCAATACCCCATTGAATATGAAATAGAAAAAGCTGCTCTTATTCAACACGAAAAGTTGATCACACTCCCATTCAATACATTGCACAAGAGAAATTTTACACATACACTAAAGACTCAGGAGAGCTTTCTTTCCAAAATTCAAGACATCAAGAAGGATGTACACCTTCCTAATTGAAAGGAAAACTTCATATCTAAAGTCAATCCGACACAAACATTAGACATCACATATTATTTACACCTGACAGAAGAAGTTAAGAAAAGTGATACTCCAACTAATGTTCTAAAATTATTGGCATTAGACACAATCCATACTAGATTTCCAGAACACGAATGGCTGCATATTTATACTGAAGGATCATTGATATCAAACCAAGATGGAGCAGGGGCTGGAGTCACATGTCACCTCTTTTCCTATTACAAATCTTTAAGTTATGGAACTACTAACTTTGATGGAGAAATTGAAGCAATTCGAATGGCGCTACAAAATCTTTTGTACAGAATTTCACATTTTCAGCAAGCAGTTATTCTCTCAGATTCCAGGGCAGCAATTATAGCAATTACTTCCAAGTTGTCACCAAAAAATCAAACAATTATAGGAAATATTGGAAAATCCTTACCCATCTAACAGCACTTCAAAAACACCTAGTCTTCCAATGGATTCCAGCTCATTTGGACTCAGTGGTAATGAGAAAGCTGATTTTCTTGCAGAAAAGGGTACTGGCAGTGTAAAGAAATCTATAGTTAATCTACCATTTTATGCAGCTAAAAGATTAGTCAACTCTGAATTAAAAAAAAAGAGAGCAAGAGGATTAATGACTTCATTGTCAGAAATCCAGCATTAGTTAACAACATATTTTTTAATACAATTCTGGCAATTTATGAGTGCATGCTGACATTTTCTCCAAATGCATTAAGCATCACAATTTAGTGTTACGTACACATGTTAAATAAAGGTTAGCCTCTTACCTCTTCATTATAAACAAACTTAACGTTCAGCTTCTCTCCTTTCCGGGGTGTTATGTATAAGGTACCTTCCAGGCCATATTTTGGTATTAGCACTTGCAGGGCATTTTTGCGCACATAAAGAACATATCCTTGCTCATCTTGTACTTTGCCTCTGAAGAACAACTGAAATAAATTTACATTAATGCATTTTTCAGAGTATACACCTGCATTTGAATACTACTACTTCTTTACCTGCTTAGTCTCCCCTTATGTAGGACCTACATCCCCTAGGACTAACAAAATCAGCCAAATAGTTTAGGTTATAAACAGTTGCTTACAACTTTGTTAAATAACATATTGTAATTATCTTCCTTTCATAGAAGTTTGAAAACAGTGTTGTTATAATTAATTTAATTTAAAAGGTGAGTCAATTAATAACACTAAACAACACGGAAAATTATGTTGTAAGTGTTGTTTAGTGTTATTAATTGACTCACCTTTTAAATTAAACATATTGTAACTTCTAAATATAACTAAGATCATGTAATATTACTAAGTAATGGGGCATGCTGTATATTAATAACAAATTAAAAAAAAAAAAGAAGAAGAAGAAGAAGAAGAAGAAAATAACCTAGGACTTACAAGCCAGTGCTTAGGGTCAGACACCTGTCGGGGAGCAGAGGAACCTGTGGACCAGATGAGCGAACACCTGGAAGCGGGTGGTCAGCAAAGCACCAGATATGATAGTGAGGAAGAAGATGATATGAAATGCAGACAAAATCGATGAATGGAAGGGTGATAGAAAGTAAAAATTAATAACAGGATTATAAGAATTAAGAAAAAGGCATACAAAGATGGTTTTCTAAAATCTTTGAAATACCAACATTGTAAATCTCATTCACCATAGAAAGTACATATGTGATGTATACATCTGTAACAACTTGAGTGATTAATCTGAATTTCTGAGTGGCAAGGTTTTCTTTCTTACTGCCCATTAGCTTGTAATTACTTTATTTACTGCAACAATCAAGTTTATTGGGAAATCAAGTCTTGCAGGCTGTATGGCCATGGCTGAACTAAAAAGGTCCTTCTTCCAGACGTTTTATCTGCAATTGTGGTAGACATCTTCAGTGGTGGGATGTACGTCTTGCAGTGTGGCTATGCTTATATTTACCAGCCATAACTAACAAAGAGATACCAGATTTTCCTTTAGTGCACAATATAGTAACAGGATCTCTAAGGAGTATAGAGTTAAAATCACTAGAAGCTATAGGTACATTCTGTAGAGCAGGGTGTCTTGGGTCTTAACATAAAAAATCTGATGTGTTGCACTCTCATGACTTTCTCTACTCTTGTACTAACCATTCTTACAAGCTCATTACTATAACTTCTTTGTATTAGCTGAGATAAACATTTTTACAAATTATCTTATTGTTTATGTCCTTGTAGGTGTAAGTGGACTACAGTACGCTTTGAGCAATAGTCAAATCTTTTAAAGCTTTGAGATCCCGTTCTCTTTGCACGCTTAACATATAAGAAATAAACAATGATGTTCCACTGCACCAAAGTTCTAAGTTTTCTGAAACTGACACACAAAACAAGGAATATCTCCGAAATGATTCACTCTAAAAAGAATTTATTGAGACATATATTGTGTATTTTAGCAAGATCTACATTTCTTGCACAATAAGATTTTGTCTATCTCTTACGGTTTAAGAGTTATTCAAAACTCACCCAGACTAAACAGGACTACATAGGCTATAGCCAGAACATTCAAAATATACGTTTCATTTGTAGTAAAAATATCTCAAACATATCGCATTTTAATCAAAATCATTAGAGCCATTTTCAAGAAAATCAAAATTTTCGAAAAAACTTCCATGTAAAGGGTAGTTTAGGGTGGGACTATTTTCTTCAAAATCTTCGTGTCGCATCCTTGAAAGACATTAAACTTAAATACCAGTTTTGGTTTTTAACCGACTTTTCGTTTTTTAGTTATGCTGTCCACAGATTGACACACACACACACACACAGACCTTTTTCCAAAAATGCCTTTTTTGGATTCAGGGGACCTCAAAACATATATTCCTGGTGAAATCTCGACATTGAATTTTTGGGCGGAACTCAATACTTCCTCTATTTACCAGTAGAGAAAGTAAAAATCTGATGTGTTGCACTCACATGACTTTCTCTACTCTTGTACTAACCATTCTTACAAACTCTTATTCCTATATAAGGAAAAATTGAAGCTATTAACAGTGAGGCAACAAGATTCTAAAGTAAGAATAAATTAGAAACTAAAAACTTCACTTATCTTAGTAATGCTGTTATTTTTTGCTGACCCTGGGTTTCTTTTGAACTAATAAAAAAGATTAATAACATAATATTATCTGATAATGATAAACTTGTTTCTTTTGATGTAATTGCTTTATTTCCTAACGTTCCTAGAAAAAAGCTTTTGATTTTTTTAAAAAAAAAATGGTTAAATTCTTTAAAATTAGACAATGACTTAATAGATGATTTTGTAAAACTTACAAATCTTTGTTTGGATCAAAATTTCTTTAGTTTTAATGGTAATTTTTTTCAACAAACTTCTGGCTTGGCAATGGGTAGTCCACTTTCGCCATTTCTTGCTAATCTTTTCATGTTGTCTAAGGTGAAGTCACCAAGAAGACTTCGACCACGCCACTGATGATGTCCACCGCAGTAGTGGACGAAACGTCTGGACCAAGTTACTCCAGCAGACCACGGCAAATCAGCCCGGAAGACTCTTGTAGAATTTCAGACAGTACAATATTATATATGTGTAACCATATTTTCACAGGATATGAAGGCCATCCAGAAAGTAAGATTTAACATCTATGTAAGATTGGAAAATGCTTGTATTTAATTGAAATTCACAAGGTCTTTCAAAAATATAATAAACTATTTATCTACATAATCACTGCCGAGACTGATACTTTTTTTTGTAGCCAGGGTACCAACTTTTGTATGCCAATGTCATAGACTTCTGCTGCCAGCTCTTTTAACCACTTCTTCACAGCTTCCTCGACCTCCTGATTGTTGGAAAAATTCCTTTAGTTTAGTGAAAAGGCAATAGTCTGAAGGTGCTAAGTCAAGTGAATCGGGGAGGAGAGAATATCCTATCCAAATGATGTCAACAGCTCCTGTGAAACTAGCACAATGTGGAACTTTGTGTTGCTATGCAAGGTTGACTCCCCGGGTCAGCATTCTTCTGCAGTTCTGAATAACTCTTTGGAGTTTTTGAGTTTTTTAGTGTACTGCATTAACCTTCTACATTAATAGTAGTCCCTTTAAGCATGATATCCACCAAAAGGACCCCCTTATGGTCCCAAAAAGCAGATGCCATGACTTTTTTGGCTGAAGGGCTTGTCTTGAACCTTTTGGTGGCTGGGGAAGGTGAATGACACAATTGAAGTGATTGTCTTTTGGAATCTGGGATTTAGTGATACACTACCATACACTTCCATAAGCTTCTGATGGATATTCACAGTGAGTACTGCAAACTCAAAAAATGAATGACCATGAATGTTGTATGGAGAGAGGATGACAAGAGCATGTAATGACCTCTCCATCGGAAGAATTTACTGTGACTGAACAAAATGGCCGACAAAAATGCAGGACCAAACAAATTGGCTATAAGTCTTCTCTGGCATCAGGAGCCCTTGTAACTTTACTTACATATGATCCAAATAATTTGAATTTGAACATTTTGACAATATAATCTGCAACTACAAAAGGGTATTACACTTACATGTGTATGAAGAGCTACTGAAGCACGACCTGCATATTGTGCCATTCTATTTCTGTAGTTGAGGTTATGGCACAATGCATGACTTTTCCTCTTGTCTAAGAGATCAGGATATGTAAAATCTGCTCCTATACTGACTGCCAACAACCTGTGCACTATAATGTCTGCATATCTGAAACAATAAAATGCTACAATTCACACAAAGGAACTAATGCTTGGAAATATGTTTGCAATACTCGATTTATGTGCTATAGCTACTTGAACACCAACCTTCTTGGAAAGGTACAATCAGACCGTAAAATTCAATGCCAAAGCTAGTATTTGAACCACAGATGTTTCACAACATGGATTTAGAAAAGGGCGGTCAACAATAGACTGTATTTTTTCACTCCAGCAATTAATAGAAAATAGGACAGAGTTTAATCTAGAAATGCACATGCTCTTCATCGATTATCAAAGAGCATTTGATAAAAGGAAAATTAATTGTATATTATCTTCCTTTCTTAGAAGTTTGAAAACATGTTGTTATAATCAATTTAATTTAAAAGGTGAGTTTGTTTAGTGTTATTAATTGACTCACCCTTTAAATTAAATTAATTGTATATTATTTACAGATGACTAAGTTATAATAGTCTCTTGAGAAAATCAGTTATAATGAAAGAATACAGCTTAAAACTGTCAAGTTAGAAAACAAAATCTATGGCTTTTCTTGGACCTTATCACAGAGAACAAAAATTGTAATTGGAAATAATTGAACAAGTGAGCTGTTTTAACTATTTAGGAAGTATGATCAGATACAAGCATAACATGGAAATTGAAAAGAAATTAGAAAAATTTCAACATATCCATGGATATAAAATGGGCTTTGTTGACATAAGTTCATAAAAAATGACAAGGACAGGAGAGAAAGCCACAGCACACCTATCTATCATATGATGCAGTCATAGCCGAAACATTCAATAAATATTATTATGCTAATTCATATAAAGTAACAAGAAATAATAAAAAGGAACGTAAACAATTTAAGAAAGATTTGAAATAAGAAAGAAAATGTGATCCTAACACTCAATACAATATCTTTTATCAAAATTTTAATATGCAAGAACTGAACATTATCAATTTAACTGTTTGGATTGTGATAGGATTTACATTTGTAAAACTAAACTCATTTGGAAAACAGAATAAAGGAGCATTTTAGAAATATGTTGTTGTTGTTGTTGTTTTCTAGTGCCTTGCATCTGGCAATGAGGCCATTAGCATTCGTGCTTTCCAATACTTTTGAACACAAGTTTCTTCTGATCTTAATGCTTCACAGGTATTCAAGTGGTCTTCGTTCATTTCTGCTGGATCGTTACACAGGACACATATTGGCAAGGATGAGATACCTATTCTGTAGAGATCACTTGTAAGCAATCGTGATTTGTCAATAGTCGGAAGGCTGCAACCGCTGTTTTCCTTGGTCTCTGGGGGATTATATCTGGGTTGGAAAGTAGTGTAATCCATTTTTTATCTTTGGCATTTGTTTCTATTTCTTGTAGGTATGAATGAGAAAATTTTTTAATGATCAAGCGTTTTATTGAGGAATATGAGAAATTGAATTTAGACTTTTGCTTTATTGTTGTGCCTTTCTTTGCAAGTGAGTCTGCAGCTTCATTCCCCATGACTCCACAGTGTGCTGGAATCCATTGGAGGTGAACAGTCTTATTAACTTTTTGGAGTTGTGTTAACATTTTGTAGCATTCTCTAATTTTTGTTGACTTCTTTGTAGTATTTGAACATATTCCCTGAATTGCAGCTTTAGAATCTGAAAGAATTACTGCCTTGTTAAATTTATTTAAGGGAAGATTTAATAATTGTGGGAGAGCAATGTGTATAGCCTCTATTTCTCCATCATAATTTGTTGTGTCTCTGCCAACAGAATGATAAAAGGAAAAATGTGAACACGTAACTCCAGCTCCAGTAAGGTTTTCCTTGGAGGATCCATCAGTATATATGTGCAGCCATTCTTCTGTGGGATACCTAGATGTGATTGTTTCCAGAGCTAGAAGTTTTTGTATTTCTTTTGGTGTGTCTGATTTACTTATTTCCTCTATTAATTCCAAACTGAAGGTAGGTTGCAATAATTCCAATGGATTTTCTCTTATAAGTAGATTTTCTCTGGTGTTAGGAATGTTCAATTTGGATTTAATCTGTGTTACCTTTTCTAGGAAACTACTATGAGTTTTAAGGATTGAAGGGGGGAGGTTCTCTTCAATATTAAATATAAACAGATTAATAAATCAGCTGTAGCAGATAATTTTTGGTAATTTAATCACAAAATAAATCCAGAGGTTAAATTATTCAAATAATTAAACAGACCTATAGTTTTAATGGTTTGGGAAAATATATTTATTTTAAAAAACAGGAACTGCATTATGAATTTTGAAATGCCTCCGATAGATTGTATTTATAGGTTTTTGTTTTCAGAGGTTGGCGACACATAGAAATATTAAATAGTTGAGTGCCTGTAGCTATGGTTACTGTTTTAAACAGACCATTGAGAATGTGTGAATGATCATCATGAAACAATTATCTGGAATATTAAAGAACTTACAGCATTACTAAAATAAGTGAAGCTTTTAGTCTCTACATTTGTTTTTACTTTAGATCTAGTACCAATGTTGATTTGTGTATCAGGAATATGGCCTTTAACAAAATTGGAGGGGAGAAAAATAGAAACAGCCAAAATGCTTTTTCTCAGAAGAGTCATAGGAGTAACATTAAGAGACCAAAAGAAGAGTGAAAATATTAGGAACGAATAAAACATTTTCAGACTAAATAACCAGATAAAGGCAAATAAACAGACTTTGTTTCACCATGTAACAAGAATGAATAAAGATACATTTACAAGAAAGATGTTAAATTATGACATAAAATTCTGCAACTGGCTCTAATTTTTCTGGTAAACTAACCATTGCACTCAAATCCATTTTGAGATAAGATGTCCCCAAATGGTGACTTACATTCTTGTAAGTACTTTAAGTCCCAGGCTTCATAGTTAACCACTATTAAGTCAATTGATGCTGAGAAACTATCTAATTTCAAAATGAATTTGAGAATACTTTAACGTTTATTGGAAAAAATGTGAGTCAGTTGGAGAATTTAATGTGATGCTAGCATGTTGGCTAGCTAGTAGGTCTGAGCAGCAGCGTGAAAAGCCGATGATCTGTGGCTCACATTCCAACTATGGCACTGAATTTTTGAGTCAGATTCTACCTTTCTGATTTTGGACTACACATCACCTTGTGGAAGTACAACCAACTTACCTTCTGATTGGAGATGTGAAATGGGTGTAGATAGGAACAGCTAAACCATAATGAAAGAACTCGTCTCTCTGCAGCATACCACTTGCAAAATACACTGCTTGCATCATACAACGTGTTGCAAGGATTCGCAACATTGTGTTGAAGTAAGCATTGTCTGGTCGAACAGCATCATCAAGAGATTTTGCCAGTTCCTTGCCTGAATCAATGGTGATTATAAATCCCTACATTAACAAGCACAAAAAACATAATTACCAAATAAAATATATGTATACCATAGCATAAAGAAAAAGTTACTTGGGAAATGAATACTTCAAAATGGTATAAATGTCATAACAACTGAGAGACTATAAGCTTCACCTATCTTAGTATCTGCTGTAAGTTCTTGAAATCAAAGGTTATTCATCAATTTAGCTGTTTGTTTTGTGACAGAGTTTATATTGGTAAAACTTAATGTTATTTGAAAACCAGAATAAAGGAACATTTTAGAAATATTAAATATAAACAGATTGATAAATCAGCTGTAGCAGATCATTTTCGCTCATTTAATCATGAAATAAATGTAGAGGTTAAATTATTAAAACATTTAAATGGGCCAATAAATTTAATGGATTGGGAAAAGATATTCATTTTGAAAATAAGGACCATGTAATGAATTTTTAAATACTGCCGATTGATTCTGTTACAAATTTTTGTTATCCCTCTCAGGGGTCCCTGTCTAGGGGATATGTGGATGGCTACCACAAGGGGCGGCACCGTGGCCGAGCGGTTAGCACGCTCGCCTACCACCTAGGCAGGAGTTACAAGCTAATTTGTTACATGTACCAAAATGACTCAACTTATTGACCTAAGAATGAGCAGGGAGCATCAGGAGTAACTCCATAATGGAGCTTTTCCACCAAACAAATCTGGCATTCAACAATTTAACAGTAACACATTTAATTATTTTTGGAGAAGTCCAACTTCTGCACAATTACCAAATTTGAATAAAATCTTGGCTCTAGAGAACATTGACTAGCTAAATTTATCACAAATGTTTACTATTTGAAAAAAAAAAAAATTAATATAAATAAATGCAAAATATATTCACCAGCCAAATCATATTTAATTGGTACTTAAAGATACCAAATAATTCATGTACAACAAGACTCAAGCAGATATTTTGTTTTTTAGGTAAACCTTTAGCACATATTATATAAGGTCATTAAAATACATGGTAAGTCATTCACGCACTCCCTCCACTGTGTGAGGGAACCATGAGTTGCTGGTGAAATGGTGCTGGCAGAAGTGGTAGCATATTTCTTAGTTTTTATTAAACAAAATGGATCCTATTATTTTTATAGTATTTATTGCACATCACACTCCAATTTTCAGGTCATAGTGAGGCATTACTGCACCAGCTCATATGGCTAACTGCATGCAACATAGCTTAAGGACAATGTTCTTAAGTTTATAGAGCACCAAGATTGGCCAATGGAAAGTCCAGATCTAAATTAGTTGGTTTACCAACTATGGGACATCACGGAAAGTAAAGCTTGCTCAACACTACACAGAAATCTAGAGGTCCTAAAATGAGATTTAAAGTGAACATTGCAGAATTTGGACATGTAATACATGCTGCTATAGATGATTGGCAGCGTCATTTGAAAGCATATGTGGCCTCCTAAGGAGGACATTTTGAGTAACTATCTGTTCTTTGTATTCACTATATTATAGTTAATGCATGTTTTGGATAGTGTCATTCTTTGTTGTCACCAGGGTGGTGGCCGGGTGTAAAGAATAGCCCCAAGGTAGATCATACTTGTCATAAAAGGCAACTAAAATGGTCACCCGATGCCCGGGGGTATAACTGGGCCACATAAATATGTGACCTGGTCCTCCAGGTTGGAGTTTGGGCATAGAGCTAACTCCCCTACCTCGTTAAAAGAACTCTGTTACGGATAACTTAACACAGCCTTGGACTAACTCTGACAATCTGGAGATAAACTGGCGAGGAAAACAGCTAACAAGACAGAAAACGGATTTGGTAATGGTGACTTGGAACGTAAGGATACTGAAGAAACCCGGCAAGTTGAATTAAGGAATAAAATAGAAAAATATGAAATGAAGCTTGCAGTACTACAGGAAGTTAGATGGAAAGGACAAGGAATGTTAGTCTCTGGGAATCATATACTAATGTATAGCGGTAGTAATACTGGTAGCTAATCTGTCCAATACATAAAAAAGGAGACAAGGCAGAACGTGGAAATTACCATGGGATTGTACTGCTAGATGGAACTTGCAAGGTATTTGGCAAGATACTTGCCACACAACTGGAGTGATGGTTGGAAGGGATACTTGGGGATTACCAAGCAGGATTTAGGAAACAATGCTCTACATTAGACCAGATATTTATATTGCGACAAATACTGGAAAAGTTCTATGAGTATGTAGATTTCAAACAGGTGTATGATAGCCTGGACAGAGCTAAAATTTATCAGATAATGAGAGAGTTCGGAATCCCACTGAAACCGGTGAGATTGACAAAAATGACTATGGAATTGACAAGATGTAGAGTAAGAATGGAACAGGATTTATCAGGTATGTTTATTGTAGAGAAGGGGTTGAGACAAGGAGATGTACTATCCACACGTTTAATTTAACAATGGAAAAACTAATCCGACAATTACCCATAAATCCTGGAGGAACCATACTTTCCAGATCAGTGTAAATAGTGGCATATGCTGATGATGTGGCAATCTCACAAGGAATATAAGAGCTCTTGAGGTAAGTTATGAAGTGTTTGACGAGAAAGCACAGGATCTAGGATTGGTAGTGAACGTTAGTAAAACCAAATATATGAAGATGGGAGATGATGGGGGTGTAAGAAGAAGAGAACTTATAGTTAAATTACATGAGAAGGAATATCAAAGAGTTGAAATATTTAAATACTTGGGATGTATAATAACAGTAGGTAATAAAACATCAGAGGAAATTAAGGAAAGGTTAGCAAGTGGTAAAAGATGTTTTTACGCCTTGCAGAATATGTTTAAGTCAAGGAATGTTAGTAGGAATACTAAAATTAAAATATATACAACAGTACTGAGACAAATAATAATGTATGGATCAGAAAGTTGGGTGTTAACAACCAGAGAAGGACAGTAGTTATTACGGTGGGAAAGGAAGATTATGAGAAAGATATTTGGAGCAATAGGGGACTTGGACGGATGGAGAATGTGGACTAACTTGGAGTTATAATACCTAGTTGGACAACCAGATATAGTAGTGAGAATTAAACAAGGAAGAATAAGGTGGATTGGCCACCATGTGCAGAAAATGCCAGAAACTAGTGTAGTTAAGAAGATATTCATAGGAAAACTTGATGAAAGAAGAAGAGGAAGACCCTGGAAAAGATGGGTAGATGATGTGGAAGATGATTTGAGAAAGTTGGGAGTCAAAGACTGGAGAAGAAAAGCAGAGGGCTGAATAGAAATCACCACCGCCATTGCCACCGCCACCACCACCATCACCATCACCACCACCACCACCATCATCATTCTTTATTGTGCTACCCTAATTTACAGTTGCCACAGAACTTATGATATGGCCAGGTATTCACTAAGAAGTACTATCTAAAGACACTATATTCATTAATTACTTGGATGATTAAAAATAAATGGCTGCAAATTATTAAGAGCTTATACGTATGATCTATGAGTTATAAGCTATCCAGTACTTTACTAAATCAATACAGTTAGAGGTTGTTCTTGCACTAGTAACTGATGCTGTAGAAATATTTTACATCAATAGAAGCATTCTTAATACCCACTATAAATATGACACATTTAAACTGAATGGGAAGTCATCTACTTATTACACATACCAGTTTTTTTCCTGCTTTTATAAGAGGTTCAAAATTTGCTGGTGGCGGTTTGGGGTGACGACGTAACATGGCACATTCTGGAAAGTCTTCCAAAATCTTTGTAGCTACTGATATATTGGCGAGTAACATGAACTCTTCCACCATTGAGTTGGTTTCTAGTATCTTTTTGGCTACCACTTCAGTAGGATCTTGCGTCTCACTGTCCACATGGAAGCGAATCTCAGGGGATGCCAGCACAAGTGCTCTGTGAAAAATAAAATAAAATGCTGCAGTATACATTTACTGAAGAAAAGTACACAGTCTTGGTGTAAAACAAAACCAGACCTTCTTTAATTTGACTATAAATTTATTTATAACCGTAACAGGTGTACCTATAAAACACCAGGAATTAAGAAACTAGCATAATTCAAGATCTTCCATTCCATTCCTTAAAACCCTGCATCTATATGGAGAAGAGTAGGGTTGCCAACTATCCTGAATTTACCAGAAAGTCTTGTATTTCAATCTTTATTTTAATCCAAATCTGTAAGCTGCATTTCATAGCATATATCCCATATTTCTCATTTGAATTACTTCTACCTTTTTTATTATTTTCTGTCAATGTGCTCTCTGCTCCAACATCACCTTCCACTTGCTTTTCATATACAGATATGAAAGTAGCATGTGGTTTGCAGGTTAATGGCAGTTCGTTCAATCAGTTTCATTGCAACAATAATCATGAATTAAACTTGAATAGTTAAACACAAAAGCCACTGGTAAGCAAAATTAATTTAAAATTTACACATACCTGTATCGTATACTTTGTTGCATCTATAACATATTACTTTATACTTGAGCAACAAAGTCCTCTTTCAGAAACAATGCTTCTCTTGACACTGAGGCTACATGCAAGTGGAAGTATGCTAATTCCAGCATGTCATTTTTCTGACATCTCAAAATCTACAGCATACAGAGTTATTAATACTGTTTCACACCATTCTAATCCACTCCCTACATCAGCTTTTTTCCCCACTTTTGGTCTTTATTATTCCGTAGTAATTTGTCTGATTGCTTGCACTCTATTACATGCTTATGCTACATCTCAATTTCCAGGAGTATGGTGACTTCTTCAGAAGTAATGTTTGCTATACGTTCAGACTCTGATTCTTTTTTGGTTGTTTTAACTATATATATTGTACAATCTACAAAAGCTCACTACAGGAACACTGCCATAAACAAATGAAGAATGGATGTGAATTCACTCAATGCACAAGTGTTACCAATTTTACAGTTCTGTGGAATTTTCAGCTCAGTAAAGTCAAATGTGGTTCACCTCCTGCGAAATTTATGAAGCTTAAACCAAAGCACAAGCCTTGCCTAAAGTGGCATCCACAGCTTTCTAAAACTTCAGCCTGAGCTTAACCATTGAAACTGGCCCTAAATAGTTTCCTTAAAAGACGGATTTGTATTTAATATGCAGAAGCAGAAAATATGTTCTCTCTAATGAGCAATAAGTGGACTGTGGCTATAAAAGAAGAAACGTAGTTGTTTTAAAAGTACAGCTTCAGATGATCGTACATTTTTCATTAATGTAAAGAGTTTTACTTTTGTAAAAATAGATGAAACATTACAAAGAGGGGCACATTCTGTTGATAAGAACAAATAGAGATGTAATAAGATTTGAGAGGCAGAATTGGAACTGAAAAGTTCAATGCCACAGCTGGGATTTGAACCACAGACCCTCTGCTTACCAGGCAGGTATTCCAACCATTAGCTACTGTGATAACCTGCCAGAATGACATTGAACTCTCAAACCAATTCGCATTTTCTCCTGGTAAACCACAAAGGCAGCCTCACATCAAAGACAATAACCACAATGGTAACTTACTATCTTAAGTACTTTATGTCTTGGGATTAAAAAACCTTCAGATGGTAATTATTAATTTATGCCAACAAACTAACAGTTGGTGTTTTTAAACACACAAGCCGTGTGTGGGCAATGTTTGAGAGGTAGAACTGGAGCTGAAAAATTCAATGCTACAGTAAGTTTGTTGGCATAAATAAATAATAATTACCATCTGAAGGTTATTTAATCCCAGGACATAAAGTACTTGCAATAGTAAGTCACCATTGGGGTAATTGTCTCTGATGTGAGAATGCCTTTGTGGTTTACCAGGAGAAAATGCGAACTGGTTGGAGAATTCAATGTCATTCTGGCAGGTTGTCACAGTAGCTTAGTGGTTGAGCACCTGCCTGGTGAGGGGCTTGTGTGTTTAAAAACACCAAAAG
The DNA here is from genome assembly GCA_030765045.1 of Tenodera sinensis. Lineage (NCBI taxonomy): Eukaryota > Metazoa > Arthropoda > Insecta > Mantodea > Mantidae > Tenodera > Tenodera sinensis. The sequence goes on from CM060970.1 coordinate 18,378,258, forward strand.
TAAGTTTGCTGACATAAATAAATAAAGATGTTAAGATTGTTGAATTAAAGTAGCTTATATACAGTAATAAATCTATGATGTAATAAATAAATGTTTGGTACATTTGTTTTCATAGAATGAATGAAATAGCTCTCGACTTCAATTTAATAATGAAATTTATGCTTATAGAACTATGATTAGTAAATAACATGCACATTCTTTCAACTAATACTAAACTGATGGAAAACATAGTAATCCATGCAGTCATAAAAATACATTCTACAATGCTCTACCAAATGAAATAAAAGGTGAAGACAAATTTAAAACTTTTAAAGACTAAAGAATTTTTACATGACACCTGTTTTTATACTGTATCTTTGTAAACAATCTGTATAATTTGTAAACTGAAGTCATATTTGTGCATTTGTACAGCCATGCAAAAAATGATTGAGCACAATGATTGGTTTGAGTACCTAATATGTCGGAATTAGCAGAAGTGACTAAGCAATAAGCAAATGGAGTGGCAAGGGATGTGAACCATTTAGTTAGCACATACCAAGTCAATCACCATCTTCTTCTTTAATTGGGTTCATTTTTCTTTTATCTTTTTACTTTCTCTACTGGTACCCAAAAATTCGATGTCGAGATTTCACCGGAAATATATGTTTTGGGGACTCCTGAATCCAAAAAAACATTTTTAGAGAAAGGTCTGTGCGTGCGTACGTGTGTGTGTGTGTGTCCGTGTGTGTGTGTGTGTGTGTCCGTGTGTGTGTGTCCGTGTGTGTATGTGTGCGTGCATGTGTGTGTGTGTGTCCATGTGTGTGTGTGTGTCCGTGTCTGTGGAAAGCATAACTCAAAAACCAAAGTTGGTATTCAAGTTTAATGTCATTCAAGGATGAGACACAAAGATTTTGAAGAAAACAGCCCCACTCTAAACTACCCTTTACATGGAAATTTTTTCAAAAATTTATATTTTCTTGAAAATGGCTCTTTAACGATTTTGATTAAAATGCCATATGTTTGAGATATTTTTATGACAAATGAAATGTATATCTTGAATTTTCTGGCTATAGCCCCTGAAGTAGCATTTACTCTGGACGATTTTTTCATAACTGGTAAGCCATTAGAGATAGACCAAATCATACTGTATGAAAAATGTAGATCTTACTAAACTACACAATTTATGTCTAAATAAATTTTCTTGTAGGTTGAACCATTTCTGAAATATTCCTTGTTCTGTGTGCGAGTTTCAGAAAAGTTACGTGAAATGGAACATTGTTGTTAATTTTTTTTATATGTTAAGTTTGCAAAGAGAACGGAATCTCAAAGCGTTAAAAGGTTTGACTATCGCACAAAGCCTACTGTATTCTAATATTCCTCTTGCACCTACAAGGAAATAAGCAGTAAGATAATTTGTACAAACAACACCAGCAGTAAGCTTGTAGGCATAAATAAATAATTAGTACAAATGTTTATCTTAACTAACACAAAGAAGATATAGGAATAAGAGTTTGTAAGAATGGTTAGTACAAGAGTAGAGGAAGTCATGTGAGTACAACACATCAGATCTTTTATTTACTGGAATAGGTGTTTACATTGTGGTATCAACATCACATTTGTTTCCCCTCTTTCCTCTCTTCTTTATTTTCAACTACAAACAGCTTAATGTGGCTATGTTTCAATACACTCAGGCTTCTTCCTACTCCCATTACCATACACAAATCACTGAAAGTTAACACAGTGTGCCTTAAATAATTTATTTTTCAGATAATGGTTACACTGTATAGTTTTACTTTATGAAGAAAGCATACAAAGTATGATGTTTAAGTGTTGAAATATGGTATTACTTGGTTACGTAGGCAAAACTTGTTATTCAAGTTTCAGAATGTCTTTAAAGAAAAAAGGTATCAAAATGTATTATGTTTTTAAAGGCACTTAGCATAATGCAAGGTTATTGCAACAAACATCAATTATTCCATATAGTGAAAATATGCCTGTTATAGCTATTCTATGGTGTCCACAAAATTTAATGGCGGCTGATAGTGGGCTATTCTTTTTCCTGTTGTGCAAATATATTTTGTGGATGCAAATGATATATCACCAGCTTTCCAGTATGATTTCACAGCAGGTTTAACTATACAACACAGCAAAGCGTTGCAGGCCTATGATTGAATTTAGTATCAAGCAACCCACCATCAAATTTTGCAACAGCTATAATACTAGTCAAACAGCAAAGTTATTTTAAGGATTCCATACCCATTTTCTATTCTTCTTTTCTTCAATATTTTAGCAAGAGAGTTTAAGCCTCTTAATGATTTTGCTAAATTATCTTGCTGAGTAGAATCATCTATTTTGAGCTGCGCTTCTTCGTAAGTCATAGCTTGCTTGGAGCAAATGATGCTTTTATGGTAGCGTGTATTTAGAATTTCAGCATCCTTTGTCATCTCCCAGATGCAAGAAAATGCAAACCTTTCTTCATTTCCTCTCAGTGAACAGAGATTGGAACTCAGTAGTTCTGAAAACGTGAATTACAATAATAAAAAAAGTTTATACATGTATAAGAGGTAGAACTGGAACTTAAAAATTCAATGCCACAACTGTGGCATTGAATTTTTAAGTTCCAGTTCTACCTCTTAAACTTTGCCCACACACGGCTTGTGTGTTTAAAAACACCAACAGTAAGTTTGTTGGCATAAATAAATAATAATTGTTTATACATGTATTTTTCAATGAAAATTATTTGTTCTTTCACACTACGACAAGCTTTTTTTTTGATAGTGTTTAATGCCCACTTTTACTACATGTAGCACTGCAAGCAGTGACACTGATGATATATGGAATGAAGATGGAGCATCGGTGGAATGAGGTGGCAAGGAAAACTGGAGAACCTGGAGGAAACCCACTCCTGTGCTGCATTGTCCATCACAAATCCCCATGCAGTCACCTGGAATCGAACCTGGACTGGTTTGGTGAGAAGCAAATGATCTAACCACTTGGTCATGGTACAGCCAAGGACAAGCTTGGAAAGGGTAGAATCAGACTAAAAGTCTTGGCTATGGCATTGGATTTTTCACTCTCATTCTGCCCTTTCCAGTATTTTTTCATTTTAGATCACTAGTACTTGAAATTTAGAAGATATAAATTTGTAAGATTTGAAGCTTTCACAGCAAGCATTATTAATTAAGGCTTCACGGGTGATCAGCCGTGTCAAATTTAGGAACATCAAGCCTTCGGCCATTCCAGACTCCATGGCCTTCTTCAGGGATCCCGAAGGAGGTCAGGGATAACATTCCGAATGGCCAAAAGCTTGATGTTCATAAATCTGACACGGCTGATCACCCATGAAGCCTTGATTAATAAAAATATAAATTTGTCATATATATATATATATATATATATATATATATATATATATTAAAAAATGGTTTTTAATCAAAACCGTTAGTCATTTTTGAGAAAATGAAAAATAACAGCAGATTCCATTTAAACAGTAGTTTAAGCTGGGGAGTATTTTCTTGAAAATCTTCAGGTTGCAGCTTTGGCAAATACTGAACCTGAATACCATGTTTGGTACTTACCCATAATTTTTCATTTTTGACCATCCATGAACCCACTACTTCCTATTACAAGGACAAATACAACCTAAAAATATTATGGTTACTGCACTGATGATGAGGGAAAATACCCCAAAAAGTGAATCAGTTTAGGTTAGATTATGGCCTGAACGCCTTCTATATACAATAGCAATCATAGCGATCAGGAGATCAATTATCATACAAAATTATTCATGGTATTTATATATTTATTTAGAAAATGCATTGAAATTGGCATATAATATTTTAATTGTGAGACAGGATATTGTAAGACCCCAAAAGAAAATCATTTATGTGAATATTTGTTAAGAGTGTAATTTGTTTTTGGTGTTGGTATGAGTTGGTTGAGTGACGAAAATGTGTTGCTATTGTTCATTGTTACAAAAAATTAAGTTTGTTTAAAGACGTCATAAATATTTCCATATTTATGTTTAATATATATGTATAAATAAAAGAATTATATGTGTTCAATATTGAAAGCGAAGGGAGAATAGCTCAAGATTGCTTCCCTAACAATATGGGAACTATTTGATGAACGTATACACGGATGTACATGAAAAGAAGGTAGCATCATGTGATGTGGCGCTAGAATTTGTTAATAGCGTCCGTGTGCTTGATATGAGAAGACATGTTTTTATAGTGCTCTTGGATGTGAGTAGAAAACTGACTAAACTTTCATGAAGCTTTTGTTCTAAAGTTGTAAATAAAGTAACATGGAAAGTCAATTATACACAATGGAATGTCATGTGTTTGTCACTGACAAATGACATTTTTTCACCTATTGCAGTTCAGTCAACATAATGAAGGTTAACCAACATCAATATTTATATAATAATTCCTTTTGAAATTCATGCCATTATGATTTCTGATTCCTCTTAAGATGACATTATCCTAAAAAATTTGTACTAGATAGGATTAATTGAAGTCTATAGATTCATTCTGTTTTCCATTGTTTGTTTTGATTTTACTTTGCAAGCTTGCAATTATTAGCTGCAACTTTAATTCCTGGATCGCTTGTAATTTGTACCATAAAGGCATCTACTCACAATAAAAATCCAATATCTATTCCTAGGAATGGGAACTTCTCTGGTTTCTTTCCCCAGACTGCAGTAAGCTTCCTCTTAATTGTGAACACTCACATCACAATGTACGTGGTTTTAACTCTTGTCATTTCTGCTCTAGTTTCTTTCCCAGTTATTGTGAATCAGTCTTAAATATTTTATTTACCTTCTAACACTGGGAGAGGGAAGGACATGTAGAAAAAGTTGGTAAAGAACAGATGTATGGAACTGAAATGGATTAAAATATTATGTGTACACATATATTACTTTATTGCAATAGAACAAAGAACTGAAGGAATTCATTTGAAATAAAATGGAGAAATATAGTCAAAAGAAGTGTATTAAATGGATGTTCCAAAATTATTGTAATAAACTTGGACAATTCCGCAACCAAATTAAAAATAAATAGCTATGGACAGTTTCAGTATGGAAACGAAAATTCAGAACACATTTTAAATATAGCAACAATGCTTCTTAAGAATTTAAAAGAATGGAAATCTCCCACAGAACCAAAATAAGGTTGTAAGAATCTTTCATATTTCAGCCTTTGTATTCTTCTCCAATCCATACAGAAAGAAAAGCTTAAGATCTTCTAGATCGTTGCAACATGTGGATCATACCTGAGCAGTATCATCGCTTATACAAGTCATTAATGGAAGATACAGCAGCTGGTGCAGAAACAGAAATTAAGGTTGATGATAATGATGATTAAAGTATCTTCAGCTATCAGTGAAGTCTTTTTTACAGCTTCATTGATATTGGTACATAAATACATGTTGAGTTTCTCATGTGCTTTGCCATTCCTCATGTTGAATATCCTTTGTAATGTTTAAAGCCAAATGGCAATATAATTATGAGCTATGCAATTTATGAAACACTGTAAAACACTTGTAAATCTCTTAAACACATTGTTTAAGAATATTCAAAGGAGCTAAGCTAAATATATTTTGTATGGAAGTGTACTTCAAGTTACTGTTATAAATACATCAGATGTAATTACTCAGATCACCCAGATGTTTATGTCTATACAATGTATCTACAACAGTGCTAATCTCTTTGTTATGTAATATTTAATGTTAAAGCTAAGGAATTGTTGAATCAGTGTAAACATACTAACAAGCAAGAGGTACCATGATTATCAGTGACCTGAACTTAGGTAGTAACAGTGATAATATTTCTTCTGTTGCTAAAGTTCTTTTGCCTTTATCTCAAAACACATAATTTGTAGATGTCATTATGGCTGTAAATCCCCAGTTTGTATTCTCCATAGCCTAGTCTGATTACAGTATAATAGAGAACGAAAATTCATATTCACTTCACTGCACATTTTCTTGATTTCTTTGATATTGCTTATAGTTGTTACTGTTATGAAAAACATTTTATTTTGTATATACCTTGTACATGTCTTGATGACTCTCATATCATGTATATTGGAAGATAATAAATTCAATTCGATTCAAGTATGCTTAAAGACATTTAGTCCCAAGGAACAAATACGTCAATTGTGTTGTTGGCCTACCTGGAACCATATCAATCCTTTTGTCAACTAAGTAAACAGTTGTAGCTCTTAGGGCTGCTTCCTTGTCAATGGCAGTACCTGGGCGGATGAAATGGCTCACGTCAGCGATATGCACACCCACCTACAAACACAATTCTGTGCAGTTCTAGGAACATTTAAAAGTACTTCTCCCAATGTGATTAACCTCAGAAACTAAACTTATAGCAAATCTTTCTTAGGTTATAGATAATGTATTAAGTTTGCAGTAGTAAAGAAATGAACACAGCCAGTATCAGATCCAGTTTCACACTAAAACATACATACTGATAAGTCTTAGCTTACCTCGTAATTTCCATTTTCTAATTCTCTGCAATGAAGAGCATCGTCTATGTCAGTACATCCTGGAGGATCGACAGAGCAGATGTCTATGTGTCGCAGATCAACTCTCTTTGCTTCATCCTTAAACCAAAAAAGATTTTAACGTATTGTAACAAATTCAAACTCCAGCTGCTGCTAAACACACTTTACATTAGATATTTAGCATAGTGCAAACATTGCACTTGAGACACTGCTTCACATACTCAGAACAAAACACATGGTAGTGATTCGACCATTGAATTGAGTCACAACCGAACTGCTGAGTCATGACTCACAATTGAACTGCATTCTGAACTGTCCACTAAATTCAAATGAATACTTAGTGTCACTTGTCTACTTAAAAAGATAGGGCCTGAATACAAAGCAAACGTTCTGGAAAAGGAACCTACTCTGTCAAAAAGAATTTTCTGGAGCAGGGATGTGACATACACCATACTATTGTTCTGTGGGAAGCTGGTCATTGGCTGCAAATAAGTCTGGGATGCCAGGCAGGCAGCCATAGGTAGCTTTACACAGCAGTGACACTGCTCCCTTCACAGGTCTGGTTGTACATAGCACTATCATACTGGACCAGACAAATGAATGTACAACCAGCAACTTTCCTTGGGGCAGTAGGCTATATCGCTGATCCACTTCATCACAAGGTCCTTGCCATGGTTGTTAAAGCTTGAGGAAATACCCCTTGATCCAGGAAGGACTATACAATCACACAAGATCACACTACTGGAAACCTTGGCTATTGGCTTGCCGGTCACACACTACCTGGATCTGTTGATTGCAAAAATGGTCCATGAGGTTTTTCACATAGTCATCTACTGGCTGTTTGCCCCAGGGAGGGGATTCCAAACAGGTTGCACAGAAGATGCAACTCCCTACTGAAGACCAAGATGGCTAGCACCATCCTAGTGGTGATGTCATAGGTCGAAAAGCAGAGCATCTTGATGTCCCAGTCCATTTGGTAATTGGTTGCAAGGTGTTTTTTGAGAAACTTGTATGCTCTACCATGCCGTCTGACTGTGAATGGAGAGATGTTGTGTGTTCGAGTCACTCCAGTGTTTCTCTATCAGTTTGACTCGAAGTTTGTGCCTTGGTTGGTGTGTAGCTCTAGTGATACTCCAAAGTGACAGAACCATGATCAGTATACTATCATCTTGGTCTGTTATTTAGGAACACTGTACACCTCTGACCACTTGACAAAGAAATCCAGGCCATCTACAGATACTTGTTAACCCTGATGGACACAGGGAACAGTGCAGCTATATAGATAGTGTTACATTCAAATGGTGCTTCCACATTATACTGCTGCATGCAGGCCTGGCTCTGATCTGTGGGCCACAACTTGCCACATACACACAACATTGGAGACATCTCCTAGCATCTATCTGTCCATAGGTTCAACCAATAGTTATTTTGTCAGAGTTAGTCAATTGTTCAGTTGGATCCAAGATGCCCTTCCAAAGAACCTGCATGCACTTCCACAATTTTACTCTGAGGAAGGATTCAGTTGCTCTCTCTGTATCTTTCCATCAGGTGACTCCAAACAATGAACATACCTTTCTTGGTTGTTAACACGTCCCATTGGGACCATAGAGCTTAAACACTACTCCTGGATACAATGTCTTCCCAGCTTGGCTTAATTCCTGTTTGCACTTCTCAGGCATGCTCTACCCCATCCATCTGCAGATATTACCGAAACCACATGGACAACAGGAATATGCCCATTTTCCCCCAATTTGTGCAGGGGCCACACTAATCCAGGTAGGGTCTTCTTGGCATGGCATCTGCATTGGAGTGGCTCCTTCCCCTCCAACAATCCAATGCAAAGTTTAGTTTTGGAGCCTCTGGACCCAACTGGCTGACTGTCCCTCTAGGTTCATGAAACTTATCAGCCAGGTGAGGGTGGAGTGGTTGGTCTTCAGGTGGAGTGACTGACCATACAGATACTTAAGGAAATGTTCTTCACTACTGCCAGGAGCTCACACTGGGTAACACAGTACTTCTTTCCTGCCTAAAAGAATGACTTGCTATAGTAGGCTATTACTGCTTCTGCCCAACCTGGACATAGGATATGTCCTTCAATACCCCTGTTGCTGGCTTCAGTGTCCGCAATGAAACTGCTGCTCTATTGTAAAAGACGTAAAACACAAACACTACAGAGAGAATTTAAGTGCCTGGAATGTGTTCTATGCCTGGCCCATCCAAATGTAAGGCCAACGCTGCTCCATCAGATGACTGAGAGACTTAGCGATGTTGGAGAACTCACTGATGGACTGACAGTAGTAGCCGCACAGGCCCAGTAAACTGAGCAACTCCTGTTCATCCTTTGGGCCTTTGCTGAGTTCATGGGTACCCCAATTGGGGAGACTATGATACCAAATAATTAACTTTCTTGCAGAAGAGTTGGCACTTCTTTGCATTCAGCTTCAGGTTCGCCACCGCCATCTCTGTAATATCTTGGTCAAGATCTTGTGATGGTCTTCGAAGGTGCTGCATTGATGATGTCATCCACATTTTAGTAGACAAATCTATTAAGTCAACCCCTTCATCACTGACTCTGTGAGATACTGGAAGGGGCTGATGCATTGCATAGCCCAAAGGGTATAATCGTAAACTGCCAAAGTCTTTGCCTAACGAAAATATGGTCTTTTCATTGTCTCTGGAATCAAGAGCCACTTGCTAGCATGCCGATTTCAGATCCAAGATAAAGAACCACTGGACACCAGCAAGAGTATCCAGAGTCTCGTCAATCTGGGATAAGGGGAACAGTTCTTTCGGTGGCAGCTTTCAGCTTCGTACAGTCCATGCAAAAGCATAATTCGCCATTCTTTGCCAGGACTACAGGGAGCAGCAAGAGCTATTGGGCCAGTCTGGATGGTTGGATTGGTTAGGTGCTGGCCTACTGTTCCCAAGGTCATGGGTTCAAACTAGTCCAGACCAATGGTTTTTAAGTGTGCTTAAAAGTGGCAGCCTCGTATCAGTTGATTTATTGACATGTAAAGGAGCTCCTTCAGGAAAAAATTTTGGCACACAGGCGGTGCTGATATAATCCTGGCAATTGACAGTATCAACAAAAATAGTTTATTTATTTGTTTATTTTTCGACATTTTTGAGAATGGTGGACAACAAAACAAATTAGAATGCCATTGTGAGGAGGGGAGGTGTAGTTGACATAATCTTGGAATATTTTTAATAACCCACAGTACTAATTGAAACATGTTGATATTGTAATTTTGAAATCTAGTTTTGAACTCCATTTCATGTTTTATATAACTTTAGTAACCTCAACTGCTTTGTTGGAGTTGAAGGAGGAGGATGTATTGGTAGGCCGAGGATCAGTCAAGAGAGGGTGTAGGCAACCCCTGATAGGCTTTAAACATTTTATTTGACAGGAAGGGGTTGAAGGGTAACAGGGAAGATCGAGGTAGGAGGTAACACAGTCCTCCTCGATGCTTTCTGAACACTCCTGTATCGTTACTATGCAGCATTTACAATACCCATTTCCACAAAAGCTGAGACAGTGCAAAATATATGAATAACACAACAATATTTGTTTGGAGTATGTTTATATCAAGTCAATACAATACATAAATGAAACATTTGGGCATTGGATCACTACTAAGATATGCTTAAATGAAGGTATAGGTGGTTGCCCTTTTTGGCACAAGCAACCACTCCAGAAATGTTGGGACAACATTGCATTTACAACAGTATGACGTCACCTCTCCTTTTAATGACACACTGCATTCTTCTGGCCATCTTTCTACCACCACAACCGGAATAATCTCCCATGCCTGTTGGATGTAGGTTTTCAGCTGTTCAACCATCTGGGGTGGTCGCTGTGATATTTTCGTTTCATAATATGCCAAACATTTTCTATTGGTGAAAGATCCAGCTGTAAGTGGGCCAATCCAACTAACGAAAGCACTGCCTACACAGGCATGCAGAGGTTATGCACGCTGTATGAGTTTTAGCATTGTTTTGTTGAAATACACAATGACGTTGACCTAACAGGCGCCTCTTAGAAGACAACATAGCTTGTTCCCGAATCTGTATATGTGCTTCAGCATTGATGGTGTCATTGCAGATGTGCAAGGCTCCCAGTCCTTGGCCATTCATGCAGCCCCAGACTATTACAGACAGTGGTTTCTGTACCGAACGCCTGTATCACTCGGGAATATCCGTTTTGTATTTGGTCCTGAGTATACGGCGTCCACTATTTCCGTAAATGATCGTATAATAAATAATGCGTCGGACCACAATATGTTCTTCCAGCGTGCTTGGGACCAAGTGCGATTGACCAGAGCCCATATCACACGGTGGCGTTTTTGTCGTTTGTTGATGTAATGGCTTCCGTTGTGCACAGTATAAGTTTTATTTGTATTTGTGGAGGCACCTGCGTACAGTGTTCAGTACAGTATGGCTTCCCGAAGAATGTGCGGGCGAAGATCCGAAGAGCTGGGGCTTTCAGAATCGGTTTCCTACCTTGGCCTTTACGAGCTGTGATTTCATCACTTTCACAGTAGCGCTTGATAATATTATGTACTGTAGATGATAACAGCTTAAACCTGCTGGCTAGAGCATGCTGAGAAACGTTGTTTCTAAATTCCTATATGATTCGAACACGAAGTTGTTCGCTAACTGGCTTGCCCCGAATGACAACTACTATTTATACGGAAAGTGGTATGCTGTCATCATTCTAGATTATTCTCGATCAATCGCGATAGTCCTACCACTAACGGCGCATTCGACTACCTATTTCCCAATTGTTTTGGAACGTGTTGCAACACACCCATTCAATGTCAACGTCCTGGCCGCAACACACAATGGTTTAGTGCACACATATTTATTTCAGTTTATAAAGGTATCGTCTTTATAACCTCGCCAGAGAGATGTATAACATCAGCCATTTTGTTCATTTGGATATATTTCGCATTGTCCCAATGATTTTTGAAATGGTTATTGTACACTGTGTTGTACACCAGCGACTCCATGCGCTACAAAGAATCGCAGAGCTAACAGATCACAGCGAAAGAACACGCTCCTTGTCATGCGCTTTATATATTATTTTCCACCACTCGTTTCTTGAATGCAATGCTACCATAGAGCATACCAAGAGCATACGCTAATGCAACAGGTGTGGCAGGTATGGTTTCTCAAGGTGAAAAAAAAAAAAAAAAAAAAAAAAAGGTGAAACAAAAAATAAACGTTAATAAGTTGAAAAGACAAATTCAGGCGTACAAGAAAGTAATTGTTAATAAAACAAAGTCATCCATCAAATTTTCAGTCATGATGTGAACAAAAAACGAAGAATGGTTTCAGTAAAATCAAATAGTCAGCCCATTTCGATAAAACAACAGTAAGTTTTTGCTTGCAAAATGATTAAACGCAGTTCAAAAGCCAGCATACACCACAGCGACACCCCGAATGAAGAGCAAAATGACGAAGAACATTTTTACGAATGGCACAGTAAGTTTTCTCCAAAAGATCTGTATCCATTCTGTGAGCAGCTTGGAAAATTTGTTAAATATATAAACAGCGTGCAAGAACTCTCTTCTTTGACTTATGGATATCCAAGGTAAATTTAACCTCTTAATATATTTCTATGTTACAGTTCAAAAGTATTGGAAAGCACGAATGCTAATGGCTTCATTGCCAGATGCAAGGCACTAGAAAACAACAACAACAACAACATATATTTCTATGACAAGAGTTTAGTGTTGCTAGCATTTGTGTTTTATTTAATGCGTTCTGGTTCATTAAACACATAAATGTTTTGAAATATTAATATGTTGCCCTTTTAGCAACTGCAACAACTGTATTCAGCCCTTCTGCTATTCACAGCACAATTTTATTTGTAACTCTTGAGCGTCAGTAATGGTCTTGATGCATTTGCCCCACCCTTCATAAGGTCTCGCAGCGAACAGATATGAGGATGACCCCAACTCTCAAGGGTAAATCACTCAGCGGTTCTGTGCGCGTTCCGAACTAATATAAACATTTTCTCATGCTCGTACGCCAGTCGAATACGCTCTCAAAACTAGTCCGGATTTTTGTACGTTTGGAACATTACTTGAACCATAATTAATCTACGATTCTGAGTAACCTGAGCACGCGTGGTAGGCTATATGATTTGCACGTGTCCAGAATTACCTACTCTTGATCAAGAACCGGCTTCACTAGTTCCCAAAATGTTGGAATAGCAAATTGGCAATTGAAAAGTCAGTTCTAAGTTGATCTCTGTCATGCTGAAAAGCTGCTTAGCTATTGCGCTTACTCAGATCTTTCAGAATTGATTTGGATCGTGTTGGAACAAATCTAATAATTATTACCGCAACTCTCTGGCAAAAATAGGAATTGAAAAACGATTTTCACAGGCTTGAAGGCGAGAGGAAAGTAGGTGAGATGACAGGCCATTCAAAAATGTAAGCAAATGTGATTTTCAAAAAACAATTGTGATTTTAAGTGGACACCACCTATTACTTTGACGTAATTCATACCATAAAATAACATTAAGGATGACGTTTGTTGTATCGCAATAGGTCAATTATATCCCGAGAAATTTTAATGTGAAATCACGTTTGAGATAGAACGAAAGGAATCTATTAATTTTATTCTTTGTGCGTGCGTGTCTGGGTGAGAGAGAGAGAGAGAGAGAGAGAGAGAGAGAGAGAGAGAGAGAGAGAGACAGACAGACAGACAGACAGACAGACATACTGGAAACTTATTTGCAGCGCAAGTGAAAAAGCGCAGATAACACTAAGAACAAATTCTGCAACACTGTAATAGGTCAATCACCTCGCGATTGTAACGGGGTTGGGTACCGGATTTAGGTGGGCGTGAGAGGGATATTTCTCAGGCGCGAGGTTAGATGACAAACACGACACAGACTAATTTTATTCTTCACCACTTCATTGCCTCGAAGTGCCGACCTGAGTGAGTTTCTGGTGTTTCGTTCTAAGATTGCTATTTGCTTTACTTTACGCTAATCACTGTCGCCTTTCACACCTCGACGTTTTTTTGGCGCGAAGCTATACTTATTCAGCGATACAAGGTTCACCCTCGTAGCAACATCGCAACACAGACAGTCAGTCAGCCCCGTTCTCTTCCAAGTTTCCTATTTATATCTCACCCCCGCACTTTCTCTCTAGTCCCGTTATGGAGGAGGGGTGTATTTTCCCCAGCTGTGTCCTTGGACTTTAGGCAAAACTTGCCTGGGTGCGAGATGACAAAAGACGTTTTTGTCCTCTGGCCTTCAGAAATGTGCTCAGGTCAACATACTTTCGAGAGGCAGCTTCTTTTCACAGTTTATAATACAAATCATACTTATACCTAAAAGTCTTATATATATATATATACATTCTTAATCTAAAATTACAAATATATATATACACATAGAAGTTCCCGTCTCACGATTAACTGCAAGTTAGTTCGCGCTAAGACTCGCGACGCGGATGAACCTCAGAATGTGCGTTTCGTTTATCTCAAGCATCAAGTTTCACGTTAAAATTCCACGGATGTAACTGATCTTTTGCGATGCAACAAACGCCATTCTTAGTCCTATTATTTCTGTTATCAATCACGTCAAAAAGAATGCGGATTTTACATTAAACAAAAAAAAAAGTTTATGTTGGAAATCATATCTGCTTACGTTTTTGAATAACTACTTTAGAGTCTCTACCCTTCCTCCATGCCTGTGAAAGTTGTTTTTGATTTCCTATTTTTGAGGTACCTACGGTAGTACTTTTAGACGATTCATTCGGTAACTACATTCAAAATGGAAGGGGTATAGATAGGCATCGCTAAACTACGAACAGAAATCACTGATAGGACCAAAGACTACAAATAACCTTAAGTCTACCTCCAAGCGTTCTTTAGTAAGTTAACTTGCAGCAACGTAACAACATTAAAATGCGCTATCAGCTATGATTTTTTATATTAATGTCCTGCAACGTAATGTCCTTAGGGACGACGAATGAATGATGCTCAAATGAGCTTGAGATCCACAGAGCTTAAAGTTACTCGACATTCGTCTTCTCAGGATAAGGAAAATCTCCGGGAAAAAAAAAGAAACCTTATCCGGTTAACTCACCCTAATCGAGATTCGAACTCGGAACCTCGCTACTATAGAGGCTACTCAGCTATGAATGAAACAAGCAACACCCCTCTGACTCGGAGGAACGGATAGCAGTATGAATTGTTTACATTTGAAATGCTTATATCTACTCTGACTTAACCACGAATAATTAGAAATCTTCTATGCAAAATGCATGCTTCAAAAACCATTCTAACGCGAAAGCGCCTTCTCTAAGGCCGTAGGCACTGTGTGAGGTTGGAGACGCAGGAGGGTGTCGCAGGCTTAGTCTCGGTCCGGGTGAAATTTTGCATTCCATTCGGATGAAAATCCTGAGGAGGGAGCAGCTGGAAGACAGGCACATAAGGCCTATCTCAATGGATAAAAGATAAAGGATCCGGAGAAAGGGCTGCATGGACGGATATGGTCCTGTTTGGCCCAGTTCATAAGCCATTGCATGCAGTGAGGCTCTCTGGTAGTCTGAAACCTTGTTTCGAAGTGAGTCTACAGACCTTGGAGAAGCTACGTCGCCGATTTTACTGGCTACATGAGCGAGGCGACGTAGAGAGGTGATGCCAGTAACGTTACTTCTGTGGGCCGGGACGACCGGCTCTCATGATGGAACTTGCTGCGGGCGCCTCTGGCTGCTTGTTCTGCTATGGCAAGGCGTAGTTTCGGCGCCAGCTAGTGTATGGTTGGCTGGTTGGAGAGAGAGAGGTTTGTGCTCTCAGCTTATATAACTATACGGAACTTCCATCGGAAAACGGGTAAGAACTCCACAATTCCCTCACTTCTGGCATCGTGCAAAACTTCCAGCAGTCACATCTCGGTTATAAATGCAACACTAATCACTGGCTTTGTTTCCTCAACAAGTCCTTGAGGAGGCAAGCAAGTAGTAGTTGTTTACGTAATAAGATGAGAAAACTTCTGAGTTCGACACATTAAAAAGTACCAAAAGATAGAAGAGACTGAGTTGTGTGCATGTGAATTGATGGGGGGGGGGGGGAGGATATACTGAGATAGTGGACTTAGTCACAACATATTATTTGTGTTGCATCTGATTTACACAACCTAAAGCATAACCAAACTTTGTCTGGTAATTTTAAATTCTGGATAAATAATGGACTATCTGAATACAAAAATTAGATTTTGAAAATATTTTGTTTATGTAGGAACAGTTAAAACTTTTCATAGAAGAATGACCATAAAATAAAAATAGTGTAGTGCCTATTGCATTGCAAACATAGGGGGAACAATTTAATATTAGCTAAATACAATGAACATCATATTTTATCTTCATTTTATGTTGACATTCATGAACATTTAGGTAACACAGTATAATTTTTATTTAGTGCACTTCAGCAACGATTGGAAGCTGATGCAAATGAGTTACAAAGTTTATATTTGGAAGTAAAAGCTGCCGTTACTGATATTGAAAGAATAAAACAGCAAAGAAAATGTATACACAAAGAAATGAATGCAGCAAAGAAGGTGCTGAAGAAGTTCCGTGATGAAGGTAAGCAACCTTCTGGCTTCTTTCTGGCTTATTATCCAGTGTTGCATGTATGAATTTTATATTTGAAATTCATAAGGAGTAGTAAATAACATACTTTGCTATACAGTGACAGAAGTAGGCTAGAGAACGATTATCAGCTGCTGACAATGTACTAGATAACCTACGAAAGCAATGGACCTGCATAAGTGAAACATTTCCGTGTTTAGTTGACTTCAACTCTATCTTTTACATTGCCTATGGTTCCTGTTTACTTTCTCTATGCTTACCTATAATAAGTAGAGGAAGTAATGCATTACACCCCAACATTTCACCAGAAATACACATTTTGAGACCCCTGAATCATGCATGTGTGTGTGAACAGCAATCTCAAAAACGAAAAGTTGGTTAAATATTTTGTTCAATATCTTCCAAACATATAAGGCAAAGATTTTTATGAAATTTCTCCACTCTAAACTACCCTTTACTTGGAAGATTTTTTAAAATGTCTGATTTTCTCAAAAATGGTACAAACAATTTTTTATTAAAATAGCATAATATATGGTCTTGAAAGCATATGGTAACCTGTTATTGAACTCTTGCGCTCTCTGTGTGGTCCTATTTATGCTGGAGCTGATGTTACATGACCTTTCGAGAATATTCCATACACACGTGTGCAATGACTCAGTGAGAATTGGAGAAGGCTCTCGACTCCTTTCTTTGTGTTTTACAGCCATCATTGTTTATGGTTACTTACACACAGTCGCTTGCCGTATCCAAGGTCACACTGTGCCCCCTCTCGTCTGTGTATTGTTGTACGACCAGTGCCACAATAAGCTGATAGATAGTGTATCTTACTACTCTCATTGATGGGCTGTTGTGTGTGTGTGTGTGTGTGTAGTGTTAAACGCCCACTTTTACTACTACGGCACCACAGGTGGTGACACTGATGATAAATGGAATGAAGATGGAGCACCGGTGGAATGAGATGGCGGGGGAAACCGGAGAACCTGGGGAAAACCCGCCCAGACGCTGCTTCATCCACCACGAATACCACATGCGGGTCCCTGGGATCGAACCCGGGCCACCTAGGTGGTAGGCGAGCGTGCTAACTGCTCGGCCACGGTGCCACCAGGGCGTTGTGAACCACACTTTACAACACATTTTTTTTTTAATAATACGCCATTATGATATGGGACTGTGGCAGACTGAAACATGAGAGTATTCCAAACATATAGGACATATATGTTGTATAAATCTGCAAGTTGACTGTCTTTTAGTCAAGTCACATTATTAGAAATCTTTGTTTCACTTAATGAAACATAATTATCTTGGGTTTAAAATTATCTCATTGTATTTTATGCATTCTATCTATTTTCTTCCAGCAAGGCATGTTCTCTTCATTTTAAATCTAATATTAACAATTAATAAAATATACAGTAAAGTTTGCCTAAAATGGAACGATTGTATTCCATTGTATATTTTCAAAGATTTCTGTCTTATAAACAGTTGCATTATTTTAGGAAAACAAACTACACAAAAGAAAGAACTGATGTATTGCACTCACATGCCTTTCTCTAACCACAACTGTGCAAACTATTTTTACCGTTTATTCTTCTACCTACTTTATGTTAATCAAGATAACATTTGCAGAAATGTTATGCATTTCCTTGTAGGTACAATGGGAGCAGGGGAATACAAAGGTCTAAGTAATAGTCAGATGGTAATTATTATTTATTTATGCCAACAAACTTACTGTTGGTATTTTTAAACACACAAGCTGTGTGTGGGCAATGTTTGAGAGGTAGAACTGGAATTTAAAAATTCAATGCCACAGCTGGGATTTGAACCACAGACCTTCCGCTTACCACGTGAGAGAAATACGAACTGGTTTGAGAATCCAATGACATTCTGGCAGGTTGTCACAGTAGCTTAATGATTAGAGCGGGAGAAATACGAACTGGCTTGAGAATCCAATGTCATTCTGGCAGGTTGTCACAGTAGCTTAATGGTTAGAGTGGGAGAAATACGAACTGGTTTGAGAATCCAATGTCATTCTCACAGGTTGTCATAGTAGCTTAATGGTTAGAGCACCCGCCTGGTAAGTGGAGGGTCTGTGGTTCAAATCCCAGCTATGGCATTGAATTTTTAAGTTCCAGTTCTACCTCTCAAATAGTCAGATCTTGTGTCACTCTATGGCTCTGAAATTCATTAATTTTCCATGAGCAGGAGGGAAAAAGCAAATAAAGACTATACATTCGGGAAAAGCTATTGATTCAATGAAAAATTTAAGGTATTCACAGTGAAGCAACAGAATCTAAAATAAAAACAAACTTAGAGGCTAAAAACGTCACTTATCTTAGTAACTGCTGCAAGTTCCTAATTGCAATTAAAACAATTAAAGGGACCTATAGATTTAATCATTTGGGAAAGGATATTCATTTTAAAAAACAGGAAACACATTATGAATTTTGAAATACTGTGAATAGATTGTATTATAAGTTTTTGTTTTCAGAGGTTGGCGATGCATAAATCTTTTGGGTATTTGAGCGTCTGTAGCTATGGTAACTGATTTTAAATAAAGCTTTGAAAATGTGGTGGAAGCACCATGAAACAAATCAGCAGACTATAAGAACTTGCAGCAATTACTAACATAAATGAAGCTTTCAGTCTTTAAGCTGTTGTTGTTGTTGTTGTTGTTGTTGTTGTTGTTAGCTAATGCTGGATTTCTGACAATGAAGTCATTAATCCTCTTACTCTCCAATATTTTTCACTGATGGATGGGACACTAGAAGTGGCCGGGCATATTTGAAGGTGGTCTCGATCCATTTCCTCTTGCAGATCACATAGAGGACAGAGTGGTGAAGAATATATCCCAATTCTGTTTAAATGTTTTGCCAGACAATCATGTCCTGTAATCAACCTGAAGGTTGCAACTGCTGTTTTTCGAGGATACTCAGGAATTACTGTTTGAATGTTTGGTAGTTCCCACCTTTTATTTTTTGATTTTTCATAGTAATATTTTTCAATCATTTTTTTGAATTCAGAGTTGATTAATATTTTAGCTGCATAAAATGGTAGATTAACTATAGATTTCTGCACATTGCCGGTACCCTTTTTTGCAAGAAAATCAGCTTTCTCATTACCACTCAGTCCACAGTGAGCTGGTATCCATTGGAAGACTAGGTGTTTTTGAAGCGCTGTTAGATGGGTAAGGATTTTCCAACATTCTATAATTGTTTGGTTTTTTGGTGACAACTTGGAAGTAATTGCTATAATTGCTGCCCTGGAATCTGAGAGAATAACTGCTTGCTGAAAATGTGAAATTCTACACAAAAGATTTTGTAGGGCCATTCGAATTGCTTCAATTTCTCCATCAAAGTTAGTAGTTCCATAACTTAAAGATTTGTAATAGGAAAAGAGGTGACATGTGACTCCAGCACCTGCTCCATCTTGGTTTGATATTAATGATCCATCAGTATAAATATGGAGCCATTCGTGTTCTGGAAATCTAGTATGGATTGTCTCTAATGCCAATAATTTTAGAACACTAGCTGAAGTATCACTTTTCTTAACTTCTTCTGTCAGGTGTAAATAATATGTGATGTCTAATGTTTGTGTCGGATTGACTTTAGATATGAAGTTTTCCTTTGAATTAGGAAGGTATACATTCTTCTTGATGTCTTGAATTTTGGAAAGAAAGCTCTTAGTGTATGTGTAAAATTTCTCTTGTGCCATGTATTGAATGGGAGTCTGATCAACTTTTCGTGTTGAATAAGAGCCGCTTTTTCTATTTCATATTTAATGGGGCATTGGTTGGTTAGTATTTCCATAGCTGCTATTGGTGTGGTTTTGATAGCACCTGTAATTAATCTCAGACTTTGGTTTTGAAAGATTTGAATCTTTTTTGTGTTTGCTGTTACAAGAACTTCGCTGCAGTAAGTAAATAATGGCTTTGTATATACATTGTATGTTGTGTTAAGAGTTGCTCTGGAACATCCCCACTTCATTCCTGTTAGACGTTTTAACAGTGAAAGGTGCCTCTCTGCTCTTTGTATTACATTTTCTATTTGTTTGAGCCATGTAAGTTTAGTATCAAATGTAACTCCTAAATACTTTGCTTCCTTTGTTTCTGGTAATTGTTGACCCTCAAAATTTAGTTTTATTTTTAGTGGCTTTTTTCTTAGTGAAAAGATTTGGTAGTTTGATTTTGTTGTATTAACAGTCATTAAATTTTCTTTCGTCCACCTTTGTAATTTGGTTAAGGATTGTTGCATGGTTTTTTCTAATTCGTACTTTTGCTTTTTGGTTTTGAAGTCCACATTACTAAGTCATCAGCAAATAGTGCACACTTCACACCTGATTCTTGTATTTGTTGTGGCAGATCGTTAATAAATATGTTAAAAAGTGTTGTGCTGAGCACTGCGCCTTGTGGTAAGCCACTGTGTACTTGATTGTATTTAGATATATTTCTTCCATATCTGGTTGCAATAAAGCGTTGTGTTAGGAAATGACATAGCCATGAAAACATTGGACCTTGTATCCCTATTTTTTTTTTTTACTTTCTTTAGTAGTTTTGTTCTGCATATAGAATCATATGCTCTTTGGAAATCAATAAAAACTGATAAATTATCTTCTTTTCTATTGAAGGAATCTTTGATTTCTTGACTGAGAAGTAAGTCTTGTTCATTTGTAGAGTGGAACTCTCTAAATCCAGCTTGACATGGGGAAATTAAATTTTTTGATTCTAGAAACCAATTTAACCTATTTGACACCATTCTTTCCATCACTTTTGCTTTTATGCTACTAAGAGCTATTGGTCTATAATTTTTTATTTCTGACGCTGTTTTGTCTTTCTTCAAGAGTGGGACAATTATTGCCTTTCGCCATTCAGCAGGTACAGTGGTTTTCCAGGATAGATTGTAGAGTTTTAGTAGTTGTTGTTTTGCTGTTTTTCCAAGGTTTTTTATGAACTCTGGATGTATGTGATCAGGTTCAGGAGACTTTTTGTTTTTTAGATTATTTATTGCAACGTTTAGTTCTTGCATATTAAAATTTTGAAAAAAGATATTGCACTGAGTGTTAGGATCACATTCTCTTTCGTGTTTCAAATCTTTCTTAAATTCTTTATGTTCCTTTTTATTATTTCTTGTTACTTTATGTGAATTAGCATAATATTTATTGAATGTTTCGGCTATGGCTGTATCATTTGTTAATATTTTATTGTTGTGTATGTTAGGTGTGCTGTTGTTTTCTTTCCTATCCTTGACATTTTTTATGAACTTATGAGCTTTGTTACCATCTGTCCTATAATCCATTTTTTCTAAGAAATTATTAAAGTAATTCTTTTTAGCAGTAATAATTTCTTTTTTTAGTGAGGCACATTTCTTCCGCCATATTTGTGTATCCGATATGTTTTTTGTTTGTTCAGCTGTATTTCTAGCTATATCCCTTTGCTTTTTCAGTTCTTCTAACTGGGGGTTCCAAAAGGGTTTGAAATTTTTAATTCTTCCCCGAGGAAAATGTTTTTTTGCGGTTTCTAGGATGACTTTACAGAAATTTTTGTTTATATGATCTGGTTGGTCATTTAGCTGTATGTTTGTTTGTTCTTTAAATTTATGTTCCAGTTCAGTTTTATATTTGATCCAATCTGCTTTTTTGAAGTTCCAATACAGATTCGTGTGACATTGACTGTTATTTGTATTATCTAGTGTTATATCAGCAATTACTGCTCTGTGACCAGAACTTGGATCTTCTATAGCTTGTTTTTTAATTTTTGAAACAATATCTGTTGTAGCTAACAAGAGGTCTGGGTTACTGCCTGCTCCAGAGTATTGTATGAAGGTTGTGGGATCTTCTTTACTATAAATCAGTTCAAAAGTTGTGGTATTCAAAATTCTTCCACTATCTTCCCTGTAGAATCCACTTTTTCATAACCCCATCTTTTGGAATGAACATTGAAATCCCCAATTACGATTGTTTTATTTAATTGGTCAATAAGAGAGAGATCTGGTTCATTCCTGGGAGGATTGTAAATACTGTATAAATGTAGATGTGTTTTGTTATCCCAAAAATTTAGCTTTATTAATTCACTTTTATCTGTGTTATCCATTTCTTTAACAATTTCAAAGGAGGATTTCATATCCTTTTTGACTCCAACTAATATTCCACTACTTATCTGTCTATTTTTGGGTAGTAAGTGTAGTAAAAATCCAGTAAAATTGAAGTATTTAAGTTGATCATTTGTTAGATTTGCTTCTTGTATTACAAATATATCAATGTTATAGTCAAATACAATTTTATTCAGTTCTACTCTTTTTGTTTGTGTGAGACCACCCGCATTCCACTGTAGAAGTCTGATGTTAGATCTTCTATTAATATAATGTTTTTGTTCTCGAGAAGTAGTCCCCACCCGGAGATCCGAATGGGGGACTATTTTAACTCCGGAACATTTTACTCCTCAAGTCATATTGCATAAATATAGAAGAGACTTAGCAATAAATGTAACCGCTTTTTAGAGAGCACCATATTTTTATGTTTTGGCGGTCACATCGCTCTCTCACAACCCCCAGAATGTCTGGAGGACCACACTTGTCGTTGGTTTACGGACCTGACCGGGAGAATTATCAAAATAAATTCACTGACCATATCCTCTGATTACCAATCAGAGGACGTATACATGCCATGACAGGTCAGCATGTTATGGGTTAAGGTTTTATAGAGAAATTAGAGAAATGGAGAGGTTGGAAAAATAAAGACTCCCTAGCCCTCAGGAACCCTAATAGCATCAAGGTCGGAAGAGAACAAGAGTTGACCAAGGTAAGGTCAGATAGAAAAGTTACAGTGAGGAGCAAAACACCAGTAAGTGGAAGTAATGTTCTGCTCAGCTTGGGTACCTTGTGGTCGCTATTCACATATCCCCTAGACAGAGACCCCTGAGTACTTAGTCTTTAGGTTTGTTTTTATTTTCAATAAAATATTACAATACTCGCTCTATTTCCTGTATATACTGGAGAAAATAAAAATGTGATCGCATACAATTACAATAATGGAATAATTGAAAATAAAGCTCTGTAAACAAAAAACAGGTTCCAATATGTTTAACTTTTTTTTTTAACTTGCATACAATAATTATAATTACTTTGACAGTTTCTCTGTCCCCACATAGCTTATGACAAGTTAATTCATAATACATCCCTACTTACAAGAAGGGTTAAGTATTGTGAGACTAAGCTACGAGTATTTAATAAATTGCCAGCAAATTTAAAAGTATTCCATACTTTGCTTCAAAAGAGTTTTAAAGAGCTTACTACAGAGAGAGGCTTATTATAGCATAGGTGAGTTTCTAGAATCAATTTAATGATTATAGTTTTTGATGTATTTAAATTCATAAATATTGCAGTTAAATTGATTTATGGGCAAATTTGTATTAATGTGATCTGCTGAAACCATGTGTACCTTGTTATATTAATGGTGAATAAAATTTGAATTTGAATTTTTTAAAAAAAAAAAATAAAATGTCACATAAATTATTCTTAAAACTTTGTTGCATTCACAATTAATGGATCACTTTAAAAATTTAGCACATAACTATGTATTACGCATATAAAATCTATCTTAGTAAGGTTATTTATGCAAATGGTTCCACAAAATTATTCCACTTCCACAGCTTTCTAGTTTAGAGTATAATTTAACATAAGAAACTGTTCCATTCCAATATTTACTTTGTGTTTGTACAGATTTCCACTATAAAATGGGTACACTTTAGGCAGGTTTTACTATATTAAAAATGAATGTGCATAATGAATATTCCAAATACACACTTTGCTTTATTTCAGAGGTACGGGAAATGGAAGCTACAGTGTCAGCATACGACAAACCTATGTATACACGCTGGGAAAACCTTAAGAATACAAGCAAGCCACAAATATTACAAGTGTTTTTGAATGATGTCAAGGTACATAAAGCATAAATACTTTTAGCACAAAAATAGTCATGGCTTCAAATGTCATTGAATTTGTAATACATGCAATAATATGAACTAGTTTGGCCATTGTGCCAATTATTAGGATAAACGTGTCATATATATCGTAATTAATTACCTTGGAACATATATTAAGGCATCCTCTCAGTGACAGTCCTGATACAGGCTAAGTAGTTATAAAACAACCAGGAAATTCACAATGCATATTTAGGAATCTGTTTTATCTAAGAAAAATGTCTTGAGTCAAGCTACAAATCGAACCTGAAACATCTGGAAAAGCAGACAAGTGCTCTGCTAATTAAGCCACAAGGGCAGTCTTAGATAATTTTGTTGTAAAAAGTAGTCTGCGTATAACCAAAGTTTTCTGTACCTCCTATATTGCTTAGCTTATTCATGTCTCATTTATATTTTGCTTATTTTTAGATGTAAAATCTGTTGAACTGCGTAGGCTTTCATGGCTGGTGTCTGATACATTAAGAATATCTTCCCGGCTGTAAAGCCATGATTCATTGGGGCTTCCTCCCTCCTTCCCAGAAGTTTCATCTGCAGCTATGGCAGACATCTTCAGTAGGTCTCCAACTAGATCTTCTCGGTCTCTCAATGGTGACTGTAGCAAAACTGGCAATGAGGCAGTACTTATTGTGTTGGTACCCATAGCACCACAAGCTGATTGATTTGATTGGGAACCAATGGGCTATTGTGGTGGGCGGTCCCAAGAGTTGATTGTTCCACGAGAAGTCTTCATTTTTACCTTTTATAAAGCAGGATACCATGCTGTAGCTGTTTCATTGCTTATTTCTTTCTAATTTCTTCTGGTGTTTGAAAATTTCAATGGCTTCTCGGTACATTCTTGGATAGTACTATCATGTGGTGGACAAGACCTCTGTATTTCATATTGTATGACGTATTCCTTCTCTCCACAGAACACATGTTCGGCAACTGCTAATTTTTCTGATTGGCCTAGTCAGCATTGCCTCTTATATTCACATCACATTTGTGTGGTATTACATTGCTGTTTGGTGAGTTTTTTCAACCATTTCTGCATGTGTTGTTAGTGGCTTTTTGCTGATTAGTGCAAACTCATTATAGTTTAACATTTCTTTTACTTTGTTCCAGAAATATGTTTTTTTTTTAATACGAATATTTACTTTTTTTCTTCGTCAGCTCTTGTACACATGACATTTTTTTGTTTCAAAGAATATATAGTATTCTTCCGTTTATTTCTCTGGTGGGGTCTAGGACTTATTTTTTTCCAAGATCTTCTCACTTACTATTTTTTTTCTTGTGCTATTAAGTTCTATATTAAAATATAACAATTATAATAAATATTTTGTAACAAAACTTCATTTATCTTGACTGAGTAAGCTGAGGATGCAATTGATGGAATTATAAAACTTGTCCTGAGTAATTTATAACAAAAGGTATGTGAAATTTTGTTACAAAATATTTATTAGAATTATTATATTTGTATTACTTCACTGTCAGTAGCTTCAGGGTTTACAGCCCACCTCTGTAGCATGATGGTTAGAGTGTCTGCCTCACGTTCAAGAGGTCGCGAGTTCGAATCTTGCTTAGGGTAAGTTAACCAGGTAAGGTTTTTTCCCCCGAGGTTTTCCCTTATCCTGAGAAGACGAATGTTGGGTAACTTAAAGCTCCATGGACCTCGGGCTCATAAGAGCATCATTGCACCCATTTCATTCATTCACATCCGATATGACATTACGTTGGAGGATGGTAATTAAAAAAAATAGTTTCAGGTTGTACAATTTAATTTGTAATGAAATTTAATTTAAAGGGTGAGTCAACGACATAAAGCCAGAACCAAAATTCCTCAAACACATAACCGGAAAACAAGAGCTGTCCACATGGGAACAAATCTTCATTTTAAAAAATAGAAACCGAGTATTTAATTTTCACATTCCCCAGAAGATATTTTCAGCAAGTTCCTTGAACCGTTACCAGAAGAAACATCGCCATCCGCACCATGGAAACCCAGTTATTGTCCGGTTGATAATGAAGGAAAGTTAACTGCCGAAACGCGTTCCGGAAAAGTATAAATGTAAGTGTTGTTTAGTGTTATTAACTGACTCATCTTTTAAATTAAATTGATTATAACAACACTGTTTTCAAACTTCTAAGAAAGGAAGATTGTAATGACATGTTTCTATCAGCAATATAATGTTCAATTTTGGTTTCTCTCTTGGAGAATAATTATGTTTAGAAAAATCCATAAAATTATCAAATTTATCAGGGTTTGTACCTCTCTTCAAAACTCTTTGAATCAGTCTCTAATGGTCAAATTGTGCAAGCTTTCATGGCCGGTGCCATTAAATAGAACATGATTAAATGATTTAATTAAATAGAAAATGATTTTCCACTGGACCATGGCCCACAAGCCCGGATAATCATTTTCTATTTAGTCTCGAATGGTTTCCATTTATTTATAGTCTCATGCTGACTGAAGGGGGGGGGGGGGGGGGGTGGTTTTGGTATGAAATTGGGTCTGTTTCCAATGTTGAATTTACTTTGTTTTCATTTTATATAAATTGAAGTCTTTTTGGTATGTCCTTGAAATCTTATGTATTTAAAGAATAAATGAAGGACCTATCTTATCTTATGTTATTATTGGTGATCTTTTTCCTGGTAAAATTCTGATGGAGTGCCTTCTGTGCAAGTTTGCAAAAACTGTTAAAACTTCTGTTTTAGTTTTAATGTTTTCACACTCATTTTTCCTGATTACGATTATCAAATAGCTGTTTTCAAAGTTTTGCCAAATTACATTTTCGAATGGTAATTATTATTTATTTATGCCAACAAATGCAATGTTGGTGTTTTTAAACACACAAGCCGTGTGTGGGCAAAGTTCTACCTCTCATACATTTTCGAAGTTTTTCATTCACTTTAAATTTAACTTGTGCAATTTAATTCTATTTTCACCAAAAGTTGGTAATATTTGTGAATTTTTTATTTTTAAAATTTTTGTTTCTTTGCTGCATTTTATTCTGCATTACCATTGCTCTGTTTAGTAGTCCTTCTGACGAATTTGGAAAAGAAATTGAATGTTATTTATGGATGCTCTTTAACTGCTATGGTTCTCAGTATCCCATTCTACATTGAGGAAGGAAAACCACTTAATTTTGTCAGAGGACTCTATCGGATTTGAGGTTCTTTTATGTGCCATAAATTTACAACACAGGACCACTGGCTTTACTTTCTTTCCAAAGGAAACCATGCTAACGATTTTTATGCCTGAAAAAATCCTCCCCCGAGTTTCAAGGTTACTTTTTCCATAAACATAGTGTAATTAAATATATGTCTCTTTTACTTGTTTTAAGAATGATTTTATATCTTGTGTGTACCAAATCTTTCATTGAACAGCTCTGAGTTTTGACAGCAGAAAATGGTGAGCAAAGTTAAGATCTTTCCAATTTTAAAACTTAGATCTGTTCATTTCAATTTCAATATGACTTGCTTTTCTGTTACTATCCTTAATGTTAATTATTTTAATCTCAAATCTTACCTTCAAACAATATCACAAATTTTTGTTAGTCTTCTAATGATATAGAAAGGTGCTAAGTACATCTGGGAAGAAAACAACTAATTGAGCTACATATTTACAATAGCATTTTTAGGGTGTAAATCATATACAGTGAAATTTGGGTAATTGGAACGAATATAAAATTAAATTATTCTTTAATTAAAATGTATCCTTGTCCCCTTAAATTTGCTATGTAACCAGTGCATAAATACTGTCTTTTATTTAAGCATACTTTTATTTTGAAGAAAAATTCTCCAGAATGACTCTGCATTATGGAATACAGCAGGGCAGGAGAGCCTCTGCTATGACAATAAGCAAAACTTCTAATTTTAAAACTGAAATATTGTATCTTGAGGCAGTAATTAGCGTTACAAAAAGTAATTATGTAAAATTTCTAAAATCGAAAACAATATTGTATGAGAAAAATTGATAGCTAGAAGGAGAAGAAAAAGAATAAAAAAGCATATGAAAGAATATTAAAGGAAACGTTAAAGGATGCACTCAACAAATTTAAATATATTAATATATTGTAACTCTACAAACAAGTTCAGCTAATGTCTGGTCGATGATGGAGCAAACTAGTCTTTGAAACATATTCTGGAAAATTTAAAAAGTGAGTGTTGTTTAGTGTTATTAATAGACCTATTTTTATATTTTAATTGTTATTGGCATTTGAACTAAATTTTAAATCATAACATATATTTATGGATTTCATATTCAATTACATAAATACATGTGTAAAGAGAAAGAAGAGATATTAAAAATTGTTTAAATTAAGTTAAACACAAAGAATGGTCTTACCACACAAAGGATTGTAAATAATTGTTTTTATACTGATTGAAAGATAGAATTTGAAATAAATGTTGGTATTTACTGGGAAAATAAACTCATCCATCCTATCTTTTATGTAGAAAAGAAATCTGGCCTTGTCCATCACCATGAAAGTAAATAAAACAGAAATAAAATAACTTTCTTGTTGGAAAAGAGTAGGTACGCCAAAACCCACATAAATCCAATTTCAAAAAGGCACCAAACAAAACCGCACATAAATTCATGTTCAAAGAGGCACATCAATACAGAGCAAAAGAAATTCAATTTCAACCTGTAGTTCTTGTTCTGCTTTCAAGAAGCAAGAGACGTGACAATGGACCACTGTTCTCCACTCACAATAATGTCTCCGAGAGGAATTTGTAGAATCAGCAACTACAGCTTTAAAAAGACTTGAGTAAGGCTCAGATTGTGATATAGCAAAAAGGCTGATGTATCTCTTAGAGAACATATGCTCTTATACCTGCAATACTATAAACATGATGTAATGACAAACCTATGTTAGACTGATCTGACATCATTAGGCCTACCAATGTGTACTGTTGTTACTAAAAAGCTAATCCCACTGCAGAACAGTCCTCTCCCAGTCAAGGTCTACCACCAGACTGCTATGTCCACCTCAGGCATCATGACTGGATACAGCACTGGACGGTAGGATATGGTTAGCTTCTCTGTCCCTGCTGGTCAATATGTGCTTGTCTTAGCAACCATCCATGCCACTTCTTGACCATGTAGCTCCTCAATTGTCTCCTCAGGGATCTAATGAGGTGACTGCCCACTGGACCAAGTCTCCCAGTATGAGCAAATCCCCACACTGGTACTGGGAATCAAACCCAGGTCTCCCACTTGGAAAACATCTGCACTACTACCATGCTATGAAGACAGCCAATACAGTTGTTACTACATACTGTATTATTTTGCATTATTCTGCATATACGTAGAATATATGTTATATTGCTACTATTTTTTTTAAAATTTGAATTCTTGGATAGTTCAAATATTTTCTTAAGACCTTTATATTTGAATTAAGTAAGTTTTGCTGTAACTGTGCATCAAACTATCTTGTGTGCTACCTAATCTTAGGTTCAACATCACAAATTATTTTATTGGTCTGAAATGTTACTAGCTGTAATTTGAGATAATTTAGAAAAAATATTCAATACTGTTATTTACTTATGCCAACAAACTTACTGTTGGTGTTTTTAGACACACAAGCCGTGTGTGGGCAATATTTGAGAGATAGAACTGGAACACACACGTGGCTTGTGTGTTTAAAAACACCAACAGTAAGTTTGTTGGCATAAATAAATAATAATTACCATCTGAAGGTTATTTATGTACATAAAGTACTTACAATAGTAAGTCACCATTGGGGTAATTGTCTCTGATGTGAGACTGCCTTTGTGGTTTACCGGGAGAAATACGAACTGGTTTGAGAATTCAGTATCATTCTGGCAGGTTGTCACAGTAGCTTAATGGTTAGAGAACCCGCCTAGTAAGTGGAGGGTCTGTGGTTCAAATCCCAACTGTGACACTGAATTTTTAAAGTTTCAGTTGTAGCTCTCAAGCATTGCCCACACACGGCTTGTGTGTTTAAAAACACCAACAGTAAGTTTCTTGGTATAAATAAATAATAATTACCATCTGAAGGTTATTTAATCCTGGGACATAAAGTACTTGCAATAGTAAGTCATCATTGGGGTAATTGTCTCTGATGTGAGACTGCCTTTGTGGTTTAACGGGAGAAATACAGAGTGGTTTGAGAATTCAATGTCATTCTGGCAGATTGTCACAGTAGCTTAATGGTTAGAGCACCCACCTAGTAAGCGGAGGGTCTGTGGTTCAAATCCCAGCTGTGACATTGAATTTTTAAAGTTCCAGTTCTACCTCTCATTCAATATTGTGCTTCTCTTGAATAAACTGAACATGTTACTTTTTAAAGTAAGAACAAATTAGAAACTAAAAACTTCACTTATCTTAGTAATGTGAATAGCTTCAATTTTCCTTATGTTACTTTTTAATTTAAAAGGTGAGTCAATTAATAACACTAAACAACACTTACATTTATAATTTTCCGGAGTGCGTTTTGGAGGTTAACTTTCCTCCATTATCAACCAGACAATGACTGGGTTTCCATGGTGCGGATGGCGATGCTTCTTCGGATGTTTCCTCTGGTGATGGTTCAAGGAACTTGCTAAAATTATCTTTCTGGGAATGTTCAAATTAAATATTCGGTTTCTATTTTTTAAAATGAAAATTTGTTCCCATGTGGACAGCTCTTGTTTTCTGGTTATGTGTTTGAGGAGTTTCAGTTCTGGCTTTATGTTGTGATTTTTTGTCCAAAAGTGAAAGGCAACTACTGATTTTTCCAATTGTTTGCTCTTGATATTCCTAACGTGTTCCTTAGATCTAATTTCTAAATTTCTTTAGGTTTTTACTATGTATATTTCATTACTAGGGCTAGGAAGTTCATGCCCTAAAAAACACTGAAATATGCATGCCAATATGCTCTTAAAAACTTGAAAATATGCCAAGAAATATGCACTATTTAATTAAAACAATTAATGTCCCTTTGCAGTAGACAAGACGAGTTAGTATAAATAATAAATAAGGTTACCTTATTCCTTAGAGGTTGAAGCAAAAGTGGACCCGCTGCTAGTATTAACTGCTAAATTGCAGTTCACAACCAACATTTTGCACAAATTTTCAACTGTAAAACATTGTCTGTTGTCTCGCAAAACACTTTTGTAACGTGAAAAACTCCACGTCACAAGATGTTATTGGGGCATATTTAAATGATGTTAACTGCTTCACAGAGAGAGAGTGAAGTCTCTTGGTATGACAGATGGTTTCCTTTTGAGGATGTCTCGAATATCGCACATCTGTTTATAACCAGAATTTTCTGAAATTACATAATTCACTCTCTCTTTCACTTTTTGTCCTATGCTACCAGGAACCGATCTTTTTCAAAGACAGTAAGTGATTCATGCAAAGGAGATCCTACAGCTTCCAATGCCGTTATGGCTGTTGGTAAGAAAGAAAAATGGGCAGATATGAAACTAAGATCCTCTTTTAACCCAGTGCCTGACAGAATATTTTCCACAGGTTCTATTGAAGTATCATTCGAGTTCAATGAATTAACAACCTCTTCGACTATTTCTATATGCTCAGCAAAATATAAAACTACATCGACCCATGTTCCCCATCGAGGTAACACTGGTGCAGGAGGAAGTCGGATATTAGGTGCTGTTGATCTAGACAACTTACCTCTTTTAGGAGATTTAACAAAAATTCTCTTTGTACTGGACACAACTCTACCTATAGGAAAGAATAACGCATTGTCTCAGAAATGCGATGAAGAGCGTGTGCCAAACAAGTTATGTGAATTTAGTTAAAAAATATACCTTTCAGAGTTTGTCCTGATTTTACCATATAAGGACCTGCATCAGTAACAAATAAAAGTAACCGGTCGTATTTGATTCCACACGCCCATAGTAATTTCAAAGAGTCCATCACAAACTGGGTCACAGTTACATTGTCAGTAGCCGACAATTCGCACCCATTAAGAATATAAGGTGTATTCTTTTGTTCATTATTTAAAACACCCACGATTATATTCGCAATAGAATGGCGCTCAAAATCAGGGATTTCATCAACAGATAACCATACAAACTGAACCGCTGTCATTTTGTATATTTGACAATACGTTATTGTAACAATGTCCTACATAAGTCTTACGCAGTGTACTTTCTTCAGGTACATGTTGTCAAGTGTACTTGACAAGAAGGTTGATATAGGTTTTTAAATGTCAGACTATTAATTTTGAAGAAAGGAATATCAGCAGCTAAAAATGCTTGGCACAAGTCATAGGAAAATTCAGTAACCCTACTTCCTAAACACTCTACTAGCTGTTTTTGAACAGGTTCTTTGCAAATTTTCTGATTAAATTCTCCTTATGCTTTGCTGGTTTAGGTGCTGAACTGTTTGAAATCTTTTCTCACTTCCTACATTTTACTCACACGCTCCACAAAACTACCCTATTATCTGTAGATATTAAATCACTCGAAAACTCTTTCTATAAATTAATTAATCTAGCACTCGAAGTTGGTTTTATTTTCAGCATTTGAAGAGCTTTTTAACATTTTATGCACCTAATTTAATTTGGTGGGAACCAGTTCACAACACTGTTACGTTTGAAGACCATGGCACAACTATTGGAGGGTAGGCAAGTGTTGCTATAATCGTGCTGCTCAAAACGTTGACCTGCACTTTATCTTTGTGAATATAAACCTCTCAGATAACGCACTGATTATTCTCTATGCACATACATATAATGAAAGGATCGAAACAGGGAATTCACTTCATGACAACATGACTCAACATTAGTTCTCGCCACCTTGCGAGCTGTATCATCATGTGCAGTACCACCAATATGAGAAATATTATACAGACGGAAAAAATAATAAAAAACCACTAAAATATGCAATATAGGGGCTATAATATTGAAATACTATGCATTTATCAAAATCAAGAAAATATGCAGTTATATGCACCATAAAATCACGTCCAAATAACTGAAAATTCCACAATTCGTGCACATAATGTGTTGTTATTAGCTAATGCTGGATTTCTGACAATGAAGTCATTAATCCTCTTGCTCTCCAATATTTTTCACTGATGGATGGGGCACTAGAAGTGGCTGGGCATATTTGAAGGTGGTCTCGATCCATTTCCTCTTGCAGATCACATAGAGGACAGAGTGGTGAAGAAGTGCACATAATGTAAAAGCATTTATTTTTAACCCCTATGAAAAAACATGCAAATGCATGAACTTCCTAGCCCTATTCATTACAATCACTGCATTCAATTTGGTATGTGCCAGATTTTTTGTTAGGTGGAATAGCATCTTTGATTTTTGAAAGCAGCAAGTTTTTTTATGGAGTAATGTCTACTGGTGTTGTATTCCTTGAACACTTTTTTGAATTTATCAAAGGCCCATGGATGATGTGTGATTTTTTTAATGTCATTTTTGTTTCTCCTGCTGTGAGAGTTGTAGTTTCTTTTAGTAATTTTTTCTTTCCTGCTCATTTTACCTTTTTATCTACTAATTCTTGGGTAAGCCATTTTTTTGTGCTTCAATAGTTTAACAGATAGATTGGTGAACACCCCTCTTCCAGCAGAATAATACACAATAATTGAAATAGCGCACCACACAAGTTTCACAGGAGCTGCCAACAACATTTGGATAGAACATTCTCACCCACCCCTTCTCTATTCACCTGACTTGGTCTTTGAACTATCACCTTTCCACTAAATTAAAGGAGTTTTTGAGTGTTTGTTGTTGTTGTTGTTGTAGTGTTTAACGCCCGCTTTTACTACTACGGCACCGCAGGCGGTGACACTGATGATACATGAAGATGGAGCACCGGTGGAATGAGATGGCGGGGGAAACCGGAGTACCCGGAGAAAACCCGCCCTGACGCCGCTTCGTCCACCACGAATACCACATGCGGGTCCCTGGGATCGAACCCGGGCCGCCTAGGTGGTAGGCGAGCGCGCTAACCGCTCGGCCACGGCGCCGCCGGTTTTTGAGTGGGAAACATTCTTCCAACAATCAGGAGATTGAGAAAGCTGTAGCTGAAAGAGCTGGTAACAGAGGTCTATGACATTGGCATACAAAAGCTGGTGCCCCGGCAGCAGAAATGTATCAATCTTGGTAGTGATTATGTTGAAATATAGTTTAATATATTTGTGAAGCATGCTGTAAGTTTCAATTAAATGCAAGCATTTTCTGATCTTACATAAATGTTATATCCTTACTTTCTGGATGACCCTTATATTCACCAAAGCACTAGAATGGATTTTCTACTGAAATTTGGCCTTGGTCACATAAGCCTTTTTATGAGTAATTGTGATTTCTCATGATACCTGCTAATATGAAATTACATACCTTTACTTATTTCTTGTTTCTCTTTTCTTTTTTCTTTAAAAATAAAGGTAAAGCAAGAAGCTTTGGAGCACCTCAATACCCTTGTGAGCAGAAAGCTTCAACAGATTACACCACTGTCAATGCCTTGGGGAGGAGGAATAAACAATACTCAAACAAACAAGGACACCAAAGAAGTTAAGGAAGAAAAGAGAAAACTAAACACAAGAAACTCCCTCAACAACAGATACCATCATGGTATTAGTGGAATTCCAAGATGGACATTTGGGAGAACTAATACCTCACAGCCAGCTCGATCGGCAGGTTTTGGACAGCAGCAGGAAAGCAACCCCCTTCCTTTAGTGCCCTTCACTATGAACAACACTCACTTTCACTTCATGAGCAGAGATAACAATGAATCTTTGACAGCCATCGAGGAGACTAACAGTATACACCTTTTCAGAGATATCTCCAACTTTGCTGTTAACAGTTTAAATTCCACAGACAATAACAATAATGTGAACAATGCAGCTAATCCTACAACCACTAATGAGACACAGGGTGACATGAGCTCAGTACTTCATGCTCTGTTTGGACAGCTTCACCACAATCCACCAACCCCAATTTCGACCACTGACACAGATACAGAAACCACTAATGACAGTAGTGAAAGCATTGATGATGAAGGGGTTGAGCTGTTCAGACATTTTTAGGTTAAACAAAAAGACCAGATGCTTAAAGCACATCTTATTTCATGACAGTTCAATATTATGATATTAAAAAATTGCACCTATATACTTAATTTCATGTAATACTCAATTCTATGGCAAAAACTTCATTTAAGGTGTATGTTGGCTCAAGAACATTAAATGTTTATTTTTACCTTAAAGACTTTTGGTCACCTTATTTTTCAGAAGAAAATAGTTTTTTTTTATTTTACAGAATAATACACCCCCCCCCCCCACACACACACACACACACACACTCACACACACACACACAGTTTGGTATTTAAGACCTTTCATTTTAAACACAGGCCATTCTTCCTAAAAAAATGCTGTTAATTTTTTTTTTAAAAAATCAGATCTCAAAACATGTATTTCTGATGAAATCTTTATATCACGTTTTTAGGTGGAATATAACACTTACACTACCTACTTTTAGTATATAGTAGAGAATGCAAAACAAAACAAGCGTGTCCCCCCCCCCCCCCCCCAAGAAAGTTTGTAATGAACAAAACAACTCCTTCAAGGCACATTTTTGACAAAAACTGTTAGAACATAGTTCATTTCTTATTTGAACTAAACACAAACATAAAAGAACATCAAAAAGATGGAATGATAAAATATATTTATGTATATGTAGATGAATGAGATTCTGCATATAATCTTTGTATGACAGTTTGAAATACCACATGTCTGCCTAACTGAATAAGTGGCCAAAGCCAGCTTAAGTCAGCAGTATAATACTTTGAAATTACTTAGTACTTAAGAGGTAGAACTGGAACTTAATATTGTTGGCATAAATAAAATAATAATTACCATCTGAAGGTTATTTAATCCTGGGATATAAAGTACTTACAATAGTAAGTCACCATTGGGGTAATATGTCTCTGATGTGAGACTACCTTTGTGGTTTACCAGGAGAAATACGAACTGGTTTGAGAATTTAGTGCCATTCTGGCAGTTTGTCACAATAGCTCAGTGGTAGAGCAGCCGCCCGGTAAGCGGAAGGTCTGTGGTTCAAATCCTAGTTGTGGCATTGAATTTTTAAGTTCCAGTTCTACCTCTTAAACTTTGCCCACACATGGCTTGTGTGTTTAAAAACACCAACAGTAATTATTATTTATTTATGCCAACAAACTTACTGTTGGTGTTTTTAAACACACAAGCCGTGTGTGGGCAAAGTTTAAGAGGTAGAACTGGTTCAAATCCCAGTTGTGGCATTGAATTTTTAAGTTCCAGTTCTACTTCTTAAACTTTGCCCACACATGACTTGTGTGTTTAAAAACAACAGTAAGTTTGTTGGCATAAATAAAATAATAATTACTCAGTACTTATTACTTACTTACTCAATAATCAGAAAGATAAAGTTACATCATTCTGGCAGTTTGTCACAATAGCTCAGTGGTAGAGCGTCCGCCCGGCAAGCGGAAGGTCTGTGGTTCAAATCCCAGTTGTGGCATTGAATTTTTAAGTTCCGGTTCTACCTCTTAAACCAACAGTAAGTTTGTTGGCATAAATAAAATAACAATTACCATCTGAAGGTTATTTTTAATCCTGGGATATAAAGTACTTACAATAGTAAGTCACCATTGGGGTAATATGTCTCTGATGTGAGACTGCCTTTGTGGTTTACCAGGAGAAATATGAACTGGTTTGAGAATTTAGTGCCATTCTGGCAGTTTGTCACAATAGCTCAGTGGTAGAGCAGCCGCCCGGTAAGCAGAAGGTCTGTGGTTCAAATCCCAGTTGTGGCATTGAATTTTTAAGTTCCAGTTCTACTTCTTAAACTTTGCCCACACATGACTTGTGTGTTTAAAAACAACAGTAAGTTTGTTGGCATAAATAAAATAATAATTACTCAGTACTTATTACTTACTTACTCAATAATCAGAAAGATAAAGTTACATCATCTCCAAATAAATTTAAATATGTTTACTTCTAGAAAAAACCTGTTACTTAACATATGCACACTAGATTATGAACCAATGACTTTACGTCCTGAAGTGAAAACGAAAGAATAAGAAACATTTAGATATTTGAACCCATTGAGCCTAGAGCATGTAATGGTTCCATAGTCTGAGCTACTGAAATAGGGCTGGACCTGGAATGGTTCTGTTGTCCAACTTCTTGTAGTATTATTTGTAGGAATATTTACTTTTGCATTGATTCTCTGTGCATTTTTGGTGATAAATTGGCTTCTGAGAGAGATAAAGATACAAAAACAACCTCCTATTGCATTCAAGCTGCAAACATCCGATAGTGATAATTATGATGAAGAAAAAGTGGCTAGCAGTGAAGAGGAATAAAAAAATGCAGAGAAAATGCATCACTGAAACAAAAATACTGCGCATGGAGATTTTTGAGGTCTACCATGTAATTTGGACTACTAAAGTATTTAAACTTTTAAAGAACACATGTAAACAATTTTAATATGAAAAGTTAATAATAGAGTTACTTAAAAATCTAAGATAAAAAATCTGATGTGTTGCCCTCACAAGACTTTCTCTACTTTTGTACCAACCATTCTTACAAACTCTTATTCCTATATCTTCTTCATATTAGTTAAAATAAACATTTGAACAAATTACCTTACTGGTTATTTCCTTGTAGGTGCAAGGGGAATATTAGAATACCATAGGCTTTGTGCGATAGCCAAATCTTTTAAAGCTTTGAGATTCCGTTCTCTTTGCACACGTAACATATAAAAAAATGAACAACGATGTTCCATTTCACGAAAGCTTTTAAGTTTTCCGAAACTCACACACATAACAAGGAATATCTCCGAAATGGTTCAACCTACAAGAAAATTTATTGAGACATAAATTGTGTATTTTAGCAAGATCTACATTTTTTGTAGAGTACAATTTGGTCTATCTCTAACGGTTTACCAGTTATGCTAAAGTCCTCCGGAGTAAATACGACTACAGGGGTTATAGCCAGAAAATTCAAGATATACATTTCATTTGTCATAAAAATATCTGAAACATATGGCATTTTAATCAAAATCGTTAGAGCCATTTTCAAGAAAATAAAAATTTTCGAAAAATCTTTCATGTAAAGGGTAGTTTAGGGTGGGGCTATTTTCTTCAAAATCTTCGTGTCGCATCCTTGAAAGACATTAAACTTAAATACCAACTTTGGTTTTTAACCGACTTTTCGTTTTTGAGTTATGCTGTCCACAGAATGACACACAGACTGACACACAGACACACACGGACCTTTTTCTAAAAATGCTTTTTTTGGATTCAGGGGGTCTCAAAACATATATTTCCGGTGAAATCTCGACATCGAATTTTTGGGTGGAATACAATACTTCCCCTACTTGCCAATAGAGAAAGTAAAACAAATTTAGAGACTAAAAGCTTCACTTATCTTAGTAATGGCTGCAAGTTCAGGAATTAATATGCTGTTAATATATGTTTCAGGATGCCTCCACATTTTCAAAGCTGTGAAATAGTCCCTAAATTAGTTTTTATTTTAGATTCTGTAGCTTCACTGTTGTTAAGAGCTTCAGTTTTTTTCACTGAATAGAGTTGCTTAGTTGTATTAAAAGAAAATAATAGTTTTTATTTAACATTCCTGAAAAAAATGCCAGCTCGAAGGTACATATCAAGGTCAAAAAATGTCAGGCTCAATGAATTAAAGGCCCTTGTTTTAGAAACCACACATGCCAAATATTCTACCAATGAATAGTTATACATTTTCACTGACGGTTCTTTTAAAGAAGGTAATTAAGGTGCTGGAGTCAATGTTCTGTTTCCTTATTCTATCACTCACTATACAGCATACGGTTTTAGAAGGCATATGAGCTGAACCAATGCATGTACACAGTGGCTGCACTGCTGCCAAGTGATGCACTAGAGAGCGGAAGTTATGGGGAGGAAATGAGGAAAGAAACATTTGTTGTGTCACAAATTGTCAGAACATAAACTTACGCAGCAAAGGATAATGATGATAACATTATAAACCATAACACTCAGTATTAACATACTTATTTACATGCACTTCCTCAGTTCCCAATTCCTTAAAAAAAACTGTAAACTTTAAAAATAATATTTCTGGCCTGAGAGCGGAGTACTTTACCCTTAGTACCTGTGCCACTGGTACCAGGCTTTGAAAGTGACATTGTTAACACTTCACTAAACACAATGTAAACATGTAAATTTTCTGCTTGTTGTCACAGTTACACAAAGCATAACTTGCATTACAGATTGGTTTGAACTCCACTAAAAAATTCGCGCGCGACTACAGTGATCTGTGATCAGTTAATTTATTAACTAAATATACGCAGTTCCTAACGACACTTCGAAATGTCTTACTCCATAACTGCATAATGAAAAGGAATAAAACACACAGGCAAGATTGGAAGTTGCACACATAAGCATAAACACAGGAGTCAGTTGTTTATTCTCGAAGTGATAACTCGAGAACCATATGTCGTAGAAAAATGGCCCTTGTACAGGCTGCCTCAAAAATTCTTGCCGCATACACCAAAGCTTATTAGAATGTTGAATTTCTGGTAGTAATTTTGGGTGCATGAAAAAGAGAAATCTCTGTTGCTCACGCTTGTGCTGTGTGTTCCAAACTAGGCAACGCTGCAGAACTATGATAGGACAGTTGCTCTAGGCAAGCCCTCTTGAGCTCTGCTTCATGTGCCTTCTAATACTGTACACCTTATAGGACCATAGAGCACAAGTTTTGATGCAGAAATAACACCAATTCATAAAACATTACAACAACTTTTAAATCTACCAGTCAACAGCTATACGAACGACTCAGACTCAAAAGCTGCAATACAAGCAATATACTCACATAATATTAGCTTGCTAAATTAAAAATAGTTGCCAAATGGTTATACAACTAATCAGACTCACAGAAAGATCCACTTTCACTAGATTCCTGCTCACTGTGGCATATCTGGTAATGAAGCTGCAGATTTTTTAACTAAACAGGGTTATAATATACTAAAAAGACACCAAACTTCCCATATCAATCTGTTAAAAGACTGATTTCTTTAAAATTTACTACTTCTCATAATGAAAAACTAAGACTAGAAACAGAAGAAAAGAATTGGAAAGCTTTTGTTATTCACCAGGATAACTTAAAAAAATGTCCCCTGTAAAACAACAGTGGTATCGTTCAGATTAATCTTTTTGTTCTTCTCTCTCTCACACAGATCCACATGTACATGCTCAACCCATCACCCACACACCCAACATGCATGCGCACATGCATGCACACATGCCCGCCTGCCTGCACGCACGCACAGAGCAAAACAAATCCCCTAAAATCAATGAAAATATTGAATAAAAATTTGCCTGTTTCTCTGTATGAGTGATCCAAATGTGACACTTACCTCTTCTGTAATTATCCATGGAAGTTTTGGCAAACAGCTCAAAACTGCTTCAGAAAATTTGCTGTGAGGAACATCATGCTCTAGAAGCAACACTTCATTTTCCGTATCTTTATCTCCAATATTGCCTAATGCCCTCACAAAATGGCCCTGCAAGCATTAGGGCATATCAAGAAACACTAGAAAAGTACCCTGATATATTACGGGCATTGCATCCCACTTTTAACTTACTGTAAATTTTAAATTCAGAATGATTCTATTACTCACCAATGGATATCTGGAGTTTCGGGGCCAAGAATCAATTGCTACAATAATTCTCTGAGTGCTAAGAACCTCTGCCTGTCGAGTCTCAATTCTAACCTTAGGAATCTTTCTTTCAGCTGGTACAAATATGTGTCTCACAGACTGAAAAATAAAAAGATATTGTTAAATATTACATACTATAACTAAAACAGCCTCACCAATATGTGTCCTGTGTAACGATCCAGCAAAAATGAACGAAGACCACTTGAAGACCTGTGAAGCATTAAGATCAGAAGAAACTACAGTTCAGAAGTATTGGAAAGCATGAATGCTAACGGCTTCATTGCCAGATGCAAGGCACTAGAAAACAACAACAACTAAAACATGAGCTAGAATTAACAAAATATTGTGATGCCAGCCACCCATCTGTCAATGAGTGGGAGTGAGTGGTGGTATTTAAGGGCCCATCCACAACTAGGTCATTAGGGCCCATCTGTCAATGAGATGATCAAGGTCAGGTTACTGTCTTTGTTCCGATAAGATCAATTGTTATGTTGTTTACTCACTGCACAATAGTGTGAGGTAACTTGACCTTGAGTGTATCTTTGACAAGTAGGTGGCTGGCATCACACTGCTCCCTCATTTGAGCTGGTCAACCTGACCAGCAACATCGTAGTGGGCCAGAAAATCCAAGTGTATCTCCAGCATCTTCTCCTGGGGCAACCTTTGGATGTGGTAGACTCACCATCAAACCTCATCTCCACGTGGCACAATCCTTGACATCACTGTTGGGTAGTGCCCCTTGGTGCGCCAGGGCGATATATGCAGATTCTACCTCTCAAACATTGTCCACACACAGCTTGTGTGTTTAAAAACACCAACAGTAAGTTTGTTGGCATAAATAAATAATAATTACCATCTGAAAGTTATGTAATCCCGGGACATAGAGTGCTTATGAATGTGAGTCGTCCTTGCGGTAATTGTCACCCTCTGTGGCTTTCCAGGACAAATACAAATTGACTGAAGAATTCAATGTCATTCTGGCAGCTTGTCACAGTAGCTTAGTGGTTAAAGCACCCACCTAGTAAGCAGAGGGTCTGTGGTTCAAATCCCAGCTGTGGCATTGAATTTTTCAGTTCCGATTCTACCTCTCAAATATGCCAATCTGCTTGAAACCTCTATGGCAGACTCACCAGGTGTGATGGGTCTTTAGTTGCCCTTCACCCATGTGTGTAGCCGAGCCACCTTGTGCACCACATGAAAACGACCCATGGGTTTCCATTATCACAGACCTTCCTGGTGCACCTTTACAGCCACCTTGCCCCTGGCTAGGTCAACCACAGCCTATGCCAGGGTTACTATGAAGACCTCAAGATGTTCGTTGGGCTCTGGAGCATGTCTTGTCTTACTCACAGGACCCTCCTGTCTATGTCGATTGTGGCCTTATGGCACCTGAGGGCATCCAATCTCAGAATCACTTCCTCAGCCACTCTTGCTATGAACACAGACTTATAACACTCTGCCCCAAGATCAATCTCAGCCAGGATGCCTCTTCCACAGGCAAGGAGTCACTCAATAAAACCACTATCTCATAAAATTGATCTAGTTCCCTTGTTGGTATGTCCTCTGCTATGTCAGGTTGGATCACAGTCACGACTGCAGTTGTGTCCACTAGCACCCAGAATGACTTCCCTTGTATCCTATCATTCACAATGATGTCCTCCACTCTTCTATCCAAGGCACACAGTGTTACTTCGTGGGATGGCTCCGATGGTTCCTCCGTGCCCCATGTTAAGCTGGTTATTTGTTCCTCACTTGCTCATACTTTCCTAATGAAAGTCCTTCATGACATGTCCTGATTAACTACATCCCAGCATACTGCACTAGGGGATCCTTGCAACGTCTCTGGGCTGGCTCTTTATCTCCACTGTATTGTACACTTCTGTTCTGTGAGACTTACCTCAGCTACTAGGTGCTCCCTCCTCAGGTCCACACTATCCCGTCCATCCTGTTCCATCCCTGACATCCACTTCCTTGGTGCTGCTGTCAACTGAGCCTTCCCAACGTCCTCCATGACTTCTTCCACCTTCCCATTGAGTTCTCCATCTTCCTTCATGCCAACCAGTAACCCGTCAATCTTCACCAATAGCTCCATTCTCATCTCAGACATTTCAGATTTCATTTCTTTCTTTACATCTTTCATTTTCACATCAATCTTCTCTATTGTGGAATTGAATTATTATAATTTTACTTCCCATTTTGCCCATTCTGTACTTCATTTCTTCTACTCTGGATTCCATTTTGTCTTTAGCTGCTGTATCCTGGATTCCATTTTCGTCATATTAGCCAACATTTGAGGCAATAAAGAAACATTTAGTAACAAATGCACTTTAATGCCTTGAAAAATTGAAGTATGGCACAACATCATACTACTTACATTCTGTATATTGGCCTCAGGGGTCTCCGTCTAGGGGATATGTGAATAGCGACCACAAGGTACCCAAGCTGAGCAGAACATTACTTCCACTTACTGGTGTTTTGCTCCTCACTGTAACTT
The DNA here is from genome assembly GCA_030765045.1 of Tenodera sinensis. Classification (NCBI taxonomy): domain Eukaryota; kingdom Metazoa; phylum Arthropoda; class Insecta; order Mantodea; family Mantidae; genus Tenodera; species Tenodera sinensis. Next base: position 18,421,484 of record CM060970.1, read on the forward strand.
TTCTATCTGACCTTACCTTGGTCATCTCTTGTTCTCTTCCGACCCCGATGCTATTAGGGTTCCCGAGGGCTAGGGAGTCTTTATTTTTCCAACCTCTCCATTTCTCTAATTTCTCTATAAAATCTTAACCCCAACATGCTAACCTGTCATGGCATGTAATACATCCTCTGATTGGTAATCAGAGGATATGGTTGGTGAATTTATTTTGATAATTCTCCCGGTCAGGTCGGTGAGACCCGTAAACCAACGACAGGTGTGGTTCTCCAGACATTCTGGGGGTTGTGAGAGAGCGATGTGACCGCCAAAACATAAAAATATGGTGCTCTCTAAAAAACGGTTACTATTACTGCTATTGCTCTCCTCAATATCATTGTGAAAAATATTGGAGAGCAGGAGGATTAATGACTTCATTGTCAGAAATCCAGCATTAGCTAACAACAACATTCTGTATATTATGCTAATTCACATAAAGTAACAAGAAATAATAAAAAGGAACGTAAAGAATTTAAGAAAGATTTGAAACAAGAAAGAGAATGTGATCCTAACACTCAGTGCAATATCTTTTTTCAAAATTTTAATATGCAAGAACTGAACATTGATATAAATAATCTAAAAAACAAAAAGTCTCCTGGACCAGATCACATACATCCAGAGTTCATAAAAAACCTTGGAAAAACAGCAAAACAACAACTACTGAAACTCTACAATCTACCCTGGAAAACCACTGTACCTGCTGAATGGCAAAAAGCAATAATTGTCCCACCTTCAAAAGGTAAAACAGCATCAGAAATAAAAAATTATAGACCAATAGCTCTTATTAGCATAATAGCAAAAGTGATGGAAAGAATGGTGTCAAATGGTTGGTTTCTAGAATCACAAAATTTAATTTCCCCATGTCAAGCTGGATTCAGAGAGCTCCGCTCTACAAATGAACAAGTCTTACTTCTCAGTAAAGAAATCAAAAGACTCCTTCAACAGAAAAGAAGATAATTTATCAGTTTTTATTGATTTCCAAAGTGCATATGATTCTATATGCAGAACAAAACTACTAAAGAAAGTAAAAAAGTTAGGGATACAAGGTCCAATGTTTTCATGGTATGTCATTTCCTAACTCGACGCTTTATTGCTACCTGATATGGAAGAGATATATCTAAATATAAACAAGTACACCTTGGCTTACCACAAGGTGCAGTGCTCAGCACAACATTTTTTAATATATTTATTAACGATCTGCCACAAAAATACAAGAATCAGGTGTGAAGTGTGCACTATTTGCTGATGACTTAGTAATGTGAACTTCAAAACCAAAAAGCAAAAGTACAGAACTAGAAAAAACCATGCAACAATCCTTAACCAACCCACAAAAGTGGACCAAAGAAAATTTAATGACTGTTAATACAACAAAATCAAACTACCAAATCTTTTCACTAAGAAAAAAACCACTGAAAATAAAACTAAATTTTGAGGATCAACAATTACCAGAAACAAAGGAAGCAAAGTATTTAGGAGTTACATTTGATACCAAACTTACATGGACCAAACAAATAGAAAATGTAATACAAAGAGCAGAGAGGCGCCTTTCACTGTTAAAACGTCTAACAGGAATGAAGTGGGGATGTTCCAGAGCAACTCTTAACACAACATACAATGTATATACAAAGCCATTATTTACTTACTGCAGCGAAGTCCTTGTAACAGCAAATACAAAAGAAATTCAAATCTTTCAAAACCAAAGTCTGAGACTAATTACAGGTGCTATCAAAACCACACCAATAGCAGCTATGGAAATACTAACCAACCAATACCTCATTGAATATGAAATAGAAAAAGCAGCTCTTATTCAACACGAAAAGTTGATTAGACTCCCATTCAATACATAGCACAAGAGAAATTTTACACATACACTAAAGACTCAGGAGAGCTTTCTTTCCAAAATTCAAGACATCAAGAAGAATGTATACCTTCCTAATTGAAAGGAAATCTTCATATCTAAAGTCAATCCGACACAAACATTAGACATCACATATTATTTACACCTGACAGAAGAAGTTAAGAAAAGTAATACTCCAACTAATGTTCTAAAATTATTGGCATTAGAGACAATCCATACTAGATTTCCAGAACATGAATGGCTGCATATTTATACTGAAGGATCATTGATATCAAACCAAGATGGAGCAGGGGCTGGAGTCACATGTCACCTCTTTTCCTATTACAAATCTTTAACTTATGGAACTACAAACTTTGATGGAGAAATTGAAGCAATTCGAATGGCCCTACAAAATCTTTTGTGTAGAATTTCACATTTTCATCAAGCAGTTATTCTCTCAGATTCCAGGACGGCAATTATAGCAATTACTTCCAAGTTGTCACCAAAAAATCAAACAATTATAGAATGTTGGAAAATCCTTACCCATCTAACAGCACTTCAAAAACACCTAGTCTTCCAATGGATACCGGCTCACTGTGGACTGAGCGGTAATGAGAAAGCTGATTTTCTTGCAAAAAAGGGTACCAGCAGTGTACAGAAATCAATAGTTAATCTACAATTTTATGCAGCTCAAAGATTAGTCAATTCTGAATTCAAAAAAATTATTACAAAATATCACTATGAAAAAACAAAAAATAAAAGATGGGAACTACCAAACATTCAAACAGTAATTCCTGAGTATCCTCAAAAAACGGCAGTTGTAACCTTCAGGTTGATTACAGGACATGATTGTCTGGCAAAACATTTAAACAGAATTGGGATATATTCTTCACCACTCTGTCCTTTATGTTATCTGCAAGAGGAAATGGATCGAGACCACCTTCAAATATGCCCGGCCACTTCTAGTGCCCCATCCATGAGTGAAAAATATTGGAGAGCAAGAGGATTAATGACTTTATTGTCAGAAATCCAGCATTAGCTAACAACAACACATTCTGTATATGTGTACATATAAATTGAAATTTTGAAGTGTCCTTGAAATCCTGTATATTTAAAGTATTAAGTATCTTAACTTATTTTTGGTCCCAAAGCCAAGATTTTTACAGTGAAGCAAAGCTACTTGTTGGTCCATAATCCAGCTAACTTAACAGTTGGAGAAAATCTATTAGCATAAAATAATGAAACCTTCTAGATTAATGACTTCATTGTCAGAAATCCAGCATTATCTAACAAGATTTTCATATACCATAGTAAATGATCTTATCTCAAAATTTGTCTGCCTTACAAAGACACCTACAGACCACTACCACAAGTTTGCCAGTAAAACTCCACTGAAGGAGGCAAGATTTTCAGAAACATGTTTCAAGTAATTATTATTTATTTATGCCAACATGTGAAGGTTATTTAATCCTGGGATATAAAGTACTTACAATAGTAAGTCACCATTGGGGTAATTGTTTCTGATGTGAGACTGCCTTTGTGGTTTACCAGGAGAAATAGGAACTGGCTTGAGAATTTAATGTCATTCTGGCAGTTTGTCACAATAGCTCAGTGGTTAGAGCATCCGCCTGGCAAGCGGAAGGTCTGTGGTTCAAATCCCAGTTGTGGCATTGAATTTTTAAGTTCCAGTTCTACCTCTTAATGTTTCAAGTATTTTTTAAAATAGTGAATAATGACAATCTAAAAGAAGATTAGAAAAAAATGGTTCACCTAATTTTAACTACAGAGCTATCATTGGGCACATGCTGCATTACAGAGAATTGCTTGCCCTGCACTGCACTATTTCTAACCATACTGTCCTCCCTCCACTTTCCCTCTTCTCCTTGTGCTGGCTAATCAGTTGACACAAGGTCTGTGTTGCACAGTGGTACATTGTGAGACTGAATTCCAGGGTTACAGTTGTTAGCACTGTTATAACACAAAATGTCTGAATTATTCACCTCACAGAATCTTCATGTATGATTCCTATGAGACAACAAATTCTTACAGAAAAGTGAGATGGCATTATAGATTTCCTGTTGTTTGTGGGTCTGAGAAAGAAATGGTTTGTAATCTTGTAAATAGATTTAGGGAAACAGGATCTATTTTTGACAAAAATGGTGTTCCTACAAAGAAAACACTTTTATGATATAGAGAAAAGTTTAACTACTACTTCTTGTTCTTCTTCTTCTTCTCATTACCTATCCCATATGGAGGATTTACACCCCCTAGGAGTTACAAGCCAAGGGTCAGATACCTGCTGGAGAGCAGACAAACTGGACAGAGTGAAGACCTGGAAGTGGGTGGTGAGCCCAGCACCAGGTATGAGAGTGAGGAAGATGACATAAATGCAGAAGAAATGGATGAATAGAAAGGTGATGATGGAGCAGTTGGTGGAATGAGTAGCAGGGGAAACTAGAGAACCTGGAAAAAACCCACCCATGCGCTACTTTGCCCACCACGGCAAACGGTCTAACCACTTGACCATGGCGCCATCTAAAAGCTAAACTAAGTGCAAAATAATCTCAGAAAATTAGGGATCTTGCAAATCTAAGCTTGCAGATGCCACTGAACTTTTAAAATGAAAACCCTATTAGATAAATGTACTCCAGGGACTACATAATAATGTGAACAAGAGTTAATTTCTGCGACTGGATGTTGTATAATATCAACGGCACCCTATTCCCATATTTAATTTTTCTTTATTGACATAACATCCTTTTATTCATATGGCTAAGAACCTTTAATGAGTGAAAATGCAAATTTTCTTAAAATATGTGAGAGATGTCTCACAACACAAGGATATAATTTCCAACATCTATGATAAGATACATGGTTAGTGCAGTTATAATTTTCATAGGAAATCTGTACCTAAGTTTAAGAGACCACTGTGCTTTTCAAATGGGCAGAGTTCTGATCTGCAGCCAATGAGATACATTTACGTGCACAGCATTGCAAGATCATTACCCCTACTCTTTTCATATTTCCTTCTCTCTCGCACACTGTCCTAGTTCATGTAAGTCTACCTGGCGCTAGACATAAGGGAACCCAAAATGAATTTTCCAAACTTCTATAATAATACAGTTGTTTAAATTCAAATTGCTTATAAATTTTCCCGTAAACCAACGACAGGTGTGGTCCTCCAGGACATTCTGGGGGTTGTGAGAGAGCGATGTGACCGTCAAAACATAAAAATATGGTGCTCTCTAAAAAGCGGTTACTATTACTGCTATTGCTCTCTTCAGTGAAAAATATTGGAGAGCAAGAGAATTAATGACTTCATTGTCAGAAATCCAGCATTAGCTAACAACAACAACAAATTCAAATTGGAACATGCATATTATGTATGTTAGATGCTATATAACTACATTTTATGAATTACCTGTTTTTTAATCCAATGTAGCCTAGTGCAAATAAATACATTAAGTTAGTCTAGAAATGCCATTCTAGTTTTGATTTTCTCTAGATAAATAAAACATTTTAGTGAGGTTGCTGTTTCTTTCTTTCTTCCTCATTGTTCAATCTTTTAAAAAATGTGTAGACCCTAAAAATAATATTTTGAGCCTGACTTCATAATACCTGCCTCTTTGTCTCACCACTAAATTCACCGCTAGAAGCCATTGCACTACACTCAAAAGCACAGCAAGAACTCAAGAACTGAACTGAATGCTCACTTGAACTCTGTACGGTAAATAAACACCATCCCGGATTACAGAACAACACAATATTAAACACGTGACAGTTCACGTTCTGCTGATAAACCATTCTACAGGCTAACAGAGAGTGAACTGTTTGTTGTATCGACTAACAAACGCCTTGACCTCTTCAAAGCAACAATTCTTTTAGCACACCATGTCAATAATGTACATTCCAGTTCTGTAATTACACAAATATGCCCATTACTTTGCTTCTGTCGTACCCGTCGTTATAATGTAACATATGGGTATGTTTATTCATTCATTTGTATTATGAAAAGTATTTGAGCTAAAAATATATGGCTTTTACGGTTATGTTACAAACATAACATACACTAGGAAGATAGGGATCTTCCTAGTGTATTTGTCTTTTAAATTTGAATATTCTGATCTTAGCACAAACAGTATGTAATAGAGGTGGATTCTCTGGCACGCGTCAAGCCCCACTGGGGAAAGCAATATGACAACACAGCAGGACTCCAATTGGTTGCCGGCCTGGACACGCTCAAGGACAAACTCCTTCCCATTTGAAAAGCACTGTATAAATATCTGACTCTGTCTGCAAATAAATGCTTTCTGGTGCCAAAAAATTCCCCTCAGGCCGGCCACATGTCCAAACGAAGGCTGTGTATTTGTAAGCACTGGCATTAAAACTGAGGCAAAATTCTGCAGTAACATTCAACTTACCCCTCTAATTGGATTGGCCTGTAAGATACCACAATATTGACGCCATTTTCTTCTAATTATTCCTACAATTCTTCCAGTAGGTTGCTTCTCAACATCATTTTTCCTACTTGTTAGATGAGCTTCTTCCTCGTCCTCTAAAATGTCACCTATAATTATGAGACATAATTGAACTAATTAGGCTGCATAACCCTCAAATTCAATTTACTGCTACAGTAAGCATATTGTGTGGTACCTGGATCATCCTCCTCATCCTGTAATACTACATCACTTGGGGATGACCATTCTTCTTCTGGAAGCAACTCCACAACCACTGTGTCACCATCAACAGCTCGATTCAATCCAGTCCGGCCTTGTACAAGGACCTACAACAAACCCATTTTTAACTATTGCACATCATTTTCAATAAGGATTTAAATTAAGGTGAACATTTTCAAAATGCAGAATAAAGTACCAAAACAATAATTTATAATATACCGTATTTCATTGCATAATCGTCCAGGTCGCATAATGGTCACACCCTGATTTACAGACAAGCAATTAAGATTGAGCATTTCACTGCATAGTTATCACATTAATATTCCAGGCGTTTACTATTGTGAAATGCTGAATGTAAGCTAACCTTCAACAAAAAACATAAACTGTACCTAATTAAGGAATGCATGTATTCGATGACAGAATTGTAATTAAAACTGTACAAGTTTAAGAAGTTAAAACGTTTAATTTATTTAATTTAAAATGTGAGTCAATAACACTAAACAACACTTACAACATAATTTTCCGGAATGCGTTTTGAAGGTTAACTTTCCCCCTATGAAAGGAAGATAAGAAAGTTAAAATGTACTTAATTATGAAACTGGTGTATTAAAGGACTGGATTGCAAAGCAAAATTGTATATGTATAAAACTGACAATGCTTGAAATTTGTATAAAACAAATCTATGAGCAATAAAGAAACCCAGTACTCTTCAATTGTGTACAGCTGTTTGTTTCTATAGTTATTCCGAGGGTTTATTTTGTGAAACACCAATATTGGCAAATACAGAACTTTACACAGCAGGTTTTAAACTAAGAGTGATTCCATTCATGGAACAGATGGTAACTGAGCTGCAGAAAGGGAGTTAGCCAAATTACTGGCTTGTTCAGTAGTTTGATAGTACTGACTCCAGCTAAAAAGTACACACAATTCAACACCACTGTAAATGCTTTTGTAAATAATAGATGAGTCTTAATTCAATAAAACAATATTACTTTTCTTTTATTTATCTTTGTTTATATTTACTGCACTAGTGTTCACATTGTAGTGTCAGCATCATGTTTGTTTCCCCTGCTTTCCCTCTCCTTTCTTTTAAACTATAAACAGTGTAGGTGGTCATGCTTCAATACACTCATGACTTGCTCTTACTCCCGTTAATGTACACTAGTCCCCGAAAGTTAGCATGGGCATCTTAAGCAATTTATTCTTCAAATAATAGTTGCACTGTATATTTTTACATTATGAAGAAAGCATAAAATGTGCGATGATTATGCCATGAAGTACAATATGTTCTCCAAATTAATATGAACTTTACCATTTTTTACATGCAGCTACATCACCAAGTAAGGTGGCACTATGGTAACATGTGCGACTTACTTTCAGCAGGTTCCAGGTTCAATTTTAGTACAAGTGAATTTTACATTCTTAGCAATAGTGCACACATATACATGGATATTGATGTGTGTATTTAAATGTCATGAATATGTTCTTATTCTATACTGTATGACTGTGATTTTGGCATTGTTCATTTATGCTAAACAATTAAATTAAAAAAATGTATAGAATAAAAACAAAGATTCAAATGGTAATTATTATTTATTTATGCCAACAAACTTACTGTTGGTGTTTTTAAACACACAAGCCGTGTGTGGGCAAAGTTTGAGAGGTAGAACTGGAACTTAAAAAAAATTCAATGCCACAACTGGGATTTGAACCACAGACCTTCCGCTTACCGGGCGGCTGCTCTAACCACTGAGCTATTGTGACAAACTGCCAGAATGGCATGAAATTCTCAAACCAGTTCGTATTTCTCCTGGTAAACCACAAAGGCAGTCTCACATCAGACAAATTACCCCAATGGTGACTTACTATTGTAAGTACTTTATATCCCAGGATTAAATAACCTTCAGATGGTAATTATTATTTATTTATGCCAACAAACTTACTGTTGGTCTTTTTAAACACACAAGCCGTGTGTGGGCAAAGTTTGAGAGGTCTGTGGTTCAAATCCCAGTTGTGGCATTGAATTTTTAAGTTCCAGTTCTACCTCTCAAACTTTGCCCACACACGGCTTGTGTGTTTAAAAACACCAACAGTAAGTTTGTTGGCATAAATAAATAATAATTACCATCTGAAGGTTATTTAATCCTGGGATATAAAGTACTTACAATAGTAAGTCACCATTGGGGTAATTTGTCTCTGATGTGAGACTGCCTTTGTGGTTTACCAGGAAAAATACGTTTGAGAATTTAATGCCATTCTGGCAGTTTGTCACAATAGCTCAGTGGTTAGAGCAGCCGCCCGGTAAGCGGAAGGTCTGTGGTTCAAATCCCAGTTGTGGCATTGAATTTTTAAGTTCCAGTTCTACCTCTCAAAGATTCAAATTCTTGTATATAAAATTTACTCTTTATACACCTAAAATCATAAACTAGAGGTACTCTTTTTTGCATTATTTTTTTTCAAATGTCACGAAATAAGTTCTAATTTTCCTTTTTTTTTCTTTTTGCTCTGTATGGCTTGTATTATTGCTTTAATTTCGCTACATTTTTTTTTGTGCTCTATGGCTTATATTTTATATATATATATTTTTTTTTTGGTAGTTGTATATTGTTTATTAAATGTATTTAATACACATTGTAATGTATTACAGTTTAAAATGGAAGATGTGTACTATGGAAACTACAATAACTACAAAAGAGTAATGTTACTTTAATTTTATTTCTTATTGGTACTATAATGCTCTGATATACTGAACATATGCATTACAGAATCATTACATACTTTTCATTGTGAAAGACAACATAGCAATGTTACAATATTGCTTTCTTTCTTCAACCACCTTCGATCCTTAACAATTAAATTGTACCTTACGAAATACCTCGCATTGACTGATGAACAGGGAACCCAAATAGATTTTAATATAGCATTTTCAAAATCTAAATGCATTAATTTGAGAGCCTTTAATGGCTGCATAATATCAATTTTCTGGTTAGAATTCTCATTGATATGCTGTGCAATTAAATCTTTCAAAGCTAAATACCCTACAATAATATCCCATTCTTTAAGCAGTTTGAAGTGAGGAAGTTGTTGGACTTTTCTACTAACGCTACTATTTGCACAACATTCCTTGGTTGAAATAATTCATTCAACAGTAAAAATAAGCATCATTTGGGGAAAAGCGTTTAGTTTTCCAAGAATTCCCTACATTTTTATACTTCTCAACCCAGAGCATCTCTTCACGCTCAGTATGGCCAAGTAAAAAAAGGTCAATTGCCTAGAATGCTAATCTAACGTTGACTATCTAGACCATCACTTCACTAATGAGAGAATGGTCAGCGTACAAGAATGTTAAACCATCCTTAATCATCAACCACTATTTAACTATTTTTGTAATTGAGAGTTAAACGCTATTCTTTTTTGTAATTTAACAATTCATAGGAACGAATGTAAAAAAAAGTGAGAGCTAATTTTTATATTAAAAAACACTGAATTTCACATTTTTCGTAAAATAAGGCAATTTCACCTCAATCTGCACTCATCGCTAAACTTCGCTAAACTAATAATATTGATGTATTGATCTACATCAGATAATTCAGAAAGATAATGAAAAATTGCTTTAATAATTAAGAGGTGGAATAAGGAACAGTGGAACAGCTTGTGTGTTTAAAAACACCAGCAGTAAGCTTGTTGGCATAAATAAATAATAATTGCTTTAAATATGTTTGTTATCTTTATCGTTGATGCGAAAAAAGAATGCCCCTAGTCATGAATTTGTTCTTATCTTATACTGTATGACTGTATGATTTTGATATTGTTCACTTGTGCTAAACAATAAATTAAATAAAAAATGTATAGATCAAAATAAAGATTCACACTCTCGTGTATAAAATTTACTCTCTTTATACACCTAAAATCATATAATTTTAAGGGGGAAGGGTCTTCTTCTAAATTACCCTTAATTTTGTACCTTTTTCAGCAAAATTTCCTCAGCATTTTTATACATTAAATTACAATTATATACCTGCAATTGTTGAGAATGAAGACAAATGAATGGGATAGTGACATGCTGTAGTACTTTGTCCTAAAATCCAAATATGAGTTACTATACCTACCATTTTCTCCATTCCTTCCACATTAACTTGTCCTTCTAAATAGTTCTCCCTTGATGCTTGGAATGAGCCTTGTAAGAGTCTCTTGGACTTCACTCCCTCGTGGATTTCTGCAGGAGCAAGGTGTGAGGGATACAGGGGCTCTCTGTTGCCACCATCAAGCTCATACTGCACATTGTGAAGTGAAAGCTTGTCTTCAACGCCAGGACAGTCTTTCAGACTTCGAACATACTCAATTACTGCAACAATGCACATTCACATCATTTTAAATTCAACACTTTATCATTATTACTATTGTTATTACAAAGGCTGGTTTTTTAGTTTTGGCAACCATGCTGCAGTGCTAAGTTGCAACGCTGCTGTGCAGTACCACTTTTACCAAAGGTTGCTGACCTGCATCCCCTCCTTCAGAGCACATGAGATCCCATCCCGTGGATCACTCGAGCGCAGTTACACTTGTTAGATGAGTAGTGGGAAGCCAGCGCTCGGGAACGACAGTCGCAATGTTTTCCAAGCAGGAGCAGTGAATGTGAATAAAAATTCAAAGGCTAGGGATTGAACGGCTCAACAGTGCCACTGAGGATTGAACGAGGCATGTGATGCAGCTGTGTTACCTTACAGAATGGTAGCAAGATGGGTTGCAGCTTTTCGAGATGGGTGCAAACATGTGGAGGACATGCCTCGATCTGGTCACCCACCAGTAAGTGATGAAACTGTACAGATGGTGTCTGCGTTAGTGGAGGTGTATTGGAACATATCGATTCGTCAATTAGAGCAAGAAACTGCACTGGCGCATTCGACTGCCCTCCACATCCTGAAGGACATACTGAAAATGAGGAAGATTGCATCCAAATGGGTTCCACATGATTTAACCGACATGCACAAATGGCTGCGATATGACGCTTCTCGTATGCACTTGCAGCATTATGAGGATGAAGGAGAGGCCTTCTTACAGAGCCCTTCTTACAACGAATCATAACCATTGACAAGACGTGGGCCTAATCTTATGAGCCACAGTTAAAACGCCAATCGAAACAGTAGCGGCACCACGGATGACCACGGAAACAAACAGTTCGACCAATCTCCACCAATGTGAAGGTAATGTTGATTCTTGCCTATGATTGCTATGGTGTGATCATCAACCATACTGTTCCCCACAATAAAACTTTTAATGTGGCATACTATTGTTTGTTTCCACAGGACCAACCACGAGCAGCTCTGAGAAGGAAATGGCGCCACCATTAAGGAAAATGAAGCTATTAACAGTGAAGCAACAAGATTCTAAAGTAAGAACAAATTAGAAACTAAGAACTTCACTTATCTTAGTAATGTTGCAAGTTCTTTTTGCAAAACTGACTCAAGTTTCCAGTTGACTCCAACTCATTCTCAAAGCTATACAAACAAATTTGTTACCAAAGCTACAGATCTTCATTTTTGTCTGAAAACAAAAAGCATAGACACTGATGCTCATTTTAATTACCAATCTCTGAAAACAAAAATGTATAAATGCAATTTATAGAAGGTGTTTCAAAATTCATAACACGGTTCCTGTTGGTAATTATTATTTTATTTATGCCAACAAACTTACTGTTGGCATAAATAACATACTCGTATTTCTCCTGTTTACCAGGAGAAATACGAACTGGTTTGAGAATTTAATGCCATTCTGGCAGTTTGTCACAATAGCTCAGTGGTTAGAGCGTCCGCCCGGTAAGCGGAAGGTCTGTGGTTCAAAACCCAGTTGTGGCATTGAATTTTTAAGTTCCAGTTCTACCTCTCACAGTTCCTGTTTTTTAAAATAAAAATTTTTCCCAAACCATTAAATCTATAGGTCCACTTAATTGTTTTAATAATTTAACTTCTGGATTAATTTCATGATTAAATGACCAAAAATGATCTGTAATTAATTTATCAAATTGTAACTTTAATGAGAAAGAAAAATGTTCTAAATAAAGGTATGAAAACTTGCGTAAGTTTTTCAAAAAACACAGATGATTTTGTTGCAGATATTGAAATTGCCAGTCAAGATTTAAATGACATTAATAAATCTTTGATTAAAATGAAATGCACTAAAATTTTGAAAGATACAAATAAAAGTCATCCTAAAAGTAATTATAATAATCAGATTATTAAATCATTGAATGTAAAGGATGTAATTTATACTAAAGCTGACAAAGGCTATAAAATTGTAATTTTAGATCAATCTGATTATATTAATACAGTAGAACTTTTTCTTGAAAGTGAAATTGATAATGATCCTTTAAAATCATGCATTTCAACTTTTAATAAAACTCTCAATGAAGTGAAAATGATACCTAAAAAGAAAAAAGTATTTTAAAAGTTAATAATCCAGTTTTACCTAGATTATATGCACTTCCTAAAATTCACAAACCAGGAAATAAAATGAGACCAATTATAAATTGTATAAATTCACCAACGTATAATTTAGCTCAATGGTTAACTAAAAAATTCAGTACCTTTGATCAATTTGAAAGTTTAAGTATTAAAAATTCTTTTGAATTAGTAGAAAAGATGAGCAACATAGTATTGTCTGATAATGATAAACTCGTTTCTTTTGATGTAACTGCTTTATTTCCAAGTATTCCTAGAAAAAAAGCTTTTGATTTTTTTAAAAAAATGGTTAAATTCTTTAGAATTAAACAAAGATTTAACAGATGATTTTGTAAAACTTACAAATCTTTGCTTAGATCAAAATTTCTTTATTTTTAATGGTAATTTTTTTCAACAAACTTCTGGCTTGGCAACAGGTAGTCCACTTTCGCCGTTTCTTGCTAATCTTTTCATGAGCTTTTTTGAAACTCAAATTATAAAATCATTTCCTTTAATTTTTAGAAAATGGTATAGATATGTGGATGAAATTTTTGCTTTTGTCCCTAAAAAACAGATAAATGATGCTTTAAAACTTTTAAATTTACAAGATAAAGCTATACAATTCACTTTGGAAACCGAAAATAATGGATGCCTTCCGTTCCTGGACTTGAAAATTAAAAGACATAACAATAAATTGAATTTTGGTATTTACAGAAAATCTACTCATACTGATAATTACATAAAAAATAAAAGTTTTAATCCTTTTGTACATAAATTTGCTGTTTTCAATAGTTTATTTTATAGGTTAATAAATATACCCCTTAATAAAGAAGAATTTGACACAATATAAACACATTATTAACACTGCAGTAATTAATGGTTTTAATACAGATTTTATACATAAAAATATAGAAAAATTTAAGTATCAAAAAGCTGTTAAAGAAGTTTCTACCCTCAAAAAAATAAAAGATAATTGTATTTTTTAAAAAGTTTACTTACCATCCATGGGCCAATAAAAAATTTACAAAGATTTTTGAAGAATATGGAATAAACCTGGTCCCTCAAAATAAATTTAATGTACAAAATTTACTAAATTTTTCTAAAAACAGCTTTGAGAATGAGTTGGAGTCAACTCGAAACTTGAGTCAGTTTTGCAAAAAGAACTTGCAACATTACTAAGATAAGTGAAGTTTTTAGTTTCTAATTTGTTCTTACTTTAGAAAGAATTGTATTTTGTGCTTCAGTTTTAGAAGATACATAAAGTGACAGGAAACAGTTACTGGACTTGTCATTTGTCCTAATATTATTATCTGAAAATATGTGAAAAGTCTGTAATAATTTGCATTTCAACCTCGTTCAGATATATGTATGAAATATTTGTAATAGTCAATAAGAATCACAGCATGGATGCCCCAAAACTGTTAAACTTTAGGAATCTATCATCAAGTTTACTATGAAAATAGAATCCAACATCATGTTACCTTTCCTAGATCTAAAAATAATTGAAGATAACGGCAAGCTAAAAGTTGGAAGTTACAGGAAAAATACACATGCAGACAATTACATCAAAGTAAATGGTTTCAATCCTAAACCTCACAAATATGCACACATCAATAGCCTAACTCACAGACTGGCAAATGTACCGATGGAAACACTTGAATACAAGAATGAATAGTCCACAATAATAGCAACAGTGACAAAGAATGACTTGAACTAACAAATGGTAGACAAGAAAATTAAAATGTTCAAAAGACAGAAAGATCCAAAAGAAGACAAAGCACTAACAGCTTTTAGGGACAAAAAAAGCATACAGGAAGTTCACCTATCACCGTGGGCGATTAAAATATTTCAAAGATCTTAGTTTAACATCACTCTGGCACCAATAAATAAATTCAGCATCAGAAACCTTACAAAAATCCACATACTGACAAAATTCTACAAGAAAAGAAGTCAGGGATCTACAAAATGAACTGTGTGAATAGCAAAAAGGTACACATTGTAAAGACAAAACACAATATTGGAACCAGATTAAAGGAGCATTTTTGAAATATAAAACAAGGAAAAACAGACAAGTATGCAGTAGCAGCACTCTTTTGAAATGATCACCACAATAGTGAGCAAAGAACTCAACTATTAAAATCAGTCCACAAGTACTATGAATTGAATATCTGGGAAAAGATTTACATGAAGAAGTGTCAAATACATTTAATGAAATTTGACATTCCCTTGGTAGAAAACCCCTTACTGAGCCCCAGTTAATCTCCTGTCCAGAGATACAACATCCACACAAGCAACACAGTTCTAGCTAGTCAGTATGTGAGGTAAAGTGCATCTTAGTCAACTCAAGGTGTATAATTACTTTCTCTACTGGTAAGTAGAGGAAGTATTATATTCCAACCAAAAATTTGATAGAGATTTCACTGGAAATATATGTTTTGAGGCCCCCTGAATAAAAAAAAAAACATTTTTAGAAAAATTTGTCTGTGTCTCTGTGCCTGTGCGCATGTGCGTGTCTGCCTGAGTGTCTGTCGGCAACATAACTCAAAAACGAAGAATCGATTGGTATTTAAGTTTAATGGCTTTCAAGGATGCAAAACAAAGATTTTGAAGAAAACAGCCCCTTCCTAAACTACCCTTTACATGGAAAATTTTTCTAAAATTTTGATTTTCTTGAAAATGGCTCTAATGATTTTGATTAAAATGCCATATGCTTTAGATATTTGAATGACAAATGAAATGTATATTTTCAATTTTCTGGCTACAGTCTATGTAGTCATTTGCTCAGGATGAATTTTGAATAACTCGTAAACTCTAAGAGATACACCGTGCTAAAACACACAATTTATGTCTGAATAAATTGTTTTGCAGAGTGAACCATTTCGGAGATATTCCTTGTTATTTGTGTCAGTTTTGGAAAGCTTAAAACTTTTGTGAAATGGAACATTGTTGTTCATTTTTTTTGTATGTTAAGCGTGCAAAGAGAATGGAATCTCAAAGCTTTAAAAGATTTGACTATCGCTCAAAGCCTACTGTATTCTAATATTCCCCTTGTACCTACAAGGAAATAAGCTATAAGATAATTTGTGCAAATGTTTATCTCAATTAACACGAAGAGAATATAGCAATAAGAGTATGTAAAAGTGATTAGTACAAGAGTAGAGAAAGTCATGTGAGTGCAACACATCAGATTTGTTACTTTCTCTACTGGTAAGTAGGGGAAGTATTGTATTCCACCCAAAAATTCGATGTCGAGATTTCACCGGAAATATATGTTTTGAGGCCCCCTGAATCCAAAAAAAGCATTTTTAGAAAAAGGTCTGTGTGTGTGTGTCTGTCAGTCTGTGGACAGCATAACTCAAAAACGAAAAGTCGGTTAAAAGCCAAACTTGGTATTTAAGTTTAATGTCTTTCAAGGATGTGACACGAAGATTTTGAAGAAAATAGCGCCACCCTACACTACCCTTTACATGGAAGATTTTTCGAAAATTTTGATTTTCTTGTAAATGGCTCTAACGATTTTGATTAAAATGTCATATGTTTGAGATATTTTGATGACAAATGAAATGTATATCTTGAATTTTCTGGCTATAGCCCCTGTAGTCGTATTTACTTTGGACGACTTTTGCATAACTGGTAAACCGTTAATAGACCAAATTATACTATACAAAAAATTTAGATCTTGCTAAAATACATAATTTATGTCTCAATAAATTTTCTTGCAGGGTGAACCATTTCGGGGATATTCCTTGTTATGTGTGTGAGTTTCGGAAAACTTAGAACTTTAGCGAAATGCAACAATGTTGTTCATTTTTTTATATGTTAATCGTGCAAAGAGAATGGAATCTCAAAGGTCAAAAAGATTTGACTGTCGCACAAAGCCTTCTGTATTTTAATATTCCCCTTGCACCTACAAAGACATAAGCAGTAAGATAATTTGTACGAATGTTTATCTTAACTAACATGGAGATATAGGAATAAGAGTTTGTTAGAATGGTTAGTACAAGAATAGAGAAAGTCATGTGAGTGCAACACATCAGATTTTTTTATTACAATTAGCTCTGTTACTTTCAATGCTGTGGTCAGCAGTACCAAGTGTAACTAATCAATCACCAGTTGTGTAGAGGCTAGTGCAGTCTACCTTGACTACATCTGAACAGCTAACAGTGATCACTTTTATTTTTTCATAAGCATTTCTATAATTCATTAATATAACAGAGAAGAGAACATGCAATATACCTCTTGGCAGTGCTGACCAAGCCAGTCAGCAACTGTAGGTAACATGGTTAATTGTAATCAAAACATTGTACATCTAAAGTAAGAACAAATTAGAAACTAAAAACTTCACTTATCTTAGTAATGTTGCATGCATTGTTGTTGCTTCACTGTTAATAGCTTCAATTTTCCTTATTGTACAGCTTGTTGACTAAAACACTGTACTTGATTCTGCTGGTTGTGTGGATGTTGTATCTCTGGAGAGGAGACATCTGGCAGAGATGAAATGAGGCCCAAGCACATGAGCTACTTCCCAGATATCCATTATTATTGGTTTAAATTTTTCCATAATTCACCATTCTTTTAGTGCTGTTGCTACATATTCAGTTGCTTCTTGGAACATCATGGGAAAAATATGAACTTCTAAACATCTGACTCTCAAACCGGTTTCTTCTATACTGCTTGTATCCACAACAAAATGTGTAATGAAATTGCTTCTGCAAAGGTTATCTTAATTAACAAAGTAGACAGAATAAGCTTTTGTAGATGCTACAAGGACTGTCCCTGGGTTAGCCTACCTAACAAAGATAGCACAAAAATGTTGGATAAAAAAAAAACCTCTTTATTTCTCAACATAGTCTCCTTTCAGCGCAATACACTTTTCCCAGTAATGCCCAAGAGCTTCAATACCCTGTTTATACTAGAACCATTGGGCTCTGCAAAATAGCTATCAACTCCAGAATCTACCTCTTCATTGTTGGCAAATCTTTTACTACCAAGCCATTTCTTCAAGTTTGGAAACAAAATAATGAGAGGGGCTAAATCTTGTGAACGTGGGTCATGACGAAGCTATTTGAACTTTAACTCATTGATTTTGGCCATGGCGATAATGGATATGTGAACTAGTGCACTGTCTTAATGAAACAAAGCTTTCTTTTTTGCTAAATGCAGCTCTTTTTGCTTGATTTCATCACTCTGGTGCGGTTTTTGTAATTATTTTCAACGTTGTGTCTTTGTGCTAATGAGATCTTTGTGATCTCAGGGCTTGGTAACGGATGGAATGAAAAATCACACGATGTTTCTTCACCACAATGTATTATTTTATTAACACTTCATCGATACTTTACATTAAATAATTCCTCTCAGCACCATTCTAAATGATTTAAAATGCTTCCACCTTCTCATTTAGTGGAACCAATGCTTGATGAAAGTCTGGTGAAAATTCTATGTTCACACTACCTAAATATGTCCTTTCACTTCGGTTACACACACGCGAGTGGACAGTTTTTGGCGTCCTCACGTGACACCGCCTATGTCGTATACATCCACGTATGCGTCCATCAAATAGTTCTTTCTTGTTAGGGAAGCGATCCTTAACCATCCTCCCCTACTTTTATTATGGAACACATATAATTCTAATATTTTAATATATATATTAAAATCAAATATGGAAATATTTATGACGTCTTTAAACTAACTTAGTTGTTCGTAATAATGAGCATTTGCAACACGTTTTTGCCATTTAACCAAATCATACCAACATCAAAAAACAAATTACACTTTTAACAAATATTCACATAAACGATTTTCTTTTGGGGTCTTCTAATATTCTGTCTCAACTCAAATGCTGCAACAAGATTGCATAATACCTGCCTTAATAGATATTTTAAGTTGGTGTCAGTAGCTATGGTAACTCGTTTAAATAGTTTTGAAAATGTCTTAGATGCAACTTGAAACTAGTCAACATTTGAAGAACTTGCAATAATTACTAAGATAAATGAAGCTTTTAGTTCCTAATTTGTTCTTATTTTAGATTCTGTTGCTTCATTGTTAATAGCTTCAATTTTCCTTTATTTAATCCAATACCATTCTGTGGATTTTCTTCACAATTTTTGATGTGGTCGCCTCCTTTGGTTGACCACTGCGATGTTTGTCTTGTCAGCTCGTGCGACCTTGCTTAAACTCTGCCGTTGGTCTGGGTGACTAAGTTGGTTAGACGCTGACCTACTGATTCCAAGGCCCCAGATTCACTTCCAGCCCAGACTGATGGTTTTTCAGTGTGTTTAAAAACGACAGCTCCATGTCAGTAGATTTACTGACATGTAAAAGAATTCCTGTGGGACAAACTTCCAGCACACTGGCAATGCTGATATGATCCTGGCAATTGACAGTGTTGATAAACGACAAAATAATGAAGTAATTAAACTCTGCCACCCAATATTTTATGCTGTAAATGAAAGGACAGATTTCCCCAGAATAGAATCTAGCTCAGTTTTAATGTTAGTTGGATTAAGACCTTTCAATTTTAAGTATTGTATGAGTATTACATAAGGATGACCAGTTTTATCCTAGTCTACAAACTCATGAGAGCATGGTTGCCAAACAAATAATAAACATCACAGCATCATCAACCTTAAGTTTTATATGATTGGTACTTTCTATCATAGTCATTTGTTTGAAACAACAATCGCTATCTACATGTCAGGTCAAGTACTTCTGGGACATAAGTATAAGTAATATTTATATATATCTGAGGTGTCTAGTATCAAAAGATGGATATAATCCCTGCCGGTCGACATGGGGACTTCAAGTCTTCCTATCAATCTTCTTGGTTGAATTTAATGGCGTATGTAGTTCCATTAAGAAATGGATGAAATTAATATATTTTGACATTTAAAATAATGGTTGCTCTCAAACTCCAACATAATACTATCCAGTAAATGGGGACTTGAACTCACTGTGAATATGTCCGTCTTTGATACTAGGAACCTTATATATATATCAAGTAGTATAAAAATAACGTACTTGTGGGTAAAAACAGTGATGTGAATGTAACATATGAGACTTTTCATTGTTGAATTTCAATTGCAGTACAATAGATTGCATCTTCCTTTACTGTTTTCAGTTTTAATGCAATTTTGAGCCTCATCAAAAGAATAAAGAAATTGTTATAATATGAACATCTACATTTTTTAAGACATTTTGTTGCTAAAGAAGTATGCTATAAAATAAAGTCAATTTCAAAAAGCTGTGAAGCAGCTCTCACTGGACCACATTATTCTAACCACTTTCATGCCGTAAACTTCCAAGAGTCTTCTCAGTTCACTTTCATTGTATGTTAAGTAGGCAAATGAAATCAAAACTATTTACTTACTGGTACATGCCAATAAACCTTCCTTTTCAGCTTTTTCTTTATTTCCCATATCATCAGTGAGCAATAAAATTCTAATACGGTCATCCTTTCTTCGACCTGCTTGACTGACTGCTAAGTGACTTTCATACCATGCTACCGACACGCGAATAGCTCTGTCATTCCGATCATTAATTTTCTCTCCTGGTTCCCTTTCTATATATGTGTCTCTGTAAAGAAAAATAATGAGATTAAAGAGAAATTGCAGAATAATAATTACAGAGGAAAATTATTTGAAATGCTTAACTACTCGCATTTGTAAATTTGATCACTTCTGTAATTATAGAACTTGAGGTCTGGAAGAAAAATATATAAAAAAATACAAGATATTACTTCTAATTACACCCCTAACCTAGAAATTTAATATATATAGTGTAGTAACCTATAAAGTTTAGCACAGTGTGTTCAGATTGGGATGTGAACAATATAACTGAACTTTCCTTAACAGCTGAGCAAATTGTGGTCCTGGATGACGATGATAATAGTTTATTCACCCCACTCAAAAAAGTATTCGTCACGTAAGCTGTATCACATTAATATCACATTATTTTATTTGCAAATTAATATCAGTTAACTGCCAATGTCAGCGGTTTATAAAATCTTATTGGCTACTCAAGCCAACTGTAACTGAAGTTTATTTTGGTAAGCAACAATGCTTTCAAAATTTCAACTGCATTTTTTCTGATGTCCATATTTAGGTCCTATGCCACAGGCTAAGATACTTTTCTTGCAATGCAGCAGTGAATACACACTTTTGTTCTGACACAACTGCTGAAACAATGCATATCACACTTCGTCTGTCACTTAGAGAATGGAAGCGCAGGAAACAAAACAATGTCAGAGTGTGGCCATTAGATTATTTGTTTTTCGTAACGAATTTTGTCCATTGATTAGATAACTTTTGTTCTTAGCAATTGTGGACATAAAGATTTACATATTACATTGCATAGTACAGAGAATAAAAAAGAAATGCTATTTTCTAACAAAATGGGACAAAGAAGCATCCCAACAAAATCTACTGGGACACCAGGACAACAGGTTGAAAAATGGTACTGTCCTGCTCAAAACGGAACATCTGGTCAATTTAGTTAAAGCTCCTTGTTGTTTTGTAAATGCAAATTTCTTTAGATTTTCCCAATTACTGCGACCATTTATTTTAACGCTTAGATAATTACATTCTCTCACTACTTTATACTCTTTATTTTCATTCCTCCAATTTTCATGTTTACTCAATTTCCTCTCCTTGCTTGAGCACAACAATCTGGATGTTATTTTACTTCACTTTTAAGTGCCATTCCTTGCAGTATTCATCAATTTCTTTAAAGGATTGTTTCAAGCCATTAATTGTAATTGATTCTACCATTAAATTGTCTGCAAAATGTAACCCAAGAATTTGGATATTATTTATTATTGGCATAAAATTGCTCTTTCTCCCAATTTCTGGTAATATTGCATGAATATGTAAGTTGAATAGAACCAGACTTAGCTTACATTTTTACCTGAGACCTTTCTCCTGCTGAGTTTCATTTGTTACCACCCCTGCCTCCACCCTTATACAAAAGGAGTTCTCCTTATTTAAAGCTCTAAAGGTATTTACCATTTGTTTACTCAAAATACCCTACTAGGATTAAAGTCTCTAATAACAGGTCAGGAATGCCTGCATTAGAATGGTTTTACTTTTTAATGAAAAAACTGAGACTTACTGGTGATGCTCATTAACAAAGGTATAAAAGTGGCGATTTGGATTTGCAAGGACATCCTTCAATCTTTTATAAACTGATGAGCTTCTGTGTTTTACTTCTTCCAATACAGTATGTAAAATTATAACATTCTGCAAGGCATCTGCTTCTATCACGTCAATCTGAAATCCATAAAATTTATATAGCTGTATGTTTTCGAATGTATGCATGCTAAACAAATTTATATTGCATTCCTCTTTTCAGTATCTTCCCAGCATTATTGTAATTTTATCCGCCATAACCTAAATTAAACACAAAGACATTAACTTTAACTGTAAATCGTAACAGAAAGAAAAAAGATTGCTTGAAAAAAAAAAAAAGGAGATCTTTGAGAGGTAGAATCAATGCCACAGCTGGGATTTGAATCACAAACCTTCCACAATTTTTCAGTTCCAATTCTACCTCTTAAACATTGTCCATACATGGCTTGTGTGTTTAAAAGCACCAGCAGTAAGTTTGTTGGCATAAATAAATATTAATGAAGATCTTGTTAAACCTCAGCTTGAGGAATACATTTTCCCATGGCATTAACCATTTCTGAGATACCTGTTACACTTGGTTTGAATTTTCCAGTACTTTATCACACATTTTTAGAAGTACTTGGTCACCACTCTTTTGTTTCTGATGATATCTGCAAAGTTTGGATTTTCATAGCCGGCATGTAGCAGCCTGCTTTTTAAAGATTTGATTATCACTTCGGCCTGCTGTATCTCCTTGTACGCAAAATAATATAGAAGGATGGATGAGTACACACACCAACTATTTGTGAGCTTGAGTGGGACTACTGGAGATGTCTGCAGGCATTTCTCTGTTGCTCATGTACCACAAGTTATTTGTGTTGTCAGAAGCACAATGATCATGCAGAATGCACACACAACATTGAGAAATGTATTATTCACAGCTTTTCACCAAGGAACTTATAAAGCCATCCAATTTTTGAAAGTATTGCAATTATAGTTTTGTATGAAAAGTGTATAAGTGGCACAAAAAATTATCAGAGAAACAGGAACTTGGAAAACAAGCCTCTCCAACAATAACCATGAAAAACAATGCTTATCAGCAGGAAAGGTAACTCACAAAGTGTTTTTGGGACTCAAAAGACATTTTGGTTGTGGACTTGCTCCATGAAAGAAGAACAATGCTGCCGACATACTGCAGGCTCGTGCTTGTGTAAAGGCTGTTTATCATGGCAAATGTCATCAGCTGTTAATAGAAAAAGTTGTTCTTTTCCATGACAACGCTAGAGCATATGTGGCTACTTCAGTGGAGAACTCTGAAGCACTTCCTATACAGTTCTAATTTATCCTTCTGCGAGCTCATTTGTTCCAACTGCTTATGCAAGCATGGAGGGAACAGCGATTCATTGATGATGCAGGAAAGGATGGCTTTGAATGCAAATAGCTCCAGACTCTTTCTTCTTTCTACTAGGAAGGAATCAAACAAGGAAAACTTATTGGGAAGAATATGTTTTGATATCAGGAGACTATGTATTTGATACATCATTAAAAATTATTTCGGTGTATATTTGACCTACCCTCATATGAAACAATTTATTTTCATCTTATCTCAACATAAATTAAATAGAAAAATAAGATTTTATAAGTATATCATGAATAATTAATTAAGGCTTCACACGGCTGTTCACCCGTGAAGTCTTAATTAATAACATGCGCCGTGAAAGCTTTAAATCTTATATCATGAATGTTAAAATGAAGTAATAAATGCAGTGATGCATTATGAATTCATAAAATGATTTAAACATGCACAACACAAATGCTTTACTTATGTCACATTTAAAAATCCTGCATATGTTTCTAGTGCACCAGGAAAGAATATAGTAAACAAGCAATGCCATCTAGCAGCTGGTGGTTTGACTGGGAAAAAGTACGAAACTGGCAAGTTGGCTAGGGTAGCTTAGTGGTTAAAGCAGCTGCTCAATAAGTGGAAATTTGTGGTTCAAATCCTGCCTATGGCATTGAATTTTCCAGTCCTGATTCCACCTTTCATATAAAGCACATTGTTCACTTTGTAAGCGTGTCTTTGGTGGCAATTTAGATTGTGTGCAGCATGAAAATACTGATGGAATCAAATGAATATTGTCACTGATGAACAACAAATGATCTGATGATAGGAATTATCATGTAAACCTAATAAAAGCTGAGTTACAAATTAGTGTCAATTTTGACTACACTTAGAATTTGTAAAGTATGCAAAATGTAATTCTAAACTTCAAGCTAATGCCAAAAGTGTACAAAAATATGCTTTCACGTAAGATCCATGGATACTTTGTAACAATTAAAGTTGGTTTTTGTTTATTAGATTTGCAACTGGTTTAGGGATATAATAATAATTAAATATTTATAAACTAAACTAGTCTCCCTTATTTTGAAAAGAAAAAAGTTGGCTGCCCCATTACAGCATTATTATTTGCTTCATTTTCTACTATCCAAAGCCACATTCTAAGGACAGGCCCTAATTTTTTTCAAGGTTGTGAATTCACATCTAAATATTTTCCACATCTTGCTGCTTACTTATAATTTTCTATAGTATTATGTCCAACTAAAATATACTAAAGCAATGTAAATCCTTGTAAATTCTGAGAACTTCATGACAACTTATTTATTTTTTGTAACTGATAATGTACATAGCTGTCATTTGGATGCATGCCCATATTAAGGGGAATTGCTTGCCCTGCACTGCAGCTAGCCAGCTCTGTCAGTCCTCCATTTTCTCTTCTCTTTGTGTGCTAGCGAAAGGGTCTTTGTACAGAGGTTGATGTACTGTGACACTATGTGTTTTAGTGTTACAATGTATTAGTGCTGTTAAAATGCCAACAAGACCACATAGCAAACAGAATCTTCATGTATAATTCTTAAGGACAACAAACTCTTGTGGAGAAGTGAAGGAGCAATTTATAGACAAATTCCCCTGATGTTTGTGCACCTTACAGAAAAACCGCCACCACCGCCACCGCCACCATGAGTGGTGGTAAGTAGACAGCTGTCACTTTGATGATACACCAATAGCAGTACCAAAGTGGCATGTGGAGAGGCAGTGGTTTTTTAGTTCATGAGAATCCAGCTCGTCAACATGACTTCTTTGTAAAATTTTTCCACTGCCAAAACAAAAAACACTACCACTACTGCTAAACTTAACCTTAGAATTGTTCTGTGAATGTCACATAATCCAGATTATATGCAATATTATTTCACACTAAACACAAACTTTTCAATTGTTCTTGTAATGGAGTTTTGTCTCAGAATTTACATCTGCAAATAACTCGCAGCTCATTTTAGATTTTAATTATAAGTTGCTGCCTGCGCAGATCTAAGAAAATTATATATCTTGTTATTCAAATTGCATTTAACTTAGGCGACTAACTATTACTCAAAGCAATTTCAGTTTCTACACATTTATATTCCATTTTCGATCCCAATTTATTAATTTTCTTCTCTTTCAGCACAATTCTAAAATAAAACTCCACTATCTATGAAAGTGGATTTCCCAAACTATTTGGCAAGTGATTTATGTAATTTGCCAAAGAGATGGTGCAGTGATTATTGTACTTATACTTTGCATGAAAAATATATGCGCTTGAATTTAAGGGGCTATGAATATTCTGCTGGCAAAAAGTGTGTATTCCAGTGCCAAGGAAATTTCCATTAGACTGGCCATACAATTAAAGGCTCTGTAGCTATCATACTCAATTGTTAAAACTGTGTTGGGCTCTTAGTTATAATACTTCAGCAAGATGAAAGCATACATTTTTTTTGGTAGTGTTTAATGCCTACTTTTACTACATGCAGCACTGCAGGCAGTGACACTGATGATACATGGAATGAAGACTGAGCACCACTGGCATGGGATGAGATGAGTTGGTGAGGGAAACTGGAGAACCTGGAGGAAACCCACCCCTGTGCAACTTTGTCCACCACAAATTCCACATGTGGTCACCTGGAATTGAACCTGGGCTGCTTTGGTGAGAGGCAAATAGTGTAATCACTTGGTCACAGCACAGCCTACATACATATGTGAAAACTAATCTCTTTAGGAAAGATTTTATTACACAACTACAAACCTGGTTGAGAACTGCACAAGTATCCAACACTATGTAATGATAAAAAGGGAACATTTCACTTTTGGAGATTGGATCCTCCTCTAAAACCAATTCTTCTGAACTGCAGTGACATTTCACACACAAATTGGATCCACACCAAATGTCATCTCTAAGATAGTGTTCTCTTACAATCTGTAAACAAAAACATAACATAAGCTATTTCAACCAACACAAGCAAGGTAATATTGCTTACCTATTATAGTACTCACTTAGTAAGCAAGGTAAATAATGAACTGTGAATCCAGAGGTAGACCCTAACAAGGACTGAGTGGCAGCTAGGTTCATTCCCAAACCCATAACAAATGGTGTGTGTTTGTCAGTTGAGGTAAAGTTGAAAAGGATACAAGTTTGCCACTTGTTAATGTAAAACTGTGTTGCTAGTGATAGGTTATTATGGTTAGTATACCTAACAATGGAGACGCTAAATGTCGTTGGCTAATGCTGGATTCTGACAATGAAGTCATTAATCCTCTTGCTCTCCAATATTTTTCACTGATGGATGGGGGACTAGAAGTGGCCGGGCATATTTGAAGGTGGTCTCGATCCATTTCCTCTTGCAGATCACATAGAGGACAGAGTGGTGAAGAATATATCGCAATTCTGTTCAAATGTTTTGCCAGACAATCATGTCCTGTAATCAACCAGAAGGTTGCAACTGTCGTTTTTCAAGGATACTCAGGAATTACTGTTTGAATGTTTGGTAATTCCCATCTTTTATTTTTTGATCTTTCATAGCAATATTTTGAAATAATTTTTTTGGATTCAGAGTTGACTAATCTTTTAGCTGCATAAAATGGTAGATTAACTATAGATTTTTGTACACCGCTGGTACCCTTTTTTGCAAGAAAATCAGCTTTCTCATTACCACTCAGTCCACAGTGAGCAGGTATCCATTGGAAGACTAGGTGTTTTTGAAGTGCTGTTAGATGGGTAAGGATTTTCCAACATTCTATAATTGTTTGTTTTTTTGGTGACAACTTGGAAGTAATTGTTATAATTGCTGCCCTGGAATCTGAGAGAATAACTGCTTGATGAAAATGAAAAGTCAGTTAAAAACCAAAGTTGGTATTTAAGTTTAATATCTTTCAAGGATGCAACATGATGATTTTGAAGAAAATTGCTCCACTGAAAACTATCCTTTACATGAAAAATTTTGATTTTCTTGAAAATGGCTCTAACGATTTTGATTAAAATGCCATATGTTTGGGATATTTTTATGTCAAATGAAATCTATATTTTGAATTTTCTGGCTATAGCCTATGTAGTCCTGATTACTCTGGATGACTATTGAATAACTTGTAGAACGTAGGAGACAGACTAAATCTTACTATACAAAAAATGTAGATCTTGCCAAAACACACAGTTTATGTCCAAATAAATGCTTTTGTAGAGTGAACTATTTCAGAGATATCCCTTGTTATTTGTATAAGTTTTGGAGAACTTATACTTCTGTCAAATGGAACATCGCTCTTCATTTTTTTATATTGTAACTTTTTTTGGTGGTTGTATGTGAAGTAAAGTAGACAGATGTAGTCGAGATAAAGAAACACTTTTATTTCCGTAAACAGTAAGTTTGTACACTCGTTGCAACAACAAGAAAGTCTTTTCCGATTCTCCAACAGCACGGCTCCGAATTCGTAACACAAAGAACTAACTCTTCTCCGTCGGCACAACTCTCCACATCGTCTGTCCGTCTCCGTCGGCACGACTACTCAACCTTCACATACGTCTCTCACTTACGTCTGACTGTCTGGACTGTCCCTTCTCACACTTTACCGCTATTTATATCTCCCCGGCACTATTCTGGAAGCTTCAAGAACGTTCACTTATTGCGCTGGGGTACAAAGTAGAAGATTCCAGTAGCCTCTATCCTTTTCTCTCTTTCGGCAAGCGCCCCAACAATGCGGCCATGCTCTGTCTCTTTCCTTCGGCTCCTTTGCGGTAGCGCCGACAATAATGCGATGCGTGACACTACGGTTGTCGGCAATTAGATGCGGCGGGCGCGGTGACACTGCTCCCTCCTCAGAGCTGGTCGTCCCGACCAGCACTATCACTGCGGCATCTCCCTTGCGTCCTGGTGGACTAACCCATCGAACCTCTTCTCCAGGAGGCACGATCCTAGGTATCGCTGTTGGATAGTGTCCCTTGGTCTGGGTAGGACGATGTATGCCATCCTGCTTCGAAATTCTGCAACAGTACCGCCGGTCTTGACGGTCCCTCGTCCAGTTGCCCTTCTTCCTGGTGTGTTGACGGGCCATCCTGCGCACTTGGAAACGGCTCACTGGGTACCATGTCCGCCGACCTCTCTGGCGCACCTTCGCAGCCACCTTGCTTCCGATGGGTCCGGCAACAAGCCCCGCCACATCCGCGCGAGTCGCGTCCACCACTGCACTCGTGTTCACTCGTGCTCGGCACGGCCTCTCCTGTATCCTGCCGTCCAAGATGATGTCCACCATTCTTTCGTTCACGACACTATGCGTCAGGTGCTTGGATGGCTCCGACGGTCCTCCCATGTCACACGCCAAGTCGGTTCTCGCGTGTTGCTCGTTTGCTTGTGCGCTTCCCTGCTGATCGTCCTCCACGTCATATCCTGGTTGGTTACGTACCCGACACACTCCTCCAGGGGATCCTCGACGACGTCCCTGAACTGCCTCTTTGTCTTCCCCGAGACGGACACTTTCGTTATCTGAAACGGGCACAACTGTCGCCTCGGCCACTAGGTGCTCCCTCCCCGGGTCTGTGCTATTCCGTCTGCCCCTGGCATCCAGTACTTTGACGCTCTCGTCAACTCTTACTACCAGGGCGCCAAGACGTTCCCCGTCGTCCTCCACGACGTCCACATGCTGGCAGAGGTCTTCCACCTTTTCGCCGAGTTCTTCCACGCCTTCCGTCACGCCAATCAGTTCGCCGTCAATTTTCGCCGATAGCTCCGTCTTCATCTCTTTCAGCTCGGCAGCGAGGTTGTTTCTCGTCTTTATTTCTGTAGCGAGGTTGTCGTTTGCCGCCTTCATTTCTGTAGCGAGGTTGTCGTTTGTCGTCTTCATGTCTTTCAGTTCAGCAGCGAGGTTGTCGGTTGCCGTCTTCATTTCTTCTTTCAGCTCGGCAACGAGGTTGTCGTTCCTCGTTTCCATTTTGGCAGCGAGGTTGTCGTATGACGTTTCCATTTTGGCAAATAATTCTTTCATCATTGCCATCATCCTGGTTTCCGAATCTCCCTCCATCTTGGTTCTAACGTTGCAACTTCTAACGACGATGTAACGAAACTAGAAGCAATTCGACGGATCCCACTTCTGACACCAGTGTAACTTTTTTTGGTGGTTGTATGTGAAGTAAAGTAGACAGATGTAGTCGAGATAAAGAAACACTTTTATTTCCGTAAACAGTAAGTTTGTACACTCGTTGCAACAACAAGAAAGTCTTTTCCGATTCTCCAACAGCACGGCTCCGAATTCGTAACACAAAGAACTAACTCTTCTCCGTCGGCACAACTCTCCACATCGTCTGTCCGTCTCCGTCGGCACGACTACTCAACCTTCACATACGTCTCTCACTTACGTCTGACTGTCTGGACTGTCCCTTCTCACACTTTACCGCTATTTATATCTCCCCGGCACTATTCTGGAAGCTTCAAGAACGTTCACTTATTGCGCTGGGGTACAAAGTAGAAGATTCCAGTAGCCTCTATCCTTTTCTCTCTTTCGGCAAGCGCCCCAACAATGCGGCCATGCTCTGTCTCTTTCCTTCGGCTCCTTTGCGGTAGCGCCGACAATAATGCGATGCGTGACACTACGGTTGTCGGCAATTAGATGCGGCGGGCGCGGTGACACTATGTTGGGCGTGCCAAGAGAATGGAATTTGAAGGCTTTAAAGGATTTGACTATCGCTCAAAGCCTACTGTATACTCATATTCCCATTGCACAAGCAAGAAAATGAGCAATACGATAATTTCTGCAAATGTTTATCTCAACTAACACAAAGCATTTTTAGAATAAGGTCTATGTGTGTGTGTGTGTCTGTGGACAGCATAACTCAAAAACGAAAAGTCAGTTAAAAACCAAAGTTGGTATTCAAGTTTAATGCCTTTCAAGGATGTGACACAAAAATTTTGAAAAAAATTGCTCCATCCTAAATTACCCTTTGTATGCAAAATTTTCTGAAATTTTTGATTTTCTTAAAAATGGCTCTAACGATTTTGATTAAAATGACATGTTTAAGACAAATGAAACATATATTTTGAATTTTCTGGCTATAGCCTATGTAGTCCTGTTTACTCTGGATGACTTTTGAATAACTCGTAAACCATAAGATAGGCCAAATCTTACTGAACAAAAAACGTAGATCTTGCTAAAAACACACAATCTATGTCCAAATAAATTTTTTTGTACAGTGAACCATTTCAGACATATTCCTTGTTATTTGTGGCAGTTTCAGAACACTAAACTTTTGTCAAATGCAACATCATTGTTCACTTTTAGATATGTTAAGCGAGCAAAGAGAATGGAATCTCAAAACTTTAATAGACTTGACTATTGCTCAAAGCCTATTGTATTCCCATATTCCCCTTGTACCTACAAGGAAATAAGCAATAAGATGATATATGCAAATGTTTAATCTCAACTAGCGTGAAGAAGATATAGGAATAAGAGTTTGTAAGAATGGTTAGTACAAGAGTAGAGAAAGTCATGTGAGTGCAACACATCAGATTTTTGTTTTTAGCATACATCAACTATGTATATTTTTAAATTAGAACATAGAAATGGAAATTTTATATGTAGATTGACATAATAGTAATTAAAAGTAAATTAGCAGCGGATGTGGAACTAAACGCAAATGAGTTAATCAAAAAAATAAAACAATATTATAAATTTGGACATGATATTAAACACCCAAAAGATAGCCAGGATAAATTTTCAATTAAAAAAACTGTAGTTTAAAATATGATTTGCTACAGTAGCACTAGAGGCAATAAAGAAATATTTAACAGAAAATGCATATTATGCTTTGGAGGAATTTAAATGTAGAGTAAAGTAAGAAAAGATTTTGTGAGATCTGTATAATGTAAAAAACATTGTTACACATGTATAGAGAGCTCTGTTGAACTTGTGATGTATCCGATGTATAATATGGATGAAATAAACAATAAAATTACTGTAGCACACATTTTTCAGTAACACAGAGTAAATATTCATGTAATAATTTTTACTCTGGAGAGATGGGAGGACAGTTTAAGAGTGGCTTAAAATTAGTTTTGGGTGGACTCCCACCTTAGAAATATCTTTGCTAAAGTACTAGGAAATGAAATGAATTCAGCTCCATGGACGCCATCTACATTGGAAATAAATGGGAATGAACTGTGTACTACTAGGAAATGAAATGAATTCAGCTCCATGGATGCCATCTACATTGGAAACAAATGGGAATTAACTGTGGATTGCATCTGATGAGTGCACTTGCTGGCCTTGCTTTATTTATGATACACTGACAGAAAGTTTACCATGAACAGGCAAAGACTCTGTGTGTGACAAAGTAGAGCCAAGTGGGCTTGTGAAGAGAAATGATGTGCAAAGGTATAAGAGGATACTAAATCAATACATAACCTGCATTTAAATATCACCACTATATGCACTCTTGTACACAGTTCTCTAAGCATTTATTAAACTCTGCACAAAAAAGAAAGAAAAGAAACATTAATACAGCTTTTGAATATATATGAACTGCTGGAGCCAATGTATAATGCTTTGTATCAATATATAACTAACATATTCTAAGAGTGAATTATTGTATTACGTGTATTATTATATGCTGTGCAATTAAGGAGTGCAATATAATGCTACAAGGGCAGAATAAGTGGTTTAGTATTTGCGCTGATACACCATATGACCCAAGAAAACTGAGAAATTATATTTTGGACTACTATTTATAACTCTGTAAGTGAAAATGTACTCCTACTAAGCCAAGACATCAAGGAAGCTTTCAATAGAAAGGAGGATACCTTAGCAGTATTCATTGATTTTAAATCAGCATATGACTCAGTCTGGAGAAACAAATTAATTGAGAAGTTGCAATCAATAGGTGTGAAAAGTAACATGCTTAAATGGATAACTCAGTTTATTTCACAAAGATTTTGTGCCACGAAATATAATACATACATTTCCAAATATAAACAAACACACCGAGGACTTCCACAAGGTGCTGTTCTGAGCACAACACTCTTTAACATATATATAAATGACCTTCCATCAATAATAACAACTTTAGAAACCAAAATTGCTTTATTTGCTGACGATGTAGTCATTTGGACTTCAGGCTCTCCAAAAAAACCTGAATTAATTAAAGACAGAATAGAAACATCCCTAAACAAAGTACATGAATGGAGCTCCAAAAACCTCATAACTATCAATGTGGAAAAAACAAATTATGAATTATTTACACTAAAATACAAACCAGTTAATATTAACATAAATTATAATGGTAAACCACTCAAAGCAGTTGATGATGCCAAATACTTAGGCATCACTTTCGACAGAAAGCTAAGTTGGAAAAAACATATAACAAACATCTCAGAAAAGGTTGAAAAGAAACTGCAAATCCTGAAAAGGTTAGCTGGTGCTAAATGGGGCTGCTCAAGGAGAGTCCTTAACACAACATACAAAATGTATGTTAAACCAAACCTCTTGTACAGTTCTGAAGCTTTAATAACAGGAGCAAATGCTAACATCAATAAACTTGAACAAATACAAAATCAGGCTCTTCGCCTAATCACTGGAGCATTTAATTCCACACCTATTGATGCCATGCTTGCCTTAACACGGACCCCATCAATAACAACAAAAATAGAAGAACAAGCATTGCTCCAACACGAGAAAATGTTACGACTGCCAAACTCTAAATGGACAGAAGAGAACCTCCCCCCTTCAATCCTTAAAACTTATAGTAGTTTCCTAGAAAAGGTAACACAGATTAAATCCAAATTCAACATTCCTAACACCAAAGAAAATCTACTTATAAGAGAAAATCCATTGGAATTATTGCAACCTACCTTCAGTTTGGAATTAATAGAGGAAATAAGTAAATCAGACACACCAAAAGAAATACAAAAACTTCTAGCACTGGAAACAATCAATACTAGATATCCCACAGAAGAATGGCTGCACATATATACTGATGGATCCTCCAAGGAAAACCTTACTGGAGCTGGAGTTACGTGTTCACGTTTTTCCTTTTATCATTCTGTTGGCAGAGACACAACAAATTATGATGGAGAAATAGAGGCTATACACATTGCTCTCCGACAATTATTAAATCTTCCCTTAAATAAATTTAACAAGGCAGTAATTCTTTCAGATTCTAAAGCTGCAATTCAGGGAATATGTTCAAATACTACAAAGAAGTCAACAAAAATTAGAGAATGCTACAAAATGTTAAAACAACTCCAAAAAGTTAATAAGACTGTTCACCTCCAATGGATTCCAGCACACTGTGGAGTCATGGGGAACGAAGCTGTAGACTCACTTGCAAAGAAAGGCACAACAATAAAACAAAAGTCTAAATTCAATTTCTCATATTCCTCAATAAAACGCTTGATCGTTAAAAAATTTTCTCATTCATACTTACAAGAAATAGAAACAAATGCCAAAGATAAAAAATGGATTACACTACTTCCAACCCAGATATAATCCCTCAGAGACCAAGGAAAACAGCAGTTGCAGCCTTCCGACTACTGACAAATCACGACTGCTTAGCAAGTCATCTCTACAGAATAGGTATCTCATCCTCACCAATATGTGTCCTGTATAACGATCCAGCAGAAATGAACGAAGACCACTTGAATACCTGTGAAGCATTAAGATCAGAAGAAACTACAGTTCAAAAGTATTGGAAAGCACGAATGCTAATGGCTTCATTGCCAGATGCAAGGCACTAGAAAACAACAACAACATTTGTAACTCTGTATCAATGTAAACATGTATGTACACCCCTGTTTAAATAAATTAGTGTCTTCTTCAGCCTTCCCTTCTGCCTTTCAGTGTCAGATCTTCTATCCATTTTCTGTACTGTCCTCTATTTATCCATCCGGTATGTCTTACTATATTTCTCTAAATCATTAAAATTTAGGTAAGTAGGCGATAGGCCCATTGTACCCAAATCTGGTGTTGGGATTGCCGACTCAGTGTCCAGACCCATCTCCCTGTTGGTCTGGGGATTTGTGTTGGATATTTCCTTCCAAGTACATTCGATTCTGGTTTTCCTGCCAATACTCATGTGGTTGATTGCTGTAGTTTCCCACTGGGCAATGGGGTCACCACATCCCTATGCCAAAGTTTGGTGTCTCTACATAATAATGATTATGATGATAAAGATTTCAATGGGTTCACGAAACACCTCAGCTTCAACCAGAGTTATGGGGTTTTTTCGATACCAGATAAAGTGTGCCCTGAAATTCCTACAAAATTGTTTGCTTTGTCCTCAACAAATGCATATCTTTCCCTTTGTCAAAGATGTACCTAGGGTTATGACCATCAATATTACTGTGTTCCTTGAACAAATAACAAAAAGGCTGAGTGGTATCTCTAATGACCTAACAATTCCAGTAGCATTTCTGCAACTGACTGTGGATGTTTCTTGGTGCTGAAGTCATTTTGTGCTTATACAGCTTTCACTTAATCCAGACTTTGCAGAATTTTATACAGTGTTTTAGAGGAATATGACAGTAGTGATGCTAGTGAATGCAAGCCAGAAACTACTATGAATTACAATTCTCATCATGAAACATTCAGAACAAGAACATGACTGAAGAGGAAGATGAGCTCAAAGTAATGTTACATTGTTTGTGTGCTGTAAGAATGGATTTCAATGATCAGTCACCAAACCAAATAAAAATAGACATAACCTTATTATGAAAGTTCCAACACTGAAAGAGCAGCTAAAGATTTAGGCAATTTGTGCACACCTTTGAAGGCGTGGAAATGTTTATTTCTGCAGGATATGGCTCCTGAAATTGTTAGACTTCAATAAGAAAATTAGTTTCTATAGATCGAAATGTGCTGATCAAACATGCACAAAACTGAAAGTTTCTGTGGTTGTTGAATTTACGACTCCTGTTTCAGTTTTTTTTTTTTCCCACAGCTATTTATAAATCAAATCATGTAAGTTTTGAACCAAGTTTGTAACTGGCAGTGTTAAAAGGGGCATTTTCTGTGACACTTTTTTTACATTTTGTTATATTGCTTGTGCTATGATAACATCTACCAGAGAAGCAATAAAACAGAGCAGCAGTATCATATAGTTTCCAAAGAATAGTAGACAATGACAGTCTCGCTAAAATATTTGTTCATATGCCTGTGTAGATGAGATGCTGGTAGGTTTTCATCATCAGTGCAGGTTCAGGGTTTACATTGCTAGTGAACCAGTGAAATATGGTCTTAAATTTTTGATTATTTGCAATGCAAAGACTAATTTTCTATTGGGTACCTAAATATACACAGAAAAAGATAGTGATGTAAGAGCCATAACTGCAGAAGAGAAAACACTACAGAAACCAACCCAGTCAGTATTCGTATTGTATTGTGTTGTATTGTATTACATCTTGTTCTTTGGATCCTAGAATGAGCCAGGCTCAAGGATATAGAACACGTCATACAACCATGCAATTTCATACAAGTTTTTTTCCAACACCTAAACACAATCATTATAATAGGGTTAAACTAGTGGTTGAAAGAACTTATAGTATAGTATTCCTTTATGCTGTAAATGGAATGTGCTAGCAAAAACTTTCTCAATTCCTTTTTAAATCTTAAACAGTCTCTTGGATTATCAAAACCTATTTATGCTACCAGTGTGTCACAGCAGATAATTACTTCACCTCAATGGAGTTATTACACAATTAAAAAGGCAAAAGATACCATACAGCCAGTGTTGTGCTTTTATTAAAATCATCCAATGCCTGATTTTATAACAAGTCATATAAAAAGTGTATTAGTTTCTTAGTATTCAAGGCATCATTTCTGCTTGCATCAAGTTTATTTAAATACATTATTCCGTGAAGGTATAGTGCAAATAAGTTTGGCTGTGTTTTAATTACTGTTGTAGTTTTGGTGTATAAATAAATGCGTGTTATATAAAACATTCTAATGGTATCGTTTCTGGACCCGCAACTCCACTTACGCTCGCAAAGAATTATGACTCCACTTAATGGTTAAAATAGTCCAAAAATCCCTCCGTAATAACCATTTTTCATTGTAATAATGAAAATCAGAATCCCTTATAACCAATACAGGAAGGTATAACTTATGTTTACAGCAACAAACTTAACATTCACGTGTACTTGTTTACTTACAGACAACTAATACGCAATTTCTACTTGGCAAGTAAGATTTATATTACCTTTATAATGTTTCCTTTCTTTGTTTTTCGCAGAAATGTTTTGGTTTTCAACATTGTAAATGCTTATTTGACACCTATCCTACTGTCAACTCATTAGTAACCTCAAAATCCTGGGCAAGGAACGCAGACTACATGCTTCCGGAATTTACAAACATTAGATGGTAAGAGCTAGAAACACTGAAACACCAACATTCTCTTAATGTCAGTCTGTCATCTGCCATAATCACGGGAAATTGTTTTAAACTTTTTATACAGATCTATTTATTTAAATATTAAAAATAATGTGATATTTGATTTTAGACTGTGGCTGACATAACCAGTGTGACTTTTTTATAATCACGTCTATGATATTCGCAGGAGCAGTAGGTAAAATTAATTTCAAAGTTGAGGACGTGACAGCGAGCTGCACTTGTTTCCAGCTGCTGTGATTGTGATTGTTGGCAGCTAACGAAAAAGAATTTGCCGGTGTAAAGTGGCAATGGAATGAAACGCTTTGTGAATAAGGTATTTTCATCACTTTCTTCTTAGGAAACGCATATAAAATAACTATTCATTCAGCCGGAACCGCAGATGGGCCGGAACAAAGAGTTTAACAAAATGTCAGATGAGGATCAGGATGACATTAAGACTGCTGGTACCATTCCAACCAGACAAGCTGATATTGATAGAGGTACGGACTTCGGAAGAGGAAGAGGCCATGTACCTTTTGCAAGAGAGACTGCCACTGTAGGTGAAATTAGACATGAAGATAAGGGTAGGTTTGACGGTTCATTTGAACGTCAAAGAGTGAAGGGGAGGGGGCGTAGAGAACAAATAAGTCCTGGAAATACAAATGTTGGTAGAGGTTCTAGACTTCATGCGAAAACTCAGGGTGAATCACACACTTCTAAACTTCCTGAAGGCAGCTTTAGAGGTAAAAAGACAAATGCCGATAAAGAAACCCTGGCTCCAGGAAAACCACGCGAAATATATATTCCACCGGAGCCCAGCAGTGATGAAAACATGATATTTAAATCAGGTAATGCCACAGGTATTAATTTTGATAAATATGATGATATTCAGGTAAATGTCACTGGTGAAAATATTATTGACCCTATAGAGTCTTTCGAAAATTCTGGTCTTCGAAAGATACTGTTAAACAATATTACAAAATCAGGGTATACTAAACCAACACCAATACAGAAACATGCTGTTCCTATTGTGATAGCAGGACGAGATGTGATGGCATGTGCCCAAACTGGTTCTGGAAAAACAGCAGCATTTTTACTTCCAATAATACACACGCTTCTTAATGAACCAAAGGATATAGTTAAGACTCCACAGCATTGTGAACCTCAAGCAGTCATAATTTCACCAACCAGAGAATTAACAGTCCAGATAAGGAATGAAGCCAGAAAATTTGCATATGGTTCAGTAATCAAGACCATTGTTATTTATGGTGGTGCATCTATTCCACATCAAATTAAAAAAGTTTTAGAAGGCTGTCACATAATAGTGGCAACTCCTGGACGGCTTGTGGATTTTGTAAAAAAGGAGAAAATAAAATTTTCAAGTGTGAGGTTTTTGGTACTTGACGAAGCTGATCGTATGCTAGATATGGGGTTCAAAGAAAGTATAGAAACTGTACTGGAACATCCAACAATGGTAAATTCTGGACTCAGACAAACATTGATGTTTTCTGCAACATTTCCTTTAGACATCCAAAAGTTGGCAGGCAGATTTCTCAGTAACTATATCTTTATAGCAGTGGGCAACATTGGAGGGGCATGTACTGATGTGGAACAACAGTTTTATAAATTAAATAAATATGAAAAAAGACCAAAACTTATAGAATTGCTCACAGCATTTGGAAGTGAGAAAGCACTGGTGTTTGTAGAGACAAAACGTGATACTGACTTTCTAGCTTGTTTTCTATGTGAAAAGGCATTCCTTGCAACAAGCATTCATGGTGATCGTCTCCAACAAGAACGTGAGGAAGCTTTGGCAGATTTTATAACTGGACATCGAGGAATTTTAGTTGCTACTTCAGTAGCTGCCAGAGGGCTTGATATACAAAATGTATCCCATGTAATAAATTATGACCTACCAAATAGCATTGAAGATTATGTCCACAGAATTGGGCGCACAGGACGTCTTGGAAACAAAGGAAAAGCAACAAGCTTCTATGATCCTACACGTGACACACAACTTGCCCCTAACCTTGTGAAGGTTTTAAAGCAAGCAAATCAGGAAGTACCAAAATGGTTGGAAGTAGATGCATTAGCAGCATCATCCACCTCCGTTCCTGGCAAGTTTGGTGGAAAAGACTTTAGAAAATTTCCAGCAAATAATGAAAAAGCAGATTTAGAGCCAGTGGTAGAACCAGAAGAAGAATGGGAGTAAAGTAAGAGGTACTGGAGCCAGAAGAAGCAGAAAATTGCTAAGTCACTACAACAGTGAGACGTTAAAAAAATATTATGATTAATATTTATTAATATTTTCGTATTATCACCTTATCTAAAATAAGAACAAATTAGAAGCTAAAAACTTCACTTATCTTAGTAATTGCTGCAAGTTATTAAAATTCATTTGGAAAAACTTGCAACAATTACTAACATAAGTGAAGCTTTTAATTTCTAATTTGTTGTTATTTTAGATTCTGTTGCTTTACTCTTATTAGCTTCAATTTTATTTGAATTATCACTTTATGTTTACACCTTTCGACAACTAAGACATTTGGGCCCATATAAATTGTAAATATGAAAATCACTTATTTAAAAATACTTCCAGTGAATAAAACACTTTATTTATTAAACAGGTTTGCAAGACTAATTTGAATTTAGTATAATTTTTACATCTACAACTTTTTATTTGTGCTGGCAGCTATTATACAATTTTGCACAGTAATGTGCACCAGTTCAGCTGCCACATTGGAATATATGAGGGTAACTAGATGAGTATTGACACAAGTAATTAATACTAAGAAGGCTTTGTTTCCCAGTTTAGGTACATTAAACACGTCATACTGGGGTGGGCCTAAAGTTGCGATCGGGTAATGCTCATATTGAAATAACTCACTTTCCGAAACTGAAAACTAAGTTAAAACTATTTATGTGTTGAGAGGGATATTTTTCACC
This sequence comes from Tenodera sinensis, assembly GCA_030765045.1. Classification (NCBI taxonomy): domain Eukaryota; kingdom Metazoa; phylum Arthropoda; class Insecta; order Mantodea; family Mantidae; genus Tenodera; species Tenodera sinensis. The sequence continues at coordinate 18,461,224 of CM060970.1, forward strand.
TTCATATGCTTTTTGTTGCATTAGTTTGTCAATTTTTGGATAGAACGAAGGCATTGTTAAGTTGTAGTGGCAAGCCAGATTTTTCGCGTGTTAGTTGATGTCAATGTGAAATGCTGTTTGTGTTGTAAGCAATGGCTAATACAAGCAAATATGTTGTTGTTAGCTAATGCTGGATTTCTGACAATGAAGTCATTAACCCTCTTGCTCTCCAATATTTTTCAATATAAATATTGAAGAGACTTAGCAGTAAATGTAACCGCTTTTTAGAGAGCACCATATTTTTATGTTTTGGCGGTCACGATCGCTCTCTCACAACCCCCAGATATAAGCAAATATACAATTGTAGAACATCTCATAGTGTGTGGGTTCATGAAAAACAACGAACTGGCAAAACGTACGAAGAAATCAGAGAAAACTTCTTTCCTCGTTTCAATAAAGCAGCTCATAGCGAAACTAATCTACAATAACTGGAAAAGAAGACTTTCTCAGCAGGCTCTGTGTTGGATGCAAAATGCAGCAGAAGACATAAAGAATATTGCAATGATATTAGTTATTTGTCTTCTGTCTGAATCACAAGGAAACGATCGGTGGAAATGCAGATCCCAAGAATGTCAAATGAAAAATGAGTTATGGCCCATACAGGCCCACCACGCTGACTGGCCCAATTATGTTTCTCTTTTCATATTTCCATTCCTTATTAATGAAGCAATAAATAAATAATGTTTTTATGTCACTGTGAAAGTTTATTATTGCTACTCAAACTTACAGAAACTTAGAGCATATCTGATAACTTTTGGTCCACCTTGTACAATTGTGGAACATAATATACCCACCTCCAATAATACTATTTTTTTCCTCCATCTTGCATTATACAAGAAAATATGAAAATTTGTAAACCACCACCATTTCAAGAGTAAGCTTCGCAACATGTATTACAGTAGGTCAATAATCATGAATAAGTGTAAGGTCACCATTACATTCAATCTGCCCTATGTAGTGAATATTTACCTGTTGAATGAGACATAAATTTCTCCAGAGTATATAGGGAGTGAGTGTACAAAAAGTTGGTAGTTGTCATAATTATCTGCAAGATATCTCCTACAGGCGATATACATATTCACCAGCAAAAGTATGAATTTTTTGGGTTTTAAAAATTGGCTTACAGGAATGACAGGGCCAAACAGTACAAATAATATGTGTGGCCCTTTTTTGTAATATAAATGCTTGCTTGTTGTTGTTGTAGTGTTTAACGCCCGCTTTTACTACTACGGCACCGCAGGCGGTGACACTGATGATACATGAAGATGGAGCACCGGTGGAATGAGATGGCGGGGGAAACCGGAGTACCCGGAGAAAACCCGCCCTGACGCCGCTTCGTCCACCACGAATACCACATGCGGGTCCCTGGGATCGAACCCGGGCCGCCTAGGTGGTAGGCGAGAATGCTTGCTTGCTGTGTGCTGAATCTCTCCGGAAGCTAATTCCATATTGCAGCAAGGAGAGAAAGTAAGCAAAATATGCTGTTTTTAAGGCATTTTACCAAAAGTTTCCTAATGCAAAGCAAGTAGAGCAAAGTTTAGATAGCATGATTTTTATTTGTTTTCTCCAGCTGACCTCTTCATTTACCTGAAGCCCACGGAATTTTGAACTGGATGCTTTACTTATAGTGTAATTGTTGCATTCAACTGCTAACTCGCTTACTTGCTTATGCATTGTTTTGAGTTGAAAAAAAGTTTTATTTTATTGTAGTTGAATGATAGCTTGTTTGCTTAAAATTAAATGTTGAGCTGATTGCTGATGTGGCTTTTCAAATATAAAGTGGGTACATTAGTATAACCTGCAAGGAGCACAGCTATTGGCTCTTGGTTAACATTATATGGACAATCATTTATAATAAAAAGAATACGGCCCAAGTATAGAACCTTGTGAGACACCATTAGTAAGAACACCTGATTCTGAATCATAACTATTTATGACCACTTCTAGAATCATCCATGTCACCCATCTTCCAGCACTGCAGATTAACTCATATGCTGCCATTGCTTTTTGGGAGCTAAAAAGTTGATCTTAAAGTCTGTTCCTCACACCAGCAAACAGAAAAAAAAATTGGATGGTGTCAAATCAGGACTGTAGGATGGATGAGTTAATATTTTTGTCTCATTCCTTAGAGAAATTCTACATTAGCTGTTTGAGTTGGTGTATGTCATGGTACAAGAAATACCCTTAGTCCTGGTTTTGGATGCCATTCTTGGATTTTCTGAAATGCTTTCAGAAGGCAAACTTCTATATACCATTCTGGAGTAACAGTTCTCAATTTTGGAGCATAATGGTGGCCACATGACCTCTGCTTTTGTTTCCTGTACTCCTTGGCCTCCTGATTTCAACAAGTTTTTGGTTATCAGCGCAAACCCAAATGGAAGGCTTAGGTTTTGTTTCTGGATCAAATTGATATGTCTTATACCCATAACAGTATCTGAAAATGGTGATTCTCGTTTCAGTTAAATCTTGACAGCATTTGTTGGGACCATTCCACATAATGGAGCACCCATTCTGAAGCTTTTCTCTATCCCTGGAAATGTTGATAAATGGTTCAAACATTCAGTAAACTAATTGCTAATGCCAGTTGAATATTCTTGTAGGTTAGTCTTGGATTGTCCCTCATATTTGTTTCTATAGAGGTGGTGTTTGTCAGGGCCACTACTGTTATTGATCTGCTACCCATCTCCATCTTTAAGGTCGGTTTGGGTGGCTCTGTTGTTTAGACACTGGCTTAGTGATCCCAAGAATGCAGGTTCAAATCAGGCACAGACCAATGGTATATACGTGTGGTAAAAGTAACAGCCTCATGTCAGTAGAAATTCTGACACATTAGTGGTGCTGATATGACCCTGGTAATTGGTACTGTTGTTAACAAATAAAATATTTTTTAAAGGTAACATGTGAGTCAGCACCGACACTACATCACTTACATTTATGTAAATTTACTTTATTTTAAATTAATACATACTTGAATATGACACACATTCAGCCCAGGCTCTTTGTCATATCCACCCAAAATAATTCCTTATACATACATTTTGCTTCTCTATAGCTATTTAAGACATTATAACACCAAAGTTTTAATTCTGTTCTCTTTGTACAGACCAATTCCATTTTTTCTTAACTCTACTTAAAAACTGACCTAAGTTCTTGACCTTTCTAAAAATCGTCTTAAAAGCTGTTATTCTATCTCCTCCCATTTCTGCCCTAGAAATTCTTTCCTCCATACGTCTTGTTCCTTGGCACTCAAAGACTATGTGCTCCAGATGTTCCTTCCCCCCCACAGATAGGACACTGACTCTGAGGGATACCCTTTCTTAATCCTTTCAACCTCCAAACACCAGATCTTAGCCATGCTATTGCCTCCCTTTGTTCATTGTTTACCTTATCAACATGTCTCCCTTTCCCATGTTTCCTTCATTGATTTGTAATCTACCAGGGACCTTTTTACTTTCTCTACTGGTAAGTAGGGGAAGTATTGTATTCCACGCAAAAATTTGATGTCGAGATTTCACCAGAAATATATGTTTTGAGGACCCCTGAATCTAAAAAAAAAAAATTTTCAGAAAAAGGTCCGTGTATGTTGTCTGTGTGTGTGTCTGTGGACAGTATAACTCAAAAACGAAAAATCGGTTAAAAACCAAAATTGGTATTTAAGTTTAATGTCTTTCAAGGATGCGACACGAAGATTTTGAAGAAAATAGCCCCACTCTAAACTACCCTTTACACGGAAGGTTTTTCGAAAATTTTGATTTTCTTGAAAACGGCTCTAATTTTTATTAAAATGCCATATGTTTGAGATATTTTTATGAAAAATGAAATGTATATCTTGAATTTTGTGGCTATAGCCCCTGTAGTCGTATTTACTCTGGACGACTTTTGCATAACTGGTAAAGCGTTAGAGCTAGACCAATCATACTATACAAAAAATGTAGATCTTGCTAAAATACACAATTTATGTCTCAATAAATTTTCTTGTAGGTTGAACCATTCTGGAGATATTCCTAATGTGTGTGAGTTTCGGAAAACTTAAATCTTTCGTAAAATGGAACATCATTGTTAATTTTTTTGTATGTTAAGTGTGCAAAGAGAACGGAATCTCAGAGCTTTAAAAGATTTGACTATCGCTCAAAGCCTACTGTATTCTAATATTCCTCTTACACCTACAAGGAAATAACCAATAAGATAATTTTACAAATATTTATTTTAACTAACACGAAGAAGATATAGGAATAAGAGTTTGTAAGAATGGTTAGTACAGAAGTAGAGAAAGTCATGTGAATGCAACACATCAGATTTTTTTCCATTTTACCACCATGGATTTCTATATCTTCAAACCTCTTTCTTATTTTCCAGAATTTGTTATGATTATTCCCCACCTCTGCTCCAGTAGTCCCCCATTCCATTTACTTCTAGGTTCTTTCGAATATTACTCGTCCATCCAGATTCCCTGGTACTCTACACACTGTCTTAACAAATTATTTTCATCTAAATTCAAAATCCTATACCAAAATTTCAGAGCTCTTTCTATAATCATACCTTTCTTTGACACCATTCCCATCATTTATGTAAAACAGGACTTGTTTCAAGAGCTAGTGCTCCCATCATCAAATTGGTGCTGACTACTGGTGCATATTGTCCTTTTGGGGGAACTGTTGTGCTATGCTGCCCTCTAGTTCAAGACATTTCTTGCTAAAGTTGTTAGCAGATAAATCAGTTGAAAACCTGACCTTGCCAATACAAAGGCACCACGCTCCAGCAGTCAGCATCAAGGTTGAGTTGGGAGCAGTTGCTCACATGTTATCTTTATATTGTTTATACATTGCTCAGTATAAAATTTCTGACAAAGTACCTACTGGAATGAAAATATATCTTTTTATAAATTTCATCTATAAGATATTGCCACCCCTCTTAAATTTTCCAAATCAGCAAAATACAGTATCATGTGAAGGAGAAAAGTCTACAAAAGTCCTACTTAAGTATTCAAGTGTCTGTGCTTCATTTAAACCAAATTTGAAATTATTCAGGAAAATGCTCTTTGAATCTTCATTGCACTTTCAAGAATGTTAACACTTTTCAGACTCAAGTATAAAGTGCAGGAAAATGAATGACACTACAGAGTTCTGCTTGGCACCACAGCAGCACCAATGATTCAGCAATTTCCATACAGCAAATGCTTACTTAGGGGTGACCAATGCTAATGACCCCCATGCCTACTGATAATATAACTAGGAAATATTTAAAAATAAGACCCAAAGCTCTCCTGGTGACAAACGTATTCTAGACGTTCTCGAGCTTCAAGCCAGGTGTAGTGATGAAAAGCCATCGGCGTTTCAGGGGTGTGCATCTCTCTCATCATCAGGATGATGAACGGCTGACAAGAGTGAAAGGATCAGTATGTATACTGTCCGCTAGTAGGGACCTTGTAGAAAATATGTCTATTCTGGAGGTTCAGCATTCCAACAGAATCTGTGTTTCCTGAGCTGGTCGTCTCCAACAAACCGACAGGACCATTACTACCCGAGACAAGGAGCATGAATGGTCCATATGCTTAATGCAACCTGAAAAGTCGGGGCTGGTGGAACACTGCTTTGAAAAAGACCATAGAGCCAACTTCAAGGAAACAATCGTCGTGGCAAAATGTAGCAGTTTCTGGGAACAGAGGGTTAAGGAGGCTCTGACCATCTCCTCTGAGAAGAGCACACTGAACAGGGATGCCAGATTGCAGTGCAGTTCCTCTTGGAAACCAGCCTTAAAGTTGGAGATCGACCAGCTCAGGAAACACAGATTCCATTGGAACATTGAACCTCCAGAATAGACTTGTTTTCTGCTAGGTCCCTATTAGCGGACGGTATATATACTGGTCCTTTCACTCTTTGTCAGTCATTCATCATCCTGATGATGCGTGAGGTGCACACTCCTAAAGCGTGGATGGGTCTTCATCACTACACCTGGCTTGAAGTCAGAGAACGTCTAGAATATGGAAATATATTGTCTCAGTGTTACTAGAAAATAAAATGCAAGTTTCCAGAACATTTGGAGATCCAAATCTTTACATGCTTAAAATGGTTTTACGTATGTCTGTGCTACATTAAGTTAAACTGAGAAAAGAGAAATTTGTTTTAATTACTAATACATGCACCATAAAAATATGTGAAAAAGTTTTGCATTAATGTTAGCAAAATTTATTTGCCTCAGAATATTGAGCACAAAATTAACTGACAATGGTGCAATGAAATAAAGGGGAAACTACACAAAAACATATAGCATTACAGTCTCATGATCGGGCAGCCGAAGAAGACCAAGAAAATTCTAATACTAGAAACAATATATTCCGGGCTTATGGGCCATGGTCTACTGGGCTTCTTCTTCTTCCCAGACGTTTCGTCTGCAACTACGGCAGACATCATCAGTGGCTGCAAGGTCAAAGTATCCTGGTGGAGATTTCAACAGCATGGCCAAGCAGTTAGACCATTTGCCTACCACCTAGGTGGCCTAGGTTTGATCCCAGGGACTCATGTTGTATTCATGGTAGATGAAGCAGCATCTGGGGAGGTTTCCTCTGGGTTCTCCCGTCCTGTCCCCCGCCCGCCACTCATTCCGCCAACTGCTCCATCATGACCTTTCCAAACATCCATTTTGCCTGCATTTCATATCATCTTCCTCACACTCATACCTGGTGCTTGGCTGACCACCCACTTCCAGGTCTTCACTCTGTGCGGCCCATGCATCCCAACAGGTCTAGGAGGTGTAAGTCCTCCATACAGGAAGGGTAATTGGAAGTAGTAGTCCACTACGTGATACTAAGATCAGTGTTTGGTGTGCTGTTAATATGGCCCTATTTTCTTTCAGGAAACAGTGAATGTTGCACAGTAACAAGCCTTCATTTAGGAACGGCTTTTCCCTCAAGTGACAGATAAGCGCAAATTCACAGTATATTTCATAAAGTCAGATTTCTTTGGATGCAATTGCTGACATCTTTGCTATAGAGGTGTGGCTCTCTCAATCGCCAAACTTCTCAACTTATACTTGTGGGGAAATTTAAAAGATAGTATCTAAATTAAATCTCAATAGTGTCATAAATCCCAAGGAGACTTTTGAAAGTTAACCTGTTTGATGCTGCAATGTTTTCGAGCAGAACAGCTATCTGGTTGAGTTTCAACTTTCCTCTGCTTGCTCGATTCACTGCGCTGTGCCATAATGTGACATGTCTCATTGCTGCACTACAGTTGACCGGCTGACTCTATATCCTGCTTGCCCTCTGAGGGCACCAGACACATCATTTGCCCATGTGCCGACCCCTGTATATATGGATGAAGATGTTTCATGACATATTTTGCAATTGTAGAACTTTTTGTGTTTCACCTAATCAATATTACCACTAGGGACCAAACTTTCATACAGGGAATGAAAGCTTGCGGAGTTTGGACTATAGGAAGTGGGAGAGGTCAGTCTGTCACATGAGCACTGCACAGAGGAGGCTAGGTACAGTTGACACATGAAATTGGTTGGAAAGTTATTGCATAACTTACATTCAGTGCTATTCCCATTTGCAATAAAATATTTACTCCCAAACTTTGTACAAGTTCAATAAGTGAATATTTCAATTTTCATGCTGCAGGCATTTTACTGTGTGGAACTAATGAACACATTCAAGAGACACTATGCTCTATAGGCAATTTGTTTGTGCTATCACTATACTCGCACAATGATAGCACACTCTGCCCATGTGGCAGGTAACTTGCGATTGCCTCATTTCACAATAGCTGTGTCAAGTTTCAAAGCCTAATTATCACTCTCGCAGAAACTTCAAATTTAGAGCCTTTAAGGAAAGAAATAAACTAAACATGAAGCATTTTGTAAAATCAAAATGTTGGATAAATTTGTATATTTAGAAGAATGAGGTTGAAAGTGTAAAGCAATGAAAAATGACAAGGGGATCGGCTGTGGGAGGTTATAGAGTATTTTACAAATAATAAAATTTGGATATTATGTCTTGTGCTGAAGCTAAAAACATATATAATTTGGAAAAAGTTGGGGTTTGGAAGATGGTTGGTGAATATTGATGTGATTCAAAGAAAATTCTGTAAATGCAACACATCAAATGCTGTAGCATTTCTGCGTTGGAAAGAATCAAAGCATGGGAAACTGATTAAGAGAGGATTAAAATAAGTTAAGAAAACATTGTCTAGGAACATATATTGGACAAGCAAAGATTGACTGAAAGATTAGATGAAATCCTTGGAACAGGAACAAGAAAAGATTTCAGGTGCATATAACATCCACTGAGGATATGGAGAAGTCATAAAATTGAAGGGACTCGGATTTTGAGAACATCTGTTCCTTAAGTGGAAATTCAGATGCAGCGCTCTAATGTGTCTCCAAGAAAGCAGTTTTCTGGAGTGGGGCTGGCTCTAACGTGTGGAAAATGGGATAGTTTGGAGCTAAAAGGGTTTAAGATAATTGTTTAGAACTGTGACAAAACAAGTTCACTTTACGGTTGAGGAAGCCACTCCCATCCTGCACTCATGTCCTTAGCTGCAGTTGGGCAATAAGGATATCCTCTGTATATCGGAAATGCCTTAGGGATTAATATTACATTAGTAAGAGATGTTGGAGAAGTTTCAAATAACTAAGTTGTCACCATGTATTGGACATAAATAGCTCTTTAAGGGTAACTAGGGTAGATTTATAATTCAAGTTTTATTAATAGTAACATAGGTACAAAGATTGAAGTTTGCGTATGAGGAATAACAATTTAAGTAAAATCATATACATTTTATACTGATGTAATATCTCAAGATATTGAGGAGGGATGGGGTGTTAAAATCAGAGTTGATGCTTCATTGCATTTGATGTTTCACATACTACTCCCAGTCTACAACACTTCAAAACATGCTTCTAAGTTCTGATACCCTTCATTCGCACAAATTTTATTTTCTATTAATTCAGCAATGCAGCTTATTATTGATCAACGTGGGATAGAACGAAACCAAACTGTTGTGCAAAGAGTTTCAAAGTTATTAACACCTAGCAAAAAATGGAGTAATTTTGAACATTTAATTTACTAATAAAGTAATCACATAAGCAAATTTTCCAAAATAAAAAAACATTTTAATTCAAGTGACTTAATTCTTGCTTCAAATCCAAGATGCCAAAACTATAGAAGACTTAAGATTTTAGAACAAATGAATGTCTTGTCAAAATTAAGGGCTAATTTCAAAGAGAGAAATTTCAAATGCAATTAATCCTAATTTAACAGTTCTCCCTCGATATCTAAATTAACAAGTTTTTAATGTGTTATTTAAATTAGGCAGTTATTTAAAACTGGGAATTTGTGAAATGAAAAAAAAAAAAAACTTTTTAAATTTTACTATACCATGTTTTTAAGTGACAAAAAGGTAAAAAATACTTGTCATTTCTCCTAGCCCCATATAGATTTATAACCACATACAGATTGTCGTGAAAGTTTGTGGTTGTGAATTTTTAATAGCTATGAAAATACTTGAATGATTTAAAATGAATGAGGGTTGCATGCAATAGATAAGTGATGCATGAGTAGTTCAACTAAGTCACTAACAATCTTAGTGCACTACAAATGATATGAACTGTTGTGCAAGTTTTCTCAATGACAGCTACTCCCTACACTGCTTGCCATTATATATAGCATGTGCCCCACATTTTTTGTTTTAAATCTTACCAGTATTTTCACAGCTATTAAAAGTTCACAATCAGAAATTTTCAAGACAATCTATATGGGGCTAGGAAAATTATTTTATACTTTTTAGGCCATTTTAAAAAGTGGTATGTTAAAAATGTAATATCTTTTATTTAAATAAAAGACTAAAAAGAACCTTGTCTGCCTTTCATCCAGTTCTGAGCAATTTTTGAAGTTTCAAAGGACTATTCTCAGAAAATTCAAAATATACATTTTGTTTGTCATAATCACAATTTTTAAAATTTCTCCATATAAAGGGTATTTTGGTTTGGACAGATTTTCTTGAAAGCAAGTTAATATTGTATTATTCTCCAGTTCTGAGCCATGTTTAAAGTTTTAAGTTTCCAGTTCATCGTGAAGCTAGTTTAAAAATGTTTCTATGTTAAGAGTAGTTTGGGATGGGGGGATTTTCTTAAACATGAGTTAATATTACATTGTGATCCACTTTTGAGCTATGTTTAAAGACTAGCAAAACATGAAGTTGGTTTACAATCTATATTAAACTTTGTACCGAACAGAGTACAAAGAGGGTTAATAAAAACATTTTAAAATGATCCTTTGTACAGAAAAGCATCTGTTTGGTTAACATGATCATTACCCTGAAGGCCTCAAGAGATCAGAGGGCCAAAAGCTTGATAATGGAACTACATATCACTCAGCTGCAACCCTGTGACGTCAAAGTAAACAATCAATGTCAAGAAATCTTAAAATCATTAAGAATGAACCTTTACTTGCAAATGATATGATTACTGCAGACATGTATAATGCTACATAATTAATATTCTAATTTTCTAAAAAAAAAATCACTACATTCTCGTCTACTATACACAATGTGTCAGCTTATAACATCTCAAGATTGTATAAATAGTAAACGTAAATGGGTAAACAATGCGCACACAAGCTTAGGGTGTAATGTAAAATGAGAATGACAGTCTTAGTTGTTAAGAAGGTGAAAAATGAGTTATTTTCAATCAGCTTCTTAACAGATTCAAACTTTTTTTGGCACCCCATTAGGTACCAAGTCGTAATCTTTTCTACATAGTCAAAAACTTTCAATTTTGCTATTATTTTCTAAAATATATATACAACTGGATACAAGGTACTTCTTCGGCCATAAGTTAGCAAGGAATGTAACAAAGTCTAACACAATTATTGTCAATAAAGAACCATTTCACCAGAAAAAAATGTGTGTCAAATATTTGGAATATTTGGAGCCATCTAGCTTCTTGACGAATGGCTATAAATGGTTTATTTCACTGTCACACAGACATTGTGCGAACAATGTTGTAATGTCTTTCTATTTCAATTCTAATGAATTTAACCACAACTTAATATTAACATAACGTTGCAAAATCTTAGAAATTGCATGACATTTTAACATTAAATTGTGACTAAATTTATTCAAATTAAGGTACAAATGCATTATAGCATTGTTCACACAATGTTTGTAAGACAGTGAAATAATAAATCATTTATACCCATATGACATGCAGATAGGTGGCTCCAAATATTTGACAAATTATTTTTTTTTCAGCGAAATGGCTCTTTATTGACAGTAATTGTATTGGACGGATTTGTTACACCCATCATGTAGAATCCCTGGTTAATACATAGCTGAAGCAGTATGTTCCACCCCGTATATCTGTCTTTGTGTGGGCGTGTTGTGTGTGTGTGTGTGTAACCTAAGAAATGTTTTAATATATAGTTTTAATTGTGATGTTGCTTGACTTAAGTTTTTTGGGAAGAACATATTTTTGTGCAGTTTTGTTATAATAAAGCCTAAAATACCTATGCTTTAATTATGATATATTTATCTTGTTTGCGTACAGTTGTTCTAATATGATAGCATATATGGCCAAGAATGTTCAATTTGTGAAGCTTTACCGTTATAAAACCTAAGAAATCTATGCTTTAATATACAGCTTTAATTATGACATATTTATCTTGTTTGCTTACATTATTCTACTAAGATAGTATATTATGTGACCAAGAATGTTCAATTTATGAAGCGTTGTTGTAAAACCTAAGAGATCTAAGCTTTAATTATGATATATTTATCTTGTTTGCTTACAGTTGTTCTAACAGGACAGCATATTATGTGGCCAAAAACATTCAAATTGTGAAGCTTCATTGTTATAAAACCTCAGAGATCTTTTCTCTTTGTGTATAATAGTATTAGGGGTTGACATTTTTGTGCCCAAAAATTGTAATGTGTACAGCTTTATTCTGATGAAATCCAAGATACCTCTACTTCAATATGCAGCCTTAAGTATTATTTCTCAGTAGAAAGTAGGTTAATGTGTTGCTGAGATGTCCCAATGTAATCTAGTTTGTTTTGCTCATAATCTTTATTATGCTTACATTCAATACAAATCATAAACCTTATGCTTTATCAATCCCATTTTATTCAGTAAAATTGCAATATCATTCTTATTAAAAAACAATCGCACATTCAGATGCTACTTCGTATAGAAAAGATGAACAGTTAATTGATTTCCTAGGTATTGAACATAAAAGGCATGAAATAAACTTTCATAAAATTCCAGTTGACATTTTAAAACTACAGAACTCAAAATACTGTATTTTATCGCATAAGGCCCCCCTTTGCATATTTCCCTCCCCTATGATTTTTCATCACTAAAATTTATTTATGTATTAAACATCGCTTAATTCCCTCTCCTGGTTCGTTCTTATTGGAGCGGCCTTTAAATGACTTGATAATGGGCAACAATCGACGCAGCGGTGCCTGTTACAGATAACAATGGATGCAGTGCTTGCCACAAAAATACTCGTGTTGCCATTGTCACAATGCATCGTAAAATTGAAATGTGAAGTTGCAGACGTGTTTCTAAGTCAGTTTGTTACAAGTCGTCATATTGTTAAGAAGAGTTTTTTAAAAAAAAAACTGGTATTTGTTGTGCCATTAATGGTTCTGACGACATGTTGTGGAATAGTGAAAATGAAGATGTATTATCTGAGCCAGATATAAATGAAAATAGTGATGATAGTGACAAAAGTGAGACCGCAGAATAGTTAGAGAAAAGAAACAATACATTGTAGGCCCATTGAAACTGTGGTATGTATCCAGTTCATTCACAAATTATTGTATACCTATATAACTTTTACATAATACTACATGGTTTCCCTTCCTTTCTGAATTCCTAGAAGCACCACTCGCATAATTCCCTCCCCAGTGTTTTCAAGCAAATTTTTCGAGAAAAAAAAAAAGGGGGGGGGGGAATTATGCAATAAAATACGGTATATTTCCAACAATAAGGATGTAAATCCCTTGAAATGTCTTTTTTTCTAATCATATATAAAATGTCTTTTTTTTTAATCATATAATAAAGTTTGCCAATCACTACAGCAAAATAACTTATAAGAAACCAAGTGCACCTCAAAATATAGTGTTTAATTTTTACTACTTTCTTTATTATATTCATCAATGCCCCAAGATTAAGGTGACATAATTACCTTACAGTCGTATACTTCCTATACAAATAGTCACACACATCACAATGGATTCATCCAAATGTCATATTTAATTATGAAATATATTTTCTCACAAGAGAAAACTACAGCTATTATATTGTAGGTGTGCACACCTCTATACTTGGCTAAACAACTGATGTGGCTTTATCAATGGGTGAAAGAAAATTACCTAAAAAGATCCATATTTATTTTCAAGACATGGAAGGCATTTCATCCCAAGCATTTCAAAGAAACTTGAACATGTGCAGGAAGCATTCATACAGAGGCAAGCAAGACTGCAAAAATGATGAAAGGGCATTTGAAAGATTTTCTAACCCAGTCCTTAGTTAACTATTCATCTGGCTGTGTGAATCCTTATCAGGCCATGAAGTTCATACACTTTTAGATGGAGTTCTCCAAATAATGATGTTATGCTGAGGATAATATTGCCAGTCTCCTGATAGGAACTTCTTTAGGCAATATAAACCTACAGAGAAAGATTGTTGATTTTGCAACACTACAGAGTCTCCCATATAAACTAAGACTATATGCACATTGTTTGTACTCTGCACTATGGCAGTTGCCTCAGCTGAAAGTGTCATGAGTGGCCACGCTGCTTTAAGCATGTATACAACCTTATATGAACTCTTACCTGATAAAAGATGCTGGAAGTGTCGTCCTTCCTGGGTTATATAGGTATTGCATCTGGTAACAACATTCTGGCTGACACGAGTAAGTTCAGCCACGTAATGTTTTCTTTCACTGTACCCCATAAGTAAAAATCACACACACTATTAGATCCAGGGAGCGAGGTAGCTCTGTCTGCAGAAAAACTCCTAATTGTTATGCTAATTTTGCAAGTGATTTACCTGGTGACCAATCAAGGTTTGCACCAATGTCATCTAGTGTTTCCTCCATTAAAACTATTTTGTGTATGTGTGTTTTTATTGAACAGTGAGCCAGTAGTTTTTAACTTATTTATAATTACGTGAATTAGTTCTAGTGAAACTGGCACTTCACCAAGAAATTGCTGAACAAATACATTGTGTACCTATCAAGCACACTCATACTTAAAATAACTTTTACATAGAAAATACAGTGTTCCAATGATAAATGTCTCACTATGTTAAGAGCTGATACGTAGACTGGCGACTGATGCTTGTGAGGTTGAACCTGTGCACACTGCTGGCAAGGCGCAACTCCAATACTGCAGCTTATATTTCTGAATAAACATGCTGCTTGGATGGTCTTGATTATATGGGCAATCTGATATAATAAGAAAAACCTCAGGTAAAATTTGAGAGGTAGAATTGGAAAACTGAAAAATTCATTGCCACAGCCCTTATCCTCCACACACAGCTGCTCTAACCACTGAGCTACTGTGACAACTTGCCAGTATGATATAGAATTCTACAACCAATTTGCATTTTTCGTAGTAGACCATAAAGGGAATCTCACATCAGAGACAAATACCCCAAGGGCGACTTACAATCCTAAGTATTTCATGTTCTGGGATTAAATAGCCTTTAGATGGTAATTATTATTTAAGACAACAAACTTACTGCTGGCATTTTTAAACACACAAGCTATGTGGGGCAATGTTTGAGAGGTAGAATCAGAACTGAAAAATTCAATGACACAGCCTTGATTTGAACCTCACACCTTCCACTTCATGCATGGCTGCTCTAACCATTGAGCTACTGTGACAACTTGCCAGTATGACATTGAATTCTCCAATCCACTTGTATTTTTCCCAGTAGACCACAAAGGGAGTCTCACATCTAAAGGTTATTTAATTCTGGGAAATAAAGTACTTACGATTGTAAGTTGCCCTTGGGGTATTTATCTCTGTTGTGAGATAAATTTTAGGATTTGTATAATTCATGAAACTTTCTCACTTATATAATTCAAACACAGAAAATTACGTTGAAGATTACAGCTACAACTCTGCAGCACACAAACACACAGTTCTAAACAGCCTGACTTATAGATTAGTGCATTTTCCAACAGAAATAGAATACCAACAATCAGCATTCTGACTTCTCAACCCAAAGGTTGTGACAGCAAATGTTTCTTTATCCAGAATTGTTCACTATCCTCTGTTTTGAGGCTTTTTTGTAATGGCGTAACACAGAGAAATAAACAGGAAAGATGTTACCAATAAGCCAGGCATGAAATATGCAACACCACATGCTATTCAGTTTACAGTCTACCAAAGCATGGCCTCACACAGAAAGCTACTACCAACATGCAGTTTAAATGTTGCATTCGTCTTCTCAGGATAAGGGAAAACCTCAGTAAAACCCTTAACTGGATAACTACCCTAAGCAATCTCTTGGACGTGAGGCAGACACGCTGCCACTACACTACAGAGGCGGGCTAAAGAGTTAAAGCTACTTCTCCAAAAATGTCTGGAAATATCCATACCATCAACCACTAAGAAAAATATGAGAGCACTGTGACACAAGACTGCACTCATTAGATGGGAAATGATTTCAGAAAAACAATTTGCTTTATTGCAAAAAAAGAAACTGATAAATTAGTAGTTACAGTACTTTTTTGGGATAAAGCCAGGAAATCAGTAAAGATATCCTGCTGGTGAAATTCCTCGCAAAAAACCACTAGAGTAAAAAAAGATCTGTGATCAGATCTGCCCAAGCCAACAGTCAAAGAACTTGAAAATATCTCTGAAACATGTATGTAAAGTGAAAGTGTTGAAAGTTGATTCAACAGATTTCAAATTCTGTACAAAGTTCACATAGTATTGTACACACTTAAAGTTCTAGTTTTTCCTTCTGTGCATAATGTATGCAGTTCCATTTTATGTTAACAGCAGCAATATTATAAGCACACCCACAGTGAAGTATTCCTATTGCTTACTTTATATATTAATATGCTTATGTTCTGTGATCCTACGCTATTGTCAGTTTCACGGACTGGTAAATAAAACATCTGCCTATAACATGCAATGAGAGAATAGAGGCTCTTCACTTCTGTTACTGTTACACGAAAAAAGCCTAATTTGTAAAACTATAAAATCCAAGTGCTATAATGCTACTGAGTTCTTAGAAAATGGTAGCTGAAAAATAATTGTGTGTACATAGAAATAAATATACAAAGGTGAGTCATTCTATGCACTATGTGACTTGATAGTTTGAAACTGAAGAATGTTGTGGTGATTTTGTTTTCATTACTGTACAGTAAATGCCAAAGTGTAATTACTAGGGCTGCGACATGGGAATCGCAACGTGAGGAAAGCGTATTGAAAAGGATGGGTAGGGTGTAGCGATAAGGACTGGCACTGACACTGCGCAGTAATGTTCAAATGACTATACAAGAAGAATGATGCATTTCTCTTGAATATTTACTTTATTTCTGCAATACTGTTTATCTATAGCATTTCTACTAACTTATATAACTGAAACATCTTTATTAAATTATTAATGCAAACTTTAATTCACACTGTGCACATGGATAAACTTGTGTCTCTGTAGAAATGAATTGTGACCCACATTTTCAGGTTTTTGAACAAAAATGATTGTATCCTTGCCAATAATACTCACTTATGTATATGCAGAAAAGCTGTGTTACACATCCGCTGGAACCACAGGTGCATATGTAAAATTTGTTACTTTCTGTCTACATCTGGGTATCTTAACCTCTTGAGGGATATCAACGTGAAATCACGTCCATTTAAAATGGCAGATGAGCGATATGGGCGTCCTGTGTGTTTAAGCATTTAACCCTTATTTATCCCTTATCCAACTCAACTTATTATAATTTTCCCTTTATGAAACATTTTAGTAAGGTCTACATACTTTATTGGCTTACCTTAATATGTTCGTTCTGCAGTGATTTACCTCAAAACAGGGATAAACACACAAGGGTACATACATCTCCACGTTCGCAAATTCCCTTCTTGCGGCACACGAAACACTTTCGAAATGGGCGGGACTTCTTTGCTGTTGGTGGTATCCTTTTAGGATAATGTTTTCCTTGAAGTCTGAGGGGTGCAGAGGTTTTGGATTTTCAACCCCCAATGTGGTATTGTTCAATTAGGCTGCAAGTTATTTATAGTCGGTAGTCAAGGTCGGTCATTGTCCTGTGTGGGTTTAGAGAGCTGTCCAAATCCCCAAACAATTGTATATGGTTATATCCAGTTGGTACAAAAACACCTTTTTATACCACTTCTCCCTTCAGCTACAAGCAGGAAAGAATACGTATGTATTTCAACAAAGAAAGACACGGACTCTACTCAGTTACGAAACTCGTGTAAGCAAAAGTTGTAATGTTGATCTATTCTGATGACTCAAGAGACCACGCATGCAGTAGCGCTATATTACACAGTATGCTGATGCATAAGCCACACATACAATGGGTGTTTCTTTACTGTATCTTTCCGAGAAGTTATATTAGATGCATTCGACAGAGCAAAGTTGACTTTTCACCACAGTGAAACAAAATTGTGCCATTTCAACATTTTGTAAATACAACTCAACTTTGCTGATGACGTACATTTATACTGCAAATAACGAGTTTTATACCAGTTTTTGTTTCATTAAAATAACTTAATATTTACACAAAATACAGCTGTGTATATACGAAGCGCATTTAACAATTTAAATGCTAGCAGTTCTCGGCTCACGGACGTTTAAATGGCCATCGCTCAAGAGGTTAAAACACTGCTTTTGTTTGTACATAGGTAATGTTATGCAGTTTATGGTATCTATCATTTTTCTGTAAAAGATTTCGAAATTTTACAGCTATTCTTTTTCCCATGCTGTCTTCCAGAGTATTCAGCTTATCAATAACTTCTTTTACCACGGTCAGTTGTTCTACCAGTTCTTGTCCAGACTTTTCTACAGCTTGCATTACAGTGGGAAGAAATCCAAAATTTGAGGTAATGTATGCCAATTGACATTTAATATCAGAGTTTATAAAAGGGATGTTTGTTGCAGTTGCAGCATTACTATCAAATGCCTGCACCACAGGTTTAACAGCATTAAAATTTGTAACCTTTCCTTTGGCATTGTGTCTGTGTGAACCCCACGCTATGATATACTGCGACTCACCCGTAAAGATAACCCTCTTGTAAGCAGTTTACTGGGCGCCTCTCCACAAACGTGATAACTCCAACGTCGCTGCCCTAGTAAGTATTGAGCTATCCCTTTTGGCAATGGCCATTTGCTGTTCAGTTGTTCTGTAAAGCATCAAGCTTCACTTAATGTCATAAAAGAGAAATTTAATCCAACAGAATGTACTTTCTGGGCTAGTGGGCCATGATCGAAACAATGAATAAACATCTAGGTATATTTTAATGGATTAATGCCTGCTGTGAAAACCTAAGCATGTATACTAGAAAATTTAATATTTACATTTAAGAAAGATGTAAGGCATGTTACCAGAGCTCTAGTTTTTATATTAGAACTGGAACAGCATTTTATAATCAGAGGAAAATACAATGTTTATTAAGTTTAAATGTTTGCCCTTAAATGTGAGTTTTACTGAAAGTTATTTGTGTTTAAAAACACCAACAGTAAGTTTGTTGGCATAAATAAATAATAGTTCATGCATTATTTACATTTGTAGAAATGTTCCATTAAGTTATCTATAGCGTCATTGTCTAAGTCAAATTTCTAACAAAAATCTTGGTTTGATGGTATCTTGTTATGTAAGTTCTGTCATTGTATACAGCTGAATTCATCATTCTTGGTCTCTGTCTTTAATTACGGATCTCACAGGTGTACTAAAGCACTGTTCCATCAGCTCCTGTGAAAAATTAGTAAACCGATGGTAGAAGAGGAGAGAAACTATATAACTTGCAGCATTATCTTATTTGTGACTGAAGCTGATTTAGCTGACACAGAGCTCCTCCAATGCTTGGCTTGGTGACTCTCTCATACCCTTCACTTTTACTTTTTCCGTGGACCAAAATCAGTGAATCCAGCTGTAATATATATGATCATGGAATGAGAAATGAGATTGTTATTTTAACCAAACATAGCTTGTTGAGAAAAGAGATTTAAGTATAATTAATTAGGACTCACAACTTGATATATTAGCTTTTTTCTGGGACATTACAGGTAAAGCAAGTTGTAATACAGGGTTATTCATAAGTTTGTGAAACATTTTAAAGTTTAACAAGTTAGGTACATGACAGATCATGATAATTGTTGTGGCAATTGAGAAACTCTCCAATTTCTTTTATAATTAAAGCCTGCACTAAGTTGCCATGATTTATTGCTCGGTGGCAGCAGTTTTCAATAGTGAGAAAATGACATTCACTAAACATGAGCAAGCATTTTGTATGTTGGAGTATGCACAAACCTCGCCCTAGTGGAGTGTGTTGGAATGTAGCCAGTCAGAACATATAGTGAAGGACTGCCAACAAGTAAGAGCAAGTGAGAGACGAGTAAGAACCTGCACAGTACAGGGCGCAGAGGAGCCATCACATCAAGTGATGCTGTGTGTCTTGGACAGAAGAGTGGAGGATAACATCATCGCACACTGCAGGATTCAGGAGAGGCTGTGCTGGATATTGGTGGACATGGGTGCAGTTGTGACCGTGATGCGAATGGACATGGCAGAGGGCATGTCATGAAGAAAACTAGATTGATCCTGCGAGACAGTGATGGCACCGAGTGACACCTGGTCTGTGGAAGAGGAGGCCTGGTTGGAGTTGACCTTGGGGAAGAGCATTATGGGTCTGTGGGTGTTCACTGTGAGGGTAAATAAAGTGATACTGAGTCTAGGCACCCTCAGGACCTCTGAGGCAACAATTGACATCAGCAAGTGTCCTACAAGTCGGACAAGATGAGATAATGCAGTGAAGCCCCAGCGAACATCTTGAGGTCTGTAGAGTATGTTGCGGTTTGGTACACCAAAGGTTGTTGTGAAGGGCACCAGGAAGGTCAGCTACCAATGGAGCTCCATGGGCCATCTAACACCCACCTGGAGGGTAACTGGATGAAGACCTGGTATGGCCAGCAAGCCACCTAGGGTTCCAGCAGGATGACTTGGTGTGGCTGTATTGCCCTACCCAGACCTGAAGGAGGAACAGAAGGAAAAAGGTGTGTTTTACTGTATGTGCTCATGTCAAACAATTGAGAGTGGAATGTTGGATCCAATGCTGTATTTCTGACTCTCACCACTACATTGCTAGGCAATAGACAGTTCAAGAGGCTTTGAGTCAAGCGTTTATGCAAAGCTTTAAGAAACAAGTTCCAGAGAAGTCACCAGTATCTAATTCTTGGCTATATACAAGGGTAATCCCAAAACTAAGGTCTCCAAAGCGCTGGGGTTGCAGCAAAATTTTTTGCGTGGATGTTGGCCATACTGCTTCTTTCCTTACCCCCTCTACTCTCTATAGACACCACTACACATCCGCTGGGGCTCTCTGTCTTGGCTTGGCAGCCAGTTGTAATGGAGCTCCCATTAGCAACTACCGCCAGGTGCGAAGTTCGCGAAGTTCACGCAGTTATTCAGATTTTTAGTGCAAAAGGGGTTAAACCAATTGAAATTCATCGACAGTTGGTGGAAGTGAATGGAGTCTTGTATGGATATCAAAAATGTCTGCAGATGGTTGCATGGAAATTAACGACGAGGAAAGAAGTGAGAGACTGTCAATTCCCAATGAATCAATCACAAAGATTGAACAAATTGTGCTTCAAGATCGGTGCATCACTCTCGATGAGCTCTCCATTGTTGTTCCTGAGATTTCTCGAAGCACCATTCACAGGACTTTGACTGAAGAGTTGAAATTTCGGAAGGTGTTTGCAAAATGGGTCCCAAGAATCCTGATAAAAGATCACAAAAGACAATGCGCTGAAAGTTCCCATAATTTCTTCAATGCTATGCTGACGAAAAGAACAACCTTTTGGATTCGATAGTCACAGGTGATGAAACTTGGGCTTTCCACTTCACACCTGAGACAAAACAATAATCTCGTGAGTGGCAGCATCCTGGTTCACCCAAGCTGCAAAAGTTCAAAAGAACACAGTCTGCCGGTAAAATCATGGCAACTGTGTTTGGGGGTATTGTTGGTTGACTTTATGGATCCTGGGACAACAATCAATGACGACAGGTATTGTGAGACATTACGAAAACTCAGACAGGCAATTCAAAACC
Organism: Tenodera sinensis; assembly: GCA_030765045.1. Lineage (NCBI taxonomy): Eukaryota > Metazoa > Arthropoda > Insecta > Mantodea > Mantidae > Tenodera > Tenodera sinensis. Next base: position 18,482,579 of record CM060970.1, read on the forward strand.
AAAGAAGAGGAATGTTGAGCAAGGGCATCAGCCTTCTCCACAATAACGCTCGCCCCCACACTGCCCATCAAACTGTGGATCTTCTGCATCAGTTTGGATGGGATATCAACACCCACCCACCCTATAGTTCAGACTTAGCACCCAGTGACTACCACTTGTTTCCTAAATTGAAAGAACACTTGGCTGGAAGGCGCTTTAGTGACAACAAAGAGGTGAAAGATCAGGTCCAACGCTTCTTCAAGAGCATGGCGGTGGACTGGTATAACATGGGCCTACAAAAACTGCCACAGCGTTTACAAACATGCATTGATCGAAATGGTGATTATGTAGAAAAATGTTCAAGCTTAAAATCTATGTACCATTTGTTGTCAATAAATGTTTATTTAAATTTTAAAAAAAATTGGAGTACTCAGTTTTGGGATTACTCTTGTATAAGCAAGTTGGCCCAGTCAGGACTGCCATTTTTAGGTCAGTGAGTGATGAAGCAGCTTTAGTGAGTATATCAATTTAGTTAATCGAGTTATTTGTTTGTGTGAACAGTCAATTCTTGTACACTTTTGATTGAAGATGAATCACTTAAGTCCAAGTTGTTAAAATATCTTAATCTACTACATAAAATATGATTAAAAGTAGCTCTTATTCACATATTTGGCCAAAATATAACCTAACACTAAAATGTGATCAAATATGCATTTATATGACCAATAAAGCCTGATCGATCGTCTTCACAGATGTTGGAAACATGCTTAAATTAACTTGGGCATAGAAAAATAAGTCAGGATAAAAATATGACACAATATAAAAACTGGGGCGCTAATCATTATACCATCAAGAAAAGTCAGCTGTGGCTAAGTCTATATAAGATAAGAACATAAAGTTATTTTTAGTCATGTAACTGGTCTACAAATCCAATAATTGTTGAGAATATGTTATCAAAGAGACCACTGATCATCAATGAGCACAACCTCAGCAAGTGTAATGGACTGCAGTTTTGGTGAGAAGGATACCCATACTAGCGATGGCCTAGTAGAATACATTTTAACAACAAAGACAATTCAAAAAGTTCTTGTCTCATCATTCATGGGCAAAAGAGGCAGTAACAGTGCCATTCTTGGTTCAGTATGCTCCTGGTGGGTCAGTGTGAGGTTGCACATGATTGTTACTTTCACCAAGATACTTTTTGTTACCTGTAAAATGTGTATATAATAGAACTTCTAACCATGTGTGACGTGCATGCACTGATATGGGTTCTGTGGACAAAAGCAACAAATAGCAGCTGCAGCTGATCGTGAGATTACTACAGTGCACAGGAACATTATGAGTGAGAATATTGTTCAACATAAGTGTCATCGATTTCAAGCACATTCATGAGAAGAATGAATGGGATAACCGTGAAACATGAACTACAAACTTAACACAAATATGGATGATGTGGTCAGACAAATTTGCTATATCACAATTTCAGAATTCCACAAGTATTTTCTGCAAATGGTAGAACTTTTGTATGAACCAATGACATAATTGTTAGGCTATCACTAGTATTGTGCTCAGTGGATAATAAAATTCTTTCTGAAGCACTGAAGACCATAAGGATGAAACAGCGCTAACATTCCTTCAATGCTAAGCGAGTGGAGGTAAAAGTGTTCTTGACCAGATTATCACAGGAGATGAGACATCAGCTCAATACTTGAATGTGGACACAAAACAAGTCAATGGCATCAGGTTACACCAACACCCCTACGAAACCACAAAATTGCCTCCCAACATTTTCAACAAAGAAACTTATAGTAACTATTTTTTGGATCAACCAAGGTGCATTGTTGGTGAAACTTACAAAATCAGACATAACCATGAACTCTGACGTCTACTCTCAGATGCTAATCAAGCTTAGGAGAAAAATTTAAAAAAAATAGCATGGGATGTTCTGGGATCATTTTCTTCAACGATACTACTCCATGCAATCAAAATTTCCTGCAACAGTTCAAGTGCCAGGTTTTTGATCATCCAACATATGGCCCTAACTTGACTCTGTCATCTGTTCCCAAACATGCCGAAGTGCTTGGTCCCGCTGATGCAAAACCATGAGGAGTTTAGGGAGAGCATCACATGGGTGGCTTCTGCTCCAGAGGTGATTTCACAGCTTGCAAGCCATACAACAAATGCCTGAATGTTTGTGTATGTGTCTAATACACAGGAGTTAACAACAAAGTCATTTCCCTTCTAACCTCCCAGTATTTAGAACTGATACCTTGATGAATTTGAACATCTTGCCAGATGCTCCATGTCCATTTTAAATTTCAACATATTCAGAGTACAGATTTGGTGATGGCAGTGTTCCAATCTTAAGAAGATCTTCAAAATAGTCCCCCATTTGGATCTCCAGGTGGGGACTGCTGTGGGACAAAGTGATAACCTAAAGATAATCCAGTGTTTGAATGTAAATGGAAGTTATGTTGAAAAATAATTTAACAGTTTACTTTTCACTAGTGTTTCAAAAATAAAGTAACATTCCTTGGAAAATTTAGCATAACTTACTTTCCAAATTGCCCTTACAGTATGCTTAGGGATGCCTTTATTAGAGGAGATCAAACTAGTGTTTATAAGAACTTTTATAATTCAGAAACAGTTATTGTTTTACATTTTCTGAGAAATGCTGTTATATGGACTTGATAAAATATGGAAATATAACAGCTTCCTTTGTATAATACTAATCAAAATACTCACAAAGACATACAAAAGCAATTTCATAGCATAATGTTTAAAACTAGGAGTGATCAATGCTAAAATAAAAGATGCTTATTAAACCATTAAGAGAAAAACATTTTTAAGTTAACACAGTGCAGACATTAATTTGTAAAACTGACTTACACACCACAATTAAAGATTGTACTTTGAATGACTACATAATAACAGATTATTTAAAAATATTTTCCAGAACCTTGTCACAAGTCCTGCTACCCTGTGATAAGCCAGATCTTAAAAGATTTCTCCCATAGTTTCCTCCATGAATTTCTTGTAAATGGCCATGAACTTGGTAACAAAAGCTTCAATATGGAATATAGGTTTACTACCAAAATGGAGTCGATGTTCGATGATTGCTGCATTCTCTACCACTTCAGTTTTTAGCTGCATGTCACAGTTCTTTACTAACTCTTTAAGAAGACCCTGAAACCATATGAGAAGATTAACCTTTTTGTTTGCAGAAATATCTTACATGTTTCTCTGAGCAAATATGTATTATCTTTGCTTATCCTGAGATTGATAATGCTGAAATTCATATATAAGAGGGTGGATCAGAAAGTAACACACAATAATTTTTAATAAAATACTACTAATAAAAGAACAAATGAGATGTCTTTCAGCTATTTTTCTACACAGTCAACTTTCTCAACACATTTCTACCATTGTGATACCAGTTTCATTATACCCTGTTCATAGAAATAATTTTGGTTGGAGTATAGCTATCTGCAGACGGCTGATTTCACTTCTGCATCTGTTGCAAAGGGTTGGCCGGTCAGGAATTTCTACATGGGATCAAACAGAAGAAAGACTGACAGCACAAGTTCTGGACTGCATGGTAGATGCTGAAGCATCTCCCAGCTATGTAACCCGATAAATGATTCAAGTGTGCCATAATTTGCTGGTCCTTGTGGTCATCTGTCAGCTTCTTAGGCACCCAGTGAGCACTAACTTTATGAAATTTTAATGTCTTGCACAATATTGTACACTGAACCATATGAAATGTTGAACTGCTGAAATAGGGTCCTCAGTTGGATCCACTGGTAATTCAAAATTGCTATGATATTCTGCAGGGTTGCAGCTATTACAGCTGTGGGGAATGTGGTTATCCTGCACGTTTTTGAAGAATACACACCACCAGGAGACAGTATTGTAATCAATAGAGACAGGAATACATGCCATGCATGTCTTTGAATTTCACTTGAATTATGCCCATTAGCTCACAAAAATCACACCACACTTTCCTGCTTTTCACAAGTTGATGACAGTAACATGCACACCATCTCTGATGCCAAGTTCATGCTTCTCTCGCTAGAGCTGCACATGAAAAACAAACAGGATCTGTAGTAAAAACTTCAAACTATATCTTGATGAAATTTCAACATCCCGTCACAATACCAATGCAGAAAAAAAAAGTTGTGCATCACCTTCTGATCCATCCTTGTAGAAGCCAGTAATGAACATTTTTAGTTTAAATTTGGTTTTTATATCCAAATATAAGTTGTTGGTAAAACATAATAAGTATAGTAGTACTGAAGAGTAACAATGAATGGCTCTAGCACTCAAACTTCAGTACTGTACCAAATAACCTTCAACATGTTTTGTAAGTAAGTATGTTACCTGCATCATCAGCTGTGACTCACAAATATATTACTATGGATGCCCATATTGGATTTGGTTTGATGTACATATCTGAAGATCAGGTTATTTCAGAATGCTAAAATTTATTAGTTTAATTCCCATTTTCACTTTCTCTAACAAGTACTTAGTACATAGAGAAACTGTTGCATTGTACCCAAAAATTCTATATCAGGATTTCACCAGAAATCATGTTTTGAGGCCCCCTGAATCTAACAGAAATGCATTTTTAGAAAAAGTCTGCTTGTCTATGTCTAGGAACAGCATATTTCAAAAACAGAAAGTTGGATAAATACCAAACTTGGTATTTAAGATCAGTACACTCCAAAGATGCAACACAAAACTTAAAAAACAAATTATGCAAAGCTAAATAACCCTTTACATGGAACATTTTTCAAAATTTTCTTAATCTTGAGGCAAAATTAGTAACATTGATGCCACTTATGTTTTAATAACACAACATGTGTAAGTTGCCACCTTCTGATAATGGGAACAATCATTTCCTGAAACATGTCATGTAAGTGAAACATAAGTGATGTCAGTATAACTAATTCTGACTCACCATTAAGAAAGTGCAAAAATACATTAGTTTCTAGCTTCCATTCATATATTAAGATGTAAGCAATCAAAAGAATATATATCAGTTTACTGACACTACATCACTTACATTTTAGTAAAATGGGGCATGTTTTGAGAGCTGTTACTCCCATCATATATCACTTTAACTGCAAAAACTGCAACAAAATTTTTATCGAAAAAACAAAAAGGAAATAAGGTAAAGAAACATTTCAGGAATCTGAAGTATAAACAAGAAGAAAAATTGGCTATAGCAGCACAGTTTTGGCTAAGAAACCACCAAATTGATCTTGAACCTATACTTTTAAACGCATCTCTAACTTATAAAGCAACAGTCTGGGAGAACTTTTTCATTTTGAAAAGCAAAGGTCAGGTTTTCAACTTTGAGCTGCCACTAAGCAACAACCTCAGCAAGAAATTCCTTGAAAAGACACCAAATGACAACATTAGTACAACGGTCTCCAACACAAGGACATGTGCCAGCAGTCGGCAGCAAGTTGATGGTAGAAACAACAGTTCTTGAAACATGTCCCATTTTCATAGCTATAAGTGATTCAGCTTCAGTAAACAGACTCACATATGTTCCTCAAATGTTTACACATTGCTCTATATAAAACTTTGAGAAATTAGTGCTATGTAAGAGGCCCATCTAATGATAGAGGAGCAGGGGTCCCAACTTCAAGGGCAGCCCATGATGTAAGTGCTTTAGCATCCAATAACTTCAATATAATAGCATTTCAATATTTTGTCATTCTTTTAAAGTCAACTTGACACATCAGCTGTTTCTCATGGTTACTTGGAAAGTATCTGGAATTTTAAGGCCAGCACATAGCGCCCAGTTCTGTAACATTTCACTATCCTTATTCCCTTAGTATCTACACAAAATGCATAATAAAGTTTACTTCAATTATAATGAACTTTGGAAAATAAAGTTTCACAATAGTTATTTGAACAATAAATTGGAATTAACACTAAGAAGTAATGTAATAATAAAAAAACTTGTACATTTTGATTCCACAGGACACACTGTACTTCACAGACCTTAACTTCTCTTTTCAACGTATTTCACCTTCACTCGAAGGCATCATCAAGAATTTGTCAACAAATTTGCTGCATTGGCAAAATAAGCAGACTTGAGTCTGCAGCACCAATATGCTAAATATAAAAGTTCTCGGTTATCACTAATAAATCAAAATGTAGAAAAGGAAACAAAAGTAATAGATATTATACAAAAACTTATTTAAGTTTATTTGGAAAAAAGTAATATAGAAAAATAGGAATGAATAAAATTCAACTTCTTTTTTACACATATATCCAGTTATTTATGGTCTAATTCATACCAGAAAAAAAAAATTGTCAGTGGATCACAGTTGATCAGGAAAGAAACATGTCTCCAAAGCATGTTCAGGATTAATTCATCATAATAGTGTAATTAGAATCTTAGATCTATGTATTGTTACTCTTCAATCTAGTTTTGTATTTTATTATCCAGCACAAATACTCAAATCTTCAATTCTGATTTACTGTTACAAGACATCTTCAAGAGAAGGAATGCTGCTTTACTGCAAGATGGTGTAACTCAGCACAGAAACATGATCTATTATAAGTTAAACACTACATGAAAGATAAGGTAATGTGCCTGTGAAAAGTGTCCTGGCAATTTTTAAATTTGAGTGATGCGACTCTTGACACATTTAAATCATTGATGTTCCCAATTCACTATTTTTTGGAGTGAAAAGCCTCTTAAACAAAGAAGAGGTGCTAATTTGTTTTCAGACATTGGAGTGATAGATAATTTATTGATGTCCGGTTCTGATCTATACGATTACATGTACAATAGAGTCTCACTAATCCAAACAACATATTGACCTCAAGTGCTAACATTTGGCGTCAGTGACTCAACCTTCTTTCCACCTCTTTACTGATGGTCCCATTACCCCCACAGGTGCAGGTGCTGCATTTATAAACTGGACCACACAAATGTCTGCATGGGTGTCTCTTCCTGTGGGGTTTTCCAATTATTTTGCTGAGACCTATGCCCTTTATCAAGCTTTGCGATCTACCTTTTCTATTTCCAATTCCACGATCTTGTTTTGTTCGCACTCTTTGGGCACCCTTCGAAGCATCAGCTCCCCCAGTATGCCTCTGGGAGCGGACTGGTTGGGGGGCGCTGTGCTGTTTGGAAATCTCCAAACACTTTAACCTATGCAATACTATTCACTTCTTATGGGTTCCGGGATATGCAAATATTTTGGGCAACGAAACTGCCAACTGCCTGGCTAGGGGAGTGGCCTTTCTATCCACACCGACGGAACCAGTCACCCTCCCTTGGAGGGATGCTGCACGGCTTATATCTGACCACATGGTTTCTCATCTTTCTAACCTTTTTGATCTAGCTTCCCTCACAAGGCGTTCTCCATGGTTTAAGGAATCCACTCTCAGTAGAGCTGCAATCTCTTTGGTCTCAAAAATCCAACTTGGTGTTGCTGTTATATCGGCCTACTTATTTAAAATCTGCCAAAGGTTCTCCCCAATCTGTGACTGCGGTGCCTACGGTGATATCAACCATGTCTTTTTTAATTGACCCTTACATACACTTTCTGTTACGCAGCTTACCAGCACATTAGGCCAACATTATGGCAATGGCCCATGGAACACATCCTCTGGTTTATAGTGCTGATACTCCTTTGCCCAGGCTACTACTTCGCCATCTCGTTAATTGTAAAATGAAACTCTGATGTTCCCTTTGTGATTTGTCGCTTTTATTATTTCCCCTACTCTATTTCAACTTGATGCAGACATCAATTACTTCTGCTATGAGTGCGATAATGCATCCATAAACCAACAACAACAACCTCAAGTGCTTATGGGTTAAGTATTAAAATTATTGAAAGTAGGAAATTAGTACAGTATGCTGTAATTTATCTTACAAGTACATTCTGAGGCTTGAAAACCAATTACTGTAATGATTATAAGCACTGCTGGCATCTACCTAGCGTAAGTAGCCTGGTGAAAGTCAGAATGGAAGTTGGCGAAACATTGCCTCTTTAAGTCGTTTCAGTGCATTACATCAATACAGGATCACTTACTTCACTTAAGTATTGATTTTTGTTTCATGTTGTTTTCTCGTTAACGTAAAACAATTTCATTCAAGCTTTGTTATACATATTGTTAGTAGGTCTAGGCCTTTCGTTTTTTAGTTTTTGTGTATAAGAAGCACCTCTGTCTACTCCTGTGGCATTTATTTCCTGTTTTTCTGCTCAAATAAATTTGAATTTTCACTTGGAAAAACTGTTTAATCTTAATCTTTACTTTTTCTGTTTTAAAATTCACAACAAATTTGGTAGATGTGTTTTCCTATCCATGTTCGGATTAGGATTTTCAGATTAGCAGGGTTCAGATTGTTGTGACTCTACTGTATATGCAATTTATATTTTCTGGCATTAAATTATTTGAACTGTATTCAAAATATCAGAATTACGGAAAGATTTATATCAGTAGGGGCCAGTTTCACCAACCCATGTTACAAATACTCTAATACCTTAGATGCTAAAATTTAATCAAAAGTTTAACATAATGTTAAACAGCATAATGTTGACAGCATAGTCGAAAAATCTTGGAGCATTATTCACAATGAATGTGGGAAAAACAAAGGTGAATATAATAACATACAACTAAACAAAAGTCAGCTAAGAATTGAGGATCCAGTGGAAATAGCAACGCATTTAATCTCTGTTTTTTAGAAAGTGTAAATCAGTTAATATTAAATAAAGACAGGAATAAAATATATCCATACAAAACAGACACTTAGCAATTCCATGTATCTCAGGGAAATAACAAAATTAGTTGAATCCATAAAAAAACTGAAAAACGAAACCTCTTCTGGATTAGAGGTCTGCACGGGCTAGGGCCAAGCCCTCGGGCTTAGGGCCAGGTTCGGGCCTAATTTGAAAAATGTTTGTCGGGCTCGGGCCAGGACTAGGCTTGAAAATTAAGATATAAAAAATACTGTATTATATATTTTTTCCGAGAATAGTGCAATTATCACAGCATTTCCTTTACTAGGAATTGTATATGATTATTCTGCTGAAAGGTTTCAAACAACAACAACAATAACAACAACAATAATAATAATAATAATAATAATAATAATAATAATAGTAGTAGTAGTAGTAGTAGTAGTAGTAATAGTAGTAGTAGTAATAATAATAATAATAATAATAATAATAATAATAATAATAACAACAACAACAACAGTATTCACCATAATCATAATAAAATTAAATAATCGGGCCGGGCTTGGGCACTATAACCTCTTCTCAAGCTCGGGCTTGGTTGAGTCCGGGCCGGGCCGAACCTAAAAATGTTGGCCCATACAGGCCTCTATTCTGGACTAGATGGTATCTCTAATACTATACTGAAGCAATCCGCTCCTTTCATGTTAGAACCATTATTAAATTTAATTAACTCTGTTATTACATCAGGTATATTATTCCCGGATTGCCTGAAGAAATCTAGTCATACCTATATATAAAAAAGGAGACAAGTGAAATAAGTAACTACCAGCCGATAACACTTATCTTGTCACTCTCAAAATTGGTGGAAAGAATAACAGCTGATCAAATGATATCATTTATAGACAAATATGAAATTCTGGTCACCTCTCAATGCAGATTCAAAAAAAAAATTGACAAAAAATGCCACATCAGAAATAATCGACCACATAATCGATAAGCTAGATAACAATGAAATCAATAGCCGTATATTTTTGGATCTTTGGAAAGCATTTGAATGTGTCGAACATGAACTCTTACTAGATAAACTAAATCATTATGGGATACGTGGAATACTGAACAAATTAATTAGGACATATCTGAACCAACTATCCCAACAAGTAAAAATTATACATGCTAGGAATTAACGTATCGCTGAATACTTCTCAAATAGTAAAGTAGTGACATATGGAGTACCTCAAGGTTCCATTCTCAGCCCCCTTCTCATAATCTATGTCAATGATATCCCAAATATCTCTAATGGAAAAATATTTATGTACGCTGATGATACATCAATATTAAACACAGGTATAAGTTGTCAGGCAATAGCAATATATATTCTTCACCTCTCTGTCCTCTACGTGATCTGCAAGAGGAAATTGATCGAGACCACCTTCAGGTGTGCCCGGCCACTTCTAGTGCCCAGAGGAAATACAAACTTTCACGTTTAGTCACATAGGTTAGAAATTAAAACCAAACCCACTACTGCAGCTCCCTGCTTATCTGAAAAATATTAACAACTTTAATGTATTCAAGAAAGAGTTAAAGAAATTCTGCATAGAAGGTTGCTACTACTCAAGTGACGAATATCTTAGATACTATGGACCAAATAAATAGTATTGATATAATATTAAGTAGTAATAGTGTATAGTAAGTAATCCATTGTTAATATGATACTATAAAATTTATCTATGTATATATAAAACTGTATGATCTTTTTGTACATATTTCCTTGATGATGCTTTGAATATGTATGTATTCCTTTAAGCAAATAATAAATAAATGAAAATAAATCATGTTAAAACTCCTACATTTCAATAAGCTTTTACAGCAAATTGTTAGTTAACAACTTGTAATATCAAAGACAACTGCAAACAACAGCACCCAAGAAGACGGTGACCAATCTATATGGCTTTTGATTTGATGTGACTTAAGAAATATTTTTTTATAGCTCCTTTATTACAGATAAGGTTGAAACAAGTACAACAATGCCCCTGCTTTTCGATACATTACCACCACCAAGTCGGGAGTGCATGGGTATCTCTGGAAAAGAAATCTTTTGACTATGCACGTAGCCACTCTCACACACCGCCTATTTCACCTCCATGTCAGTCGCAAACTTGTTGCCACCTAAGGAGTCCTTTAGTGGGCCAAAGATGTGGAAGTTGGAGGGCACAAGGTGGAGGGGAGTAAGGAGGATGGTGGCCGTACTCCAGATGCAAGTCTTCATAGTCACCTAGGTCGCACAAGCCATATGAGGTCGTGTATTGTCATTCTGGATGAGAGCACCTGCTGAGAGGAGTCTGTGGTGCTTGGTGCTTATCACAGGTTTCAGAATGTGATACATCAACCCACTACAGGTGGCACCACTCACCATCTTGCCCTTTTCTGTGTAGTGTTCCACTGTGGGACCTTGTGGTTCCAGAACAAGGTCAGCATCACCTTTTGTGCTGATGGCTGGCCGTAGAGATGATGAGTGCCACCATTGGTCTCTGGTTGGTAGTGATGGACCCGGACTTGTCTTCAGTCACAATCCGCTTCACCAATGTGTCACCTTCAAGTTTGTAGTGGCATAGCAGTTCCTGACAGGCATCCATTTGCCTCTCCTTCATTTCAGGAGCCCACTGACAAGGTACCCATCTTGTAGCCACTTTCTGGTACTTCAACTCATCATGAACAATATGGTGAGCAGAACCATGACTGACCTGTATTTGCACTGCAGTCATCAATGGTGACCCGTCTATCCTGCAGAATCATCTCCTCCAACGCTGCAATTGCCTCAGCTGTCGCAACATGATGTGCCTGGCCTGACCTCAGTACATCTGGCAAACTTATTGTGCCACTGCTGAATTTTGTACACCATTCATACTCCTGAGTCTGCGATACTCCCATATTGCGCTGCTGGGTCACATAGGGTAGCAGGACCAATGCCAATTGATGATGGGAGAGTCCATGCACATGTGTACCTGGTCTCATCGTTATAAGAGATGCTTTAGATTTTCTATTTCTAATGCCCCATCCATCAGTGAAAAAATATTGGAGAGCAAGAGGATTAATGACTTCATTGTCAGAAATCCAGCATTAGCTAACAACAACAACAACAGATTTTCTATGACAGTTTTCCAGTTTTCATTTGACTCACCCTCATATATATAATATATTTTAACCTCCTTTTTATAATATACATACAATTAATTATCTACATAATTTTAAAATTAAAATATAAAATTTCATTATCCCCACTTTTTAAATACACATATATTTTAATAACCCTCAGAGGTCCCTGTCTAGGGGATATGTGGATGGCGACCACAAGGTACCTAAGCTGAGCAGAACATCACTTCCACTTACTGGTGTTTTGCTCCTCACTGTAGCTTTTCTATCTGACCTTATCTTGGTCATCTCTTGTTCTCTTCCGACCCCGATGGTATTAGGGTACCCGAGGGCTAGGGAGTCTTTTATTTTTCCAACCTTTCCATTTCTCTAATTTCTCTGTAAACCCTTAACCCCTAACATGCTGACCTGTCATAGCATGTAATATGTCCTCTGATTGGTAATCAGAGGATATGGTCAGTGAATTTATTTTGATAACTCTCCCGGTCAGGTCGGTAGACCTGTAAACCAACGACAGGTTGTGTGGGGGTTGTGAAGGAGCTATGTGACTGCCAAAACGTAAAAATATGGTGCTCTCTAAAAAGCAGTTACATTTACTGCTAATTATTTCAAAATATTGGAGAGCAAGAGGATTAACCCTTTCAGTCCTGGTGTCCATTATAATGGACATAGACATTTTTTGCCTACTTGTAATACTTTTAACGGGTTTTTCTGCTATATTCTTGTTATACTGTTCGTCACCAATTAAACCTATGTAAAAACATGTTCTGAATTGTACAAAATTATTTATTTTTTACAATTTACATTGTAGTGTTTTTTTTTTTTTTTTTTTTTTTTTTTACAGAAAAGAAGCAAAATCCATGCAACCGCAGTCAAATGATACCCCGTCATCATCCACGCGTGCCATCACACCGATTATTTTATGTGGGCCCTCCCCGTTCTTTACCACAGGCACATTTGACTGCGGTTGCCGAGACTTGAACTCACGACCCCAGGCTTTGAGTGCATGGCCAGTGCACTACGTGTTGCCCTAACGATCATGGCTATCCAAGCCAGCAAGCTGAAGGTGTCCCAGACCGTCTAATCTAAACCGGTTTCAAATTAGAGGAAGAACGGCATAAGTAGCAAAATAATTCGGGTCTGAAAGGGTTAATGACTTCATTGTCAGAAATCCAGCATTAGCTAACACGCACGCTCACACACGGACGCGCGTGCACGCACGCACGCACACACACACGCACACTCAGAATGTTTCAGAAATACTTTTACAAACTTTGGGGACATATTTCTTACACTGAAATAAGAAAAAAAGTTCATATAAATATATTTGCCAAAATCCTTTGGAACCCCCAGTTAGAAGAACTGAAAAAGCAAAGGGATATAGCTAGAAATACAGCTGAGCAAACAAAAAACATATCAGATACACAAATATGGCGAAACAAATGTGCCTCGCTAAAAAAAAAAACTTAATACAGCTAAAACGAATCACTTTAATAAGTTCTTAGAAAAAATGGACAGATGGCAACAAAGGCCATAAGTTCATAAAAAATGTCAAGGACAGGAAAGAAAGCAACAGCACACCTATCATACACAACAATAAAATATTAACAAATGATGCAGCCATAGCCAAAACATTCCATAAATATTATGCTAATTCACATAAAATAACAAGAAATAATAAAAAGGAACGTAAACAATTTAAGAAAGACTTTAAACAAGAAAGAGAATGTGATCCTAACACCCAATACAATATCTTTTTTCAACATTTTAATATGCAAGAACTGAACATTGCAATTAATCTAAAAAACAAAAAGTCTCCTGGACCAGATCACATACATCCAGAGTTCATAAAAAACCTTGGAAAAACAGCAAAACAACTACTAAAACTCTACAATCTATCCTGGAACACCACTGTACCTGCCGAATGGCGAAAAGCAATAATTGTCCCACTCTTGAAAAAAGATAAAAGAGCATCAGAAATAAAAAATTATAAACCAATAGCTCTTACTAGCATAATAGCAAAAGGGATGGAAAGAATGGTGTCAAACAGGTTAAATTGGTTTCTAGAATCACAACATTTACTTTCCCCATGTCAAGCTGGATTCAAAGTCCCACTCTACAAATGAACAAGTCTTCGCAGTCAAGAAATCAAAGACTCCTTCAATAGAAAAGAAGATAATGTATCAGTTTTTATTGATTTCCAAAGTGCATATGATTCTATATGCAGAACAAAACTGCTAAAGAAAGTAAAAAAAAATAGGGATATAAGGTCCAATGTTTTCATTGACTATGTCATTTCCTAACACAACGCTTTATTACTACCACATATGGAAGAAATATATCTAAATATAAACAAGTACACTGCGGTTTACCACAAGGCGCAGTGCTCAGCACTACACTTTTTAATATATTTATTAATGATCTGTCACAACAAATACAAGAATCAAGTGTGAAGTGTGCACTATTTGCTGATGACTTAGTAATGAGGACTTCAAAACCAAAAAGCAAAAGTACAGAACTAGAAAAAACCATGCAACAATCCTTAAACAACCTACAAAAGTAGACCAAAGAAAATTTAATGACTGTTAATACAACAAAATCAAACTACGAAATCTTTTCACTAAGAAAAAAACCACTAAAAATAAAACTAAATTTTGAGGGTCAACAATTACCAGAAACAAAGGAAGCAAAGTATTTAGCAGTTACATTTGATACCAAACTTACATGGACCAGACAAATAGAAAATGTAATACAAAGAGCAGAGAGGCACCTTTCACTGTTAAAACGTTGAGACAGAATATTAGCAGACCCCAAAAGAAAATCGTTCTGTGAATGTTTGTTAAAAGTGTAATTTGTTTTTTGATGTTGGTATGAGATAATTAAATGACGAAAACATGTTGATAAGGTTCATTGTTACGAACAACTAAGTTTGCACAAAGACGTCATAAATCTTTCCATATTTGATTTTAATATAATGTATAAATATTAGAATTCTATGTGTTCCATAATAAAAGTAGGGGAGGATGATTAGGGGTCGCTTCCCTAACGAGAAAGAACTATTTGATGGACGCATGCGCGGATGAATATGAAGAAGGCGGTGTCGCGTCAAACAACACCAAAAAACTGTTCACTCGCATGTGTATCTTCGAGATGAAAGGACAATCATATTTAGGTAGTGTGAACATGGAACTTTCACCAAACTTTCATCAAGCATAAATTCCACTAAGTGAAAAAGTGTAAAGGTTTTTAAGCAATTTGAATGGTGCTGAGAGAAATTGTTTAATGAAAAGTATCGATGAAGTGTTAATAAATTAATACATTGTGGTAAAGAAACATTGTGTGATATTTCATTCCATCCGTTACCAAGCCCTGAGATCACAAAGATCTCATTAGCGTAAAGACACAGCGTCCTTAATAATAATAGCAAAAACAGCACCAACGTCTAACAGGAATGAAATGGGGATGTTCCAGAGCAACTCTTAACACAACATACAACGTATACATAAAGCCATTATTTACTTACTGCAGCGAAGTTCTTGTAACAGCAAATACAAAAAAAATTCAAATCTTTTAAAACCAAAGTCTGAGATTAATTAAAGGTGCTATCAAAACCACACCAATAGCAGCTATGGAAATACTAACCAACCAATACCCCATTGAATATAAAATAGAAAAAGCGGCTCTTAATCAACACGAAAAGTTGATGAGACTCCCATTCAATACATGGCACAAGAGAAATTTTACACATACACTAAAGACTTAGGACAACTTTCTTTCCAAAATTCAAGACATCAGGAAGAATCTGTACCTTCATAATTCAAAGGAAAACTTCATATCTAAAGTAAATCTTACACAAACATTAGACATCACATATTATTTACACCTGACAGAAGAAGTTAAGAAAAGTGATACTCCAACTAGTGTTCTAAAATTATTGGCATTAGAGACAATCCATACTAGATTTCCAGATCACCAATGGCTCCATATTTATACTGATGGATCATTGATATCAAACCAAGATGGAGCAGGTGCTGGAGTCACAAGTCACCTCTTTTCCTATTACAAATCTTTAAGTTATGGAACTACAGACTTTGATAGAGAAATTGAAGCAATTCAAATGGCCCTACAAAATCTTTTGTATAGAATTTCACATTTTCATCAAGCAGTTATTCTCTTAGATTCCAGGGGAGCAATTATAGCAATTACTTCCAAGTTGTCACCAAAAAACCAAACAATTATAGAATGTTGGAAAATCATTACCCATCTAACCGCACTTCAAAAACACCTAGTCTTCCAATGGATACCAGCTCACTGTATATAAAAAAAGGAGAAAAGACCAAAATAGATAATTATCGACCAATATCTCTACTACCCACATGCTCAAAATTTTTTGAACGAATTATGTATATCCGGCTACAGCAGTACCTAGAATCAAATAATATTCTAGTCCCGGAACAATTCGGATTTAGAAAGGAAATATCAGTTGATAATGCTATCCATAAATTCACTAATCGGTTATTAGAATAATTAAATCAAAGAAAACATGTAAACGGGGTATTCTGCGATTTATCTAAGGCTTTCGATTGTGTAGACCACCAAATCCTGCTAGACAAATTAAAATATTATGGCATTCAGAGAACTCCATTAAGATGGTTTCACTCATACTTAACAAACAGGGTACAAAAAGTGAAAATATCGAAACCTAATTCAAATATACCTGATTATTCAAGGAGTAAAGTTATAAAACAAGGAGTTCCCCAAGGTTCTATTTTAGGACCATTACTTTTCTTAGTTTTTATAAATGATCTTGCACCAAGCTTAAACAAGTTGGCACAAGTATTTCTATTTGCTGATGATACAACACTATTAATTTCGCATAAAAGTTTAGATGGACTTAAAGAAACCTCGCATCACATAACAACGTTAATACAATCTTGGTTCAATGCAAATGGTTTGCAACTAAATGTTAATAAAACAAATATTGTAAAATTTACTACCATTAATGCCGCACAGCATAACTTTGCAATAGACATACATGGTAACTCTGTTCAAGATTCAAATGGTTCTAAATTTTTAGGTATACAAATTGACAAGCACCTAAATTGGAAAACCCACATAGATGAAATTGCCCTAAACTGAGCTCCGCATGCTATGCATTACGACTTATGTCCTCCTTCAGTGATGGTCATACATTAAAATTAGCTTACTTTGCGTACTTCCACTCAGTAATGAAATATGGTATACTCTTTTGGGGAGGTTCAACAAATTCAAAGAGAATTTTCATCTTACAAAAGAAGGCCATCAGAATTATATCACACTTTCATCCAAGAACATCGTGTAGAAGCATTTTCAAAAACCTAGAAATATTAACCCTTACCGGAGAATACATATATTCACTGATGAACTTCTACATAAAAAATAAAAACTACTTCACTACTAATTCTGACATCCACAATATCAATACAAGATCTAGATCTGAACTTCATATACCATCAACTAACCTCACATGTGTCCAAAAAGGAGTGCATTACCAATGTATAAAAATATTTAATATGCTACTGAGACAGAATATTAGAAGACCCCAAAAGAAAATCGTTTATGTGAATATTTGTTAGGAGTGTAATTTGTTTTTTGATGTTGATATGAAATGGTTAAATGACGAAAACATGTTACTAATGTTCATTGTTACGAACAATTAAGTTTGTTTAAAGACGTCATAAATATTTCCATATTTAATTTTAATATACATGTATAAATATTAGAATTATATGTGTTCAGTCTTGATAGCAAAGGGAGAATGGTTAGGGATCGCTTCCCTAACAATACAGGAACTATTTGATGGACGCATGCGCGGATGTACGTGTGGCAGTCGGAATGATAGACTCGCAACTAAAAGAATCGGGACTAGCGCCTAAATGTTCAAGGTGATAGGACGCATTTTGGTAGCGTGTGAACATTGTAGAACATTTACCAGACTTTTATCAAGCTTTTGTTCCACTTTTTGAAAAAGTGGAAAGACTTAAATAATCTAAAACGGTGCTAAGAGGATTTATTTAAATGTAAAATAGAGAAAAAGTGTTAATAAAATAATACATTTGGTGAAGAAACATCGTGTGATTATTCATTCCGTTACCACGCCCTGAGGGAAATAAGAGCCACATCGCTCAAACACGAAGCCACTCTACAATAAAAACAGCACCACTACCTATGAGTTAAGGACCTGTAATGATAAGGTATTCAAAATTAAGCTAAAGGAATATCTTCTTAAGCATTCATGCTATACCATAAATGAATTTAACAACATCTAATGTAACCATTAGATCATTTTATGTTTATAATATTAATCCTGTTTATTGTAAATATTGTATAACATATTGACATGTTCCACATCCTGTTGCCAAGGCAAACTGTAGGATCTATGGAATGCAAATAAATGTATGTATGTATGTACTGTGGACTGAGTGGTAATGAGAAAGCTGATTTTTTTGCAAAAAAGGGGGTACCAGCGGTGTACAAAAATCTATAGTTAATCTACCATTTTATGCAGCTAAAAGATTAGTCAACTCTGAATTCAAAAAAATTATTGCAAAATATTACTATAAAAAATAAAAAAATAAAAGATGGGAATTACCAAACATTCACACAGTAATTCCTGAGTATCCTCGAAAAACAGCAGTTGCAACCTTCAGGTTGATTACAGGACATGATTGTCTGGCAAAACATTTAAACAGAATTGGGATATATTCTTCACCACTCTGTCCTCTATGTGATCTGCAAGAGGAAATGGATCGACACCACCTTCAAATATGCCCGGCCTCTTCTAGTGCCCCATCCATCAGTGAAAAATATTGGAGAGCAAAAGGATTAATGACTTCATTGTCAGAAATCCAGCATTAACTAACAACAACATTTGTTAAATGCCTTAACAAAGGGGTATCCAATATTAAATTAACACCAAGTTAACACTTTACAAAAGCTAATATTATTTGATCAAACAGAATTTGCATTAATTTCAGTTTAAACAAGTTTAACATTGTAATTATTATTTATTTATGCCAACAAACTTACCAGGAGAAATACGAACTGGCTTGAGAATTTAATGCCATTCTGGCAGTTTGTCACAATAGCTCAGTGGTTAGAGCGTCCGCCTGGCAAGCGGAAGGTCTGTGGTTCAAATCCCAGTTGTGGCATTGAATTTTTAAGTTCCAGTTCTACCTCTTAAGTTTAACATTGTTAACATTTAACACTGGTTGGTGAAAGTGACCTTAATACAAGGTAACCATGAGCTAACATGGTTTTCAGCACGCTTAATAACTGGACAGTACGAGAATAAACCAGTCAAAAGAAAAACTTCTCTCTATGGATGAGAAAACAATCAGAGAGATGCTCTGGGGAAAAGGAGGCTATTTCACAACCATGGACTGTGTCTGCTAGGGGGTGAGAAAGTTCATCCAGAGGTGTAAGGTGGTGGCTATTTCACAACCATGGACTGTGTCTGCTAGGGGGGTAAGAAAGTTCATCCAGAGGTGGCTATTTCACAACCATGGACTGTCTGCTAGGGGGTAAGAAAGTTCATCCAGAGGTGTAAGGTGGTGGCTATTTCACAACCATGGACTGTGTCTGCTAGGGGGTAAGAAGGTTCATCCAGAGGTGTAAGGTGGTGGCTATTTCACAACCATGGACTGTGTCTGCTAGGGGGTAAGTAAGTTCATCCAGAGGTGTAAAGTGGTGGCTATTTCACAACCATGGACTGTCTGCTAGGGGGTAAGAAAGTTCATCCAGAGGTGTAAGGTGGTGGCTATTTCACAACCATGGACTGTGTCTGCTAGGGGGTAAGTAAGTTCATCCAGAGGTGTAAGGTGGTGGCTATTTCACAACCATGGACTGTGTCTGCTAGGGGGTAAGTAAGTTCATCCAGAGGTGTAAGGTGGTGGCTATTTCACAACCATGGACTGTGTCTGCTAGGGGGTAAGAAAGTTCATCCAGAGGTGTAAGGTGGTGGCTATTTCACAACCATGGACTGTGTCTGCTAGGGGGTAAGAAAGTTCATCCAGAGGTGTAAGGTGGTGGCTATTTCACAACCATGGACTGTCTGCTAGGGGGTAAGAAAGTTCATCCAGAGGTGTAAGGTGGTGGCTATTTCACAACCATGGACTGTGTCTGCTAGGGGGTAAGAAAGTTCATCCAGAGGTGTAAGGTGGTGGCTATTTCACAACCATGGACTGTCTGCTAGGGGGTAAGAAAGTTCATCCAGAGGTGTAAGGTGGTGGCTATTTCACAACCATGGACTGTGTCTGCTAGGGGGTAAGAAAGTTCATCCAGAGGTGTAAGGTGATGGCTATTTCATAACCATGAGCTGTGTCTGCTAGGGGGTAAGAAAGTTCATCCAGAGGTGGCTATTTCACAACCATGGACTGTGTCTGCTAGGGGGTAAGTAAGTTCATCCAGAGGTGTAAGGTGGTGGCTATTTCACAACCATGGACTGTGTCTGCTAGGGGGTAAGAAAGTTCATCCAGAGGTGTAAGGTCGTGGCTATTTCACAATAGAACAGTTCTTTTCATGCCTCTGCAATCAAGTTTATAGATATTTTGGAACTATCTGTAAAATTTGCATTAATTTGCTTAAAACTCCGTGAAGTTAGACAACACTTTTGCAAAAGTTAATTTTTGCAGTAGATTCAAATTATTTATTGCACGATTGTTACCTTGAAAATTTCCTCATGAGCTATTCCATGTATTAGCAGCTCATAGATTCTCTCTCGCACTTCTAAAAGCTTCTTTGGTGTTTGTTCTGCAACAATCATCTTTGCTGTATCTCTAAGATACCTTTCCCAATCTATTTCTGGTACCTTTTGGTCTGGATTAAATGGATATCTGAAATAAAATATGACATGAGATTATCTGAGAAGCAAATCAAAGGATGCTATGTTTGTTATTTCAATTAAATACATAAAACTGTGGAAAATATGTGATATAAATTATGACAACAGTACTTGCAAACGCATGAACCTCTTGAACAATAAAAATTATATATGTGCAGAATAGGAAACTTAAAATGCATTTAATTATGATTTATTTACCTGTCTGCATTTATTAGTGCCAATTGATGTGCACTGCTCCATACATGGTTTTTGTTGTAATTTGAATAGCAGTTTAACTGAATTTAGTCTACAGTTCTGTGAGAAAATGCTCTGGAAAAAGGAGACTTTACAAAACTTGTGATTTCTCAGAGACAGTTCAAAAGAATCTTTTGGGAAAAAGGAGATGTCATACCTGCACTTTTTCTGCAGGTGAATGATAAAATTCTGCTGATTTGTTTTCCTGTTTCCTTTATGCTCCAGATATCTTTTTTGGTCTTGTTTTTATGCTCTTTTAGTTTTCCTGATAGAGTTTTTTCACGGTCATCACAGCTGATTTGTTCACAGATTAGCTGTAACAACTGCGAAAACCAGGTAAACCAGATAAACTAAAAGAAACAAACACAAGAACAAAAGAACACATCAGGAACAAAGCAAATGCAGGAAGACAAATCAGCAACAGATTGACATTTTTGAAGGGATCAACACACTATAAACAGAAATTTAATAATATAAACAACATTTTGGGAAAAACAGAATGCACAGTTTGGGAAAACATTTACTTTTGGAAAAAATAAAACATGTTTTCAATTTTGAAATCTCACCAAGTGATATACTTATGAGAGGTTCATACAACTACTACCAGGGAGAGTGCCAAAGCATTCATCAGAATGAATAATGCCAGCAGTCAACTAGGAATCCAGGATGAGAGTGAATTGCTCCTGAAACATGTCTTCCTTATTAAAACAGTATGTGATTTAGTGTCAAAAATTGACTCAATATAACTAAACCTTAAGCACATCACTGTCACAACATCATAATGTTAAGTGTAATTTAGATAAGTTTCTATACCTATGAAACAATTAAATAGAAAGCCATATGCACTTACTGCTTCACTTTACAAGCTTCACAAAGAAGAAGTGCTCGCCTAAGGTTCCTGTTCGATTGCATTGTTATCCTGTCAGCAAGTTGTGATGGAAGTGTCAGTCCTTCCTTTCTACAAACATTCTAAAATGTCAAAAATAAAGCAACAAGTTAACATCATTACATAAACAGTAGAAAAAGGTTCTTCTTAATAAATTAAGACATCAAACTTCAAAGAACTCAATACCTGTAACTGCATTACTCCCTCATCATCCCCACTGATTAACACAAATATTTAATAATATCTCAGGATGAGAGGTAGAATCAGGACTGAAAAATTCAATGCCATAACTGGGATTTGAACCACAGATCTTCCACTTCATGTGCAGCTGCTCTAACCACTAAGCTACTATGGGCACTTGCCAGTACAACAAATTCCCCAACCGATTTGTACTTTCCTGGTAGACTACAAGGAAATCTTACATCAGAGATAAATACCCCAAGGGTGACTTACAATCATAAGTAATTAATGTCCTGGGTTTAAGTAACCTTTAGATGGTAATTATTATTATTTTTATGCTTACTGTTAACTTAAACCCAGGACATAAAGTACTTACGAGTGTAAGTCACCCTTGGTGTATTTATCTCTGATGTGGGATTCCCTTGTGGCTTACTGGGAAAGTACAAATCGACTGGGGAATTTAATGTCATACTGGCAAGTTGATCATGGTAGATCAGTGGTTAGAGCAGTTGCACGTGAAACAGAAGATCCATGATTCAAATCCCAGCTATGGCATTGAATTTTTCAGTCCTGATTCCACCTCTCAAACATTGTCCACAAACAACTAGTGTGTTGAAAAACACCAGCGTAAGTTGATTGGCATAAGAAACAAACAAACACCTCAGGATGTTTCTCCCATGCCGATGATTCTTGTTTTGAGTCCTTATCACACTGCAGTAGACCATAGTGAAGCCTGGATGCACAGTGGTTGTCTGGAGCAAGCCTCAATTCTTAGGCATGGGCAGTGAATGCAACCAGTTCAGTCTAACAGAAGCAATAGTCAAAGTATCACTTCCCTTGCTAGCTATCTGTTTATGCTGTATTCAACTTTCTGTGCATAAATTAGTTTCTTTATCAACAAATTTGACAAATGTTTAGAGACTATAAGCTTCATTTACCTTTGTACTTGGTGTCAGTTGTTGAAAATTAAACACATATTTGTACTACTTCACTGTTAATAGCTTCAGTTTTTCATTGCATAGTTTGTTTATGTTTTTGAACTATGATTGTATATTTTCCATATATCAAGCCAATCAAGGATAACTGATTGTCCTAACACACAAACCTTGTGTAGCAAACTTTATAAGGTAAAATCAATAATGAAAGATTCAATTCTATAGCCAGGATTTGAAGCACAGACCTTTCGCTCTATGTGCAGCTGCTCTTAACCACTGAGCTACTGTGGCAACAGGCCAGCACAGGCTTAAAATCTTCACCTGATTCACACTTTCCCGGTATACCAGAAGGAAAAATCCTTATAGGATTGTATATACCTATTGTGTTTTGGTGTGTTTACTGGAAATTCTTTTTGCATTCTTACACTAACTAAAATGCCTCCAATTTTATCAAAACTTGGCACAAAAACTTTGGACAGCAAGTAAGAGAACTGTGAATAATGTCCATACAATCACAAAACACAAAGCAACTACTGGTAATTTATTAATTCCAATGAAGTGCACAGTAGGCAAACAATGTGAAAAACAAGACGCTTCTTTTGGAACTCTCGGCAGAATTTGCTATGTATCAATGTGTGTCACAGATATAGATGATTTTTATGTTATTCAATGTATTATTTATAATTTCTAAATTATTCAAAATTTGCTGCCTGCCACCAATAAACTGCTACCTAAAATTTGGAAGGCCATAAATTTTAATGAAGACAGCACAAGTTTGAAAACAATTTTGAGGAACATGGGATTCAAGTGGCGAAATAGAAGAAGAAAATGAGAATATTGCAGGAAAGGTACAACATTCAAGCTTTTTGTGTTTCCTGGAGCAATTATGCAATACAGGAAAGAAGGTAAATCCATAATGAGGATGAAACCTGCATCATCCACAGCAAGGGTATTTGTGTGACAGGGTTTGTGCATATAAGTGTAAATGATAAACCAACTTTAGTACAGCGGCAGTAAACCAGTCATCCAGTATTTATTTAACATCTTCCTGTCACAGTTACAGGCTGCCAAAAAGACAAAGAATACTAACACAAAAGTAACAAAATAGTTAACAAAACATAACGAATATAAAAGCTAAAATTTGAAAATGATAAGGGAAGTGTTATATCTTAAAACAATAAAAATAAATAAAACGAAAAAGAATCATGGTCCATACTATAATTTATATTGCAGAAATATAGCAGTAAAAGTAACCACTTTTTAGAGAGCACCATATTTTTGTCTTGGCAGTCACATCGCTCTCTCACAACTCCCAGAATGCCTGGAGGACCGCACCTGTCATTGGTGTACAGGTCTTACTGACCTGACCGGGATAGTTATCAAAATAAATTCACCAGCCATATCCTCTGATTACCAATCAGAGGATGTATTACATGCCATGACAGGTCAGCATGTTAGGGGTTAAGAGGTTATAGAGAAATTAGAGAAGTGCAAAGGTTGGAAAAATAAAGACTCCCTAGTCCTCAGGTGCCCTAATAACATCAGGGTTAGAAGACAGTAAGAGATGACCAAGGCAAGGTCATGAGGTCAGATAGAAAAGCTACAGTGAGGAGAAAAACACCAGTAACTGGAAGTAATGTTCTGCTCAGCTTGGGTACCTTGTGGTCGACATCCACATATCCCCTAGACGGGGACCATATTTGAACAGAATTGGGATATATTCTTCACTACTCTGTCCTCTATGTGATCTGCAAGAGCAAATGGACCAAGGCCACCTTCAAATATGTCCGGCCACATCTAGAACACAATCCATCAGTGAAAAATATTGGAGAGCAAAAGGACTAATGACTTCATTGTCAGAAATACAGCATTAGCCACCAACAACATTATTTGTACTATTAGCAAACTATCAGTCCTACAGTATATCTGTTCTAATGATCATTGTATTGGAACCACTTCACTATCAAAATTTGTGGATTGTCTAGACAATGTAAAAAGTGTCTACAATATGTACCACCTCCCGCATTATTTCTCAATTTATCTGCAGAACCATCGTTTAAATTCTGAGCCACTCTGTTTCGGGGAATTGATTATATAGATGTTCAAGTCTAGCAATTCTACATACTTCTAGTGAGTCTTCTAGTTTATTTAGTTTTCTGTCAACTATTTATTTGTTACTATCTTAATAAAATACGTTGGATTAGTTCTAGGAGGATGAGAAGTGGATTTTTCTGATAAATTTATGTCATTAGAATTCTTCTCTAAATATCGGTGTTTTAGCTTATATTCTCTGGGTAGTTGTTGAAACCATTGATGTTTACCTGGGTTTGTTTTCAATTTTACATATAGTCGTGCGGCTTGTGTTTCAATGTTGGCTTTCATTGAGTTATTATTTGACCCAGCGAGAAGTGCACTAACTGGTGTTGTTTTCACAGCTCCTGTTATCAATCTTAAACACTTATTTTGACATTCCTCAATTTTATTAATTTTGTTCTACAGCTGCAGTTCATAGTAGTTGAGATCCATGCTTTAACCCTTCCCGAGCGGATGTGTTTTATGGCTCTGAGCGGAAGGCAATTTTGCTAAAGTATGAAACTCTATTAAATACAGTTAAAACTATATAAAAATGCTCAAATGTGCTAAAACACATAGTATACCTTGCTTTTTGTTGAATTGGATCATAACTGTCCTCCAGGAGTGAAGTTTTGTTAATCCGCGTAGAAATGTTGTTACAAAAATGGCATAAGTAGCACTTCTCCATTTTGTACAGCATAGTTCGTACATATAGGTATTCACAAATAAACCAGCAGTGCTTCAGGATCTAAATAGTGTCACATTATGATATTTAATACTTCTATTTGTAATAATAACGGTAATGATGATAAATTATAAAAGTTTTGATAGAAATGTGCAGTTACACCTAGCTAGGGCAGGGTATCTAAAATATGCACATGAATTTCATAGCGACGTGTTTATCTCAATTCTATTGAAATAATACTATCTCAGTGCTCTAATATCAGCAATTTCTGGGAGATTCCAAGAAGCAACCCTGGCTTTTTTCGTTGGTGGTGTCACCTGTTTTTTTTTTTTTTTTTTTTTGTGTGTGTGTGTTTCCCTGAATACATGTCTCCTCAGTAATTATTTCCATAATTTCGTCATAAAAAAATAGGCCAAAAAATTATGCTGGAAGGGTATTCTCATCAAAATGAGAAGGAAGTATTGGTCCCTGCTGGATATTGTGCACTGGGATACTAGATGTAGGGCCAGGGTCAAAATTACCCACCTCTACACAGTTAGGTGTACAGTGTCTGCAGCGTCACTTATGTCACTCTTGCTCTCACTTGCACTTACACACGAATTCTCGCATATATCACTCTCATCATCATTGAGCACAAAATTCAATAACTCGCTATCACTTTTGTTCAACAATTCTACAATTTCTTGCTCCGTCAACCCTTTCTTTCCCGCCATTCTGTCAAAAAACAAAAAAACCTCTCGCTTACTGGATGCAATTACGGCACTGTTTATTCCTACACTACTGAAAACTACGACAGAAATTATTAAATATGGAAAATCGGTGATGAACTGACCACAAACATCTGAAAGAACATTTCCTGCCATCTATTGGCAGTATATATGTATTATTTGAGCGAGAGGAGCCGATCACAATAGCTCTATGACTCCAAACCCATATATGGGTTTTCGCTCGTCAGGGTCCGGACAGGTCGCCCATATATGGGTTTTCGCTCGCAAAGGGTTAATACTGGTTTTATGTAGCTGTTATATGTTTATTTGAAACTTCCATTAAACTGCCCCATTTAGATCCAACTAGCCTCTTCAATATGTTACTTCTTTTCGTAGCCTTCTGTGTGACATTTCGTACATGGTATTTCATTTTAAATTTTCTATCTAGTGCAGTTCCCAGATACTTAATATCTTCAGCATAATCTATTTGTTTTCCATTGATGTTAAGTTTTAAGTTTTTTCCCTGTCAACAAAATGTTTCATGGTGTAGACTTGATATTTAGTTTTTGCTAAGTTAATGGACATATTATTTAATTTTGCCCAATTAGTTAATAACTAACACATTTTTCATTTTTTCTTCTAATCTGGTATATATTTTCTTGTTTTTTTCAGTTCTCCATACAACTACGTCATCTGCATACATTGCAATGTTTATTCCATTTTCTTTTATAAACTTTGGCATATAATTAATATATATATATATATATATATATATATATATATATATATATATATATATATATATATATAGTATAGAACTGGATACTGCACCCTATGCTACTCCAGTTTTAAGTTAGGTGAGTTTGGATATTGTGTTCTTCCATTTGACTGCCATCCATCTTTGTTGTAGAAATGTTTTATACCATCTAATTATACTTTTTGGGCAGTTCATTTGCATTAGTTTTTTAATTAGCATCTCTTTCCATACAAGATCAAATGCTGTTTGAAAATCTATGTATAAATACTGCTGCTATTGGCATATTTTTTAGCTAGTTTACCTTTCACATTTCTATTAATCTGGATGCTTGGTGAACAGTTGAGTATTGTCTTCTAAATCCAGCCTGTTCATCTGCTAGTAAGTTGTTTATTTCTAGATAAGATTTAATCTACTGACATGTAAAATACAGCCTAGGTGTGTCTGATGTAGAGCCAACTACACGGCACAGTAACACTGTCTTGTTCAGTACAGTATGTGTAAGTAATGGTTAGTTTTTCATTGTGTATCAGTACTCATTAGTTGAAATGGTATGTACATGCTTGTGAGAGTTACATTTCATTTTGACTGGCAAATGAGGTTTCAGTAATGTTCATGCAGCAGTGCTGGTAGTATACTGCATCTGCGACCCCATGCTCTTAACCTCAAAATGCTTATGTCTAAACTTTTCTGAGCATTGTTGTTCAACAGCCAGCATATGGTTAACCATTCCCTTCACCTGAGACTAGAAATTATGCTGGGGATGCTCATGAATAAAACATGATGCCTACTGGTGTAACTTTTTATTTCTGGCTTTGTTACAGTCTGAGACAAATAGCAAGTTTGTCCAGCACATCTGTTCTGATAACTTGCTTGCAGAACTCAAGTTTATCTATGCTTGCTGCATCTAGCTCACTTTATTCAACTCTGTTCTTGTGCTTACATATATGCTGTCCAGCCTTTCTTACAGGATGTTCACTTCTTATTATATCCATGATCTGGCCTTACTATTGCTGATTGTCATGCCCACAAATTGCAGTTGCTGAATGAAACTGTAGACATTACCAATAGTAAGGGAGCCCAATAGGGGATTTTGGGATTTACTCAAGTGCGGCAGGTTGGCATAAGGATGAATACCTTGCACCCTGTTGAGTACCTCCACCATATATAAGCCCTCTATATAGGGACACCTGTCTAGTGCAGCCGATCAGAATAATAAAACAATCGATAGAAATACTTGAACCTGTCAGATTAAGGTATGGTGGGTTAATTACATGCCGAAAAGTATTTCAATAATCTGACAATCTGAGCTTGACGTAAGGGAGTGGGAGGGTCACAAACTTGCAAACAAAAAAAGTCACCTCGACATTCTCGAGTGTGGTCGACTTTTATTTTAAAGGAAATAATTCGAGGATAACAGAAAAAATATAATCTGCTGATTTCCACAAGCCAAAGCAACAAAACTCGTCAATAAAGTTTAGAGCCTGCAGCTACAGTTAAGCATATATGCCCAGCCACTTTTAGTGCACCATCCATCAGTGAAAAGGTGACTAATATACTATTTTTTATTTGCATGCTATTTTCCATGTATTTTGTTTGTCACAATCAGTGAATTAAAAAAAATCATAAAAACAATTTTTTGAACTGCCATATTAAGAAAATCCCTCCAGATAATTGTCAGGTCATGGGTAAGCACAACTAGGGCATCAAGCTGAACTGTCTGTACAATAATCTAATGTGATCGAGTATTTCATAATAGCTATTTTCTTTTTTTACATTTTTGAAACTCTGTAGACGCTCCCTCCACCGGTGAAAGGGTATACATCACATAACCTTTTTTTTCTACCATGTAATCTTCAAAATCCAATAGGTCCCCATGATGCTCAAGTAAATGCCCATTTTATCATCATGGGGTCCCCTGGTAAAGCTTTTTGTAAATTTTTAGCAGTTCTCTCAAATCTAAATTTGAAAACCCTGTTGAGTTTTACATTTATACATTCTGTTACGGACCGAATCACAGCGGTATAACTGTTTCATCTAAAATGGAGGAAATGTCATTTACATATGTGCTGGCTTATCACAGCACAACAGCATCCCTCAGAGGCACATGAGGGGAAGGTCGGTGGATCTAAATACCACCTATTTAGTCCTCCCGGCTAGGTCTGATGGACCCGTTGACCAACGATAGGTGTGGTCCCCCTTGCAAAATGGGGGTTTAAGTCGTGTGATGTAACTGCCACATTGTAAAACTGGTGCCAGTTAAGAAAACAGTTACATGAAAGCCACATACATGAATATGAGTCCAGATATAATCCCCCAGAGACCACAGAAAACAGCGGTTGCAGCCTTCCGACTATTGACAAATCACGACTGCTTAGCAAGTCATCTCTACAGAATAGGTATCTCAGCCTCACCAATATGTGTCCTGTGTAACGATCCAGCAGAAATGAATGAAGACCACTTGAAGACCTGTGAAGCATTAAGATCAGAAGAAACTACAGTTCAAAAGTATTGGAAAGCACGAATGCTAATGGCTTCATTGCCAGATGCAAGGCACTAGAAAACAACAACAACAACATTCTGTTACAAGAGAGCTGTCTCTGTAGACCTTCAGCCATGTTTTTGTGGGGTACTTCTCATTGATAGTTTCCATTGTCAACATTTCCTTCTAGACAAAAACAAAAAATCAAGCACAATACAAGAAATAAAGAAGCTCTTAATCCAAATTTGCAAATTCAAACATATTGCAATACAGTGGATTCTAGCTCAGGCAATGAGATAGCTGTTTCTCTGGCAAAAAAAAAAGGAACAACTCTATCAAAAATAAATAAAATTCTGGATATCCAAGAAATTAAAACACTTCTGAATAGAAAGCCTTGTCAAGACTACAAAACTAAAATCAAGGACGACAAAAGACAAACAGTGGACTAAAGTAAAAACAGCATGGCCTACCAATAAACATTTACCACAGAAAGAAGCAGTGGCATTATTGAGACTCAAGACAGGGCATGACACTTGCAGCACGCCTGTGCAAAATAAACATCTTCACATCTGAGGAGTGTACACTTTGTCCACAGGATGAAGTCAGAATGCATCATCACCTACTCAACTGCAGGAAACTTGATCTCAAGCAGGAAGCAGCCAACTTGTACTGGACAGCAAGATTCCAAATGAACCAGAAGTTTTCAGAAGGAAGGCTATTAGAGCAAGAAAAAGACATTTACACATTTCATAGACTTTTATTGTTAGAGTGAGAAGCACACACAAATACAGGTTGCACAGTAAAATGCACAATCACATGATCTATCAGCGCATAGCAAGTGAGAATGGAAGAAAGAGGCAGTGTACTATCTCAGTCTTTTTCTGTACAGTGGCTTCATGTGTACTCCAGGCTATAATTAATTGTACATTCGAACAGTTGTAATGCTGCTGTAATGAAAAAATAAAGGCTACTAGCCAACTATGTCTAAACTGACAAAATCTGCTTGTTACTACCTCAAATGTTACAAAAAATCTTCCTGCTAGTTTTGAGTTAACATACTTTCAGAATAGAGGTTATGTCCTCGTTTGTTGGTGCTGGAACACGAACTCCAAGGCATCGACTACGAATTGCAGGTATTATTTGAGATATAGAGTTGGCCAGTAGAATAATACGACATGTGGCCACATATTTTTCCATAGTGCGTCTGAGAGCATGCTGAGCATCCTTAGTAAGATAGTCTGCTTCACATATCACCACAACTGGAAAAGGAGAAGGGTACATTGTTATCCACATTCATTAGGTTCTATTTTTCTTACTATCAACAAATTGTTAAGTGTCTGAGAATGCACACGGAGCAACTAAAACATTTAAATGAATTTTCCTGAAAAGTACACTTAACTAAAATGATTTGCTATGGTTAACTGGTAAAATGCTATTCAAAAATGGCTGTGAACTTTGGAAGTGAAATACTGTTGATAGCTGCTTCTATTCAGTCTAAGGAATACTATTAGTGTAAAAGAAAAGACTGATTTTTATTATTTTTTGCTAAAAATCAATCCTAGTGTCCCTAAACAAAGTGAGTTCTCAAAATACAGTGGGTGCCAAAAAAATGTATACACACACTTACACAGGAAATGTCTATTTAATATATTTCAAAATTGGACCCAAAGACAACAGTAATGTTTGATATGATGTTCTGTAAACAGATGTGACTCTCATACATTATGCTAGGGGTGGTACAACAAAATGGAGCCAGATGATCATCTGAACTGCAGAAAGCAATTTTGAAGTGGAACTGGTAAACAGAGAAAGTTGTTGAGTTTAACGGCAATGGAGATGTGTGTATAGAACAGAACTACCAATGCATGCTTTCAAGACAAATTTGAGACACTTGGTACTGTATATGATGTCTACAAGAGCAGATCTGGAAGACTTCACACAGCAATAAGCCTTGGCTATGGTTTTGGAATGTTTTGAGCACTCGCAGAGAAATCTACAAAGTAATGTGCACATGAGGCTGGGATTAGCAGAACCATCATATCTTATCTTATATATTAAACGAGCAATTCTTGTATATAAATATATTCCGCGTAACTTGGAAACGCCTCAAACAATTTACATCAAATTTTGTATTCAGATAGGGTTTTGCTTTTTAAGTTCACCTATATAGGTGTAATTCCTGAAAAAACACGATTTTACATTAAAAATAACACTTTTTATTCCCGCTTCTACAGAGCAATTCTTGTACATATATTCCCGGTATTTCAGAAACGGCTCTAAAGATTTGGTTAAATTTTTGTATACGTGCATATTACATTCAGTGTTTTCTCTACTCACTTTTAGGTAACACATTCACATATCTTTCTCTACACTCTCTTCTATAAACAATTTTCCATAAAAACGTGATTTTACACAAGGAGAAAAAACATTTTTATCCCCAGTTTTAAAATAAGTCATACCATGTTTTGTTTGTTTGAAATAGAAATGCTGTTACATTCACACTGTTTTCTCCTCGCACTTTTAGGTAACACATTCACATCTCTTTTTCTACTCACTCTTCTATATGCGATTTTTCATAAAAAAACCTGATTTTACACCAAAAATAATTTTTATCCCCACTTTTAAAATAAGTCATACCATGTTCTGTATGTTTGAAATAAAAATGGTATTACATTCACACTGTTTTCTCCTCTCTCTTTTACGTAATACATTCACGTCTCTTTCTCTTCTCACTCTTCTACAAAGAAGTCATACAATCTTCCGTATGTTTGAAATAGATATGCTACATATTATATTCATACTGTTTTCTCTACTCACTTTTAGGTAACACATTCACATCTCTTTCTACTCACTCTTCTACAAATAAGTCATACAATTTTGTGCATGTTTGAAATAGAATTGCTACGTATTACATTCACACTCGTTTCTCTAAGTACTTTTGGGTAACACATATTCATAATTGTTTCTCTACTCACTCTTATAGAACTAAGTCATACAATTTTCTATATGTTTGAAGTAGAAATGCTGCATATTACATTCACAGTGTTTTCTCTACTTACTTTTAGGTAACACATTCACATCTCTTTCTACTCACTCTTCTATAAAAAGTTTTCCATAAAAAAGTGATTTTACACAAAAAATCATTTTTATCCCCAGTTTTAAAATAAGTCATTCCATGTTTAGTATGTTTGAAATAAAAATGCTATTACATTCACACTGTTTTCCCCTCTCACTTTTAGGTAACACATTCACATCTGTTTCTCTAGCCATTCTTCTACAAAGTCATACAATTTCTTGCATGTTTAAAATAGAACTGCTACGTATTACAATCACACTGTTTTCTCTACTTACTTTTGGGCAACAAATTCATAACTGTTTCTCTACTCACTCTTCTAGAAAGCAGTCATACAATTTTCAGTATGTTTGAAATAGAAATGGTGCATATTACATTCACAGTGTTTTCTCTACTTACTTTTAGCCAAGACATGCGCATCTCTTTCTCTACTGACTCTTCTACAAACAATTCCTATCATCTATAGCTATATCTATATCTATACATATATACAAATTGGATATTTGTATATATGTAACTGTTAATCTCGATAACCACTTAATCTATCACTGCGAAATTTGGCACGTATATGTATTTTTTCATGGAGAAAGATTTTATCGTAACAATTTTACTACACAATATATTACTTTCAAATGGTTTTCTACTCTTTTGTTTTATGTAGCACATTCATGTATCTTCTGTTTGCCGTTCAACATACAATATAATTTTCTATGATTGAAATATAAATGCACCAAATTACATTCACACGATTTCCTCTACTAATTCTTCGTTTGTGAGACAAAATCAGTCTTCTTTTGCTACTCGCCCTTCAACATACAAGTCATACAATTTGCTATATGTTTGAAACATAAATACAACGTATTACACTCATACTATTTTATCTATTCACTTTTGTTTTACATAACAATTCACACGTTATTCCTATCGCTTATCAACTTCATACATACCAACGCCTATACATTTCATATGTTGAAGAGTGAGTAAACTCCAAAGCTGGTTGACAGATCGCCATGAAAATTGACACATCTAAATGTTTTCATGTCGAAGGTTTTTATGGAGTCATTTTACCACGCAACATATACGTTCACATGATGTCCTCTACTTCATTTGCTTTTACCTAACATAGTACTCCCTCTTCTACGAACTGTCCATACATTTTTCCATACACTTGAAATATAAGTGCAACATATAACATTCACACAGTTTTTATACTCATTTTTCTTTAGTAAAACACAATACATTTCTTTCACTACTCACGCTTCCATGAACAATTACGAACAATTCATATAATTTTCTATGTGATTGAAACAGAAATGCGCAGTACATTCACATGGCTTTATCAACCAGATTTTCTTCCTGTAGTCTTCATTCTTCAACAGTGCTTTTGCTTAGTGTCGCTCCGGTGTTTTAATAAAAAATAAAGAAATAGTAATCACAATTGGTGTCAGGAGTGCGACGAAAAGCACGATATTGAACAGTTGATGAAACAAATGTTAGCCAAGACGGGCATAATGGGGAATGAAATGAATTCCGGAATGCGGCAGAGAAAACAAATATGAAAGCCGAATTGGAAAAATGTAAACTACGGAATAGAAAATATGGGAACAAAAACTGACAAAATGGAAACAAAAACTGACAAAATGGAAACAAAATGGAAGCTAAATTGGAAATGTAAACTCCGAAACGGAAAAGATGAAGGAGGGAATGTCCAATAAGAAGATAGATCTATCGGAAAATACTAACGAGCGACTGGCCAGGGTTAAGGAAGCCATGGAAGAACTCGACGGAGGTATGAAGGACCTCGGCCAACGTGTTAATACCCTGGAGTCAATCGCAGCAGCAAAGAACTGAACTCCATAATGGAACAAATGCTCGACGAAAACCTCAAACTCGGTGGATATCTATGGGCCAGGCCTGCGTGCAGCAGTAGACATTTTTCAGCTGAAATGATGTTTATGAAATGTTTGTATGTATTTCTATGTCTCTTGTTATCTCGGAAACGACTCTTAACAATTGTGACAAAAATTATTATTTAGTTAACGTTAAGCCTTTCAGGTTTAACTAAGTAAGTATTAGGATTTCACAAAAACAGAGGCAAAAGACGCCGAGCGAAGCTCTGTCGCCCAGGTACCATCATATTAAAACAGCAAAGCTGAAAGTTTTCATCCCAAGACTCTTTTGTGCATTAAATGAGGATGACTGATCAGAGAATGCTGAATTGTGCAAGAGGATGACATCTTTGTAGGGAGTGTTGTTTGGTTCAATGATGCACACTGTAAGTTGTACGGAAACGTTAACCAGCATAATTCTGTCTATGGTGTGCAAACAATCTGTATGTTTTTGTGGAAAAGTCTGTTTATTTACCCAGAATTAATACTTGGTGTGGGCTGTTATCTAACTGGAACATTCTTTTTTGAAGAAACAATAATTGGCCAACTGTATCTGAACATGCTATGAATATCTGTCTTACCCACCATTTGTACACTATGGAAATAAGGAAGTTTACTTCCAACAGGATAATGCACCACCACATTACCACCGAGATGTACAAAAATAGCTTGATGACAATCTTCCAAGGCACTATGTAAATCTGTTGGACTCCTACCTATGGAGAGCTCTTAAGAATCTTATATAGCTTAGAAAGCTACCTATACTGGGAACACTTCAGGAAGAAACTGAAAAGGCATGTGCTGAGGAAACTTTCGCAAATGTTGCTCGATCAGAGTTCAACATACTCAGAAGTGTATTAACAGTGATGGTGGGCATTTTTAGTAACTGTTGTACCTGTAAAAGTCTAAGATATATAGTGTTTATCATTTTCTGTTTGTTAAAATTCAGCCTTGTTACATTAACAGTTTCCTCCTTGCTGAACTGTATATAGTTTTTGGCACCCTCTGTATATATAAGCAATAACCTTTAAACTCGCGCTGTCCACTTGCATCCAGCTGGTGTGTCTGAGCAGCATTTTTTATAAGTTCCTGGATTACAATCCGATCATAAATTTCAACATCACTTGGAGTTACTTCCAAATGATAATTACTGCTCACTGTCACTATTTCAAGCTTTTTATTTGATGGTGTCTGAAAAGACAAAAACTTTTATGCAATTTTTGAAACAACAATGTAATATTAGCATTATAGAATACTAAAGCTAACCTCAGGTAAGTCTAAAAAAAACACAATCCCTTAGTTTCACTGCGGCTCACTACAGCCTAACATCATCCATTCATCTCTCCTTCTAAAGCTAAAATTAAGTGCTTACACTTGGTGAATATTGTTGCCAACAAGTTCTAAAAGCTCAACAAAACTGTCAAATATTACATTGGTGTTAGCAGTACAACAGCAAAGATAAAAAAAGAGTCATGCTTAAGCTTTTCTTTAATCTCTAACAAGAATTCTTAACCAATGTACATGCTACTCGCTTCACCGAATGGCCATTAACTACATGGATGACACCCTGACACAGTAACTCGGCCTCTAGCAACATATGCTATGGTTGCTTAAAATAATGTGATGCCAGGTGCAACACAAAACAAAGCACAGTTGGGGCTGAGCTACTTCACACCACATACCAGGCCAGCAAGCAAACAAAGGCACAAGGTCAAGTTTCCCCACACCACTCAGATGAGCAAACATGCAACTAACAACAATGAAGGGGTTTTCTCCGGAGCTTCAAGAAAAATCTGGCTGCATGATTAGCAGCGAGTTTGAAGGAGTTCACAAAGGGTCCATGTGACATTATCCCCACTGTATCAGCAGGCGAGAAAGCAGTGGTGAGTTCGAGCTACAGACACGAGTCAGTGAATGTGTCAGTGCATTGTTACAAGATTCAATGAGCATTGAGTGATTGTAACATCATAGTGTATGAGAGACAAAGTGAAGAAAGACAGCAAAAGGACTGAGCAAGGTTACGACAAGTAAAAGTTGTGAGAGCATGAAAGACTGTAGACTGTGTTAACAATGACAAGAAAACTGTGTATTTGTAATAAAACTTTAGAAGACAATAGAGTGATAGGAAAAGAAACCGGACTGGATTTTGTCACAATAACATTGATAACACAGATACCAATGCAGCAGGGAAAACTATGCAAGATTTCATAAACACAAAACGTTATATATCTGATGTATAAAAAACATAATCCCTACATTACAATGGAAATTCTACTAATCCAGATTTAACGCTCACTTCCTCAGATACACCTCACCTGGTGTCCAGAAAAGTCCTTGATGACAGGAACAAATCACAATATTATATTATCCACTATCAACATTACTCCTAAAAATAAATAAAAATCTACACCTAACAAACCAAAAAGCACTTACTTGGAACTTCAAAAAAGCAAATTGGATTAAACTCCAAAACCAAATAGATGACTAGCAAATACACCTTTTAATTTTAATGAATACACTCCTGATAAGAATTGTAACAAATTATGTGATATAGAATCTTGAAACTTGGCAAAAAGCACATTCCTTGAGGAAACAATATCATCCATTCTGGTCCAATAAACTTACTGAACTAAAAATAGATCGAAATTTAGCAGCTGAACGAACTAAATTAGCAATGACTTTCAAATCTAGAGAAAGTAAAAAGCTCATATGAAAAAGGAAATTATAAATTCCAAAAACCAATGGTTCTAAAACTTTGTAGAAAATTTGGAATACAGACAACAGTACAAAAGTGCATAATTTTATTTCAACATTAAACAATAACGAAAAAATCCCCCCCCCCCCCCCAAAAGTATCAATCAAGATTAAGAGTTTGAATCAGGACTGAAAAATTCAATGCCATAGCCAGGATTTGAACCACGGATCTTCCGCTTATCGACCAGCTGCTTTAACCACTAAGCTACCACGGCCAACTTGCCAGTATAATTGGTTGGTCATGGTAGATCAGTGGTTAAAGCAGCTCCTCGACAAGCAGAAGATCTGTGGTTCAAATCCTGGCTATGGCATTGAATTTTTCAGTCCTGATTCAACCTCTTTAAACATTGCCCACACACAACTTGTGTGTTTAAAAAACACCAGCAATAAGCTTGTTGGCATAAATAAATAATAATTACCAATCAAGATATTTAATAAAACCATGTTTGATGACCACAAAATCAGTGAAGCCTTCACCAAACATCTTACAAGAAAATAAATTCAAACAAAAAAACATGAACATGAAGAAGAACAAATTGAACAGAAATTAAAACAATTCGAAAGTCATCAATAAAGATGATATTTTTAATTCAAATTTCACCATACAAGAATTAAAGTGATCTATAGATAAATTACAAAACAAAACAAACAAAAAAAAGCCAGGTCCTGATCACATTTTTCGAGAATTTCTTAAACATCTAGGTCCCAGGGCAACTAGTTGCCTAAACCTTATTAATCAAATATGGAACAACAGTATCCCCCCCCCCCTCCATATGAAAAAAAGCCATTATAATTCCAGTTTTGAAACCTAAGAAACCTGCAGACAACATTTCTAACTATCGTCCGATTTGACAAGTATATTCTCTACGACAATGGAGTGAATGATTCAGTCTAGACTTATATGGTGCTTAGAGAAAAAATCTAATATCATTAGCTCATGCAGGATTTTGAACTCACCACTCCACTATGGAACATACTCTGAAATTTAGTCAAGAAACTAAAGATTCTCTCGATTCACAAAAAACTGTAGCAGCAATAATTATCAACTTTGAAGATGCCTTCGGGTCAGTTGCGAAATTAAAACTTATGGACAAAATAATGATATTACATATTAATGGCAATACCTTACGTTGGATCTAGTTTCATCAATCAAAGATTTTGTGCAACAAATTTTGGTAACATAGCATTTAAATACAAACAAATGAAAATAGGGCTTCTTCAAGGTCAGTAATTAGGCCCATACCTTTTAACATCATGATTAATGATTTACCAATAGAACTACTCAAAAATTACAATATTAATTGTACACTTTATGCAGACAATCTAACCATCTGGACGTCTGCTCCTCGAAATACTCAGCATAAACTCACATCACAAATTAATAATGTCATACAATCACTAGAATAATGGTGTAACAATAACTGCATGAAAATTAATACCAATAAAATATGTTATAAGATTGTTTCCCTAACACATACTGTACCTGAGTTCTTCAAAATAAATGCTCAAAACATTCAACAGCAAGATTACATTAAATACTTGGGTATATACTTTGACAGAAAATTATTTTGGGAATAGCATGTTAAAAATATAACAGAAAAAGTAAACAAAAGATGCAATATATTGTAACAAAACAGCAAAAATTTAAAATCCTGTCACTTTTCTAACACTTCATTTTCCTCTAAATTTTACTACAAATGCACAATTTCCTTCTCGTTGCTAACACAATTTAGTCTTCTCTGTTGTTACAATTCACAATTGTTCTTCTGGTAATCTTTCTCAGTCTTAATGTCTTTCTCCACTTTCGCTGTCTCCTATATCTTTACTCAAGACCCTCTAGAGAACAGACCTTACACAGGCATTCAAGATTTAAAAAATGGCACCAATAGTTGATGGTGATCTCTGAGGTGTTTACAGACACTATCTTCTATATTGTTTCCTATGCTTGTGATTTATTTTGGTTTTAATAATTGTCATTTGTTTGTCTTCACATTAGCGAAGTAGGAGTATTTGAAAACCTTTATTTGGGCAATTTGGGAAACAGGAGTAGTTGCAATAACCGTGTGTGCTTTCCATGTATTTGTGCTTATTGTATTCCATG
The DNA here is from genome assembly GCA_030765045.1 of Tenodera sinensis. Lineage (NCBI taxonomy): Eukaryota > Metazoa > Arthropoda > Insecta > Mantodea > Mantidae > Tenodera > Tenodera sinensis. The sequence goes on from CM060970.1 coordinate 18,522,053, forward strand.
TAAGACTGCAGCTACATTAGATACATAATATTATTAATTTATATGTTTGTAAATATAATTAGTGTTATAATTACTGTGGTAAGAGGTAAAAGAAAAAATTTTTCCAGTAGTGGATGCTATTGTCAACAACATACCACATAACCTACCTAACCTAAAACATTACAATGTCCCATAACTGTTGCATTCTCGAGTGTAAATCTAACTACAGTAAATGTGGACCACTGGCACTGATATTTATTTTTTCAAAAGATAAAGATCAAAGAAAAATGGATCAGTAGCATTCACCGTGAACAACTTATCCCATTAAAGGATTCTGCTTAGAAGATTTCAGCAAAAACAAAATGAAAATTACAGCGCAAAGCACCTAAGTTTAGTAGTTAATTACCTACTGTAAGTTGTAACATTTCGTGTTAGTTTTGAGTGTATATATGTGGTATATATATATAACATTGTGAAAAGTGTACACAGTGGAGGATACTTTTGAGTGAGCTCAATTAGCGATAGCTCAATACAAACAGTAGGTAGTATGCTGGTGGTATATATGAACTATACATTTTATTTTTAATTTAAATGTGTTGCTGTAGTTTGAAATATACTATGTTGTGACATGCAAAACTATAGACCGCATGAAAGTTCATTTGTAGTGCTGACTTAAGGTTATGTATTTCATATCTAGAACGCAGAGCATGACAAGGTGACCCAATCTCTCCCTAACGTTTTACAAGCATGATGGAGAATGTATTCACAGAAATGAATTGGAGCAAGCAACAGGGAATAAACATAAATGGAAGTCACCTAACAGACCTAAGATTCATCAATGACATAGTCCTGTTTGCGGAAACGCCAGGAGAACTTCAGTCAATGCTCCAACAACTCTGCATGCAACGCAAAACTGTAGGACTGTCTATGAACATGACAAAAACAAGCTGATGACAAACAGATCCCCATCTCAATCGAAGGAACAACGCTACCATATACAACAGAATACATTTACCTAGGCCAACTAATCTCCTTCAAAGACAAGACAGAAAAAGAAGTAAGAAGAAGAATTTCCTTAGCTTGGAGATCCTTCTGGTCCCTCCAGTTCATACTCCTTGACAAGACAATCAAAAGAAGACTCAAATTCGAAACACTAGAAACCTGCGTCTACCCAACTCTACTATACGGATGCCAAACATGGTTGACAACAGCTAGACAGATGAATGCACTACAAAAAAAATATGCCAAAGAAAGATGAAACGAAAGATATTGGGAATATCTGAGAGACAGAGTTTCCAACAGGTCACTGTCCCAAGTGTCAACAAAAAACGTCACACACAGAGCAAACAGACTTAAATGGAAGTGGGGAGTCCACATCACGCGGATGAAAGACAAAAGATGAACATACAAAGCCACCATGTGGGACCCACGCACAGGAGACCAACACAGAGGCAGACCAAGAAAGAGGTGGGCAGACTTCTACACAGCACAAGTAGGTCAGCAATGGTCCAGCATAGCACGAAACAGAAGAATATGGAGAATAATAGGAAGTCGACTACAAAATGAAGACAGTGCCAACCTACAAATAATATCCCAAGTTGACTCAAAGGGATCATGAAATCAACCTAAACGATACATAGAAACACTAGACACAACCTAACGCAGAGTAGCTCACTGCATTAGTGAAACAGAGCTACCCTCTAGCAGGAGGTCTTTGCCCTTCAAGGAACACATTAGGCTATTATTGTTATTCATATTTCATATATTTCAATTACAGTGCTGGTTTAGGGTCACTTATTTTTCATATTTCATTTGTCAGTGTGGATTCTTCCCTGTGAAGTTTAATAAAGAAATGCCATAGAGTACTAAGTAATATGTTGAAAACTGAAAACAAGACCTTTCAATGAAAGCAAAAGCAAATTTCCACCCTAAAGCTTTTATATTAATATTAATTAACCTAAATGGCAGAATTTTTGTACCAGCCATCCATCCAACGTGTGCTTTGCTCTAGGCATATATATAATGCTCAACAGTGTAAACAATGATCAATAATTTTGAGTGAACTCAATGCCAGCAGGCCTGTTTAATTTAAGTAGCATCTGCTTGCAGTTTTGTCTATCTTCTTTGTAAGTTTAATGTGTGATGCAATTACATAATGGCATGAAAAACTAGACGACATGAATGTTGCTGGCTAACTCACTCACATAACTAAAACTAACTGAACATGACAACTTACACCTAAACAACTCAACTCTCCTCTACTACTACTACTGCTCTGCCACTCACTCAACTAACTACTACTGACTGTTTTTGTTATATTTATACTGGAGCCAATGTCACGTGACCTTTGAGAACCCTCCATACACATGTCAAAAATGACTCAGTGGAATTAACTAGAAGCTTCTGGATCCTTTCTTTTGTGTTTTACCGGCATCATTATTTAAGGTCCTGTACAGAGTCACCCACCGTATCCAAGGTCACCTAGCCCCTTCTCGTCTGTATGTTGTTGTTAGCTAATGCTGGATTTCTGACAATGAACTCATTAATCCTCTTGCTCTCCAATATTTTTCACTGATGGATGGGGCATTAGAAGTGGCTGGGCATATTTGAAGGTGGTCTCGATCCATTTCCTCTTGCAGATCACATAGAGGACAGAGTGGTGAAGAATATATCCCAATTCTGTTTAAATGTTTTGCCAGACAATCATGTCCTGTAATCAACCTGAAGGTTGCAACTGCTGTTTTTCGAGGATACTCACGAATTACTGTTTGAATGTTTGGTAGTTCCCATCTTTTATTTTTTTATTTTTCATAGTAATATTTTTCAATAATTTTTTTGAATTCAGAGTTGACTAATCTTTTAGCTGCATAAAATGGTAGATTAACTATTGATTTCTGCACATTGCCGGTACTCTTTTTTGCAAGAAAATCAGCTTTCTCATTACCACTCAGTCCACAGTGAGCTGGTATCCATTGGAAGACTAGGTGTTTTTGAAGTGCTGTTAGATGGATAAGGTTTTTCCAACATTCTATAATTGTTTGGTTTTTTGGTGACAACTTGGAAGTAATTGCTATAATTGCTGCCCTGGAATCTGAGAGAATAACTGCTTGCTGAAAATGTGAAATTCTGTACAAAAGATTTTGTAGGGCCATTCGAATTGCTTCAATTTCTCCATCATCCCCTTACTCAGGGGTCTCCGTCTAGGGGATATGTGAATAGCGACCACAAGGTACCCAAGATGAGCAGAACATTACTTCCACTTACTGGTGTTTTGCTCCTCACTGTAACTTTCTATCTGACCTTACCTTGGTCAACTCTTGTTCTCTTCCGACCCCGATGCTATTAGGGTTCCTGAGGGCTAGGGAGTCTTTACTTTTCCAACCTCTCCATTTCTCTAATTTCTCTATAAAACCTTAACCCATAACAGGCTGACCTGTCATGGCATGTAATACGTCCTCTGTTTGGTAATCAGAGGATATGGTCGGTGAATTTATTTTGATAATTCTCCCGGTCAGGTCGGTGAGACCCGTAAACCAACGACAGGTGTGGTCCTCCAGACATTCTGGGGGTTGTGAGAGAGAGATGTGACCGCCAAAACATAAAAATATGGTGCTCTCTAAAAAGCGGTTACATTTATTGCTAAGTCTCGTCTGTATGTTGTTGAATGATCCAATAACAAACTGCTCCCTCCTCAATGCTGGTTGTCCCAACCAGCACCAACATAGTTGACCAGACAATCCCAACGTGCAATCAGCATCTTCTCTCAGGTGCAGTAAAGTTCACCATAACATGTCTCCAGGTGGCATGGTCCTTGGCAATGTTGTTGGATACCGCCTCTTGATCCGGGTAGGGTGACGCCTGCCACCCTACCTGATACCTTAACTACACCTAGCTGGTTGTGACTGGTCTTCCTCCACTCGCCCGTTACCCAGGTGTGTTGGCGTACCATCGTGCGCACAATGTGGTGCACCTTCTCCACCACCTTGCTCCTGGCGTAGCCAATTGCAACCTCCTCCAGGGTCACCCTGCAGATCTTCAGTTGCTTGCTGGGGCTCCGGCACATTATCTTATCTGTCCCAACTCTCAGACCTTCCCTGCCGACATCGACCATCGCCTCGTGGCTCCTGAGTGCATCCATTCCCAGTATCATCTCAGCCACCCTCGCAACGAACACTGACATACCCATAATGCCCTGTCCCAAGGTCAACTCCAACAAGGCCCCCTTCTCCACAGGCAAGGTGTCACCAGATGCTGTCATCTCGTAGGGTCAATCCAGTTTCCTAGTTAGCATATCCTCCGCCACATCTGGTCATAACAGTCACTGCTGCACTCGTACTTCTCGTATCCAGCACAGCTTCCCCTGCGTCCTGCCGTCCACGATGATGTCCTCCATTCCTCCATTTACAGCACCGTGCATCACTAGACTGAATGGCTCCGACGGTTCCTCCATGTCCCATGCCATTTCGGTTCTCCCATGTTCCTTGCTTGCTCATATGCTTCCCTGCTGGTCATCTTCCACAACATGTCCTGGTTGGCTAAATCCCTAACACACTCCTCTAGGGGATCCTTGATGACATCCCTGAGCTGGCTATTTGCCTTCCTCATGACGTACACTTCGTTCTTCGAGACAGGTCCAACAGTTGCCTCAGCCACTAGATGCTCCCTCCCCAGGGCTGTTCTATCACATGTGCCCCTGGCATCCAGTTCTTTGAAGTTTCTGTCAACTCTTCCTTCCAGGGTGCCAAGACGTTCCCCATCGCCCTCCATGATGTCCATGTGCTGGCAGGGATCTCACACCTTCCTGCCAAGTCCTTCCCCATCTTCCTTCACGCCGACCAGTTTCCCATCAATCTTTGCCAGTAGCCCACACATTGCACCTTCTGATGACAATGTAATGAGACAGTGATTTGACAAATCTCACTCCTGACACCAGTATAACAAAGTTGCAAAATTTGAAGCCCGTTTACTTTTCTAACACTTTATTTTCCTCTAAATTTTAGTACAAATGTGCAATTTCCTTCTTGTTGCTAACACAATTTATAATCTTTGCTGTTACAATTCACAATAGTTCTTCTGATAATCTTTCTCGGTCTCTCAATGTCTTTCTCCAATTTCACTGTCTCTTATATCTTTACTATTACGATACAATCACTTGACGACACATATGAGGGTAATCCCAAAACTTAGGTCTCCAATGTTTTTTTAAATTTAAATAAACGTTTATTGACAACAAATGGTACATCGATTTTAAGCTTGAACATTTTTTTATCTTTCCATATAATCACCATTTTGATCAATGCATATTTGTAAACGCTGTGGTAGTTTTTGTACGCCCATGTTATACCAGTACACCGCCATGCTCTTGAAGAAGCGTTGGACCTCATCTTTCACCTCTTCGTCATCACTAAAGCGCCTTCCAGCCAAGTGTTCTTTCAATCTGGGAAACAAGTGGTAGTCACTGTGCGCTAAGTCCGGACTAAAGGGTGGGTGTGTGTGGGTGATGATATCCCATTCAAACTGATGCAGGAAATCAACAGTTTGTTGGGTAGTGTGGGGGATGGGGAGGGGGGGGGGGGGGTGAGTGTTATCGTGGAGAAGGCTGATGCCCTTGCTCAACATTCCTCTTCTTCAGTTTTGAATTACCCATCGGAGTTTTCTTAATGTCTGACAATACCTGTCAGCATTGATTGTTGTCCCAGGATCCATAAAGTCAACCAACAACCCCTTTCGATCCCAAAACACAGTTGCCATGATTTTACTGGCAGATTGTGTTCTTTTGAACTTTCGCAGCTTGGTTGAATCAGAATGCTGTCACTCACAAGATTGTTGTTTTGTCTTGGGTGTGAAGTGGAAAGCTCAAGTTTCATCACCTGTGACTACTGAATCCAAAAGGTTGTCCTTTTCGTCAGCATAGTGTTGAAGAAATTGGCGGGCACTTTCAGCGCATTGCCTTTTCCTATCTTCTGTCAGCATTCTTGGGACTAGTCTTGCACCTACCTTCCAAAATTTCAACCCTTCAGTCAAAGTCCTGTGAATGGTGCTTCGAGAAATCTCAGGAACAATGCAGAGCTGATGTGATGCGCTGATATTAAAGCACGATTTGTTCAACGTTTGCGATTGTTTCTTCGGGTCTCCCGCTTCTTCCCTTGTCTTGAATTTCTGTGCAACCATCTGCAAACTCTCTACACCACTTGCACACATTTTTGTCATCCATACAAGACTCTCCATACACTTCCACCAAATATCGATGAATTTCAATTGGTTTAACCCTTTTTGCACTCAAAAACCAAATAACTGCGCAAACTTCGCACTTGGCAGTAGTCGCTAATGGGAACTCCATTACAACTGGCTGCCAAGCCAAGACTGAGAGCCCCAGCAGATGTGCAGTGATGTCTGTAGAGATTGGAGGGGGGAAGGAAACAAGCAGTATGGCAACATCCACGCAGTTTCCCTAGGACCTCAACGCTTTGGAGATCTTAGTTTCGGGACTACCCTCATACATACTTGCTGACAGGCTGGCCGACTGACTCGCGTAACTAAAAGGAACTGTACACGATGACTTACACCTAAACAACTCAACTCTACACTAACTACTACTGCTCTATCACTTGCTCAACTAACTGCTAGTGACTGTGTTTGTTATATTTATACTGGAGCCAATGTCACGTGACCTTCGAGAACCCTCCATACACATGTGCAACAATGACTCAGCGGAATTAACTAGAAGCTTCTGGACTCTTTCTTTTGTGTTTTATTGGCATCATTGTTTATGGTCACGTACACACAGTCGCTCACCATTTCCAAGGTCACCAGACCCTCCTTGCCCATATATTGTTGAGAAACCCAATGTCACAATATTAAAGAGACTAACAGAAATAAATGGGGTTGCTCTAGGGAAGTATTAAATAACACCTACAGGACATACATTAAACCTATTCTATTATATGTTAGTGAAAATTGATTACATCCAATAAAAAAATCCTTAATAAATTAGAAACAATTCAAAATAACTCTTTACAATTGACAACAGGTGGTATTAAATCTACTTCCATATTGGTGATGCAGATGCTTATTGAAAACCCTCCAATAATCCATCAGATTAATAAATAAGACTACCTCAAGACAATTATTGGCAAAAATATCAAAACAGAGAGAAAAACCTTAAAACTCACCAGGGCTTCATACAGAAAGCTAATAAATTATAAGAACACCATAATCCAAATCAAAAGCCTGAGAGGCTCATCACACCAGTTTCACCATTAGACAATATAGATATTAACTATAACTTAAACTTGATGGAACATGTACTTAAAAGTAACAAGACTCCCTCCGAATTAAAACAAATGTCTCTGGAAACAATCCACAGTTTGTATCCGGAACATGTACTTAAAAGTAACAAGACTCCCTCCGAATTAAAACAAATGTCTCTGGAAACAATCCACAGTTTGTATCCCAAACCACTTTTGTTACGTATCTACACTGACAGTTCCAAATTGGATAGTGAAGATAGAGCAGGAGGTAGAATCTACTTAAAATTATTCTGCTATTGTATAGCTGTGGAAAGGAATTCAACCTATTTTGATGGAGAAATCCAGGCTATACAAGCACCACTAACACATCTTATACACAGAATAAATTATTTTCAAATTGCTACATAAAAAAAAGTGTATTTAAAATAGTTTGTTGTTTAACAATGCTGTCAATTGCCAGGATCACATTAGTATCGCCGGTGTGCTAGAATTTCGTCCCGCAGTTCTTTTACATGCCAGTAAATCTACTGACATGGAGCTGTCATTTTTAAGCACACTTAAAAACCATCAGTCTGGGCCAGGTTTGAACCTACAACCTTGGGATCAGCAGGCCGGCGTCTAACCAACTGAGCCACCCAGCCCAAAACTATTAGTTTAAGTGATATCAGCATCAGTCACTCAAGCTATTGCTCTCCCTCTTCTTCTAATCTAATAGAAACAAAAAAGACAAAAATATTAACAAAACAGAATAAAAATATCCGGCTGCAATGGATACCTTCTCATTGTGAGATACATGGAAATGAATTTGCGGATCTCCTTGACAAAAAAGGAACCAAAATCTTGCAAAAACCAAATCAAGCCTTACCATACCACTCGGCACAAATTGTAATAACAAGAAACTTCCAAAAACAACTGACGCAGTATTATAAAACTCAAAGTATTGATTAATCTTGGGCAACATTACTACAGAACAAAAAGTTAATAACTAATTATCCAAGACATGAGACTGTTGCAACATTTAGATTACAGGTCATGGCCTTTTGGCTGCGCACATTCATTAAATTAGTATCCTCAACTCCCCAAATTGTGTATTGTGTCAAGACAAGAACTCCATAATAAAGATCATCTCCCCCATTGTATGGCTCTCAAAATGATAACATCTGGATCACTAACAGAACTATACAGGGAAGCAAGAAAGAAAAAGGGAATATATCCAAGTAACAGAGCATTAGGCTACTGCTTCTACTATATTGAAAATCTTCTGCTCATGGGTGTCGCAAAAGGGGTGGGGGAGGGGGGGGGAGGCAAGGGGAGATTGTGGCCTCCATTGGAAATTCATGAATCTAATGTGCAGTCAATTACTGACTATTAGACTGTTTTAATTTTGATACAAAGAGCAGTTTTTCCTCAGGACACTCGTACAAACGAGATGCCCAATTGTTTCTTAATGCTTGTATTAGAAATGAACTCACCAGTGATGTTCACATTTTTATTGTAAATAAAAAAATGTGTCATTTTCAATTAAGAGCTATATATCTTACTAATTATTGCTGTCAACAATAGTTCCGAACCGACAGTTATAAATCTTTAATTTACTGTTGAGGCAGTATTTCTCAGTATGCCCTTTACAACAATTTATTAAGTCCTCTGTATCCAAAATATGTTGTTGTTGTTGTTAGCTAATGCTGGATTTCTGACAATGAAGTCATTAATCCTCTTGCTCTACAACATTTTTCACTCATAGAGCAATAGCAGTATAGTAACCGCTTTTAAGAGAGCACCATATTTTTATGTTTTGGCGGTCACATCACTCTCTCACAACCCCCAGAATGTCTGGAGGGCCACACCTGTCGTTGGTTTACGGGTCTCATCGACCTGGCCGGGAGAATTATCAAAATAAATTCAAAATATATAATATAGGAAGCATAGGCAGCCTCCTATAATAATTTGTTATATGGCTGGCCTATGTTGACTTTACTTTTTCTTCTTGTAATTAATGGAGGAAAGAAATGTTTGAAATCGACTTTTGTCTTTATATACGAATAAGTATATTTAAAAGTGTGATTATCAACAAATTACGTGATATTCGTGAAGTTTGAAGTTCACTATGAACGTTCTGCATGGTTTTGAACATTAATCGGAAGGGTTGATCAGATGTAAATTAATCTGTATAATAACAACGATCCACCATAATTTAGCAGATTATTTAACGACGTGAAAAGTGTGAAGCTTACTGTTTGAGAAGTGTTTATTAATATCAATAAAGAATAATCAAAGCAACTTCTAACTTCTAAAATAAGAACAAATTAGAAACTAAAAACTTCAATTATCTTAGTATGTTGATATTCTTTTTCTATTTTTCTGACCCAGGGGTTTCAAGCTATATCCAGCTCATTCTCAAAGTCATATAAACATAACATAACATAACATATGACTTTGAGAATGAGCTGGATATAGCTTGAAACCCCTGGGTCAGAAAAATAGAAAAAGAATATCAACATACTAAGATAAGTGAAGTTTTTAGTTTCTAATTTGTTCTTATTTTAGAATCTTGTTGCTTCACTGTTAATAGCTTCAATTTTTACTTAATTTAACTTCTAACTTATCCGTACTGCGCTCGGGATAGATAGAATTTGAAAAGAGTCTACACACTCACAGATTGCAGTTACGCTAGGGAATACAATAGCATAATATTATAACACCGAGTGATAGTAAGAAATTAATTGCTACACTGTTGTCAACAGTGGTTCCACACCACAATGATAGTCATAAGATTTTTATTTTTGTACAACTTTTTGCAGATGGAGTCCATGAAACTTATCACCAACAGAGATTAAAAACACAAAACCCGTAACTTAATTATGTAGTCAAACCAAAAAATTTTATTTAGCACAAATTAACATGATTATCCACAACAAATACTAAAAGTCATCTTTCACAGTTTTTGACAACAGAATAATGAATTAATATGGTTTGATTGCAAAGTTCTAACATGTGCCTCCCCCTCTGAAAAAGTCTGCCAACACCCAATGCTTCTGCTGACAATGCAACCCAGGAGAAATTAGTATTTAACTTCATCATAGAATATTTCTGACAAATGAAATTGGTAAAAAGGTAATAGCATAAAATGATGTACCATTAACACTGCACTTAATTAATTTTTTTGGGTGGCCCAAGTTCTGCATAATAACTGAAATAAATTGTGTTTTGAAGAAAGCTGCTTTTTCTTTTTTGTTGTATGTTACTGCCTATTTCTTAAAATTTACCTGTTACACAAAATTCCTTTTGAATAAGTGAACTTCACATGCTATTCCCAGAAAATGCAGCATACATATCTTATTTCTTATGTGAATATCTTAAATAAATGATCCTTCATACAAAATTCTTACAGCCTATTTGATAAAAAAAAATTAAAACTTTTGAAAAATGTTCCATGCAAAAGGTAGTTTTGAAAGGGTGAAATATTCAATTTAATGGGTATTCAAGAAGGGGGATATGTTCCTTGCAAAGGGTAGTTTGGGAAGGGTGAAATATTTTATTTAATGGGTATTCAAGAAGGGGAATATGTTCCTTGCAAAGGGTTGTTTGGGAAAGGTGAAATATTTTATTTAATGGGTATTCAAGAAGGGGGAAAAGTTCCTTGCAAAAGGTAGATTGGGAAGGGTGAAATATTTCATTTAATGGGTATTCAAGAAGGGGGAAAAGTTCCTTGCAAATGGTAGATTGGGAAGGGTGAAATATTTCATTTAATGGGTATTCAAGAAGGGGGAAAAGTTCCTTGCAAAGGCTAGATTGGGAAGGGTGAAATATTTCATTTAATGGGTATTCAAGAAGGGGGAAATGTTCCTTGCAAAGGGTAGTTTGGGAAGGGGGATTTTCTTGAAAATCTTTGTGTTGCATCTTTGAACTTAAATACCAAAGCTGTTATTTATCTGACTTCTCATTTTAGTTATGCTGTTCAGACTCATTATGGGCTTTTTACTAAAATTATATTAGTTTGATTCTGGGTACCTCAAAACATGTATTTGTGGTGAGATCACTATATCAAAAGTTTGGATGTGAATGTAACACATCACCTTCTGCCCCTGGTTTCCAGTCCATAAATGGCCTCAAGAAATCTTGTCTGTTTGCTTGTATTTAACTAAAAACTAAACCCCAGCACGACAGTCCACAAAGAGCCAAGGCCTACCGCCCAACCACTGCGTCCCCCACCTATGCCCACTACAGGCGTAAAAATCTGGTTAAACACAATACTAGCATGCAGCTCAGGTTACACACAAATGCTGATGAAATATGCTCACTGAAATGTGTTAACTGTAACATGAACTTCAACTCACCTTTCTCAACAAAACAGTTTCAAGTATTTCTTACCTGGAAATTCATACGCTCTACTCGTAGCCTTTCCACTCCAGTTCCATAAAGCTCTCTAAGTAAGCACATTACACGGGTTTTCTTTCCTGCTCCAGAGGGACCATACACCAAAAGATGTGGAAAATCTCCTAGCTGAACCTACACAAGTAAATGTAAGCTAACATTATTTACATGCATAATTAACTATGTGGTGCAACAGCCCAATCTTTCCAAATGCTTACACGGTCACTGGGTCTTCTGTCTCTATGCCCAGGACATAATGGGCAGAATGCGTTATTATATTGGTATGCTGGATAATTAAGATAATCGACAAGATATCTCAGGAGCGAAAGCTCCTGCATGTTTTCCTTTCTTAAAAAAATAAGGGTGATTATGTATAAAATCAGCCCCTCAAGAAAATGAATGAAATATAGTGCAATGGATGCATTTTTTAATCCTTGTTTACAATTTTGAAAGGTTTATTTGGCAGTCAAACTTTGTTATTTTATTTATGACCAAATTTTATATGTGTTCTGCCACAGTTTTATTTCGTTTGTGCAGCAGATACTTAGCAAATAAATATTTATAAACAACTATTATATGTGCTAAAATGATTCAACAATGTGCTTACAATGAAATAAGTGCATAAACACTGTGTTTCTAAAGAAAAACTTTGGTTTCGTGGATAGCAGGAGGTGCTGAAACTGTTGAAGTACAAGAATGTCGTTAAGTCTTTTCAGAAATTACCACATGGCATCGTGTTTTACAAGGAGGCATAATTCTACAGCCAAATTTAGCCTGTGTTAGGTTAGGTTAGTGTCTATATCATCGGGATAACAGGTTTCTGTGTCATCAAAATTTGGCCCGTGTTTAGGCTATTCATCATAAATACATTAATAAATCATTTTAACACATACAATAGTAATTTATGGCAGCACCATGGCCAAGTGGTTAAAGCGTTCGCCTACCACCTAGGTGGTCCGGGTTCGATCCCACGGACCCACATGAGGTATTCATGGTGGACGAAGTGGCGTCAGAGCTGGTTTTCTCCAGGTTCTCCAGTTTCCCCTGCTACTCATTTCATCAATTGTGCCATTATCACCTTTCCAATCATCAATTTAGCATCCATTTCATATCATCCTCTTCCTCACTATCATACCTGGCGCTTGGCTGACCACCTACTCCCAGGTCTTCACTCTGTCTGGTCCATAGGTTCCTGTGTTCCCCAACAGGTGTCTGACTAGGCACTGACTTGCAAGTCCTAGGGCATGTAAGTCTTACACAAGGGGAGGATAATCAGGGTTCTTCAACTCCAGCAGACCACGGCATAACAGCCCGGAAATAACTCCTAGTTATAAAGAAGAATAGTTATTTATTTATATTTATTTGCTAAATATCTGCCACACAAGCAAAATAAAACAGTTGCAGCACCCTTATGGAATTTGCTCATAAATCAAAAACGAAGCTTAACAATCAAATAAAACCTTCAAAATCATAATCAGAAATACAAAATCTATCAATTGTTCTATATTTAATTCATTTTCTCATGGGGCTGATTTTATACATAATTACCTAACTAGTGATAGTGTCACAAACAGACTCAACATAACTAAACTTTATGACAACATTTAATACTTCTCTCGTTTGGTCCATCATAAAATCCAAGTTTTCCCATGCATGCCACTTGCTCCCCTAAACTCTTTTGTAAATTTCCAGCTGCCAACATGAAACTACAAACAGGTGCCACTGGGTCCTAAGACACATATTGTAGCTGAGGGATTAAGGATCCTAAGCCACAAAGCATAGTCCAAGGGATGTTTTTTTTTTTTTTTTTAAGGAGTGAGTAATTGCAACCCAAACTGTTAAGCAAAAAAACAAATCAAAACATTGCCAAGGCAGCAAATTTTTCTTCTCCTTCACGTTGGCAGTCCCCATAGTGCATGCTAGAAGCAGGAAGGTGGCTATGTTTTTTGTTCTTATGTCATTATTTTCCTATAAAAGAAAACGTCCTAGAAAGAGTGGGTAGGTTCCAGTAACAAGTGCAAGTAACACCAGTTCCAAAAAACACTCCTAATGTAAATAAGTAACTCCTTTAACTTTTATCGGTGTTTTATTTGGGAGAGTTCCAAAAAACACTCCTATGTAAATAAGTAATTCCTTTAACTTTTATCGGTGTTTTATTTGGGAGAGAATTAAGAAACTTTAGCCATACTTTATTGCAGTGTAAAAACGTTTACCAAAGTACATTTATCTATTACATTCATTTGAAGGTAACAGAATACAACTAGAGATGACAGGGTTCTATATTATCAAAGACAACATACTCCTGTTATCAATTACCAGGAATTTCTAACACCATATCTCAACTCCTCCACTTTTACAAACTGACACTATCAAAATATCACTTCTAAATACTCGGAAGCAAAAAGGAGAATAACTTTGTTAACTCCTGTTCATTACACACGCACGCGCGCACATCCACACAAACACAAATTGGAGCAGGTGTAATAGTTTAACCCAAACGAGTATTATCTGGTACAGGCCTGGAAATTCTAACCCATAATGGATGATCCTGAAATCATAGTAGCACATCAATATAAAGCATCGTGAACTTTCAGGGTAGCAGGTTGGGTCTGTGGCTGATCTACATGTTAACATATTTGAAAATGCATTTTACTAGGATAACTTAAGAACAACGAAGTTCAGTGGGAAAAACGAAATGTCATACAACAGATGCACGCATATTTGTTTTGGTTTTATATTTTATAGGATGCAGTCGTATTAAAGCACTAATTAAATATATAACCACATACTCTTTAATCTTAATGAAATGTTGATGGCTTACAATTTCTATACACTTTTAACATCTTTACTACATTCAGACTTTCTAGTCATAACTTACTAAATTTTTTAGGTGCTGCGCCTGAGTTTTATGATAATCCAACTTTGCTAAGGAAGTTGGTCGATACTTATCTACCCAAAGGCTTGATTCCATTGTGTATTTCGGCAATAAATATGGTACAAATTAAATTCGCTTAATTACAAGCATTGCAATATAAGGTTAAGTGCATTACATGACTTTTTCTCCCGCCAAAAACAAAGGCATACAGGCAATACAGGTTTCATGTCCGCCAACAAATAATCAGGGTGGCCACACTTAAAAATATAACTTTCTTAAGAGTTCTATTTATCAAAAACAATAGTGAATTCTCATGTTTTTATTTTAGAAAAGAAATATGTTTGAACAAACGTTTATTAATTTATTAAGGACTGTCAAAATATCTCATATTTATACCATGGTTCGATTTAAAATTCTGAAGTTCCCTTCCAGTGGGGCGCTATCCCTATAAAATATGGAGGGCCCTTACCTCCCACGAGAATTAAAAAAAAAAAAGTCTACACTAAGCTTTATATATCCGTTTAAAAGTTATAGCCAATATTCCATACTTTATGTTCACGTGATATAGAAGAACAGGAATAAGTAAGATAGGTAGAGGGTTCGGCACTGAAGCTGTGCTTGTTATACCTGGCTATGCCCCAAGGGGACATCGCTGGAGGAATGGGGAGGTGAGAGGAGACACCGGGCGGCCAGATCTAGTTTGGTAGTGATTAACGCCCGCTTTAACTACTACGGTACCGCAGGCGGTGACAGTGATGATACTCGAAATGAAGATGGAGCACCGGTGGAATGAGATGGCGGGGGAAACCAGAAAACCCTGAGGAAACCCACCCCAGCACCCCTTCGTCCATTACGAATCCCACATGTGGTTGCCTGGGATCGAATAGCCATATCTAAACTAGCGGCAAAGACATTGGCAGAGTTAGACTCCTCGAGGTCTTCGATGTCCTCACTGAGAGACCTCGGCGAAGGTCTAACGACCCCAGATGCCGCCGCTCCTCGGAACCCACCGACGAGGAACGGAGAGCTTCTTTACAAGGCCACATATCTTCCCTGCCGAGCTGCACCTAACGCTTTCACTGACACAACCCAGAAGGAACTAACTTAATGAAGAATGAATGAAATTATTAATGAAGTGAAATGGAAGGACAGAAAATTCGGGGGGGGGGGGTGTAATTATCCTTCCCAGCATTCGCCTAGTCATCCGAAGAAACCTCCGAAAAAAAACCCATGGGTCAGGAAGGTCTAATCTACGACCTCGAGAATGCGAGCCTCACACATTATCGCGGAACCTTCTCGCTCGGTTCATATGATATAGTACGCCAATGAAATCTGAAGACTCGCCTTGAAGCAGAATTTGAGGACGGTAACCAAGATTTTAATGGAAATTAGAGGGGGAAATCCAAGGAAAATGCGTCTCCCGTAAAAGTGCAAATTACGATTTCCTGCGCACCAATTTCATATGGCTACTGGTCGTGAACTTAGGCTTCGTATTACGGTGAGTGAGAAATTATTATATCTTGTGATTGACACTTGCATGGCAGCTATCAGCTGGAAGGGGCTTGTTAGATTGCTGGCCAGTCAGATAACAAAAGGTCTTTTAGTGGAGTAGTGTTCTAGAGACTAAGCCCACACTCCCCTGTGCATTCCAACACAGTGGGGGTCCATAAGTGAAATTTTCCTCCATCTAGAGAAGACTGCTACAGGTTCAGTGGAAATTTAAGTCCATTTTCACATTATGTACTGATCTGATCCTTTGTTTGCAAGCATTTCATTTAGCAAGGTATTATACACAGTGATTCCATGAGGACTTAATCTTTTTAAGTGTTATATTATATTCAGAACTTTACTGTCTTTTATATCTAGAGGACACTGATCTTACCACTGCAGATAGAGTAAATATGGCAACAGCCTATTGAGATGGCACATGGTAGCACAAATGTCAATCACAAGGTATTTTCTCACTACCAGAGTTATCCAATATTTAAAAATTTTCTGAATTAAACTTAAGACTCTCCAGCATTATGCTTTCTGACAATGAAGTCATTAATCCTCTTGCTCTCCAATATTTTTCACTGATGGATGGGGCACTAGAAGTGGCCGGGCATATTTGAAGGTGGTCTCGATCCATATCCTCTTGCAGATCACATAGAGGACAGAGTGGTGAAGAATATATCCCAATTCTGTTTAAATGTTTTGCCGGACAATCATGTCCTGTAATCAACCTGAAGGTTGCAACTGCTGTTTTTCGAGGATACTCAGGAATTACTGTTTGAATGTTTGGTAGTTCCCATCTTTTATTCCTTGATTTTTCATAGTAATATTTTGCAACAATTTTTTTGAATTCAGAGTTGACTAATCTTTTAGCTGCATAAAATGGTAGATTAACTATAGATTTTTGTACACTGCTGGTACCCTTTTTTAGAAGAAAATCAGCTTTCTCATTACCACTCAGTCCACAGTGAGCTGGTATCCATTGGAAGACTATGTGTTTTTGAAGTGCTGTTAGATGGGTAAGGAATTATCCAACATTCTATAATTGTTTGGTTTTTTGTTGACAACTTGGAAGTAATTGCTAGAATTGCTGCCCTGGAATCTGAGAGAATAACTGCTTGCTGAAAATGTGAAATTCTGTACAAAAGATTTTGTAGGACCATTCGAATTGCTTCAATTTCTCCATCAAAGTTAGTAGTTCCATAACTTAAAGATTTGTAATAGGAAAAGAGGTGACATGTGACTCCAGCACCTGCTCCATCTTGGTTTGATATCAATGATCCATCAGTATAAATATGGAGCCATTTGAAGGAGTCTCTTCCGGCTGGTATCTCCCGTCACCAGTATGAAGGGAATCTTCTGCTCGTCGTCACTTTGAAGGGTCGGTATGATGAATTCTTTTCTCGTATAAAAGATCCGGCTAACTCTTTCGATGAACTGCGATGACTCTTTCTTTCCTATCTCGGTCGTGGTACGGGTATGAAGTCTGTTCACAATTTACAGCTAGTAATTTTCCTTGAGACGCGACCCCCGTGAAAATTATATGTTACGTCGATGTATTAACTTTTAGTCTTTCTAATGAGATAGTCTTCTTTGCTCTGGAGGCCACCATTGAAATAATATTAGTGTATTTATTATCACAATTTTATTCGTTAATATCTATAACATTTACAATGAAGACAAAAGATAATCGCACTAGGCCAACTGCAAACGATATAATGCAAACAATCAAACAATGGGAAACAAAACACTCCAACACAACACCTACCATAACTAATAATACTGCATCAAATGCCCCTCATCACAGTATATGCAACTAATTCTATTTTGGGAAAGTTGTTTTCAGCCATACAATGTTGCATGTACTGTGATGATCTCCCCACAACAATGTAATTGTACAACAATATAACAACTGTGTTGAAAAACATGTCATCGTTGAATACAAAAATATTTTCTCTTGACAATGTTTCGATTTTTTTTTTTTTTTTTTTTTTTTTTTTTTGCAACTTTCAGGGGTTCTATGCCCCTCCCCACTAAAATTTGTTTTATGATTTTTCTTATGTGCGGTGGATAATGGCGAATAAGTGCTTCAATAACCTCCTGTTCACTCAACTGAGGTTGGAGTAGTTTCGATTTGTTCGCCAGTTTCAAAAAATACTCCATCATTGAAATACCACGTTTACTGTCATAATGTCCGGTAGCCAGTTCGACTTTAATCTGGTTTTGACGTCCCGGTCCCCAAAATCTATTTATAAAAAGGTTTCGAAACATACTATATGTTTCGTGAGACGCCAAAGTTAGTCTTAACCATTCCAATGCATTTTTCTTAAGACAGCGTTTAACCACCATCATTCGTATCTCGTTCGGAATTCGTTTGATCCTAAAATAATCCTCCAGTTCTTTTATGAAAATTTTTGGATTGTCACCGGCTTCTTCGTCAAATGACGGAGGGGTTAGGTCATGGAACAAGTGACTAGCGTGACAATTATGGTTTTGACTAGGGGAGTGCATTGGCATAGCTAAATCATTCTCCTGAAAGTCCGCCATATTACTGTTATTGTCAAGTGCATCAGTATTGGTCATATTTTTGCATTCACTCACAAATTGATCATGATTGTCATTAACTCTATCAGCCTGTAGAGCAATCACAACTTGGGAAAGCCTTCCTGTAAATTCTTTTTCCTTTGTAACCGTTTCATTTATTCTATTTACACTTACATTGGCTTCCTCCTTTACTTTATTCAATTCTTCTCGCTGTGACTGCATCTCAGCGCTTATACCCTTTACAACATTTTCTAAACTATCAATTTTTACATCAATGTCATTTTGTTTTGACCTAATTCCATCTTGATACATTTTACAACTCTGTTCTACCACGACTATCTCTGTTCTCAATTCATCTCCTACCTTTGCAATTTTTGCATTCTGTTCTGCTAGTTTTTCATCAAATTCTTTACTTAATTCAGCTTTCATTTCTACCACTGTCTTCTCCTGTCCTAACTTAACTTCATTTATCAATTCTCCTAGCCTAGCTATTTCTACTGTGTTTGATTCCTGTCCTAATTTTATCACGCTTACTAACTCACCTAATTTAGCTATATCATTGTTACTTGATTCAATTCTTTCTGTACATTCCTTCTTACATAATTCAATTTCTTGTGACAATTTATTTATATTTCTGGCATTATCCTCCTTCAAATCTGCTACATTTCTAACACTATCCTCTCTTAGTTTTGCTACATCTGCTTTTAGTTCTGTTACATTTCTAACACTATCCTCTCTTAGTTTTGCTACATCTGCTTTTAGTTCTGTTACATTTCTAACAAAATCTGCTTTTAAATCTGCTTTTATATCTGCTGTATTTTTGTTCATCGCTTCCAATATTTCTTTCAATCCTATTTCAGATTCCTTACATACTACATTCTTTCTACCTTCTACTGATAACTTATCACTCACTTCCCTCTCTACACTATCATTATCTTTCTCAACTTTTTCCATCTTCTGTACAATTTTCTTATTGCGTAGTATCATAAATTAGTACTAGTCTTACTTGAATTCTGGAGCACAAGAAAAAGGATACTCCGTCAAAATGTCTTCTTTTCACTCTTTGTCCAGGTACATATTTTTACTCTATACGCCTGTATTCGAGCCGTCGCACGTCTGGGCGCCAGTATGAAGGAGTCTCTTCCGGCTGGTATCTCCCGTCACCAGTATGAAGGGAATCTTCTGCTCGTCGTCACTTTGAAGGGTCGGTATGATGAATTCTTTTCTCGTATAAAAGATCCGGCTAACTCTTTCGATGAACTGCGATGACTCTTTCTTTCCTATCTCGGTCGTGGTACGGGTATGAAGTCTGTTCACAATTTACAGCTAGTAATTTTCCTTGAGACGCGACCCCCGTGAAAATTATATGTTACGTCGATGTATTAACTTTTAGTCTTTCTAATGAGATAGTCTTCTTTGCTCTGGAGGCCACCATTGAAATAATATTAGTGTATTTATTATCACAATTTTATTCGTTAATATCTATAACATTTACAATGAAGACAAAAGATAATTGCACTAGGCCAACTGCAAACGATATAATGCAAACAATCAAACAATGGGAAACAAAACACTCCAACACAACACCTACCATAACTAATAATACTGCATCACATTGGTGTTCTGGAAATCTAGTATGGATTGTCTCTAATGCCAATAATTTTAGAACATTAGTTGGAGTATCACTTTTCTTAACTTCTTCTGTCAGGTGTAAATAATATGTGATGTCTAATGTATGTGTCGGATTGACTTAAGATATGAAGTTTTCCTTTGAATTAGGAAGGTGTACATTCTTCTTGATGTCTTGAATTTTGGAAAGAAAGCTCTCCTGAGAATATAGGTTCCATTATTTGTATGTATTTACTGCACACTACACATCAATTTTTGTGTCATGCAAGAGGATCTTGTGTGTAAACTTGGGCTTGCATTCCAATATCTATTATTTTGCAACTAAACATAAGAATGTAAATGAAACCATGCTTAGTCAGAGAACATTAAGCATGGATCAATTACACCATAATTGACATTTAGCAAAATCCAATCACAGAAATATATCAGAATGATAATCATATAGCAGCAATTCCTGAACCACGGTATGGTTTTAATTTTAAAAATCTTGCACCTCACCATGCTGGGTTCATTGAAATGCTGTTTTCTGTACAAGGCACCTTAAGAGTTTTTCCGGAACAGTGTTCCAAACGTTAACCAAGAACTGGATTTCTGCTGTTTGCTTTCTATCCAGAATGGACCCCGTTTTCCTAAATTTGTTCACAAGTCTCCACACAGTTTCTCTGTGTGGTATAGCTAAATCAGAAAAGTATAGTTCAAATTACCTCAAGAGTTTATCATCATATATGTATCAACATAAAAAATCCTTCATGGTAATGTGTAATAGTTTCAAGACATTATGGAAAACTGCACAATCACACTCATAACTTAATTAGCACTTTTTAAAGCTCATAAATTTATGAACATGGAATAAAAATGAAACAAACTAGACAAGGTTTCAGTAAAACTGCTGTTCACGTACATCATGCTAGTGAAAGTCATAAACAAGTACAAGACATTATGTAAGGTAATGGGAGTTTCTGGTGTAACTGCTGACATGCCTTTTGTCATGTGGTGGGCTAAATGTGAGCAAAAAGCACTGCACAAAGAATCCTGGCATCAATGTTTGACAGAGGAGGAGAGAGAAATATTACAGATGTGCATGAATCACCAAAAGAGTGTGACAAAAATAATTTGTGGGCAGGAGTAACAGAAAATTCTGATGTGTTGCACTCACAAGACTTTCTCTACTTACTAACCATTGCTACAAACTCTTATTCCTCTATCTTCTTCAGGCCCAAATGACCTCGTTGTCGTCGGGCCATTGAACCCCACACACACACTCACTCTATCTTCTTCATGTTACTTGAGATAAACATTTGCAGACATTATCTTATTGCTCATTTAATCAAGGCTTCGCATGTGATCAGCCATGTCAGGTCAAGAATGATTCAGATCCTGATGAAGGCCATGGAGTATAGAATGGCCGAAAGCTCGACCTTCATAAACCTGACATCTATATTTTCTGTATAGTAAGATTTGGTCTCTCTCTCATGGTTTACCAGTTATGCAAAAGTCATCAAGAGTAAACAGGACTATGTGGACTGTAGCCAGAAAATTCAAAATACCCATTTCATATACCATAAATATATGGCATTTTAATCAAAATCATTAGAGCCATTTATGTAAAAATCAAAATGTTTGAAACATTTTCCATATAAAAGGTAGTTTGGGATGCAGCAATTTTCTTCAAAATCTTCATATCACGTCCTTAAAAGATATTAAACTTAAAAACCAAATTTGATTTTTAACCGACTTTTCGTTTTTGAGTTATGCTATTCACACACACACACGCACGCACACACACCTTTTTCTTAAAAATGCTTTTTTTTTTTTTGGATTCAGTGGGCCTCAAAACATATTTCTGGTGAAATCTTGACATCAAATTTTTGGGTGGAATACAATACTTCCTCTACTTAGCAGTAGGGAAAGTAATAATAGGAATGGGAGATATATGGACGTTAGGGTAGAGAAATTATAAATGAACCTTAGAAGGCAGTAGGAAGTAGAATGGAAGACATAGAAAGGCATAGAGCACCACATGACAGAACATAAACATATTTTGTTCTTTAACGATGCTGTCAATTGCCAGGATCACATCAGCGTCGCCGGTGTGCCGGAATTTTGTCCCGCAGGAGTTCTTATACATGCCAGTAAATCTACTGACATGGAGCTGTCGTTTTTAAGCACACTTAAAAACCATCGGCCTGGGCCGGGTTTGAACCCGCGACCTTGGGATTAGTAGGCCAGCGTCTAACCAACTGAGCCACCCAGACCGACACACATGACAGAAAGTAAAGAAGTAATGATGTGGAAGAGGGGTAGAAAAAAGGAGAAAAATATAGTAAAAATGGGCAGGAAAACAATAACTATAAAAATGCTGACAGCAAAGAAAACTAAAGACTTTAAGGAAAGTAAAAGAAAAATAGCTTAGGAAAGAAAGAGATGCAAAGGGTATAGGGGGAAGAATGAGTGCAGGGGTCCAAGATTGGTAAAGGGATACTCACTGAGCAACAAGGTCCAGGAGCCAAGCAAACTTGTTGTTTTCTAGTGCCTTGCATCTGGCAATGAAGCCATTAGCATTCGTGCTTTCCAATACTTTTGAACTGTAGTTTCTTCTGATCTTAATGCTTCACAGGTCTTCAAGTGGTCTTCGTTCATTTCTGCTGGATCATTACACAGGACACATATTGGTGAGGATGAGATACCTATTCTGTACAGATGACTTGCTAAGCAGTCGTGATTTGTCAATAGTCGGAAGGCTGCAACCGCTGTTTTCCTTGGTCTCTGGGGGATTATATCTGGGTTGGAAAGTAGTGTAATCCATTTTTTATCTTTGGCATTTGTTTCTATTTCTTGTAGGTATGAATGAGAAAATTTTTTAATGATCAAGCGTTTTATTGAGGAATATGCGAAATTGAATTTAGATTTTTGTTTTATTGTTGTGCCTTTCTTTGCAAGTGAGTCTGCAGCTTCGTTCCCCATGACTCCACAGTGCCAAGCAAACTTAGGAGCACAAAATATGCTTCAATAACCAGACAGCTTTTTAAGTTAGTTCGAAGGGAAATATTGTAATAGAGCTTATACAATAAGCTGTACAAATAAATTCAATTTATTCATATTTGAGATTCAGTATATATTCCCGGCAAATGAAGAGGATTTGTGGGCATTGTCAGATAATTTAATATATATATAATTTTTTAATTTGATATTTGATACGTATGGTATTTTGAAGAAAAGAGCGAGCCAAATGCAATACTCTTTTGCTCCACTTATTCTTTACATACAGGGCACGCTTTGTGAAGCATCCTGCTCATCTGCTGGCTCTGGAGTTTGATTTCAGTTCCCTGGTTGGGCTTTATTGTGAGCAAGCTCCAATTTTCCAATAAAACTTTCATATGGTATTTTATTTAAAAACATTAATAGTAATTTTTGATAAAATAAAAAAATAATGAAAATTTTCCCATGTAAAGAGTAATTTGGATTGGAGTGGAAACTTTTGAAAATTTTCCTGCCGCCAGTTGCTATTCTCCCCCCCCCCCCTCCCCCCGTCTTCACATGAAGATACATGAAACTCGGTTTTCATTTTAATTTTATTTTTATTTAATTGAAATAGGAAAACAATGCTTTATTTCACAGCAACTCAAAATGTTTTTTAATACACTAAACATTATACTGATTGTACTTCACAAGAGCAGTATGATATTTTATTACAATGAAATCAACATTTTTGTAATAGGTACAAAGTGAAAAATGATAGCAATTTGCATCGAAGCTTTAAGAAACTAATGCTAACAGTTTCGCAATGAACTCAACATTTTTATAACACAATTTCAAAAACTGTACCAATCCGCATTGAAAGCTAAGGAATTTGTGCTGTAATGAATGTTTATCCTTATAGGTACAGAAGACATACAAACCAATTACATACAACAATATTAAATACTATATTGTCATTTTATAATAAATGGGCAGCATGTGTGTATAATTTAAGAATGATACAATTGAATCACATTCTGAACATGGTGTTATTATGAAAAAGATATTAAGACATTATGTCTTTTAACAAATAATTTCCAGTGGATTTGTTGACTCCCTTTCTTCTCATATGCCACAGATACATACATATAAATAAGTAAATAAATAATTTTCTCATCAGAAAATATATATCATCTTAACCATAGTTCACAGCTTTATAAGCAGTTGCTAACAAAAAAATTAGTGAGAGTTATTGACATTTGTAATCCAAAGGTGAACAATTATTTAATTAGGAACTAATACCAATCAACTTGTTCAAGGGGGGAAAAGGAGGGAAATGATGATAAAAAATAATAATGTATGCACTCTAACAAATCATTTCCAGTAAATTTTTTAGGGCTTTCTTACTTCTCATATATCATTGAAACAAATGAAGTACAATTTCTTCTCAGAAAATAAATATTAATGTTACCCACATATTCACAGCCACAGGTGCACCAAATGTACAGCTCACTTGGTGGTGTTATTAGAAACATCCATATCTCAATATACAATTCAGATTGAAATTCTCTGTTCAACACATGTACATTTTCACGATTCTATGTCTTTAAATGCTTTGAGTAAATAGTAATTATTTCACAAACGACTTTTTAAAAAAATTGAGAAAAGCAACAGCATTGAGTACATTTTACTTAGAATCTATTAAAGAAAGAGCTCAGAAATTTTGCCTAGCTATTTTAGATGATCTTCTATCTATTAAGACTTGCTTTAGAAACAAATCCTTTTGTTACTAATAAACAAATTGAATACTATATTTTATGAGATAACAGAAGAGAAGAAAAAAGGATTGTTGTAGATGACCAGATTATGGAGACCGAATCTTTTACCACTTCTATAGAATATACTAAATAACATATCTTTATCAGTGGTTAGGAGCATTTTGTGAAATTACTTTTTTTGCTTATCTTTCTTGTTGCAGTTAACAACAGCAATCTTTACATCATGAATAAAAATCACTAATAACTTCCTCACTGTATTTATACCACTGTTGAACACAGTATACGAAACTGCCAAAAAGGTTTAACCGAAATCCAATATAAGTATGAGATGTAGATGTTTTATACTTCCCAGTTCCTCAATGCTAACACTTTTAATTGAAATCAATATATATCTACTTTGATGCTGTATATGATAATGGTGTTTGTGATGGGTAAATACAAGGGGGTGTTTGAGCATTTATGTTTGGTTGTACCCATCTTTGCATTTGTCCTACACCAGAATATAGTCCTGCTGGTGGCGATAGCGAAGGTCCTGGAAAAAGCAACGGTGCTGGAGGTTGTGTATAGAAAGCATAAGATTGCATACAGCTATTATCAAGTCCCATGGTAGAATGCTGTGCAGGAGTACAAACTGGGGTAGAACACTGGTTTTCAGCTGTGCTTGTAGTCTCCACAGCTTCCTGCACAGGTGGTATTGATGTGGTACTCACAGAATATGATGGGTACACAGGCACTGGAACAATACCTTGCTCTGTGTCTAATGGAACAAGCATGGGATATATTGTGTTGTTGTAAAACGTTGGTGATACAGCTGAATAACTATATGGCAGTGGCACAGAAGCAGGTGTCATGTTGTAGCCAGCATACATAACTGATGTTGTACCACCTTGTGTTGTTGCTTTCTCTCCTCTACACAGTTCGTTACCAGTTTCTACATTTTCATTTGGCTGGGTCATGAATTTTAGGGCCTCAGTAGGTTCCTGCAATCTGACCACATTCTGTTCAAATCTTCTAACTTGAGCTGAAAACAAATTTTATTCTTTTTATTCCCAAAATAATGATGAATGTAGTGAATTTTACAACATGATCTTTTACTCCCTCCACACTATTGCAGTGCACTCCCAAAATGTTGGTAGCAAGCTATTATTTAGTGCCTATCAAGGACACAGTGGTTACATTGCATGCCTGAAACATCACTCCATTTTAACAAGAGTTGTGATGATGGTCAATGTCACACTGTCTCTGCAAGTATACAACTGCATTTTCATTTAAGATGAAAGAGTTTCTAGCTCAGCAATGTGTGGTACAGAATGTTTTTGAAGAAGGCGATAAATATAGAAAAAAAGTTGAACAAACATTTACAGATTAGTTTCTAAAATTGAAATGACTGTTTTATGACACTATTTACAATTTAATAAATAAATGTTATGGGACTGATTCTATTAATGAAAAGTCAAAGACTGCTTATTTCTTTTGGGGTGCATAAAGTTCAACACTGTATAAAGATAATCCAAAAGCAAGAGATGAACTGAAATTGGCAATAATAAATTACAGTTATTCAGTGATAACAGAAACTATAATTGAATTCTTTAAACATCTGAATGTGTGCCTCTGCCGTCCACAAAAGAGGGGACATTTTTATATCCTCTATATATGGTTGAGTTATGATTTTTATTTGTTACTTTCTCTACTGCATATAGTAAACAGGGAAAGTATTGTATTCCACCAAAAATTTGACGTCAAGATTTCACCAGAAATATACGTTTTGAGATCCTCTGAAACCAAAAAAAAGTATTTTAAGAAATAGAACTGTGTGTGTGTTTCTGTCTGTGAACAGCATAACTGAAAAACGAAAAGTCGGTTAAAAACCCAAAGTTGGTATTTAAGTTTAATATCTTTCAAGGATGCGACACAAAAATTTAGAAGAAAATTTCTCCAGCCTAAATTGAGGAGCGATTTTTCAAAACTCGGTAGATGCACAAAATGCATTTCTGAGAAAAACAGATTTTTCTATTTATTGGCAATACTAATTGGTTAGTACAGCAACTATATTAATCATTCGATTCTCCTTCTTGACACGGTCTCACTGAATGTGAAAAGAAACAAATAACATAGTTTAACAGGTGCAAATTTGGGGTTTGAAAATGCGGAGGTTTTTCAAAAGTCAATAGATGCTGATTAACTTTTCTGTGTGAGCGAGAAATTAAGACATGAAATTTTGTTATTTTTGTCATTTATTGTTTTTGTTGCTTTTTATTTATGCATTTATTATATTTTTATTTATTTTCACCTATTTATAATACATAATGCACTATACAACCAACATATTAATGTTTATAAGGATTATTTTATTCAGTATAAACTTGGAAACTAAGTACTGCTACATTCACAATAACAATGTATTTTGTTTTATTTATATAACAAACATATTGAATACTCACAAAGAAATTTCAAACAATATGAATAAGTAAGCTTTCACCTTTATTAGTGCTTGTTCAGTCTGTAGGTACATGGTTCTTGGTTTTATTTCTCTTTTCCACATCTGCCTCTGTCTAAATCTTCATCAGCCCCATTTTGCAGGTTAAGCATGTGTGTGTGGTGTACGGAATTAAAATTGAGAAAGCTGTAAAATATGTTTTTATATTTTGACAATGAGCAGACCGGTAGATTTCTTAATCTTCTTTCGTTGCAGAAGTTGGTCCACCTTTTTCTGATATTAAGTTCTTGAGGTAAATATCCTCTCCTTGATTTTGGTCTTCCATAGTGGCTTTCTCTACATCTGTACTTCTTAATGTCTTACTTTATAGCAGCAGTAATGCCCTTCTGTAATATTCCTGTTCTGTCACCTCCTCTGGTTTCTTTTGGCGCATTCCCAGATAAGTACAATTTTCTAGCCAGGAGAGATAATCTAACTTTTGACACCCCTGTGATTCCTTGGAAGCTTTAGTTTTAGGATTTCATGGAGTGCACTCGAGACCATGTGAACATGCAATTGCTGGAGTATGAGCTTTCCTTGACTTGCATTTTGATTTCCTTTCCTTGTTTTTGCAATTCCTACCTCCAGCGCATTCTACGACTGGTACAGTTTCACAATCTGAGCTCCTGTCCATTGTGCATAGTACAGTGCAGTGTCTCAACTAAGAATAAAAATGCCATGTAAGTATAACAAAGCTTGTAGAAGCACGTGCCTGCTGTGCAAGTGGTCCCGGGTTCGATTCCTGGCAGGGGAGTAGGAATTTTTCTCCAGCCAAGATTATTCTTCATCCTTCCCCGAGTTTGGAAGTACGAGTGAATGAAAGTGTGAATGTTTGTGTGAATTCAACGTATAAAAACCCCCAAAGACCAAAAAACCCACTGTTAAACGAGTAACACCATTGCCAACAGGCAAGGTCGCCGATATGACCACTGCACTTAAAGGCGGGATATAAATGGAACAAAAAGCTTGCAGAAATGAATGTGAAATTCAAGCGCACAACCTGAGTTTGCAGTTATTTCCAACGAAGCAGCAGAGTACAAAGCTTGCAGAAATGATTGAGAATTCCAAGAATCGTAACAGTGAGATGGCAGTCAATGCCAACATGCGTTTTATAGAATTCAGGTTGCTACACTTTGGATTATAAAATTGCATCTATCGACCTTTGCTTTAACTGAGCAAGTGCATCTATCGAGTTTTGAAAAAACTGCTAATATTCCCTAGCTTCTACACAGGACAAGAATCAAAGTTTGCAAAATCCGATTTCACAGAATGATGCAAAAGGTGAAAATTATGCCGATACCATACATAACTCAATTTCGTAAAATTTTGCATCTATCGAGCTTTTAAAAAACACTCCTCAATTACTCTTTGCATGGAAAATTTTTCAAAAAATTTTGATTTTCATGAAAATGGCTCTACCGATTTTGATTGAAATGCCACATGTTTAAGATGTTTTTATGGCAAATGAAATGCATATTTTACATTTTTTGGCTATAGCCCACGTAGTCCTGTTTACTCTTGATGACTTTTGCAGAACTCATAAACCAAAAGAGATGGACCAAATCTTAGTGTACAAAAAATGTTGTTGTTGTTGGCTAATGCTGGATTTCTGACAATGAAGTCATTAATCCTCTTGCTCTCCAATATTTTTCAATGATGATATTGAAGAGAGCAATAGCAGTAATAGTAACCGCTTTTTAGAGAGCACCATATTTTTATGTTTTGGCGGTCACATCGCTCTCTCACAACCCCCAGAATGTCTGGAGGACCACACCTGTCGGTTTACGGGTCTCACCGACCTGACCGGGAGAATTATCAAAATAAATTCACCGACCACTTCCTCTGATCACCAATCACAGGACGTATTACATGCCATGACAGGTCAGCATGTTGGGGTTAAGATTTTATAGAGAAATGGAGAGGTTGGAAAAATAAAGACTCCCTAGCCCTCGGGAACCCTAATAGCATCAGGGTCGGAAGAGAACAAGAGATGACCAAGGTAAGGTCAGATAGAAAAGTTACAGTGAGGAGCAAAACACCAGTAAGTGGAAGTAATGTTCTGCTCAGCTTGGGTACCTTGTGGTTGCTATTCACATATCCCCTAGACGGAGACCCCCGAGTCAGTAGAAACACGTGTATACATCCCTTTTGCACCCAAATATTTATAATTTGTCCTTTATGAATATGTTATCTATGTAATGTTTCATCTTTCTAAAGATTGCTGGCAATTTTGATTAATTCTCTTCTTCAATTCGTTGTTGTGATGAAATATGGTAAGTGTGAATTCCAGAATCAAAACTGTCATCTGTTATTTAACTTGGAAGAACTGATCTACGTAATCAAGTATATGTGAAACATCCTGAAGGAAAAATTTGAAAAGTGGTGAGAACACTATTGTATTGAATGTATTCATAAATTTTTGTGAGGAGTATTTAGATTTAGCTATTAAAGACATTATTAATTAAACGTCCGAGTTTACTGGTGTTACAGTAAAAAGTGTTAACTCTATTCATATGTAAAAGCACAAAACTGGAAAACTGTTATCATGTTCAAACAAAAAGAAATGTGGAAAAAGTGTGTTTGGCACAAAATTCGATGCTTGTAAGAGTTACTATGTCATAAGACGCACCAGTTTTACTTGGACAATGAACCACTAACTATTGGGAAAGCACTAGCAGTTGTTAATAGTGATACAACCTTACTTGACTTCAGAAGAAGTTTTAGTATCCTACTGAAGGAAATTGGATTTGAGTATGTAAATAATTGTTCAGGAATAAACCCTGTTATGTGCATTTATGCCAGTAAGTTGGTTCAGATTTGAAGTACGCGTCTTCAGATAATGCATAAGCTCTACCAGGGCATAGTAATACAGCTCATAGACCAGTAGTTTGCACACCTTTTTGTTTACATCAGGTTCCCTTCTAAGGCTGGCAGAATATATGGACATGCTTTTTAAAAATGTGACTCGCTTTGTTTGCCTGCTGTAATGTGTGATGAAAGCTTTTCTTAATTAAGGAAAATTGAAGCTATTACCAGTGAAGCAACAGAACCTAAAATAAGAACAAATTAGAACTTAAAAGCTTTGAAAATAAGTTGGATACAACTTGAAACTAGTCAGCACTGGAACAACTTGCAATATTAATAAGATGAGTGAAGATTTTAGTTGCTAATTTTTTCTTCTTTTAGTTTTAAAGCTTGTCTTAATTAACAAGAAGTAGACAGAAGAATTAGATTTTGTTAGAATAGTTTGTAGGACAGTGAGTATAGGAAGTCATGCAACTGTAACACATTGTAATTTTTAAAAGCATTATGATACTAGGTGAATTTTAATGTAGATCTCATTAAAACACAAAATGTATGTCCAAATGGGATTTTTTTTTTTTTTTTTGAGTGAACCATTTTGGAGATACTCCTTGTTATTTCCCTGAGTTTTGGAATACTTATGCTTTTCTCAAATTGAAGGTCGTTATTCACTTCTTTATATCTTAGCTGTGCAAAGAGTATGGAATTTCAAAGCCTTCATATAGTGACTAACTTTAGAAGATTTGATTATTGCTCAAAGCCTACTGTATTCCCATATTCCGCTTGCACCTACAAGGAAATAACCAGTAAGATAATTTTTGCAAATGTTTATCTCAACTAACATGAAGATATAGGAATAAGAGTTTGTAAGAATGGTTAGTATAAGAGTAGAGAAAGTCATGCGAGATGCTGATGACACAATGGCTATACTTAGGGGGCAGACAGCTAAAGAGGCAGAAAATAGGGAAACTATAAAGCAATATTACTCCAACATAGACATGGGAATAAACATAAGAAAGATAGCATTGGTTAATTTTGAGATAAAAAGTTGCAAATCAGATATTAAACTAATGCTAGAAGGCGAAAGCATATCTGAAATAAATTGTGCAAACTTTCTCAGAATGATAATCAATAAAACTCTAAACTGGAAATCCCACATAGCACATATTACTAAAAAAATTAATAAAGGCATTTATGTTATGAGACAGAACAGAAGCACAATGGACAAAAAACAATGACCCAGGTTTACTACGCATTTATATACACACATATAAGCTATTGTATCACACTATGGGGGAATATTACCCAAAGAGAAATGGAAAAGTATTTAAACTACAGAAAAAGGCCATTGGAATAATAGGTTAAATAAACAATAGACAAACTGGAGAAGCCTATTTAAAAATTTAAATATTTTAATTGTTCCATGTATATGTATATATATGAAAGTATAAAAACTATTGTACACAAAAGGCATCAAAAGAATTGTAATAATACCTATAGCTAGAGAAACAATGATGATTATTACAGAACAACATTAAGGGAAACACTAAACAATCATGAAGTAGAAATTATAGGAAGGGAACTATTTAATAAGTACCAAATGAAATAAAAAACATAGCCCAAACAAAAGAACCATTAAAAATATTTAGTTTAAAATGTATTCTATAGTATAGAGGAATTCAAATATGGAATATATATACACATATATCCATAATTTACTTGTGTATCATGTAAATAAGTACATAGGCTAAATAATATGTCACTTCAAATGTAATGAATTGAAATAATGAAAAAATGTATTCTATAAACACTTGATTTGTGTATCATGTAAATACATAAATACTGTGCGTCCTCAGACCAACCAGACCAGGTGAGGACATGCAGGCTCTCTACCAGAATATACACATAAAGGACCGACAAGTCATGGGTATGGAACACTAACTACTTTACTAACTTGCATTGGACTTACCTGAACCACAACAGATGTTGAAATTGATGACTTTCAATGTGAATACATTCCATATATCTCAAAAACAATTTTGGTTTACTTGCAAAAGTTCATATTGACTGACTGCCTGTATTTTTCTCGTGATATTGTCTTTCAATTCTTGTAATGTCAATGTATCTCATGCACACACTTTATTCTTCAATGTTTCCCATGCGGATAGGTCTTGGGAACGAGATGGCCACAATCCTTGATCAATTATACTGTCCCCATATGCACTTCGTAATTCATGCATAAAATTACCAACAGTGTGTGCTATAGTTGAATCCTGTTGAAACCAGTCACACAATCTTTCATTTCTTGTTGCAGAAAAATATTTAAAATAGAATTTACATAAACGTGTGAATCAACTGTTGTGTTGTAAATATGAGACTGATAATTCTATGCATGTTAAGGAACTTCATGAATAATATGATGATTTTAGGTGGCCCAGTATCAATTGTTCTGAGTAGAAATGACCTTGAAGATAAGACCACACTTCATCAGTGAAGAACATTAAAGCTGGGTCCACTACATTATGAATGGACTGCAGGAACCAACTGTAATAATTAACCGTACTCACAGTATCCTGTGGTTGTAATACATGAACTTTTAAGTTTCAGAAGCTTTGCTGCCATGACATTTGTTCTTTTCGAAATGTTAATCGTTTGTGCTAAACATCTTGGTAATTTTTATTTATGAGGAACATTAAAGTATAAGCACCAAACCTGCAGACATTACAAGAACTGAAGGATAATATCACGAGAGAAATCTGGCAATCAGTCAACATGAACTTTTGTGAGTACACCAAATCGCTTTTGGAAATCTAGGGAATGTGTTCACATTGAAGATCATTAACTTCAACATCTATTGTGATTCAGGTAAGTCTAATGCAAGTTAATGTTCTGTACCCCTGATTTGACGGTCCTTTACGCAAATCTCTGGCAGAGAGCTCGTAAGTCCTCTGCCAGTGTGGTACCACCGCTGGACAGTCCGGCCAGTCTGAGAATGCAAGGTAGGTTATTCATTGATGTTTCCCTTTATACGTAATTAAAAGGATGAAAATAAAATGAAATGAAAAAAATGAAATTAGACTTTTTTGTTTTTTCTTTCTATTGTTTTCTCCAAATTCATTCTAACCAGTCCATCACTGTAGCATAAAACATGCTTGGAATCAAGATTACTACCATATTCCCACATCTTGCTCATTTCACCACTGTGATGGGGCTTACAGATCACATTATACATTTTAATTCAACAACTTAAGCAATTGTTAGTGTTCTAAAGCTGATCAATTGCATCCATTATGCATTGTTCCAATCTGTATTTCTTTTAAAAAGTTGCATGCATAAGGTATACACAGCTATACCGTATTCAATTCACTTTGCGCAACAAGGCAATAAAATTGAGTGCAATACCAGTTCGTTCAGCTTCCCATATGTTTCCTTAATTATGCAACCCATACCTGAAAACATCAACCCTTTTTCCCACAGAAAATGCATTCTTCTGCAGGTAGGTTTCTTGTAACATACTTATTTATTCCTGTGCTTAGTGAGCATTAGTTGTGAAATACAAACATGCTACATATGATTAAGAGGTAGAACTGGAACTTAAAAATTCAATGCCACAACTCGGATTTGAACCACAGACCTTCCGCTTGCCGGGCGGACGCTCTACCACTGAGCTATTGTGACAAACTGCCAGAATGGCACTAAATTCTCAAGTTAGTTCGTATTTTTCCTGGTAAACCACAAAGGCAGTCTCACATCAGAGACAATTACCCCAATGGTGACTTACTATTGCAAGTACTTTATATCCCAGGATTAAATAACCTTCACAATGCTACATATGATTTATTTATGCCAAAAAACTTACTGTTGGTGTTTTTAAACACACAATCCATGTGTTGGCAAAGTTTGAGAGGTAGAACTGGAACTTAAAAATTTAATGCCACAACTGGGATTTGAACCACAGACCTTCCGCTTACCGGGCGGCTGCTCTACCACTGAGCTATTGTGACAAACTGCCAGAATGGCATTACCAGGAGAAATACGAACTGCTTTGAGAATTTAATGCCATTCTGCTCTACCACTGAGCTATTGTGACAAACTGCCAGAATGGCATTACCAGGAGAAATACGAACTGCTTTGAGAATTTAATGCCATTCTGGCATTACCAGGAGAAATACGAACTGCTTTGAGAATTTAATGAAGTGAACATAATATATTGCATAGTCAAATGGATAGCACAAAAGCCTCCCCCATATGCACGCATGCACACACAATCTTTTTTCTAAAAATATGTTTTTGGATTTAGGAGTTACCAAAACCTGTATTTCCGATAAAATCTTGATATGGAATTTTTGGTTAGAGTGCAATACTCCCCCTATTTACTATACATAATAGAGAACGTAAATACTGTATATTTTACCTCAACCTTCAATTTATCTATGCCAATTTATTATACATTTGGTCCAATATAGAGCAGTTTTAATTGAGTGCAGACACACATTACCACCATTCACAATAAAGACAAATTGGCATTTCAATCACATCAGAAAACTGTATAAAGGAAGTTTTAATTACAAAGGAATTATACTGTACAACAAACTACCAAATTCTTTTAAATAGATAGATTATCCAAATATTTTAAAAACAAATTAAAAGAACATTTCCATGAGCACTAGTTTTGTACAGTTCAGGAATTCTAGAAAAATTACATGGTTAAATAAGACAAATGTATAAGTAGATCTGTTATTGTAATTGTATATGCACATAGCTGATAAGCTATTGTTATGTAATTATGAAAATGTTACTAAATGATATCTGCCATGATATGAACTAGTTTCAGAGGATGAAAATAAACAACAATAATAATAGTAAGAAGAAGAACAAAAAGAACAAGAAGAATTGCCGTCTCGCTTCTCTAAGGGTTTGTCACACAGAATCATACATGAAGATCTGTGCTCTGAAGTACAAACATTTTGGCATTATAATATCACTACCACACTACAACACTGAAACACATTGTGTCACAAAGTACAGTGCATACATAGATCTGCCGGATCGCTCTGGAGCAGCACCAGCCTGGGTGAGGTCTGGCATGCCCTCCGTCAAGGGATACACGTAAACGACTGGCAAGACATGAGTATGGTCTGGTTTACTCACAGAAGTTCACATTCACTGACTGCCTGTATTTCTCTCTGATTTTGTCCTTCAATTCCTGTAATGTGTGCAAATTTGACGCTTAAATTTATTCTTTAACATTTTCCATAAATAAAAATCACATGGAGATAAGTCAGGGGAATAAAGTGGCCAGAATCCTCAACCAATTATTGTCACCATACACACTTCCCAACTCATGCATAGAATATGCAGCAGTATGTGCTATAACTGAATCCTGCTGAAACCAGCCACACAATCTTTAATTTCTTGTTAGTTGTGGAAAAAAATGATTTAAGATATAAGTTACATAAACGTGTAAATCAACTGTTGGGTTCTAATATATGGGACCGATAATACTATGTGCACTCACTGCCCACCAAACTCTGTTTCAGCGTGCTGAAGGACTTGTGAATAATAGAGGGATTTTCAGTGAACCAGAATTGTTTTCAGAGACATAGGGAATGTATACATGATAAGGCCATCAATTTTAACATCTATTATGATGGAGGTAAGGCTAATGTAAATTAGTACAGTGGTTAGTGTTTCGTACATATGACTTGCCAGTAATTTACATCAACTCTGGGGAGGGCATGGCAGTCCTCGCTGGGTCCAGTGCAGTCTCGGGGTGGTCCGGCTGATATACAAACACACTATATGTGCCTCTGTAAAGCACAGAGTTCATGTCAACTGACAAGCTGGCATGGGGAAAATAGAGAAGGAACAAAACCAGTTATAAACAGCATAAAGCAGGGCAAGCCATTCCCCATAATATGGCCACATGTACAAATAAGACTTTTCAATATGTATGTTATGAAACAGATGAGATTGAAAAAAAAAGAAAGAAAGAAAAGACACAAACAAAGAAATAAAGAAAGGATCACTGTGAGCTTAAAGATGTTCTAACATTCATGTACTAAGAAGAAAAATCTGATGTGTTGCACTCACATGACTTTCTCTACTCTTGTACTAAACATTCTTAAAAACTCTTATTCCTATATCCCCTTTGTGGTAGTTGAGATGAACATTTGCACAAATTATCTTATTGCTTATTTCCTTGTAGGTGCACAGAGAATATTAGAATACAGTAGGCTTTGAGTGATAATCAAATCTTTTAAAGCTTTAAGATCCTATTCTCTTTGAATGCTTAACATATAACAAAATTAACAACAGTGTTCCATTTCATGAAAGTTTTCAGTTCTCCGAAACTGGCACAAATAACACGGAATATCTTCAAAATGGTTCACTCTACAAAAAAATTTATTTGGACATAAATTGTGTGTTTTAGCAAGATCTGCATTTTTGTATAGCCACCAAAACATAAAAATATGGTGCTCTCTAAAAAGCGGTTACATTTACTGCTAAGTCTCTTCAATATATTGGAGAGCAAGAGGATTAATGACTTCATTGTCAGAAATCCAGCATTAGCTAACAACAACATTTTTGTATAGTAACATTTTGTCTATCTCTTATGGTTTATGAGTTATTCAAAAGTCATCCAGAGTAAACAGGACTACATAGGCTATAGCCAGAAAATTCAAATATACATTTCATTTGTCACACAACTATCTTAAACATATGACATTTTAATCAAAATCGTTAAAGCCATTTTCAAGAAAATCAAAATTTTCGAAAAATGTTTCATGTAAAGGGTAGTTTAGGATGGAGCAATTTTCTTCAAAATCTTCGTGTCACATCCTTGTAAGATGCTTTGGTTTTTAACCGACTTCTTGTTTTTGAGTTATGTATGCTGTACACACACACAAACACACACACGCGTGCACACACGCATCCACTCACCTGCATGCACCTACATCCACACCCACACACACACAGACCTTTTTTTTAAAATGCTTTTTGGATTCAGGGGGTCTCAAAACATATATTCCCGGTGAAATCTCGACATTGAATTTTTGGGTGGAATACAATACTTCCTCTACTTACCAGTGGAGAAAGTAAACATCAGATATAAAAAATTGAATAATGAAATACACTAGAATCACAGATCTTCAGTCTACTATTTTTGAGCCTCAGGCATAGCACGTTTTTTAAGATCTGATTCAACTTTGCAGTGTAAGCTATGCATTGCTGGAGTGAAGGAACAATAATTAATATATATGAACATATCAAACTTGGCTCTTAATCAGTACTACCATCTGAAACAGATAATATATTTTGAAATTCTAATGTTCTGCTTACTATTAGTTAATTTTTCACCATCTTCCTCTGCTGAATTTTTAATTCCCTTACCACAGTCACGAAAAGGGTTTGGAAAACATCTCATTTCACCATTTTGACTGCTTTGCCAAAGTGCAGGTTCATGAACAATGCCAAATTTGTTCAAAGATGGCTTTTCTATGCTTTTATGCACAAATAAATTGTGGTCATTAGAAAAAGGAGAATTATGAGCCACTTCCTGATTCACATTATGCATCTCTTCTTGGAAATTTGTGGTTGAATCTGGAATAAAAAGTACAGAAAAGCAAAACTATAATACAAATTTTTCAAAACTTCTACATTGTAAATTAGGTCAAAAATAGATAAATGCTGAGCAAGAAACAGAGAACAAGGAAGAAATGTAGTTTAAGTACCTACAGCTTATAAGATGTACAATATGCAGTGGAAGGGGCCACATCATGCACCATGAGTTATGTGAGATACATTGTGGAGGAAGGGATGAAGTGAGTCAAGATGCACAGAAGTCCCTAACAGTACCTCTGTCCCACTACAGAGGGCAATAAACAACCCATCAAACCAGGCATCCCTCTAGTATTCCTCACTACAGAGGGCAATAAACAACCCATCAAACCAGGCATCCCTCTAGTATTCCTCACTACAGAGGGCAATAAACAATCCATCAAACCAGGCATCCCTCTAGTATTCCTCTTTTTGGAGCAAGCATCTGAGCCATCTGTCTGGCACCACCTCATGTAATCAAACTACAAGCACACTTGAAACATGAACAGGAAATACTATACAGGGAAATGAGGAAAAGGAAGATTAAAAACCTTGGTAGAGGAGAAACTAACCAAGCATTCATCTACCAACCACTGAAAACCATGAAGGTCAATGGGTGGTCAACAGGAATCAAACTTCAGACCACTCGAATCAGCCTCACAAGTTCCTACAAAGTCAACTCACTCAATTACCTACAGCTTACAACAAACTCAAGACAGTCTGCTTCCAGAGTTGAAATCCAACTTCAGAAAACTGTCACTCAGGAATTACTACCATTTCACATGTTTCTGAGCTAGGTAGCAGCTTAGCCAAACAATTACTGTAAGATGCAATTAGGTTCAAGATTCGCAAGCTTTCCCTCATCCCTTACTCCTCCTCTTTTTCTGCCTCCTTTTCTTCCTCCTATTATTATGATTATGATTATTATTGTTGTTGGGCTGTTTGCATAAATTCTGGTTCCCTAATAAGTCAGAATGGGCGACTTTCTTATGACAAAATCTCAAGCAAACCGCCACTAAACACAAAATCCCAAAGAGAAGGGGCATCATGACATAGCTGGGCTTCATATTGCTAATGCAGTCTCTGATTTCTTAGGGAATAAAAATACCATGTTCAAACCTTATAGCTGGTACCTAGGCCAGTATGACCCAAAGAACAATACGGGGCTGTGGTTCAACGGTGAGATGCAAGAGCTCAAAGCTTTAGTGGTGGTCTTACAGCAGACCTCAAACAGTAGCTTTCTGCACATCTTCCAGAAGTGGTAATAGGAATAACAAAAGTGCATGGAATTGGATAAGTAGTTTTTACTTAACTATATTAAATTTTTACAAGTTTCTGACATTGTCAAAATAATAATATGAAGAATTATTTACAAATCAAAATTACATAAACAAGAAAAATTTACAATTTTGTTTTTAAATTTGTGTTATCATACTGTCATCTGACAGCTTACAACATAAAATTAAATCTTGAAAATTTACATTTTCTTGTGGCATTTTCTTACTCTCTGCCTCCTTGGCAGCCAAGGAGTATCGAATTTATGGTATACTTTCCACAGAAGCTTGACATATCAATGTCACAATACTATCATAGTAACTATGAGACTGTTATATTGTTTATAAAAACTATAAAAAGAAAAGGATGCAAGCAGTATATTGTGGTATACCATATTGTACTTGCTTACACTTTTACTGAAATAACCACAATTTCCTATTTTGGTGGATCTCAGGTGAGTTGGTGTCTGCCTTCAAGGTTGTTGACGGTATCCCCTACTTTGCTATGATTCTAGAATATTTAATATTTTATGGTCAATGAGTCTAAGACTTTTGAAAAATCTAAGAAAAGCGCACAGTTTTTTTATTATTTCTATTTTTTCTGTTACTTTATAAATTAAAAAATTGCTAATTGTTGAAAACCTTTTTCTAAATCCATGTTGAAAGTTCTTAATAATGTTATGCTTTGTAGTTGATGTTATTAATCTACCTAATAAAACTTTTTCATAAAATTCTACAAATTTAGATGTTAGCAATATACACCCTGATTCTATGAGAACTTAAAATCAATTTGAGTTCTCATTATGGATTGAATACTACGAGGATTTCGTTTGTATTGAATCTTGAATCTGATGCTGTTAGAAAGTAGAAGCAGATCAAAATTTGTTACATGCAAATACCTTTCTACAGATCTTAAATATAATGAAGTTTGTAGCTATGGTAACTATTATAACATGAGTACTGATAATAGTTTCAGTTTCAATATTTTTACAAAGCATTGTCAATTTTGTAAAAGATATAGTACATATTTAACATTATCAGTTTTCTATTTTATATTCATCAATTGAGTAGAAAGCATATTTTATAAGGTAAGTCTTTATTGCATTAATTTTCTTCTCAACTTCATGTAATGAGTAGAGCCTGGATTTTTATGTAATTACATATTTTAAATCCTGCATAATATTTCAATGAGAAGCAAAAATGTTGGCGAATTACGTCATTTCGGACTTCCTTACAAATTTTTATTTTACATATTTTTACATATTTTGCACGTTTCTACATATTTTAACGTTGTTACATAAAATGTACATATTTTCTGGGTTTCGTTACAATTTATTATTTTTTAAAAAATATTGTAGTCACATTACAAACTACTGTTTTCACAAGTTTTGCTGAAAGCAATGAAAATCAATCTGCGAAATAGGATGCAAGTTAAATTAAGAATGCGATAATAAGCACTTGGTCTTGTACTGATTGTTGTCCGTTTTATCAAAGCACGTGCCGCTCGACAATGTTGACCTCCAGTGTTACGTTTCTCTTAGCGTTTTGGCCATTTTCAAGGACTGGAGAAATTGATTGTTACCATTGTCGCGGTAGTAATATAATAGCTGCGAGGAAACAAAGTGAGCCACTGGACAACTATCAATATAGCGAGGCGATAATACTGCAGTTAGTCTCTTGCAGGTCTTAGTAAAATGGCACCAGTTGCGTCCTCGCTATCCTGCAAGTTGAATTCATGGGTGAAATTAGATACCGCCTTTACAACCGACGGAAAAGTAATAGTCTGTCAAGCATGCGCTAAAAGAATTGGCTGTTCCATGAAATCTCAATTGGAACAACATATCAAAACTGCTCTTCACATACGCAACAAACAACTACAGTGTTCTAGAAAGAAAGTTCTGTTGTTGACACAAATGCAACAGGAACTGTCCGGAAATTATTTTTTTAAAGACCTGAGCAGTGCAATGGTTGCAGATAATATTCCGTGGCATAAACTTCAATTTCCTCAATTTTGTTCCTTTCTACAAAAATATTGCAAGAAAGTTATTCCTGACGAATCTACTCTGAGGAAAAAGTATCTTCATGTGTGTTATGCAGAAGCAGTTGCTCATAAACGGAATGAAATTGGAGACTCCTGTATTTGGTTTGCCGTCGATGAAACTACAGATGACGGGTCAGTACATAACAAACTAGATTCCGAAAGTCCAGCAAAACCATTTCTAATCTGTTGCAAGGTGTTAGAACAAACAAATCATTCTACAGTTGTTTTGTAAATGATGGGATGAGTGGCTAGAGGTTGTGTATGAGGAAAAGGTTTTAACTATGTATTCAGATGCCGTAGCATAACGATTAAAGCTGCTACTGCCCTTAAGGTTTTCTACCCAAATGCACCTGCTTGGCCCATGTACTGCAGCATGTTACTGAAGTAGTAAGCAGTAATTTTCGCTGTGTGAATAAGTTGATACCAGCAACAAAAAAGGTCTTCGTGAAAGCACCGCACCGAATTCAGTGCTATAAAAATCATCTCCAACATGTCCCTTTGCCTTCTGAGCCAGTACTTACAAGATAGAAGCCTGTTAACTTGTATTGTAAACATTTTGAAGGAGTCCAGTCAGAGGTGAACAGAAGTAGCTGCTTCCATACGTGAATCTCAGGACATCGAAAGTGGCAAGCTCCTGTGCTTACATCAAAAGTAACTTCGGCTATTTCCCTAGCACCATCAAGACATAAGGTTCCCTTCTTCACGAAATATATGGATTTAACGGAACGTGCATCACAGAAGCTTAGTGTAGTTGCAGGAAGGAAGGTAGTTGAAAAATCCAAAGCTGTGCTAAACAGGAACCCAGGGTACTCTACACTTGTGTCCGTGTCTAAAGTGCTAAATGGCGACAGTGTCGATTTACCAAAACATTTCTCTGCAAATCAAATTCCTATGCTAAAATATGCTCCTGTTACTTCGTCTGACGTGGAGAGAAGCTTCTCTGCTTATAAGAAGATTTTATCTGATAGGAGACAAACAATGAGCCCTGAAAATATGGAAAAGTATATGGTTATTTACTGTATATTGAAAGAAGCAAAATACTCAAAATGAAACTGCCTGATTGTTCATTGTACATCAAGAGATAGAAAGCTGAAAATGCATCTTCATTATAAAATTTAATTATTTTGAATTGATTGTTTCACTCATTGATAAATTGGTTCAGTATTTAAACTAAAATTTAAGTAAAATAATTATGTGAAATGACTAATTTTAATAAATATAACCCAAAACACATTTTTTATTTCGTAATTACCTACTTGAAAATAAATTTTAGGTAAATTCTGCATAAAATAAAACATTTTGCCTATAATTAATTCTTATTTAGTAAATTTTAACTCATTGTAATTCATTTACGTGCTTACAGACCCATCAAATTACATAATTCTGGCTAATTTGCAGTCTGCATTTACATTTGAGGTTGTAATCTTAGCATTTAGATTATTACATAATTTTACATATTTTGTTGATATTACATATTTCATTACATATTTTGATGCTATTTTGTTACATAAATATGTACATATTTCACACCTTGATAGTACATAAAAATCCGGGCTCTAGTAATGAGTCATCATGAAACATGTTTGCATAATTATTTCAAGAACTTACAGTAAACACTAAGATAAGTGAAGCTTTTGGTCTCTAAATAGTGTCGCCCATCGCATTATTGTCGGCACTACCGCAAAGGAGCCGAAGGGAAGAGACAGAGAATGGCCGCATTGTTGGGGCACTTGCCGAAAGAGAGAAAGAGATAGAGACTTCTGGAATTCTCTGCTTTGTATTTCACCGCAATAATAACTGAACTTTCCTGAAGTTTCCAGAATAGTGCCTGGGAGACATAAATAGCGGTAAAGTGTGAGAAGAGTCAGTTTTGTGTTACGAATTCGGAGCCGTGCTGTTGGTGAATCGGAAAAGACTTTCTTGCTGTTGCAACGAGTGTACAAAGTTACTGTTTACGAAATAAAAGTGTTTCTTTATCTCGACTACATCTGTCTTCT
Source organism: Tenodera sinensis (assembly GCA_030765045.1). NCBI lineage: Eukaryota > Metazoa > Arthropoda > Insecta > Mantodea > Mantidae > Tenodera > Tenodera sinensis. Next base: position 18,565,126 of record CM060970.1, read on the forward strand.
TTACTTTACACCCACCAAAGTCACACTGGTGTCAGAAGCGGGATACGACGATGGAGGCTACATTGGTGAGCTTTTTACAAGAGCTGAAGGCAGAGATGAAGACGGCAAACGACAACCTCGCTGCCGAGCTGAAAGAGATGAAGACGGAGCTATCGGCGAAAATTGACGAGCAACTGGCTGGTGTAAGGAAGGATGTGAAAGAGCTCGGTGGAAAGGTGGAAGAGCTCGGTGGAAAGATGGAGGACCTCGGCCAACGCGTTGACGCCCTGGAGAATGTCGGGGAACGGCTTAGTGTTCTCGAAGACAGGGTCGACGGTAGCGCCAAGGAGCTAAATGCAATGGTGGAGGGGATGCTTAGTGAAAAGCTCAAGAACTACAAGGCCGAGGCTCCAGCACGCGACACAACATCGACGCGCGTCAAACCACCGAAGTACGATGGCACGTCAACGTTTGAGGTCTTCCGCCACCAATTCGACACAGTGGCCAAGCACAACAAATGGTCGCCAGAAGAAGAGGCCGCGCAGCTGATAGCCAGCCTCCAGGGACGAGCCGCAGAGGTGCTGAACGCAGTCCAGACAGCGGCGGCGCCCAAGGACATCTGGGAGGCCCTGGAGAACCGGTTCGGAAACCGCAGCCTACCGCAGCCAACTGAAATCTAGGATGCAACTACTAGTGGAGACGCTGCAGGAGTTCGCCCTGGCAATCGAACAGCTGGCCAGCAAAGCCTTGGTCGACCTCCCCTCCGAATTCGTATCCCGAGAAGCCGCCTATACCTTCGTCGACGGGGTACGCGATGCCGAGATACGTCAACGCCTGATGCTCGGCGTCTACAAGACCATCCACGAGGCACTAACGGCCGCATTAAGGATGGAAGCGGCCAAAGTGACGGCTACCCCAAACGCCGGTACCTCGGGTGGACACCTAGGAGCAAACCGGACGATCGACAAACTCCGACAGCGCTACTACTGGCTGAGGCTCCGAGCAGACGCTGAGAACTGGTGCCGTCAATGTCACGTGTGCGCGGCGAGTCGCGGCCCCCAGACTAGGAGCCGGGGTCGCATGCAGCAGTACAACGTCGGAGGGCCCTTCGAACGCATCGCCGTCGACATAGCTGGACCATTCCCAGTGTCCGATCGAGGCAACAAGTACCTGATGGTAGCTGTGGACTACTTCACCAAGTGGCCGGAGGTGTATGCCATCCCGAACCAAGAGGCGAAGACGATTACAGACTGCCTCGTGGAACAACTGTTCTGCCGTTTTGGGGTCCCGTTAGAGCTCCACAGCGACCAGGGCACCAATTTTGAGTCGCACCTAATGAAGGAGGCATTGGAAAGACTTGGGGTGAACAAGACCCGCACAACACCCCTACATCCACAGTCGGACGGCATGGTCGAGAGATACATCAAGACCCTAGAGGAGCACCTGAGGAAGGTCGTGGCCAGCCATCAGCGAGACTGGGACCTCAAGGTACCACTGTTCTTGCTGGCCTACCGTTCGTCGACACACGACACCACCGGGATGACACCAGCAAGCCTAATGTTCGGCCGAGAGCTACGCCTCCCTTGTGACCTGGCTTTTGGGAGCCCCCCGGAAGCGAAGCAGCCGGCAACCGAGTATGTGGAGAATCTAGCAGACCATCTCCACGACATGCACGAGATGGCTCGTCAGAACATCCAGATGGCGAGCGACCGCATGAAGACCCGGTACGACAGGCAAGCCAACAGCCGAGGATTCCAGCAAGGTGACATGGTCTGGTTGTACCGCCCTACCCGGACCAAGGGACGCTGCCCAAAACTTCAACAACCGTGGCAAGGACCGTACCGAGTGGTAAAGAGGATTAATGACGTAGTCTACCGCATCCAGAAGGTGCCCCGAGGAAAGATGTTAGTGGTACACCTGGATCGTCTGGCCCGTTACGATGGTGCTGTTCGGGACGACCAGCCTTGAGGAGGGAGCAGTGTCGCCCATCGCATTATTGTCGGCACTACCGCAAAGGAGCCGAAGGGAAGAGACAGAGAATGGCCGCATTGTTGGGGTGCTTGCCGAAAGAGAGAAAGGGATAGAGACTTCTGGAATTCTCTGCTTTGTATTTCACCGCAATAATAACCAAACTTTCCTGAAGTTTCCAGAATAGTGCCTGGGAGATATAAATAGCGGTAAAGTGTGAGAAGAGTCAGTTTTGTGTTACGAATTCGGAGCCGTGCTGTTGGTGAATCGGAAAAGACTTTCTTGCTGTTGCAACGAGTGTACAAAGTTACTGTTTACGAAATAAAAGTGTTTCTTTATCTCGACTACATCTGTCTTCTTTACTTTACACCCACCAAAGTCACAATATTTATTATATACAGGGGCAAAGCCTCAGGGGAGACAGGTTAGACAGTGTCTACCCTAAAAACTCTGGGAAAGAAAGTTTATTTTAACTTTTGTATTAAGCAGGTATTTGTATTTACCACCTAGGAAGCTTTCGTCTCCATTCCAGCATTTGCGCGATTCCGCTACTGAGATGCGGTACCGTATTGCCTGTTGTAGATGTTCGCCGATCTGTGTATTTTGTCATGCTTAGAGTATGGGGGAAAGATGCACGCTATCTGACAGCAATTTGTGAACTACAATGTTTCCGTCAGGACCTTCTAGATTAAGTATTTAGGAGGTCCTGTTTCCGTATAACCAGATTTCTCCGCCCAGTAGACAGTTGAGCCCCTATCTCCTTTGGCTGTGATTGGCTGTTGTGGTAATGGAATGTTTTGGAGCCAAGAGACAAGCGCTCTTATTGGTTACCTTTCAAAAGTATTTATAGGGATTAATTTGAATTGAATTGAGATATATGAAGAGAAATTTCGAATTAACAATACACTGCTGTATAAATAGTAATTATTTAAAAGCTCTAAATAGTATAATGATCTGTTAATATGATGTCTAAAAGCAAACAAGTGTTTTGGCGCCAGCTTAGGCAACGAGCACTAAGAAGGGAAATTTCTTCCTATGAGAAAGCTCATTGTGCTCTGCGCTTTTGTGGCTGCTGGTAGTAGTAGTAGTAGTAGTAGTAGTAGTAGTAGTAGTAGTAGTAGTAGTAGTAGTAGTAGTAGTAGTAGTAGTAGTAGTAGTAGTAGTAGTAGTAGTAGTAGTAGTAGTAGTAGTAGTTTTATTGGTTCTTTGGATCATAATACATGATATAGAACACGTCCAAGATCTTTACAATTATTTACAGGTTTATCAATATTTTACAACATGTAAAGTGATATAATTTTACAAAATTGTCACCGCGCCCGCCGCATCTAATTGCCGACAACCGTAGTGTCACGCATCGCATTATTGTCGGCGCTACCGCAAAGGAGCCGAAGGAAAGAGACAGAGCATGGCCGCATTGTTGGGGCGCTTGCCGAAAGAGAGAAAAGGATAGAGGCTACTGGAATCTTCTACTTTGTACCCCAGCGCAATAAGTGAACGTTCTTGAAGCTTCCAGAATAGTGCCGGGGAGATATAAATAGCGGTAAAGTGTGAGAAGGGACAGTCCAGACAGTCAGACGTATGTGAAGCGTTGAGTAGTGCCGACGGAGAACAGTCAGACGTATGTGAAGGTTGAGTAGTGCCGACGGAGACGGACAGACGATGTGGAGAGTTGTGCCGACGGAGAAGAGTTAGTTCTTTGTGTTACGAATTCGGAGCCGTGCTGTTGGAGAATCGGAAAAGACTTTCTTGTTGTTGCAACGAGTGTACAAACTTACTGTTTACGGAAATAAAAGTGTTTCTTTATCTCGACTACATCTGTCTACTTTACTTCACACCCACACCAAAAGTCACACTGGTGTCAGGAGTGGGATTCGTCAAATTGCTTCTAGTTTCGTTTCATCGTCGTTAGAAGTTGCAACGTTAGAACCAAGATGGAGGGAGATTCGGAAACCAGGATGATGGCAATGATGAAAGAATTATTCGCCAAAATGAAGACGGCAAACGACAACCTCGCTGCCAAAATGGAAACGAGGAACGACAACCTCGTTGCCGAGCTGAAAGAAGAAATGAAGACGGCAACCGACAACCTCGCTGCTGAACTGAAAGACATGAAGACGACAAACGACAACCTCGCTACAGAAATGAAGGCGGCAAACGACAACCTCGCTACAGAAATAAAGACGAGAAACAACCTCGCTGCCGAGCTGAAAGAGATGAAGACGGAGCTATCGGCGAAAATTGACGGCGAACTGATTGGCGTGACGGAAGACGTGGAAGAACTCGGCGAAAAGGTGGAAGACCTCTGCCAGCACGTGGACGTCGTGGAGGACGACGGGGAACGTCTTGGCGCCCTGGTAGTAAGAGTTGACGAGAGCGTCAAAGTACTGGATGCCAGGGGCAGACGGAATAGCGCGGAGCCGGGGAGGGAGCACCTAGTGGCCGAGGCGACAGTTGCGCCCGTTTCGGATGATATGAGGGAAGACGTGGAACAACTCGGCGAACTGATTGGCGCGAGGGAAGACGTGGAACAACTCGGCGAACGGATTGGCGTGACGGAAGACGTGGAACAACTCGGCGAACGGATTGGCGTGACGAAAGACGTGGAACAACTCGGCGAACTGATTGGCATGACGGAAGGCGTGGAAGAACTCGGCGAAAAGGTGGAAGACCTCTGCCAGCATGTGGACGTCGTGGAGGACGACTGGGAACGTCTTGGCGCCCTGGTAGTAAGAGTTGACGAGAGCGTCAAAGTACTGGATGCCAGGGGCAGACGGAATAGCACAGACCCGGGGAGGGAGCACCTAGTGGCCGAGGCGACAGTTGTGCCCGTTTCAGATAACGAAAGTGTCCGTCTCGGGGAAGACAAAGGGGCAGTTCAGGGACGTCGTCGAGGATCCCCTGGAGGAGTGTGTCGGGTACGTAACCAACCAGGATATGACGTGGAGGACGATCAGCAGGGAAGCGCACAAGCAGGCGAGCAACACGCGAGAACCGACTTGGCGTGTGACATGGGAGGACCGTCGGAGCCATCCAAGCACCTGACGCATAGTGCCGTGAACGAAAGAATGGTGGACATCATCTTGGACGGCAGGATACAGGAGAGGCCGTGCCGAGCACGAGTGAACACGAGTGCAGTGGTGGACGCGACTCGCGCGGATGTGGCGGGGCTTGTTGCCGGACCCATCGGAAGCAAGGTGGCTGCGAAGGTGCGCCAGAGAGGTCGGCGGACATGGTACCCAGTGAGCCGTTTCCAAGTGCGCAGGATGGCCCGTCAACACACCAGGAAGAAGGGCAACTGGACGAGGGACCGTCAAGACCGGCGGTACTGTTGCAGAATTTCGAAGCAGGATGGCATACATCGTCCTACCCAGACCAAGGGACACTATCCAACAGCGATACCTAGGATCGTGCCTCCTGGAGAAGAGGTTCGATGGGTTAGTCCACCAGGACGCAAGGGAGATGCCGCAGTGATAGTGCTGGTCGGGACGACCAGCTCTGAGGAGGGAGCAGTGTCACCGCGCCCGCCGCATCTAATTGCCGACAACCGTAGTGTCACGCATCGCATTATTGTCGGCGCTACCGCAAAGGAGCCGAAGGAAAGAGACAGAGCATGGCCGCATTGTTGGGGCGCTTGCCGAAAGAGAGAAAAGGATAGAGGCTACTGGAATCTTCTACTTTGTACCCCAGCGCAATAAGTGAACGTTCTTGAAGCTTCCAGAATAGTGCCGGGGAGATATAAATAGCGGTAAAGTGTGAGAAGGGACAGTCCAGACAGTCAGACGTATGTGAAGCGTTGAGTAGTGCCGACGGAGAACAGTCAGACGTATGTGAAGGTTGAGTAGTGCCGACGGAGACGGACAGACGATGTGGAGAGTTGTGCCGACGGAGAAGAGTTAGTTCTTTGTGTTACGAATTCGGAGCCGTGCTGTTGGAGAATCGGAAAAGACTTTCTTGTTGTTGCAACGAGTGTACAAACTTACTGTTTACGGAAATAAAAGTGTTTCTTTATCTCGACTACATCTGTCTACTTTACTTCACACCCACACCAAAAGTCACAGTATTCATTTGTACTGTAAAAACAATGGAGTGAGAGAAGTTTTTTGAGACAAATCCTAAATCTATGCAGTGCAGGTATTTGCTTCAGATAATTGGGTAATTTGTTATAAAGCTGGAGGCCAGTATATACAAAACTTTTTTCAAAAGAACTTGTGCTATGTGTGATTACATGGAGGTGATCGTTTTTTCTGGTGTCATGGGAATGTATCTGTGAGTTTGTTGTGTATGTACTGAGATTAGATTTTATGTAGCATAATGTTTCATATATATAAATACAGGGTAGGGGCAATATATTTAATTCCTTAAATAGTGGTCTACAACTGGTTCTTTTATTAACATGTAGCATTATCCTAATTGCCCTTTTTTGCATTTTAAAAATAGATTTTGCTCCTGTTGAATTACCCCAAAATAATATTCCAAAGGAAAGGACAGATTGAAAATATGCATGATATAGAGACAAAACTGATTTCAAGTCCATGATTTTTGAAATGACTGTGATAGCATAAGTTATTTTACTCAGCTTTTGCGTTAGCTTTTGAATGTGAGCCGACCACTTTAAATTTTCATCCACCCATACTCCTAGAAATTTTGTACTATCTGTATATGAGATATATTTGTCCTGGAACTTTATAAAGGGATGACTAGTAAGTGTATTTTGTTTATCATGAAAAGCTATTGCTATTGTTTTTTCTGTATTTATTGATAATCTATTAATGCTGAACCAGTTTAGCAATTCAGATATTGTTTGTTCTATCTTACATTCTAAGGACCGCAAGTTGTAACCAGAAATATATAAATTTGTATCATCAGCAAATAATGTTGGTCATGTTAGTGATCAGTATCGGTAAAAATCAGGAGTGCTGCGAAATTATACAATGTGCGTTCGTGTGTGCATGTGAATTTATGCCTAACAGTCCTGACTTCGATGCAGTTCAATATGTACTTAATAATGGTATTTCATCACTCACATTAGAGCATAAGATAAGGGTAAAAGGTTTTTTCAGAAACGACCTGATTTAACTTTATCGCAGCAGGATGGTAAATTTGTGCGTAAATTCCAAAACAGCTGATATGACAAATACCAGTGGTTGTGTGGAACCGGCAAAGGAAAAGGTCAAAGGCTTTTATGTTATTTTTGCTTGATGTTTGGCGGTAAGTGTGAAGATTCTTGACACAAAACTGGTGTAAATACAGTGAAAAATTTTGAAAAGAAGGCCAAGAGGCACTCGGCATCTCAGAGCCATATTAACTCTGCAGAAAAATTTCATATGCTAGGATGATGCTGCGCAGATCATGCTGTTACGGAGGGATAGGTTGCAAGCCATTAGGCAAAATGAAACTGTGTCAAAAAAGCAGGAAAATTGTAGGGCGATGTTGTTTGCCATTTGGGGATCCAGGAATTGCCATTTAGGGGTCATTGAGAAAGCCAAGATTCCTTTAGTAAAGGAAATTACTTGGCCATTCTTGGTTTATTGGCTTCAGAGGAGTCTTTCATGAGAGGTCATTTAGAATCGGAAACTGTTTTAAGGGCACTTCTACAAGGGCTGCTCTAACCACTAAGCCACCATGGCCAACTTGCCAGTACGAATTTATAAATTCGATAAGTGGAAGATCCGTGGTTCAAATCCCAGCTATGGCATTGAATTTGTCATTCCTGGTTCCACCACTTAAACATTACCCACACGTGGCTTGTGTGTTTAAAAACACCAGCAGTAAGTTTGTTGGCATAAATAAATAAACAATAAAACTATATGTTATTGATAAATGTTATAAATATGTATTATGGAACATGAATTACAAGAATTTTCATTCTCATTTGAACGGGGTTTTGTAAATTGCTGAAGGGCTGTATACAGCTGTTAATTATGTCAAGAGACGTAAACGTTTTCCGTTCTTTAGATGATAATTCTACCTGCACATAAGCGGTATGTATGCATTATGTATGCACAACCTTACAACCCCTCTATGACAGCAAATACGTCTCATGTGGCCATGTCATTGACCCTCATGTGACGTTTGCCAACTTAAATTAGGGGTGAGCAGTCACATTATTGGAAAAGAAAAAGCTAGTTTATCCTGAAGCTAGTCGATGGTGAAGGATGAGGCCAAGATGAATCTGTCTACCCTGTTACTCACTTCACACTTCGCCACTGATTATATATAAGATTTGTGTTGCCTTCACTGTTAACAGCTTCAGTTTTTCATTGAATTTAACCTTTTTACAGTTTTATAGCTACAATGTAATTTGTAGATTGTAGTGTCAGTGGGAGTGGTAACTACAATTGTATGAAACCTCTAAGAGCTTACAGTGTACACGCAAAGCTAAATTACCTGCTCACCTGGAAGTGTTTGATTACTAGTATCACTGTTCATTTTCATATTAGGATTGCCATCCAGATTTGAAGTTCCAATGGGAGATGCATATGGCATTTGAACAACATTTGGTTGCATCTTCAACTGAGGTACAGCTTCTTGCCAGCAAAGACATTTCATCCTGAAGTACTAAAACACACTTGATTTTAATTATTTGGTGCTTATTAGTTAAAATTTATGAGTATGATGATTACATTTTAGTTTCACTTCTAGGTTATATTATTTTTGGACAGTTGTTTCAATGGCAACTACCACCATCATCTGCTGTGTGTCTACTAACATAAAGACTGGATTCCTCGTTAGTACTGCTTATGGTACTACCTTCTCTTTTAATTGTAAACTGGATGATGTAATCAACCAGTGAGATTTTAGAATTCATCACTTTGTGTGCATTTTTAGTTATAAATATCTTTTCTGATACATTAAGTTCTGCATTGGTTTTTGCCTGATTTAAAAGTTTTATTTGTGGTTTTGTGTCATGTTTGGCCAACCAGAAGTGATGAGCTACAGCTGTATTATCGTTTGTTTGAATTTTACATTTCTTAGGTGTTCCTTAAGCCTGGTTTGCAAGTTTATTTTTGTTTGACAAACATCATTAAGTTCATGATTAAAAGGGAAGGCAACACCACAAACAGTTTACAGGAGGATTTTTGTCTTGACATCAGTAGGCATACAGCAGTTGCTGTTGAAATAATTGTCCAAAAGTAATGTAACCTACTAAGAGAAACCAAAGTATAATCATCATACTTGTAAATTTTATTAATTTGACAAAGTTTCACTGTTTTAAACACTTCCAAAAATCATATACCAAAGGTATGTTTCCTGTTCAGCAATATAAAGATGACAAAATCAACTTAGTGCACAAAATTGTATATTTAATCACCACTTCAGAGCAAGCAGGCCCATATATATTGCTCCTTCTTCTTTACCTGATTATCCTTACATCCCCTAGTTGGTCTGGATGGCTCAGTTGTTTAGACGCTGACCCACTGATCCCAAGGTCGGGGGTCCAAATCTGGTCCAGGCCAATGGTTTTTAAGTGTGCTTAAAAATGACATCTCCATGTCAGTAGATTTATTGGCACACAAAAGAACTCCCGTGGGACAAAATTCCATACACCAGCTACATTGATGTCATCCTGGCAATTGACAGCATCGTTAAACAACAAAATCATTTAAATTAATTCTTACATCCCCTAGGACCTACAAGCCTGTGCCTAAGGTCAGATGCTGGTCAGGGAGCAGACAAACCTATGGAGACCAGACAGAGTGAAGCCCTGGAAGCAGGTGGTCAGTCAAGCCCCAGGTATAAGAGTGAGGAAGAGAATGATATGAAATGTAGGCAAAATGGATGATTGGAAAGGTGATGATGGAGCAGTTGGTGGAATGAGTGGTGGGGGGAAACTGGAGAACCTGGATAAAACCCGCCCAGATGCCACTTCATCCACCATGGGTACCACATGCAGGTCCTTAGGATCAAACCCGGGTGGCCTTGATGATAGGCAATCAGTCTAACCACTCCACTACATTAATAACAAACTTCTCAAAAGTAGTGAGTTTTCACTAGCACATGGGCTATGTGTTCAAAGGACCACGCTTAGAAAATGATTAAGTGTATTTGAAGAAACTGATCAAAGCTATATAAATCAAACAGCATTTAAGAACCTCCTTAGAGGAGAAAGTGATCTCCACTTACATCATGTCCCAGGTTGTAGTAAAATCGAAGCGTTGGTAAATCTGAAACAAAAACCAACAATAAAAGTTTTATTTTAATTACATCTAAACACAGAGATATAAATAATTTGTGTAAGTTTTAAATTCCTGAGTTTTAATGTGAGTTTAGAATTAGGGAGAAATGTATGCACGCATAAGTTGAATTAAGTTTATGTCTGTGTTACACTGTGTGTTTAGAGTATAGTTCTTACCACTATAAACATACAAAACTGAGGTGCGAGGGTGGGTCAATAAGTAATGCCTCCTATTTTTTTTTCCCTAAATAAGTTAGTTATGTGAAAAATTTGAATTTGGCGCAATTCCTCAAACCTTCTTCTCCAATCCCCTGCAGTAGTAACTTCCTAAGTCAACAGGTGGCAGCATTGCATCCTCTTGCAAAATGGCTGACATCGACATTCGTATTAGACAGCATTCTGTGATTGAATTTTTGACTGCAGAAGATGAAACGCCAATTCGCATTCAGCACTGTTAGATGATGGGTTCGTCACTGTAACGAAGCTGAAGGGCAAACACCATTGGCAGATGAAACGTAAAGCAGCAGGCCAGATACTGCAGTGACTCCATGCAACATTCAGAGAGTCGATGAGATCATTCGTGGTGATCGCTGGATAACAACAGGTGAATTGTGTCACATTACCTCTTCGCCCAACAAAAACTATGGCGGATGTTGTTCTTTTGCATAACAATGCAAAACCACACATCAGCCGTTACACCACTGCAGAAATTGAGAAATTGAGATGGCAAGTCTCACCTCACCCCCCATACAGCCCTGACCTGGCACCATCAGACTTCCATCTGTTCGGGCCACTAAAGGAAGCTCATTGTGGGATTCATTTTGAAGATGAGGAGGCTGTGAAAATGTCTGTGCGTCAATGGCTTAGGAAGCAAGACCCTGTGTTTTACCACATTGGAATACATGCCCTAGTTAAAAGGTGGACCAAAACTGTGGAAAAGGACGGAGATTATATTGAAAAGTGACAAATTAATCGTCAATGTTGTAGTTTTCAAGCTATGTAAATTGGATTCAATTTTCTTGGCAATTAAAAGAGAAAACAAATAGGAGGCATTACTTATTGACCCACCCTCATAGTAAATGTATGGCAGCATATTCAGATGACCTTATACTAGGAAGGGTAACATAATTGTTACAATGTATTAAAAGTTACTTAACATTTTTTAATAGTTATGTTGGAATTATAGGAAATGTAAATTTATTTGTTTATAAGTACATGAGTAATCTTAGAAAGATACAGGTGGATATATTTTATTCTTTGTAACTACAGAGATCTTAACAATATGTGTACACAATTTTTAGAAAAACTCTAGTATGAGTTTCATGCCAATACAGTTCTGTTTTATGTTGAATAAATGTAAAAGATTTTGAAAATGTGTAATTCTAGACTATAATCAAAAGTCGGCATGAAAGAATATTATAGCAAATTTACAGTCGAGAATTTTAAAAAGTAGAACCAGAACTGAAAAATTCAATACTATAGCCAGGATTTGAACCACAGATCTTCCACTCTACATGCAGCTGCTCTTAACCACTGAGCTAACATGCCAGCACAGTCTTAAATTCTCCAGCTGACTCGCATTTTCCTGGTAGAACATAAGGGAATCTGATATTTGAGACACACCAATGGACACTTACTAAAGTTTTTTAATAATAGTTTATATATATCAGGTTATTCAATAATAATTGATTGTTCTAACACACAGGAACCATGTGTAGGTAAACTCTGAAAGGTACACGTCTTGATTCAAATCCCGTCTATGGAATTAAATTTTTAAGTCTGATTCTACCTTTCAAAGTTTACCAACAGAATAACCAATTATCATTTATTGGCCTGATATATGGAAACTATTACAGTGAATAAATTGCAAGATGTCTTTCAATTGGAATTTTTATACAACGACTATGCCCCTTTTTGCAAATCAATATGCTCTGAAGATATGATAAATGTTTAAATCTGCTGCAAATGTATAATCCTTTAATTTGGGAACTCAGCTTCATACACATTTAATTATGGGAAGTATACATAGGTATATTTATACCTGAATACTATAAAATTCCCCTCTTTATCCATAAAACAAATAACAAAACAATCTGATGTGTTGCAACCACATGACTTCTCTACACTTGCACTAACCATTCTTACAAACTTATTCCTCCATCTTAGTGTTAAAATAAATAATTGCAGAAATTATCTTATTGCTTATTTCCTTGTAGATACAAAGGGAATATGGGAATGCAATAGGCTTTGAGCAATAGTCAAATGTTTGAAAGCTTTGAGTATCCATTCTCTTTCCATAAAAAAATTAATAACAATCTTCCATTTGACGAAAGTTTAAGTATTCCAAAACTCACACAAATAACAAGGAATATCTCCAAAATGACTCACTCTACATTAAAATTTATATGGGCATAAATTGTGTGTTTTAGCAAGATCTAAGTTTTTTGTACACCCTCAGGGGTCCCAGTCTAGGGGATATGTGGATGGCGAACACAAAGTACCCAAGCTGAGCAGAACATTACATCCACTTACTGGTGTATTTTGCTCCTCACTGTAGCTTTTCTATCTGACCTTATAACCTTACCTTGGTCATCTCTTGTTCTCTTCTGACTCCGATGCTATTAGGGTACCCGAGGGCTAGGGAGCACCTTTCCACTTCTCTAATTTTTACTTTCTCTACTGGTAACTAGGGCAAGTATTGCAATCCACCTAAAAATTTAATGTCCAGATTTCATCGGAAATATATGTTTTGTACCCCATAAATCCAAAAGAAAGCATTTTTAGAAAAAGGTGTGTTGTGGTGTGTGTGTGGTGTGGTGTGTGTTGACGCAAACGTTCCTCTCCGTCAAAGACGTCGCCTTTAAGACCTATAAGATCTCGTGTTTGGTGTCCAGACTAGCTCTAGCAAGAGGTCCTAATCTGCAGGGCATGCGTGAGTTATGGTAGGAATGGAACCAAACAAAGAATCAACCAACATATCACTTTATTTGTAATTTGTAGAGAACTGCCGACGATATTTAAATAGAATATAACTTTGTAACTTCAACTACAACGTTATAACACTTTAACCTTGTCACCCTTTAGCAACCGCCGAATTATGTATACGTGCTAGCTTATGTATAACTCCCAAGTTGCACGTGCGTTATCTCGACTCGATTCAAGACGAGTGTGTCTTGCGTTGCATTTGTTTTTTGGCGAGCAACACGAAGGAAGCAATTTCCATTGGCTAACTTTAGAGTACGTCATGGTAAGATATGAATCAGTCCGCCGAATCGTTAGAGCTTTGTACATACAACAATTGTAACCTTATCACTCATTTAAATCTGCCTAGGCTTCCATCCTTGAGGCTTTAACATATTCAGCTTTATTACGTTTTCCCCTTAACTATTGACTAGAATCTCCTTTTGTTTCTTTCCATTATCAAATATATATTGACATAATTTCGGTTTCAGTGTGTGTGGTTTTCTTTTTTTTTAATAACATGCTCCATTCTGCACGAATACTACATGCTTGCATTTATTTATTTACATACAATTTACATTTTATATACATGTATATATTGTTGGTGATGTTCTAATTGAACATTTACACTTTTATTTACCTCTAATTTCTCATCTACCTTAGTCTAATTGAATACCTCTCTATTGTGAATATTTACAATTTTTTATTTGAGGTTTGTTGTTTAATGCTATTTTATTTTGTTTGACTTTATTTCTTTAACCCAATGCTATTTTACAAACCATTGTGGGTGGTGGTGGTGGTGGTGGCGGTGGCGGTGGCGGTGGCGGTGGCGGTGGCGGTGGCGGTGGCGGTGGCGGTGGCGGTGGCGGTGGCGGTGGCGGTGGCGGTGGCGGTGGCGGTGGCGGTGGTGGTGGTGGTGGTGGTTGTGTGTGTGTGTGTGTGTGCGTGCGTGCGTGCGCGTGTGCGTGTGCGTGTGCGTGTGCGTGTGCGTGTGCGTGTGCGTGTGTGTGTGTGTGTGTGTGTAACAGATAGAGAAAATCTTACTGCACAAAAAATGTAGATCTTGCTAAAACACACAATTTCTGTCCAAATAAATTTTTTTGTAGAGTGAACCATTTTGGAGATATTCCTTGTTATTTGTGTCAGTTTCAGAAAATTTAAAACTTTCATGAAATGGAAGATCGCTGTACATTTTTTATATGTTAAACATGCATATGTTAAGCATATCTCAATGCTTTAAAAGATTTGACTGTCGCTCAAAGCCTACTGTATTCTAATATTCCCCTTGCACTTACAAGGAAATAAGCAATAAGATAATTTGTACAAATTTTAATGTCAACTAACATGAAGAAGATATACTAATAAGAGTTTGTAACAATGGTTAGTACAAGAGTAGAGAAGGTCATGTGAGTGAAACACATCAGATTTTTCTATAACCTCTTAATCCCTCTGTCATGGCATTTAATGCGTCCTCTGATTGGTAATCAGATGATATGGTCAGTGAATTTATTTTGATAACTCTCCCGGTCAGGTCGGTGACACCTGTAAACCAACAACAGGTGTGGTCCCCCAGACATTCTGGGGATTGTGAGAGAGCAGTGTGACTGCCAAAATGTAAAAATATGGTGCATTCCAAGAAGCAGTTACCTTTACTGTTAATTCTCTCCAATATAAATTATGAAATATGACTTGAGGGGTAAAATATTCCAGAGTTAAAATAGTTCCTCATTCGGATCTCTGGGCAGGGACTACTTCTCGAGAACCAAAGCATTATATTAATACATCTAATATCATAATTCTTCAATGGAACGCAGGTGGTCTTACACAAATAAAAAGAATAGAGCTCAATAAAATTGCATTTGTCAATAACATAAATACATTTTTCATTCAAGAAGCAAATCTAACAAGTGATCAACTTAAATACTTCAATTCTACTGGATTTCTACTAAACCTACTACCCAAAAATAGACAGATAAGTAGTGGAATATTGGTTGGAGTCAAACAAGATATTAAATCCTCCTTTCAAATTGTTAAAGAAATGGATAACACAGATAAAGCTGAATTAATAAAGCTAAATTTTCAGATAACAACACACATTTACATTTATACAGTATCTATAATCCTCCCAGGAATGAATCAGATCTCTCACTTATTGACCAATGAAATGAAACAATCATAATTGAGGATTTCAATGCCCATTCCAAAAGATGGGGTTATGAAAAAGTGGATTCTACAGGGAAGATAATGGAAGAATTTTTGAATACCACAACCTTTGAACTGATTTATAATAAAGAAGATCTCACAACCTTCATACACTATGGAGCAGGCAGTAACCCAGACCTCTTGTTAGCTACAACACATATTGTTTTTAAAGATTAAAAAAAGAAGTTACAGAAGACCCAAGTTCTAGTCACAGAGCAGTAATTGCCGATATGAAGCTAGATAATACAAATGTCAGTCAACATCACATGAATCTCCATTGGAACTTGAAAAAAGCAGATTGGAATAAATATAAAACTGAACTGGAAAATAAATTTAAAGAACAAACAAACTCACAGCTGCATGACCAACCACATCATATGAACAAACATTTCTGTAAAGCCATCCTAGAAACCACAAAAAAACATATTCCTCATGGAAGAATAAACAATTTCAAACCCTTTTGCAATCCCTAGTTAGAAGAATTGAAAAAGCAAAGGGATGTAGCTAGAAATACAGCTGAACAAACAAAAAACTTATTGGATACACAAATATGGCCAAAGAAATGTGCCTCACTAAAAAAAGAAATTAATACAGCTAGAAACAATCACTTTAATAAGTTCTTAGAAAAAATGGATTATAGGACAGTTGGTAATAAAACCCATAAGTTCATAAAAAATGTCAAGGACAGGAAAGAAACAAACAGCACACCTATCATACACAACAATAAAATATTAACAAATGATGCAGTCATAGCCGAAACCTTCAATAAACATTATGCTAATTCACATAAAGTTATAAGAAATAATAAAAAGTAACATAAACAATTTAAGAAAGATTTGATACAAAAAAGAGAATGTGATCCTAACACTCAACTATCTTTTTTCAAAATTTTAATATGCAAGAACTGAACATTACAATTAATAATCTAAAAAACAGAGTCTCCTGGACCAGATCACATACATCCAGAGTTCATAAAAACCTTGAAAAAACAGAAAAGCAACAACTACTAAAACTCTACAATCTATCCTGGAAAACCATTGTACCCGCCGAATGGTGAAAAGAAATAATTGTTCCACTCTTGAAGAAAGATAAAAAAGCATCAGAAATAAAAAATTATAGACCAATAGCTCTTACTAGCA
Organism: Tenodera sinensis; assembly: GCA_030765045.1. Lineage (NCBI taxonomy): Eukaryota > Metazoa > Arthropoda > Insecta > Mantodea > Mantidae > Tenodera > Tenodera sinensis. Next base: position 18,581,554 of record CM060970.1, read on the forward strand.
TAATAGCAAAAGTGATGGAAAGAATGGTGTCAAATAGGTTAAATTGGTTTCTAGAATCACAAAAGTTAATTTCCCCATGTCAAGCTGGATTCAGAGAGTTCCACTCTACAAATGAAAGTAGGTTAATGTGTTGCTGAGATTCCCAATGTAATCTAATTTATTTTGCTCAATCTTTATTATGCTTACATTCAATACAAATCATAAACCTTATGCTTTATCAATCCCATTTTATTCAGTAAAATATCATTTTTATTAAAAAACAATCGCACATTCAGATGCTACTTTGTATAGAAAAGATGGGCAGTCAATTGATTTCCTAGGTATTGAACATAAAAGGTATGAAATAAACTTTCATAAAATTCCAGTTGACATTTTAAAACTACAGAATTCAAAATATTGTATTTTAACGCATAAGGCCCCCTTTGCATATTTACCTCCCCTATGAACAAGTCTTACTTCTCAGTCAACAAATCAAAGATTCCTTCAATAGAAAAGAAGATAATGATCAGTTTTTATTGATTTCCAAGGTGCATATGATTCTATATGCAGAACAAAACTACTAAGGAAAGTAAAAAGATAGGGATACAAGGTTCAATGTTTTCATGGCTATGTCATTTCCTAACACAACACTTTATTGCTACCAGATATGGAAGGAATATATTGAAATATAAACAGTACACCATGGCTTACCACAAGGTGGCAGTGCTCAGCACTACACTTTTTAATATATTTATTAACGATCTGTCACAACAAATACAAGAATCAGGCGTGAAGTGTGCACTATTTGCTGATGACATGGTAATGTGGACTTCAAAACCAAAAAGCAAAAGTACAGAACTGGAAAAAACCATGCAACAATCCTTAACCAACTTACAGAGGTGGACCAAAGAAAATTTAATGACTGTTAATACAACAAAATCAAACTACCAAATCTTTTCACTAAGAAAAAAACCACTAAAAATAAAACTAAATTTTGAGGGTCAACAATTACTAGAAACAAAGGAAGCAAAGTATTTAGGAGTTACATTTGATACCAAACTTACATGGACCAAACAAATAGAAAATGTAATACAAAGAGCAGAGAGGCGCCTTTCACTGTTAAAACGTCTAACAGGAATGAAGTGGGGATGTTCCAGAGCAACGCTTAACACAACATAATATATATAAAACCATTGTTTACTTACTGCAGCGAAGTTCTTGTAACAGCAAACACAAAAAAAAAAATTCAAATCTTTCAAAACCAAAGTCTGAGATTAATTACAGGTGCTATCAAAACCACACCAATAGCAGCTATGGAAATACTAACCAACCAATATCCCACTGAATATGAACTAGAAAAAACAGCTCTTATTCAACACAAAAAGTTGATCAGACTCCCATTCAATGCATGGCACAAGAGAAATTTTACACATACGCTAAAGACTCAGGAGAGCTTTCTTTTCAAAATTCAAGACATCAAGAAGAATGTATACCTTCCTAATTCAAAGGAAAACTTCATATCTAAAGTCAATCTGACACAAACATTAGACATCACATATTATTTACAACTGACAGAAGAAGTTAAGAAAAGTGTTACTCCAACTAGTGTTCTAAAATTATTGGCATTAGAAACAATCCATACTAGATTTCCAGAACGCGAATGGCTCCATATTTATACTGATGGATCATTGATATCAAACCAAGATGGAGCAGGGGTTGGAGTCACGTGTCACCTCTTTTCCTATTACAAATCTTTAAGTTATGGAACTACAAACTTCGATGGAGAAATTGAGCAATTCGAATGGCCCTACAAAATTTTTTGTATAGAATTTCACATTTTATTCAAGGTCCTCCAGATATTATGGGGGTTGTGAGAGAGTGATGTCACCTTCAAAACATAAAAGTATGGTGCTCTCTAAAAAGCTATTACTTTTACTGCTAATTCTCTCCAATTCTATTGCCCCATCCATCAGTGAAAAATATTGGAGAGCAAGAGGATTAATGACTTCATTGTCAGAAATCCAGCATTAGCAATTAACAACATTTTCATCCAGCAGTAATTCTCTCAGGTTCCAGGGCAGCAATTATAGCAATTACTTCCAAGTTGTCACCAAAAAACCAAACAATTATAGAATGTTGGAAAATGCTTACCCATCTAACAGCACTTCAAAAACACCAAGTCTTCCAATAGATACCAGCTCACTGTGGACTGAGTGGTAATGAGAAAGCTGATTTTCTTGCAAAAAAGGGTACCGGCAATGTGCAGAAATCTATAGTTAATCTAACATTTTATGCAGCTAGAAGACTAGTCAATTCTACATTCAAAAAAATTATTGCAAAATATTACTAGGAAAAATCAAAAAATAAAAGATGGGAACTACCAAACGCTCAAACAGTAATTCCTGAGTATCCTCGAAGAACAACAGTTGCAACCTTCAGCTTGATTACGGAACATGATTGTCTGGCAAAACATTTGAACAGAATTGGGATATATTCTTCACCACTCTGTCCTCTATGTAATCTGCAAGAGGAAATGGACCAAGACCACCTTCAAATATGCCTGACCACTTCTAACGCCCGATGCATCAGTGAAAAATATTGGAGAGCAAGATGACTAATGACTTCATTGTCAGAAATCCAGCATTAGTCAAGAACAACAACTTTTTTGTATGGTAAGATTTGGTCTATCTCTTATAGTTTACCAGCTATGCAGAAGTCATCCACTGTATACCAGACTACCAGACTACATGGGTATAGCCAGGAAATCCAAAATATACATTTCATGTGTCATAAAAATATCTGATACATATGGAATTTTAATCAAAGTTTTCAAAAAATTTTCCATGTAAAGGGTAATTTAGGGTGAAGGAATTTTCTTCAAAAATCTTTGTGTTCCATCCTTAAAATATATTAAACTTAAATACCAAATTTGGTTTTCAACTAATATTTCATTTTTGAGTTACGCTCTTCATGCGGGCCCCCCCACATACCACCCCCACACCTATATCCACCCCACATTCACCCCACCCCCACATCCACACACACAGATCTTTTTCTAAAAATGCTTCTTTTGGATTCAGGGGGCCTCAAAACATATATTTCTAGTGAAATCTCCACATTGAGTTTTTGGGTGGAATACAATACTTCCTCTACTTACTATACATAGCAGAGAAAGTACAAATTCAGAGATATATTCAGACAAGGATTATAAAACAAAGCAAAGTGGAAAAAATGGGACTATTCTATCCATAATCCAGAAGTCATCCCTGAAGCCGCCGTAAGATAGCTGTGACGAAGTTCAGACTGATTACAGGACATGACTACCTAGGTAAACATCTGAACAGAATAGGAATTCTGAAAAATTACAACTGTCCACTGTGGAATAAAGAGGAAATGACAGAAGAACACCTTATGACTTGCGTCAAACTATCCACCATCAGCTCCATTAACGAAAAATACTGGAAACCCCGAGGGCTAATGGCATCAGTGCCAACGGCCTAGCATTAGAAAACAACATATCCAAATACTTTTATTGGCAGGTGGGAGATGGGGGACTGATAACAGATGGAATGATGATTGGGAAAGGAAATTTGAGGAGGAAATGTTCCAAGCCTGAGTTTATGGTACAGAAAACGAATTTAGTAAAATGCAGGGGTATCATGATTATTTAACCTTCTTCCGCTTCTTTCCCTTTCTTTACTCCTCTGCAATGACACTAGTATTCATGCTACTGACTGGACATAGCTGTTGTGACTAGGGCCCAGATTTTTATAAAATGTCATTTTTGTTCTGAGTTTTCAGAGACAATGCTTATTGACAATTAAGTTCATTCTGCAAGGAAGAAATAAAATATATGTGGTTTTTATAGGTCATCAAAATGCATTTTTCCGTATGAAATCATTTTTTAACATTTATGTGTGGTTTTAGGCCATTTTCTTGTCTTTATAGATCTCTATACAGCATTTTTATATCTAATTGTCCATTTTAAGTCATTTTTCATAATTTAATGATGAAGTAGTCATACTATGCAAAACACAAGTAATAAATTTATTCACAGCAGAGATGTTCACCAATCTCTTTATTAAACTATTGAAGATTCCTTGTTTGTCATAGATTAGTGAACATCTCTCTTCCAGCAGAAGAATACAAAACAGAATATTACAAAATAATTGAGATAGCAAAAAAAAAAGGCTTCCTCAAGGAATTAATAAATAAAAAAGTAAAACGAGCAGAAAAGAAAAAATTACTAAAAGAAACTACAACACTCACAGCAGCAGAAACAAAAATGATATTAAAAAAATTCACATATCATCCATGGGCCTTTGATAATTTCAAAAAAGTGTTCAAGGAACACAACATTCAGCTAGCACTAGTAAACCATTACTCCATAAAAAACCTGCTGAATTCAAACATCAAAGATGCTATTCTACCTAACCAAAGATCCAGCATATACCAAATTGAATGCAGTGATTGTAATGAAATATACATAGGAAAAACCAAAAGAAATTTAGAAATTAGATCCAAGGAACACATTAGGAATATCAAGAGCAAACAACTGGAAAAATCAGCAGTTGCCTTTCACTTTTGGACAAAAAATCACAACATAAAGCCAGAACAGAAACTCTTCAAACACATAACCAGAAAATGAGAGCTGTCCACATGGGAACAAATCATTTTAAAAAATAGAAACCAAGTATTTAATTTCGACATTCCCCAGAAAGATATTTTCAGTAAGTTCCTTGAACCATCACCAGAGGAAACATCCACACTATGGAAACCCAGTCATTGTCCAGTTGATAATGGAGGAAAGTTAGCCTCTGAAATGTGTTCCGGAAAATTATAAATGTAAGTGTTGTTCAGTGTTATTAATTGACTCATCTTTTAGATTAAAATGTTTAAAGTTATTTCAATACAAATTTTACTTCCAGTATAACTATATGGAGAATTTGTAGAAGGATTAAGCATTTTTATACTTTTCAATATAATGTGGCATTATGTTTACTGTAAAGCTTTACACGTTTTTATGATTCTAAGGACAAAATTAAAGCCTTTCTTCAAACGCAGAATAGTTTAACCCAATTAATGATGCTTATTTCAAGCAACATTTGCCACACTTCCCATAATAGGGATTAATAATTTGTAGATGAATCTAAAGAAAATTGAAGTATGGCTTTTCTATGAGACCAGCTGTATCTACCCTTCCCTCTTCCCCACTTTTCCTTGTTCTCATTACAGTGCCACGCCTCTTGCCCCATATTGCAAAGCTGTCAGCATTCATTGGTCAGAACTATAACTCATCCCTTGCGAGACCCCATAAGGCAATAAGAAACCGACAGTCCCAAACAGTGCATATTACCAAACTTGTTTTGCGTACCTCCCCAACATTTGCAAACTGAAAGCCTAAGTTAGAGGTCAGTTGGCAGTCCTGAGTCCTGGCAGGATTGTAACCATGCACCTCCCTGCCTTAACAATCTCAATGCCCTCTTGGTTTTAACATTAATGAAAGAGGCAGGGGGGGAGGGCATCTGCTTGCATCTGTAACAAGCTTTATGTTACACATGTCCCCTGGGTAGTGCAAAATGAGCAACAACAGCAGGCAAAAAATGCTGCCAACACATATGAAAACAGCCCTTTTAAGAGCTAAAACCAGTATTGTTAAACTCCTTCAATGGAATGCAGGTGGACTATCAACCACAAAAACAACAGAGTTAATGATGGAAGTTATAAAACAAAATTTTAACATCTTTGTAATTATTGAAGCTAATGTAAGCAAAGAAAACAAACAGTATATTAACACTCCTGGGTATGAAGAACATTATCTATATAAAAACAGACAAAGAGCAAGTGGTATTCTAGTAGGAATAAAAGCAGGACTTACTACAACATTCTCGATAATCAAGACAACCAATGAGCAGGAAACATCAGAAACCTATGGAAAGACAACTACCACAATAAGATTTATGGAATATACAGCCCACCTAATAATAAAAGCTTAAACCTAGACTTATTAGAATCCCAAAACAATGTTATAATTGTAGGTGATTTTAATGCAGCATCACCCAAATGGAGATATACTTACATAGAAAAACAACTCAGGGAAAATTTTAGAAGATTCTACTAGCAAATAACATATCACCTATAATGAAAATTGAGTCAGTGCTGGAACGCTTAACATCACTTACATGTAATTAATCTTGACCGGTTTCAAGAGCTGAACTTCCTCCCACCATCAGAATTGCCTGACTGGTTCTTATAGGTGTTGTTTCATGTGTGGTAGGTTGAGATGACATCTAGTGGTGGGCTGATGAACTTCGATAAAGGGTTTGGTGATGGCAAATCAAAGTTCATTACGCGGAGTTTGTATTTTATGATATAAATTTTTTCCCAGGTATCCAACTCTGCAGTGTGTTCTGTAGCTTTTAAAAGTTTTATGTTCAGCGTAATGTTGTGATTGGATGTCCAAAAATGGTGCACAACTGCAGATTTATCCATCTGTTTGTATTTGATGCATCTCATGTGTTCTTTTAGTCTGGTTTCTAAATTCCTCTTGGTTTTCCCTATGTAAATTTGGTCATAATCTGGGAAACTGATTTGACAGATTCCTGTATCACTTGTTTGTAATGGAGAAGATAAAGGAACTTGCCTACACTACAATGGACAAACTACCAATCCAAACTTATCAATGGTATCAACCAATCTTTTAAACTCAACCAATCATAAAATATTACATGGAATGGGCACCAACCGTAGAGCCATCATAACAATTGTGACAAGAAGTGACAAACATTCAAACAAAATGAAGAGTAGAATCACTTGGAATCTTCAAAAAAGCAAAGTGGACAAAATACAAAGAAGATATAGAAGAAGAATGCATGAATATAAACATGTTGTTAGCTAATGCTAGATTTCTGACAATGAAGTCATCAATCCTCTTGCTCTCCAATATTTTTCACTGAAGAGAGCAATAGCAGTAATAGTAACCGCTTTTTAGAGAGCACCATATTTTTATGTTTTGGCGGTCACATCGCTCTCTCACAACCCCCAGAATGTCTGGAGGACCACACCTGTCGTTGGTTTACGGGTCTCACCAACCTGACCGGGAGAATTATCAAAATAAATTCACCGACCATGTCCTCTGATCACCAATCAGAGGACGTATTACATGCCATGACAGGTCAGCATGTTAGGGGTTAAGATTTTATAGAGAAATGGAGAGATTGGAAAAATAAAGACTCCCTAGCCCTCGAGAACCCTAATACCATCGGGATCAGAAGAGAACAAGAGATGACCAAGGTAAGGTCAGATAGAAAAGTTACAGTGAGGAGCAAAACACCAGTAAGTGGAAGTAATGTTTAAAATGTAATGTGGACTAAAATTAAATATTCCAACAATGCTTTTCAATAAAATAAACTCTTAAGTGATATAAAACAAAATTGATGTCCATGGAAGGATGTAATGCATGGCTGATGCACACAGTTTGCCATGTGCTTTTGTTTCCCTCAGGTTCCCTTCTACGACCAGCAGAATTATAATAAACTCTTTATTTATCATAATTAATAAAGATACATAGCACAAATTGTGCATATGCATTAGCAGAATTATGGATAGCAGTTCTGTCTCCAGTTGTCAATGAGAGACGAGTAAGAGCACAAGGTATAATCAATGAAAAACTGAAGCTATTAACAATGAAGCAATATAAATCTCAATCTATACTTAAATGTATACATTGAGAATACAAGGAAAGCCTTTTGAAACAAAGTTTGTGATTAATTTCAACTTGTGCCATATATAAAAGTAGTTAAACCTATCCCCTATAAATATTTGTCATATTAGTACAAGGTATAATAATGAATAGAGGATTCCTCCAAGCTTATAAGCCGTAGTCCGCTGGCATTTCTACGTCCAGACATTCCGTCCACATCTGTGGTGAACATCATCAGTGGTGTGGTCGCGATGTTCACCGCAGATGTAGACGAAATGTGTGGACACCAAAATGACAGCAGACCACGGCTTATCAGTCCAGAAGAATCCACTATTCATTGTTTTAACTCCGGCTGTGAAAGCTTACAATTACTCATAACGTATAATGTTTACACACAGAATAAGGCACAAGGAAATGAGATTGTTATTCCAAATAATTTTAAGCATAAGTACCTTTGCAATTAAAATTTTCTTTTAATATATGCGCAATGTTAGTATCAAAAGCACAAAAAGTAATGCTTTCATTCCGTCTCAGAACCCAGTGAAATATTTGCATATGCATTAACTATTTTTAAAAATTTCCAGAAGGTAGTACCGCATAAAAAAGGAAACTTCTTTGCTTTCCTGCTAAAATTAAATGATCCAACAAAAAATGTAAAATATTAAACACAATATTTGAGAGAAAGTTATTCAGCACATTCTTAAAATGATTTACAGAAACTCAACCACATAATAAAGGATAAGGAAATAAACATTAAGAACAATATAAAACAAGAATTTACAATTCATGAGCAGTATTCTAAAAGGTGCAAAAATAAAACTTCCACAATGAAAAAGTAAACAGTACAAACCTTTCTGGAACTGAAATTTACAGAAATTAAAAATAGAAAGAAACATCCTCAGAGAAAAGTCAGAAAATACTGTAACAAATGAGAAAACACCAGTTGCTGCTAATCACACATTATTGTCATGCATCACTTGGGGAATTTAACACCACATTAGCATGTTGTCTCGATAACTCAGTTGGCTAAAGCAATAGCAGAAACATCTGTGGTTCAAATCCTGATTATGGCATTAAATTTTTTTTTTGAGTGTGATTCTGCAGTTTGGTTCACAACCATCCAGTAACAGTAACCAGAACTGCAACAAGAACGAGAAGCAATACAGCACTCAGCATTTTGGTTCATAACAACCCGGTAACAAGAACAACAAGGCATATTATCAATCAGTTTATCAATAGAAAGTGGAGATTGATACTGCGCATCAGGAATTCATTTGTTCCTAACTGACCAGTGATATTTTTTATAGTTTGCAACTAGAGAGAGCACGGCCACCTTGAATAATTTCTACAGCGAACAGTCTAGTATGCACAATATGAATCTAACATGCCATGCTCGGTAACAGAATGAGAAAGTTAAAGCTTGGCCAGTCTTCTTTCCCATTCCTGGGGCCCTGGGAAAGCTTCCTGTTGGTTGTGAACACTCGCATTTGAATATATGCATTTTAACTCTCACTCTGATTATCATTACCATTATTATGAACCAGCCTTACCTCTCCAATTTCTTAATGAATTTATTTTATTTAAAATGAAGTTTAAGTTTTTAGATCTACTATTTTCACAGTAAATTGCTTCACTTCTTTATAGTTTTCAATCTGTTAATAACATACTTTTTACCTGTTAATGGTAAGTCGCTGCCATTTGGTTGCACAGATTTCTGAGCAGTAAAATTCACTGGTTGAAAGAATATACTTCCATTTTGTTCCTTCATTGATGGCTCTGTTGTGCCCGGTTGAATGCCACTGCCACTTTGGTTCGTTCCAAGAGCAGCTGGGTTGCAGAACATGTATGACAAAGCATTAGTTTGAGAACAATATGACTCTGGCACTGTTGGCATATTCATAATGCCAGGAGGTCTGGACACTGGTGACCTGGCTTCTGCTTTTGGCATTGAAGTTTGCATCATATGAGAGTATGGTGTGTAACTCATAAACTGAGAGCATGTGTTCATACCATGCATGTTAGCATCGGACACTAACTGTGACTCTGCAATGCTAGAAGTAACCTCTGGAGAAGATATTTCAACTGTTGAATCTGGCTGTGTTGGTTGTGTAGGTGATGAAGCTCTTCCTTCAGGACTATTTCTGCCAGGAGCCTCTGTCTGCATCATATTACTGTTAGGTACTGCAGCAAGGGGAGAGCTCGAAGAAGACAATGCCATTCCAACATGCTGTGAAATTAATTGAGCATTTGATGTGTTTGTCTGCTCCAACATAATAGAAGAGTGGTCAGGTATGTCCAAGTGGACAATGTTCTGCTGAAACAAAATTATAATAAAATTAACATTATGCTTTGCTCTTTTAGCTTTTCCAAAGTATGGAAGCTATTACTGATTACTTTAAATGAATGCAAAGTAAGGAAAAGGGATTGCCAGGTTTAGACAAACAGAAAATACAGAACATTCTCAAAACTTATGCTTAAATACCTGTATGTAATGAGAAGTAGAATCAGGACTGTTCAGTGTCATAGCCAGGATTTGAACGATGGATCTTCCACTTCATGTGCGGCTGCTCTAACCACTGAGCTACCATGGTAGTTAAATTTTTCAGTCCTGATTCTACCTCTCAGACATTGCCCACATGCGGCTTTGTGTTTATAAAAACCAGCAGTAAGTTGGTTGGCATAAAAAAAATGCTGCTGCTAGCTAATGCTGGATTTCTGACAATGAAGTCATTAATCCTCTTACTCTCCAATATGGAGATAATTAGCAGTAATAGTAACCGCTTTTTAGAGAGCACCATATTTTTATGTTTTGGCGGTCACATCGCTCTCTCACAACCCCCAGAACGTCTGAAGGACCACACCTGTCAGTTTATGGGTCTCACTGACCTGACTGGGAAAGTTATCAAAATAAATTTACCAACTATATCCTCTGATTATTACCAATCAGAGGATGCATTACATGCTATGACAGGTCAGCATGTTTGGGGTTAAGAGGTTATAGAGAAATTAGAGAAGTGAAAAGGTTGGAAAAATAAAGACTCCCTAGCCTTCGGGTACCCCAATAGCATAGGGGTCGGAAGAGAACAAGAGAAGACCAAGGTAAGGTCATAAGGTAAGGTCATAGATAGAAAAGCTACAGTGAGGAGCAAAACACCAGTAAGTGGAAGTAATGTTCTGCTCAGCTTGGGTGCTTTGTGGTCACCATCCACATATCCCCTAGACCATCTAAAGATTATTTGAACCCGGGACATAAAGTGCTTATGATTGTACGTTGCCCTTGGGGTATTTATCTCAGATGTGAGATCCCTTAGTGGTCTACTGGGAAAATATGAATTGGTTGTCATTCTGGCAAGTTGCCATGAACAGATTAGAACAGTTGGGCATGAAGCAGAAGACCCATGCTATCATATTGAATTTTTGAGTTCTGATTCTATCTCTCAAACATTGCCCACACATGGCTTGTGTGCTTATAAAAACCAGCAATAGGTTGGTTAGCATAAAAAAGTATCCTAGACATATTTATATATATACATACATACAGGGTGGAATATACTGCTTTGGCCACACGTTAACCAGGGATTCTTCATGATAAGTATAACAAATATGTCCAATACAATTTTTGTCAATAAAGAACCATTTCGCCAAAAAAAAAAAAAAAAAAAAAAAAAAAAAAAAAAAAAAAAATTTGTGCCAAACATTTGGAGCCATCTAGCTTCTTGACAAAAGAATATAAATGGTTTGTTATTTCACTAACCATCGCACAAACATTATGTGAACAATGCTGTAATACCTTTTTATCTTAATTCAAATGAATTTAGTCACACTTTAATGTTAATGTGTCGTGCAAAGTTTAATTTCTACGCAAAATATGGCAAAATATGGCAACGTCATGGGCCACGTGAAACGATCTCAGTCCTGTCATCCCTTATATAGCAAAATAAGCCACACTTTATCTCCTACTGTTCTTCTGTTTTCCCACTTTCAAAAAAAAAACTGAACAAAACAGCATAAAATTAATGTTGTCTCTTATGAACTGAAATGCGACTCAATATTAAGAACTTTAATTAAGTAATAATAAAACCTAAATAAACACCACATAATTGGCTTAAACGACATAAGTTTTCAGTATTTCTTGTTGTAAAGTGCCTATAAATGCATATAGACAGGCTTATGGAATTTATTTCAAAATGCTGACTGGTATTTGTGTTCCATGTTAAATAGTACTTGTAAACGTAGCATTATCTTTTGGAGTATATTAACTGTGTTTTAATCCCATATTAGATATGAATTTGGTTTGTCATATGTCTAGAGAAACTCCATATTATGTTTGCTTTCTTTTAAGGATAGTATCACTGTCATGTTTACTTTTAGAGATCAATTTCATTTTGCTTGTCTTCTTATTTAGGCGCCTACATGACCACAGCTGTAATTTATGACGAGAGCATTAGTTTTATTTCAGCCCGATAATCCACAGAAGAGCACCATTGTTTTAGAAAAACGAAGGGGAAGACTTTTATTGACTTGTGTATTAAAGGCAATTACTATTGTATCGTGATGGATAATGATGATGACAATAATAATAATAATAATAATAATAATAATAATAATAATAATAATAATAATAATGATGATGATGATGATGATGATGATGATGATGATGATGATGGTGATGATGATGGTGATGATGATGATAAGGAGAAGGAGGAGAAGGAGGAGCAGAAGGAGGAGGAGAAGGAGGAGAAGGAGAAGGAGAAGGAGAAGGAGGAGAAGGAGAAGGAGAAGGAGAAGGAGAAGGAGAAGGAGAAGGAGAAGGAGAAGGAGAAGGAGAAGGAGAAGGAGAAGGAGAAGGAGAAGAAGAAGGAGAAGAAGAAGAAGAAGAAGAAGAAGAAGAAGAAGAAGAAGAAGAAGAAGAAGAAGAAGAAGAAGAAGAAGAAGAAGAAGAAGAAGAAGAAGGTCCACTATTGGGAAAATCTGTATCCCTTTATGTCAGCATTGTTTTACCCTATAATATGTGGTTTTGATCGATTCATTCTTCTGCTGTCTTAACTATGAAAAACTGCATCTTCATTATTACTTGAAGGAACACGTCATTTCAGTTATAGTCACACCTTTCAGGCATGATATATCGATTCTTGCCGATTCGCCCGAGATTGTGATGGTTTCACTGGTACGTAAACGAGTGTTTTGTTTATATCTGATGGCACAAGCAGGTCGGGTTCAACACAAGTCGCTGGGGTGTGCAATTGGCCAGTGTTTTGTTGATGTCTTAGTGCAGTGCTGACACATACCGGTCATGTTTTGTTTATAACTGTTGAATGTGAGGCACACGCCAGTCAGGTGTTCTGTTTACATTCAGGCACTACTGGCCTGGAAACATGCACCACTCAGATTCAACACAGGTCACTGGCATGTGCGAATACAGCACAGTGTTGCCATTTACACTACTGAAAAACTTAAATTTTTACAACACTATGATAGCTACCGAAATGAAACTTAGCATTTTATGTTTCTTGTGCCTGCATCTATTAGCCACATTATTCTGGCTGAAGTAGTACTCTCCACCCTGTATATTATTTACCTCTGCATGTCAAATTTAGTGCTAAGAGAAATTTGACTTTCCCGTAGACTATTAAGAGTTTCACAGAGCTGCAAGATAAGTATATTTAATTTAAATTTAAAATCATTAAATTTGCATATGGGAGAAAATTAATCAACAATAAACATTCACATAGCTCTGCTTACTGACAAAACATGTTTCAAGGACCTGATGTCCACATTCTAAGCTACCGGTTGACTTCTCAATCTTCTTCCCTGGACATCTGTAGCATCATTGGTGAATTGGTGAATTCAAAGATTAAATTATCACCTGTTGGAATTTTGAATTTTGTAATTCAATTTTCATAACCTCTGATGTATGTGCTTTCCCATGAGCTAGTTCTAAGGGGTTATGTATTAATTTTAGCAGCTGGACCTTTTTTTCTACATCAGGGCCTCTCAAAGCTTAAAATCACATCAGGTACAATCCAACATGCAGAGGTTCCTTGCACCATGCAGATTCGTTAAGCTCGGCTCAATTCGAGCTCTGTAGAGCAAAGAAACAAAGAAGTGATGAAGCATGTCTCAAAAGACAGCTTACTTAACAGTGGATAAATACATGTAATACAACTACCTAATAATGGAGCAGCCTACTCCAAAGAAAACAAAGAATGCCAAAAGTCCATTTAAATCAGAATGACGAAAGGGTCGTGACAGTAGAGGCCAAATGCCTCATCTTCGGTATAATTACAGGTATATTCTAGAAATACAAAATGTAATCCAAACCATTAAATAACTTGGAAAACGTGTAGTTTTACAACAGATTCCAGCCCAGTGTGGATTCAGGGGAATGAAAGGGCTGATATATAAGCAAAAAAAGGATGCACAGAAAGAAATAACAGCCTTTTCATATGAATCAATTAAAAGGATGATAAAGAAAAAAAATGATAATTACAAATCTGGACTAACTGAAAAAATTGGTATCCAAAATATGAAAATACTTGTAGAAAATCCCTCTGTAATTCTGGAATTGCCACGTAAATCTGCTGTTGCCATGATCAGACTTGCTACAAGACACGATTGCCTGGGAAAACATCTCCATAGAATTGGCATACATCTTCTCCAAATTGTGTATTGTGCTCTCAAGATATAGAAATGGATAGAGAACATCTACAAAACTGTGCTGCTTTACAAAATTGTCAAGATATAATATCTAAGTACTGGGAAGCAAGAAGCAGAATGACTTCATTGCTGACTGCAAAGCATTAGCTACATACACACATAATTACGTGTATAAGAAAATCTGTTGAAAAGCACTATAAGAGAGTACACACAGAAACAAATGGTGAAATCCTAGGGAATGTTAGAGGGGTTGCTACAACTTGAAGAGCATGCATTATCCAAAAATGAGGTTTGTACCAGTGCTTTCTAGGTCATTAAAACAAAAGACAGATTTGGTCATAAAGAACCAAATTAACCAATTTAACATTGCACTTTGCATGTAAACATTATGCAGTGAGGAAGAAAAACACTGGTGAAAGCCAAGGGGAAGCAGCAAAGCAAGCGAGACAAGCATAAGGAAAAAACAAGTGAAGGTTTGCAGTAAGGTCAACTTTTCGCAGTCGCATTTTGCACCTTGCACTGGTGCATGCACCCTAAGAGGATGTTCTATATTGTGATTTTCTTCTTAAAAGTAATAAGCCTGATTTATCTAACTGCTTGTATATGATAATTCTATGTTCTTTTAATGTTGTGCCTGTTACTCTTGTTTTTCTGATGTAGGTATGTGCTGATATAATCTAAACAGTCTATTTTACATATGCCTAGTGTAGTTTTGGATGGGCTTTTGTCTGTGTGTTCTGATTTCTGCACTGTTTTCAAGCAATATGAGTGCTTGAAACCAATTCACTTTCAACAGTTTAATATTCAATATATTTTGAATGCATTACAATATTAAATACATTCAATGATTCCTACAAATGGTGAATCTCAATGTGTGGAGAGTTCTAACTGAAATGTTTCTGCAACTCATTTTAAAACTTACACAAACTCCAAACTCATTGTAATACATATTTTTCTACTATGTTTTTTTCCCAGCACATTGTATATTATATAATAATATTGTGACAAGCAGAAAGATATGTAACTTGTAAAGCTGCTAACCAAACAACCTTCATTGCAATGAAACCTATCAAAATTCCACTCTAGGGAAGACTTAATACAATTAATACTATTAAAAAAGCGCAATTCTGATTGAATTTGTGGATTCCACCCAATAAGACAAATAATAAACCATCATAAGAATAATACTTACATTGTAGCTTTGAAATCTATCTAATGTTCCTGATGAGACCTTTTGAAATCCAATATTTGCTGTTGTTTCTTGCAATATCCTAATTATAAAATGAAGAAAAGAAAATGTAATTAACATGTATGAAACTATGAATTTTACATTTTGTAAAGAGTTAATTTTATCATTGTGCTGTTTTTGCAATTATTATTACTGAATGTGCTGTGCTATGAGACTCGTTTTCTATCTAGGTCGTGGTAACGGATGGAATGAAATATCACACAATGTTTCTTCACCACAATGCACTAATTTATTAACACCTCATCGATACTCCACATTAAACAATTTCTCTCAGCACCATTCCAAATGCTCAAAAACCTTTACACTCCCTCACTTAGTAGAACTTATGCTTGATGAAAGTTTGGTGAAAGTTCCATGTTCACACTACCTAAATATGATTGTCTTTTCACTTCGGTTACACACACGCGAGTGAGCAGTTTTTTTTTGGCGTCGTTTGACGTGACACCGCCTTTTTCATATTCATCCGCGCATGCGTCCATCAAATAGTTCTTTCTTGTTAGGGAAGCGATCCCTAATCATCTTCCCCTACTTTTATTATGGAACACATACAATTCTAATATTTATACATATATATTAAAATCAAATATGGAAAGATTTATGATGTCTTTGTGCAAACTTAGTTGTTCGTAACAATGAACCTTATCAACATGTTTTCGTCATTTAACTATCTCATACCAACATCAAAAAACAAATTACACTTTTAACAAACATTCACATGAACGATTTTCTTTTGGGGTCTTCTAATATTCTGTCTCAATTGTAAATTACAAGCAGTAATATACTTCACTGATTGTACCTCATTGTAAGTTAAGGAGTTTTGCTGTATCTTAGATTCTGTTATGTGACTTTAGTTGAAAGATATTATTACTGTTTTTGCCTGCATTGTATAAAAGCAAGTTTTAAGTTAAGTACAATTGCTTTTGAAGCTTTTTGCTAACAGAGGTTGAGAAGTGTGATGTTCTTTGAAACCGAATATGTAAAACTGCAACAATAATCTCAAAGAAAAAGCTTTTAGTTTGTAGGTATATATTTCATTGTGCAAGTTGGCTGTTGAAACAAAAGCAGTGAGAGAGAAGAGGAGGAGGGAGGTAAATCATCTTCTATGGAATGCTGCCAAAACGTTTTCTGATAACATGTATTTTTTTAAAAATAAGCATTACGTGGCAGGATCATACAAGGAGAGGGATGGATTTCTGAATTGTGCTACTCCAAAGCTTAACATGTTGCCTGTATCAGAATCCTCTCAGGTACAGATTTCTTTGTTTTCATTGGTTGAAGCGAGATGCTCATTTGTTCAGAAACTTCCAAGAATAAATAATGTGTTGCCCATTTTTACATTGCACCAATGAGCATGTCTCTTCAGTCAAGGAAAACAAAGAAATCATTAAGTGGTGCAAAGTTCAACACTGAGTAGACTTCCACTATTTGTGTGGAGATTGTCTGGCAATATGAAAAACAAAATCTGTTTGGTATCATCAGTTAAAATTTAACATTACTATTCACAAAAAAGTTTATATTATTTAGATATATTTTTGCTATGTAAGCTAAGGCACAGGAATGGAACATTCTGATCCAAAACCAACATGTGATTCTCATAGCCATATTCAGATTGGTCACAGGCGATGATCGTTTGGTCAAACATGTCAATTAGAGCAGAATAAAAAAGAAAAAATGGCTCTATTGGCAATGCTCCAGCATTAGACAACAACATGTTTGCTGTAAGCTTTCCCATTTCTATTTATCTATATATACACGCCATCCAACCTTAGCTCCACACCTTGTATCCCTCTGCAGTAACCTCGTGTTCATATCAGCTGAGACTAATAAACAGATGCCACGTGGACACTATCCTTATTAATATTATTTACTATTTTGTATTACTCAAAAGTTTAAAACTATGATTGATTACCATATATCTTGAAAAATCACAGATCGTCACCAATATTTCAGGTACTATATTTTGTTGTGTGCTTTGATTTTGCATGTATCACAGGTTAGTTGACAACATGTGTTTACATCAAGTTGGGATCTAAGAGTGGAGTGATTATAAGCATTTCCAATGCAGAAACTGTTGGAGTATTTAAAAGCTTCTCAACTTAATATTGATAAAACTGCCTCCTGCTTCAGCTTAGGTAACAAGAAAATGTATGTCAAATAATATAGAATCATTCAGTTGCTGAACAAGTAACTGGCATTAAGCTTCAGGAATTTATCTGAATAAAAATCTTACTATAAGAAACATGTAGATATTTTTTGGAAAAGGTTAATCTTGCAATTACATTGGTTACAAAAATTGGCAAATTTCCCGAAAAGGATCTTTTAAAATCAGTGCACTATGGTATAGAGTGAATTATGTAGAAGTGACACATTGCGGTTTTCATTATTCAGTGAGAGGGAGCAGTCACATTGCATAGCACAGTAGTGCGGTGAAAATAAGGATTGACTTGCAGATGTATAGTGTGAGAATTGCAAGTTTTGGAATGAAGAAGATAAAAAAAAAAGAAAGAGGTTTGATATATTTAACAATGGAAATAGAGATGGAGCACACAAGAGGAATGGTGGAAAGCTTACTAGGAGAAAAATTCAAGGAGATTGGGAAAGAAATGGAGAACACATGCACTTAGAGGACCTAAGAGACAGACATGCAGTTTGGAGAATGTAAAAGAAGATTGGACAACATAGAAAGGAGGAAAAAGACACAGCAGGAAAAGATAAAATAGTGTTTTCTATGGAGTAAGGGAAGACTATCTGAAATAACCTGTGCAAATTGTAAGAGAAATGAAAGAAGAAAGATTACAAATGAAATTGCTAGGACGGGAGATAGAAGATATGAATAGCAAGAGGAATTGTAGGTCAACTTCAACAATGGATATAAAATGGGAAATGGTAAGAAATGCAAGGAAAATAAAGGACACCAGGATTTTCATTCAGCAAGAATGAATATACTCGCAACAGATGACAACAGCTATACAAACTGACTAGTCTTGTTGACACATGGAATACACAAGACAAACATTAAATTAGAGGATATTATCAATACTCAAAACAAGACATAATAATTCTGACAGAAACTAAGAAAAAAGGAACTGGAATAGAAGTAAAAGGTCCATATCTGCAATTTTATAGTGAAGTGTCGAAAGATAAAAGAGTCAGAAGGGGAGCATCTATTTTGATTAAAACGAAATACAAAGAAGAATTATAACAAGTTAGAAAGAAATAGATGAGAACAATCAAATTGAATATAAAATTTTTTTTGAAGAAATAGGTATAACTGTTTTTGGGAATATACAATCTTAGCGAGGATGAAAACAGACAGAAGTAGGAACAATTTGGGATTAAACTACATGGAATTTTTGCTGAAACTGGAAACTCAATAGATCTAATTAAGACGTGATTTTAATACTAGAAATGGGAAAAAGATTAATAATGCAGTTGCAGACCCATTTGACTGACCAACTGACCTAAATAACTAAATAAGAATACAGTATGGATGAAATAGATATAGAAAAGGAGTTAATACAAAAAATGACAGAAGCCAAGGCTGCAGAAGACAAAGCATCTGTAAAAGGTTTACAACTGTGCATCAAAGGAGAGAGCTGAGGCCTAAACTTGAGGGTCAATGAACAGGACAGAGTACAAAATCAGCAAAATTATGAGACTGATAGTTGAAGCAATTTTTTTATAAAAGAGCAGGATGTAGCTACGATACATAAAGGGGAGAAAGGGAGCAGAAAAATCGTCAGTTGCATGTGAGGAGAAACATAGTGAAAAGAGAAGTCAACGATGACAGACAGAAGCTGAGGAGAAGCATTAGAGGTAAAGAGGGGAAATGACATGTGTTAAGGAAGAAGTAAAAGTGTGGAAGGAAGAAGTGGGGAGGTAGGAAGCAGGGAGGGAGGAAGTGAGGAGGTAGGAAGCAGGGAGGGAGGAAGTGGGGAGGGAGCAAGCAGGCAGGGAGGAAGTGGGGAGGGAGGAATCGGGGAGGGAGGAAGTGGGGAGGGAGGAAACGGGGAGGGTGGGAGTGGGGAGAAGGAAGTGGGCAAGGGTAGAAGGGGTGGAAGCAGGGAGGGAGGAAGCGAGAAGGTGGAAGAGAGGAAGGAGGAAGTGGGGAGGGTGGCAGTGGGGAGAGTGGAAGGGGCGAGGGCAGAAGAGGGTGGAAGCAGGGACGGAGTAATCAGGGAGGGAGGAAGCGGGGAGGGAGGAAGTGGGGAGGGAGGAAGCGGAGAGGGAGGGAGCGGGGAGGGAGGAAGAGGGGAGGGAGGGAGCGGGGAGGGAGGAAGTGGGATGGGAGGAAGCGGGCGAGGGAGGAAGCGGGGAGGGAGGAAGTGGGGAGGGAGGAAGCGGAGAGGGAGGAAGAGGGGAGGGAGGGAGCGGGGAGGGAGGAAGCGGGGAGGGAGGAAGCGGGGAGGGAGGAAGCGGGCGAGGGTGGAAGCGGGCGAGGGTGGAAGTGGGGAGTGTAGAAGTGGGGAGAATCGAAGCCGGGACAGTAGAAGTGGGGAGGGTGGAAGTGGGGATGATGGCAGCAGGGAGAGTATAAGCGGGGAGAGCAAAAGTGGAGAGGGTGAAAGTGGGAAGGGTGGAAGTGGGGAGAGTGAAAGTGGGGAGAGTGAAAGTGGGGAGAGTGAAAGTGGGGAGAGTGAAAGTGGGGAGAGTGAAAGTGGGGAGAGTGAAAGTGGGGAGAGTGAAAGTCGGGAGAGTGAAAGTCGGGAGAGTGAAAGTCGGGAGAGTGAAAGTCGGGAGAGTGAAAGTCGGGAGTGTGGAGGGTGGAAGCGGAGAGGGTGGAAGTGTGGAGGGTGAAATTCGGGAGAATGTGGAAGAGGGGAGGGTGGAACCTGGGAGGGTGGAAGCGGGTAGGGTGGAAGCGGGTAGGGTGGAAGCGGGTAGGGTGGAAGCGGGTAGGGTGGAAGTGTGGGGGTGGCAGTGATAAGGGTGGAAGTGGGAAGGGTGAAAGTGGGAAGGGTGGAATTGGGAAGGGTGGAATTGGGAAGGGTGGAAGTAGGGAGGATGGAAGCAGGGAGGGTGGAGTGGGGAGGATGGAAGTGGGGAGGGTGGAAGTGGGGAGGGTGGAATTGGGAAGGGTGGAAACAGGGAGGATGGAAGCAGGGAGAGTGAAAATGGGGAGAGTGGAAGCGGGGAGAATCGAAGCGGGGAGGATGGAAGCGGGGAGGGTGGAGTGGGGAGGGTGGAAGTGGGGATGGTGGAAATGGGGAGGGTGGAATTGGGAAGGGTGGAAGCAGGGAGGATGGAAGTAGGGAGAGTGAAAATGGGGAGAGTGGAAGCGGGGAGAATCGAAGCGGGGAGGATGGAAGCGGGGAGGGTGGAGTGGGGAGGGTGGAAGTGGGGAGGGTGGAAGTGGGGAGGATGGAATTGGGAAGGGTGGAAGCAGGGAGGATGGAAGCAGGGAGAGTGAAAATGGGGAGAGTGGAAGCGGGGAGAATCGAAGCGGGGAGGATGGAAGCGGGGAGGGTGGAGTGGGGAGGGTGGAATTGGGAAGGGTGGAAGCAGGGAGGATGGAAGCAGGGAGAGTGAAAATGGGGAGAGTGGAAGCGGGGAGAATGGAAGCGGGGAGGGTGGAGTGGGGAGGGTGGAATTGGGTAGGGTGGAAGCAGGAAGGATGGAAGCAGGGAGAGTGAAAATGGGGAGAGTGGAAGCAGGGAGAATCGAAGCGGGGAGGATGGAAGCGGGGAGGATGGAAGCGGGGAGGGTGGAGTGGGGAGGGTGGAATTGGGAAGGGTGGAAGTGGGGAGGATGGAATTGGGAAGGGTGGAAGCAGGGAGGATGGAAGCAGGGAGAGTGAAAATGGGGAGAGTGGAAGCGGGGAGAATCGAAGCGGGGAGGATGGAAGCGGGGAGGGTGGAGTGGGGAGGGTGGAATTGGGAAGGGTGGAAGCAGGGAGGATGGAAGCAGGGAGAGTGAAAATGGGGAGAGTGGAAGCGGGGAGAATGGAAGCGGGGAGGGTGGAGTGGGGAGGGTGGAATTGGGTAGGGTGGAAGCAGGAAGGATGGAAGCAGGGAGAGTGAAAATGGGGAGAGTGGAAGCAGGGAGAATCAAAGCGGGGAGGATGGAAGCGGGGAGGGTGGAGTGGGGAGGGTGGAATTGGGAAGGGTGGAAGCAGGGAGGATGGAAGCAGGGAGAGTGAAAATGGGGAGAGTGGAAGCGGGGAGAATGGAAGCGGGGAGGGTGGAGTGGGGAGGGTGGAATTGGGAAGGGTGGAAGCAGGGAGGATGGAAGCAGGGAGAGTGAAAATGGGGAGAGTGGAAGCGGGGAGAATGGAAGCGGGGAGGGTGGAGTGGGGAGGGTGGAAGTGGGGAGGGTGGAAGTGGGGAGGGTGGAAGTGGGGAGGGTGGAATTGGGGAGGGTGGAATTGGGAAGGGTGGAAGCAGGGAGGATGGAAGCAGGGAGAGTGAAAATGGGGAGAGTGGAAGCGGGGAGAATCGAAGCGGGGAGGATGAAAGCGGGGAGGGTGGAGTGGGGAGGGTGGAAGTGGGGAGGGTGGAATTGGGAAGGGTGGAAGCAGGGAGGGTGGAAGCAGAGAGGATGGAAGCAGGGAGAGTGAAAATGGGGAGAGTGGAAGTGGGGAGAATCGAAGTGGGGAGGATGGAAGCGGGGAGGGTGGAAGTGGGGAGGGTGGAAGTGAGGAGCATGAAAGTGGGGAGGGTAGAATTGGGGAGGGTGGAAGTGGGGAGGGTGGAAGTGGGGAGGGTGGAAGTGGGGAGGGTGGAAGTGGGGAGGAAGAGCAGATCAAGAATCAAATGAGACATTAGCATGGAAAAACTTAAAAGTAGCATCAAGAGAAAAATACAGTCTCATACAAGTGAGGGAGTGCAGCATCGTGCAAGGGAAAAACAATCTCCTAGGAAAACAAGATAAAAGGTGTTTATGGAATAAATTCAGTGCAAAAGAAAACCACAAAGACAAATAGGGATTAGCTGTGAAAATTATGTTCTGGAATGTGGAGGGCTTACAAGGGAAATTCTTATGTGAGGAAATGCAACAGGTGATGAAAGAGGCAGATGTAGTAGGTGTAAGAGATATGGTTAGAAAAAAAGATAAAATTGAAGTGAATAGTTACCTGTACAACAAGGAAACAACAATGAGAAAATGTAATAGAGGGAGAGACAGAAAAGAAATCTAAGTTATTTGCAACTGTTCAAAGCAAAGGTAAAAATGTCTTGGGTTATTATTTCGTGTTGAAAACAGTTATTGGGATAATCTGCCAGAATCCTCACATTTCGACAGTAATAATGTATACATGATGAGAGAATTATATGGATATCATCAGAAGTATGTAGATGTAGAATGTATTATGATGTGAGATATGGATGCTATAATTGAGGAAGATAATACTTATAGAGTGAGTGAGTGATTAGGGTTTAAGGGCCCGTTGACAGCTAGGTCATTAGAGCCCCAAGTCAAAAGATAAAAAACGGATAAAACTCACCACCACTTAAAACTCAAAGTTAGAAATTAAAACGCAAGCTAAAAAACCCAAAAGCTAAAACAGTTAAAACTTAAAACTTGTCTAAAAAAGTATGCTCAAAATAGTTAAAAGCGTGTAAAATGATCTAAAAAGGTAAGCAGATAAAATGTAAAAGGTAAAAAGTAAAACCACGAAATAAAATTTAAACTTGCTTACCAAAGCCAATGCTGCCGACGAACCGCAGCACTGAATCCACAGCTACCGGGTTGTCGCTTAACATCGTGTTTAAACTAGAACCCAGGCCAAACAACTGGCGCTCACGATTGTAGCGCGGACAATGAACTAGGACATGGGCCACAGAGAGCTGAATGCCACAGGTGGAACATACCGGCGCCGGCTCACCACGCAGATAGTGTCCATGCGTGATGCGCGTGTGACCTATTCACAGGTGGGCCAAGATGACTTCTGCCCACCTGGTATCCCTTGAAGATGTTATCCAAGGTTGCACCGTTTCCTTGATTGTCCGCAGTTGAGTGATAATACTTAGAAGGGGCAAACGAAGAAGTAAGAGAAAGAGATAGCTGAGACAGTGTCTTAAGCAATGGGAAGAAGCTGTTAGAATTTTGCAAGAGGAACAATCTGCGAATATTAATGGATCAATGAAGGGACATAATGGGAGGGAATTTACATCAGCAAATGCAAATGGACAAAGTGTTGTGAGTTAAATATTGGTGAGTGAAGGGAGAGAAGAAAGGGTGGTGAGGTTTAAGATGTAGAATGAGATAGTAGACAGTGGCCATCTTGCATTAATTTTGGATATAAGAGTAACAGAGCAAGAAACAAAATTTGAAGAGGTGGTGAAATTAAAAAAGTACAATTCTCACAAATGGGAGGAAAGGATGAAGGAATACTTTGTAAGAGAAATAAACTCAGAAGTTAGTAAGATATTAGAAAGATAAATATGGCTAGAAATCACAAAAAATAATTTTAAAAAAAGTGTTAGAATTATTAGTATATTTGGTTGCGTCTATCAGTGAATGAATCATTAGTATCATTATTATTATTGAACTGTAGAAATAATTTTTATTGATTATACTTACCTGTAACTTAGGCATGGTCTATGAACATCATTTACATTTGTACTTCCCAAGTAAATTTTCCTAACATATCTAGTATATACAAAAAATACATAAGTTTAACTGTAAGTTTTAGGTTTTTCATTCTAACATACCATTATTTATGTCTTTCATCAGAAAGAAAATTTATATTTAATGCAGCAGCACTAAATTTAACATAGTTCATTTCAGGAAGGAGTAGTAAGTTAGCTACCTCCAAAAAATTTCGTAACCAGCAGTCTATTCAATAAACAATTATATTTTTCTTTATAAAGATTCTCCAGAAATCTTAAAAATTCTGTTACCTGTAGTGGACTTGTATGTCCATCTGTGCAAGCAATGTCAGTAAAACCTCTGATATTGGGGTATAGAACCTTGAGGGGACAGGTGCAAAGGGAAAAATTTGGAGGTGTGACTTTTTTAACAAAGCTACATAATCACACACCCAAAAATCTGATATGTTGCACTCACAGGACTTTCTCTACTCTTGTCTAACCATTCTTAGAAACTCCTATTCCTATACCCTCTTCGTGTTAGTTGAGAAAAACATTTGCAAAAATTATTTTATTGTCTTCTTGTAGGTACAAGGATAATATGAGAGTACAGTAGGCTTTGAGCGATAGTCAAATCTTTTAAAGCTTACAAATTCCGTTCTCTTTGCAAGGTTAACACGTGAATAACGATGTTCCATTTGACAGAAGTGCAAATTCTCCAAAACTGACACAAATAACAAGAAATATGTCAGAAATGGTTCACTCTACAACAAAATTTATTCAGACATAAATTGTGTGTTTTAGCAAGATCTACATTTTCTGTACAGTAACATTTGGTCTATCTGTTACGGTTTACCAGTTATGCAAAAGTCTTCTAGAGTAAATAGAACTACATGGGCTATAGCCAGAAAATTCAAGATATGCATTTCATTTGTCATAAAACTATCTCAAATATATGGCATTTTAATCAAAATCGATAGAGCCATTTTCAAGAAAGTCAAAATTTTCCATGTAAAGGTAGTTTAGGGTGGAGGAATTTTCTTCAAAATATTCATGTTGCATCCTTGAAAGACAAACTTAAATACTAACTTTGGTTTTTAACAGACTTTTCGTTTTTGAGTTATGCTGTCTACAGACTGACACACACAGACACATGCATGTACACAGACACACGCACGCACGTGCACGCGCTAACGCACACACACACACACATAGACAGACACAGACACACAATATTTCCTCTACTTTACTATATGTAGTAGAGAAAGTAATATTATGTATAAACAATGGCTCTGCTACTTAAAAGCTCTGCATACTATATCTCTCACACATCTGAAGCAGAATGCAGTTTCTCTACTTTGAAGAGAATAAAAACATTTCAGTGCAATACAATGGCTCAGGATAGTCTCTGCCATTGCCAAGCTTTCGATGAAATGAGATCTCATCATGCTGATACCTCATTTCAATCAAAGGGTGATTAAAATTTTTGCTATCAGAAAGGATAGGCAAATAAATTTTCTCTACAAATACATGAGTTTATACGATTGAGTAGCTATGCTGATACAAAGGTAGCATCCCTTTAAGGTCAAGTAGTCACCCTACAGTTGGGGGAGTAGGCATGCTGAACCCACCACGCCCCCCCCCCCCTCCTGCAATCCTCTGTGGCTTTGGCTGCAGCTGGAGTATGTATCGGCAGGGTGATAAGGGTACCCTCCATATGTGGGAGATGCCCTAGACATTATCATAGTGAATTTATTATTTTTAAATGAAATCTTACAGTCAAAACCATTTAGTCTGTACTTTTTTTTGTTACATTATTATCAATAATGGGAATTCGTCATTAATGCATGCAACCCAAAAGATTTGTAGTCACGACCACCACTGCATTCCAGAATACTGTATAGTTTAAGAACTTCAGTAAATATAATTATATATTTACCTTGGATGTACTTGATTGGAATACTTCAAATCTGAGTTCATCTTGGAGCAGTACTGAACACAAGGAGAAAATGATGAATGTGTCAGTTCATCTTTCATTTTACGAGTTTTACCCAGTTTGGTCTTTTTCCATTTGTGGCCTACAACAACAGTCAATCAAAATCAAAGAAATGTTAACATTTAATAACACTTTTGACCTTATGCTGAAACTAAAAGACTTTGATCACAAATTTCACAGTACAATCTGAAGAAACATTAAATTCAACAGAATTTCTAAAGGAACACCTCTATAACAAAAAATTGTGGTTGTTACACTCACATTACTTTCTCTACCTATTATTGTTCATTAGTGGATATACAAACTATTCTTGTAGGCTTACTTTTCTGCCTGCTTTATTTTAATCCAGATAAACCTTAGCAGAAATAGCTACCTTTAGCATTTAATTACAAATACAAAGGGAACGTTAAATGTTTAACAACCTGATGCTATATGCTGGCTTTAAACTTCCATGCTCCTTCAATTCAATTGCAAGAAACAACCAAAAATCCACAGGACCTTAAAAGATCCATAAAATAAGATGATTTATTGTCACATACGCTTACAAATTTTTGAGTAAAAGCTCAGTAAACTGGTGACACGTACAGTAGGAATATTAACAATATTGACAAACAAAATTAGAATAAAGTGTACAATACATACATCTATACTGCTTTCCTTAGATAACAAGTTAATATATATAGACAACTATAAAGTTTTCCCAAGATAAGTTACAAAAAGGCATTATGGGAACTAAGGCTCTAGCTCATCATTCATATATTCCTTTAGAGAATAGAGGCCTTGTCAATCAATAGACTTTTAGTGTTTTGCTAAAATATTTTGTGTCTTTAGTTGCTCTGGTATTGCTGGGCAATTTATTACACCACATAGTGGGCTTTTCTCATACAGTGCCAACCTATGCAAGATAGGTTTCAGCTTGTTTTTAATTCTTGTTCTGTGACAGTGATGATTTTGTGAATAATATAGTGTTTTCAAAGTATGTATGTATATATTTAATTTGTATAGATATTGTGATGGTAGGATTAGTATTCTTAGACAATTTACACAAATTTTCTTGTTTCTAAGTTGGTTATTTTTATTATGTAGCTCATATTGAAACATGCACTATTTAATTTTTTAGCTATGTACTGGATGTGTTCTCATTTCAATTGCTCACTTAAGTAGACAGTCAACATGTTTTAAGTATGTGCATGATTTACTGAATCGGTAAGGATGTTGTTATAACAGTCTTTATAATGGGTACTGAATTGCATAATGGATGTTTCAGTAGTGTTTAGTTTTAACCCACTGCTGTGGAACCATTTTTTAAGTGATTTAGTGTTTCTTTTGCATTTTGTCGTAGTTCCTCACAGTTTTACCCTTTTAGCAAGATAGAGATGTCATCAGCATACATAACTGTTTTCCCAGTTAGACAATTTGTAAGGTCATTGGTATATAATATGCATAGTAAAGGCTCCAAGATGCTTCCCTGAGGAACTTCAGCTTTTATTAGTTTCCAATTTGATTTAACTGCACCTGTTTGGCTATTTACAGTAATTCGTTGTTTTCGATTTTGAAGATAATTTTCAAACCACTTTAGTTCAGTGTTTCTTATACCATAAAATGCTAACTTGTCTAGTAGTATGTCATGTGCGATGCAGTCGAGTGCTTTGAAGTTGTTGCATATTAGTATGTCTGTATGCTGTTTTTTGCGATCATTTTAGAGACATCATTTACCAGATTTATTATGGCAGTAATTGTTGGGCATTTTTCATGAAACCCATGTTGGGAACTACTTAACTTGCAAAGCATTCAAGATATGAAGTAACTTGTGAATGCACAATTTTTTTCAAAACTGGTGGAGAAGGTATGGAGATTGGTTGGTAGTTTTTGAATTCATAAGTATTGAACAATTTGAACCATTAATAACAGATATCTCAGAAATGGCTTATGTTATTTGAAATAAATTGTGCCATTTAAAGTAACTGTATAGTACGTTTTTGTCAATCACTTAACCCATACAAGTTATACAAGATAATACAAAGTGTCTTCCACATGAAGAGAGAACTTTTTCCATGCTCTGAAAATTCAAGATGTACCTTTTGTTTGTCATATATTTTAAACATATGGTACCTATTTTAATATCTATTGTGACACTGGGCAGCAGCAAAACAATAGATGGACAGGTTCGAACTGCTTAACGCCACATGCCATGCATGTGTGTGCGTGATAAATAACAATAGACAGCGAGCAAACAAAGGGACAAGATCAGGCTGCCTCGCATGGTTGCTATGTGTACGTGATCGTAAACAATGGGTGGCAGGAACAGCAGCACCTCCCAGAAGCTTCTAGCTGAGCTATCGAGGTGCGTATGTTTGAAGAGTTTCTCAAAAGGTTGTGTGATGTCAACCACAGTACAAAAGAACCCAAGAAAGCAGCAGTCAGTGTTTAGTGAGTCATCAGTTAGAGTACAGTTAGTTTTTAGTTGTCATAGTAGAGCTACGGGAATGAGTCAGTGTGTTAACGAGTGTTCGTGTCCTGTAGTGCATTATAAGTAGATTAACAAGTGTTGAGGACATTATAAGTGTATTGAGAGAAAGAAAAAGGAAGAAACACACTGAAAGTACTGAACAAGGTTAACAAGAACAATTGTGAGTTGTAAAACCCAAAAGAAAGATACGACATAAGGAAAAAGGGATGAGCTACAAACTTTCAAGCATGTCTGTTAGATGATGAAAGACTTAAAAAACATGGTCAATGCTGTGGTAATGTTTGATACAAATTGTGTATTTTAATTACTTCTGCATTCTTTCTTTTTACTTTTTTACTATGTTTAGTAAAGTAGAGGAAGTATTGCATTCCACCCAAAAATTCAATGTCAAGATTTCACTGGAAATATATTTTTGAGGCCCCCTGAATCAAAATAAGCATTTTTAGAAAAATGTGTGTGTGTGTGTGTGTGCGTGTGCATGTGCGTGTGCGAGTGCGAGTGCGTGTGTGTGTGTACAACATACGAAAAGTCGGTTAAGAACCAAAGTTGGTATTTAAGTTTAATGTCTATCAACGATGCGATATAAAGATTTTGAAGAAAATAGCCCAACTACCCTTTACATGGAAAATTTTTCGAAAATTTTTATTTTCTTGAAAATGGCTCTAACGATTTTAGTTAAAATGCCATATGTTTGAGATATTTTTATGCATTTTCTGGCTATGCTCTGGATGACTTTTGCATAACTGGTAAACCATAAGAAATAGATCAAATCTTACTATACAGAAAATGTTGTTGTTAGCTAATGCTGGATTTCTGACAATGAAGTCATTAATTCTCTTGCTCTCCAATATTTTTCGCTGATGGATGGGGCACTAGAAGTGGCTGGGCATATTTGAAGAAGGTCTCGGTCCATTTCCTGTTGCAGATAAAATAGAGGACAGAGTGGTGAAGAATATATCCCAATTCTCTTTAAATGTTTTGCCAGACATTCATGTCCTGTAATCAACCTATAAATTGCTGCCTATAATTGCTGCCCTGGAATCTGAGAGAATAACAGCTTGATTAAAATGTGAAATTCTATACAAGAGATTTTGTAGGGCAATTCGAATTGCTTCAATTTCCCCATCAAAGTTTGTAGTTCCATAACTTAAAGATTTGTAATAGGAAAAGAGGTGACATGTGACTCCAGTCCCTGCTCCATCTCGGTTTGATATCAATGATCCATCAGTATAAATGTGGAGCCATTCGTGTTCTGGAAATCTAGTATGGATTGTCTCTAATGCCAATAATTTTAGAACACTAGTTGGAGTATCACTTTTCTTAACTTCTTCTGTCAGGTGTAAATAATATGTGATGTCTAATGTTTGTGTCGGATTGACTTTAGATATGAAGTTTTCCTTTGAATTAGGAAGGTACACATTCTTCTTGATGTCTTGAATTTTGGAAAGAAAGCTCTCCTGAGTCTTTAGTGTATGTGTAAAATTTCTCTTGTGCCATGTATGAATGGGAGTCTGATCAACTTTTCATGTTGAATAAGAGCCACTTTTTCTATTTCATATTCAATGGGGTATTGGTTGGTCAGTATTTCCATAGCTGCTATTGGTATGGTTTTGATAGCACCTGTAATTAGTCTCAGACTTCGGTTTTGAAAGATTTGAATTTTTTTTGTGTTTGCTGTTACAAGAACTTCGCTGCAGTAAGTAAATAATGGCTTTATATATACGTTGTATGTTGTGTTAAGAGTTGCTCTGGAACATCCCCACTTCATTCCTGTTAGATGTTTTAACAGTGAAAGGCGCCTCTCTGCTCTTTGTATTACATTTTCTATTTGTTTGGTCCATGTAAGTTTGGTATCAAATGTAACTCCTAAATACTTTGCTTCCTTTGTTTCTGGTAATTGCTGACCCTCAAAATTTAGTTTTATTTTTAGTGGTTTTTTTTCTTAGTGAAAAGATTTGGTAGTTTGATTTTGTTGTATTAATAGTCATTAAATTTTCTTTGGTCCGCTTTTGTAGGTTGTTTAAGGATTGTTGGATGGCTTTTTCTAGTTCTGTACTTTTGTTTTTTGGTTTTGAAGTCCACATTACTAAGTTATCAGCAAATAGTGCACACTTCACACCTGATTCTTGTATTTGTTGTGGCAGATCGTTAATAAATATATTAAAAAGTGTTGTGCTGAGCACTGCGCCTTGTGGTAACCCACGGTGTACTTGTTTGTATTTAGATATATTTCTTCCATATCTGGTAGCAATAAAGCGTTGTGTTAGGAAATGACATAGCCATGAAAACATTGGACCTTGTATCCCTATTTTTTTTACTTTCTTTAGTAGTTTGTTCTGCATATAGAATCATATGCACTTTGGAAATCAACAAAAACTGATAAATTATCTTCTTTTCTATTGAAGGAGTCTTTGATTTCTTGACTGAGAAGTAAGACTTGTTCATTTGTAGAGTGGAACTCTCTGAATCCAGCTTGACATGGGGAAATTAAATTTTGGGATTCTAGAAACCAATTTAACCTATTTGACACCATTCTTTCCATCACTTTTGCTATTATGTGATACCGAAATTTAGATTTCCGATCGAATGGGCTTTTGAAAAAGACACGTTTTAATTTAATTGCCGGATATGAGATTTGCGATAAATATTGAGTAATAACATAAATAGATAATATAGCAGGAAGTGTTGTAAGGTGAGCAAGATATGAGTAAATAATAGTCGTTAAATTTGTAGAATAAACGCATTATTGGTTTGAAATTAACGAGTCATGACGTCATACCACATAGTTTAAATACACGTTCGAAAGTCAGTTCTACAAACCTTAAAAGTCGCGCGAGATATCTAATAAAATATAAAGTAAACATCGTTTAATCCTAAAAAAAGTAATTATATATTTGAAATTCATAAAAGAACATGTTATAATAGAAAGGGACATTTCTAAATTGCGGGAAAAGGAAATAGCATTTTGGATACGAGGCTTTCTTGGATGACGTCATGACATTCAAATGAACGAACGGTCTTCTTAGCGTGGGTAAGAGAGGGAGAGTCAGTACTCAACCAGAGACCAGTACGGGAGTTTGTGCTGCGCGGATGTGATTGCGATGCCTCTACAGATACAAATATTTTCGGCATAACTCCTGAAAATATTTAAAAAGAAAATAAACAATATAAAAAGTTGTTCTTGGGTTGTCCATTACACTTACGCAAACCCGAGATAAAGAGATCTTATGCAGAACTAGCCGGGGCGAGCTACATCGAAGGGCAACGTCACGTCACCAACGACTTCAGCTTCAAATGGCGAGGCAATAACTAGGACACAACGATTTTACAGCTTCATATGCTAGTAAGAGCTATTGGTCTATAATTTTTTATTTCTGATGCTGTTTTGTCTTTCTTCAAGTTTGGGACAATTATTGCTTTTTGCCATTCTGCAGGTACAGTGGTGTTCCAGGATAGATTTTAGAGTTTTAGTAGTTGTTTTGCAGTTTTTCCAAGGTTTTTTATGAATTCTGGATGTATGTGATCTGGTCCAGGAGACTTTTTGATTTTTAGATTATTAATTGCAATGTTCAGTTCTTGTATATTCAAATTCTGATAAAAGATATTGTATTGAGTGTTAGGATCACATTCTCTTTCTTGTTTCAAATCTTTCTTAAATTCTTTACATTCCTTTTTATTATTTCTTGTCACTTTATGTGAATTAGCATAATATTTATTGAATGTTTCAGCTATGGCTGCATCATTTGTTAATATTTTATTGTTGTGTATGATAGGTGTGCCGTTGCTTTCTCTCCTGTCCTTGACATTTTTTATGAACTTATGGGCTTTATTGCCACCTCTCCTATAATCCTTTTTCTAAGAAATTATTAAAGTGATTCTTTTTAGCAGTATTAATTTCTTTTTTTAGTGAGGCACGTTTCTTCCGCCATATTTGTGTATCCGATATGTTTTTTGTTTGTTCAGCTGTATTTCTAGCTATATCCCTTTGCTTTTTCAGTTCTTCTAACTGGGGGTTCCAAAAGGGTTTGAAATTGTTTATTCTTCCATGAGGAATATGTTTTTTTGCAGTTTCTAGGATGACTTTACAGAAATTTTTGTTCATATGATCTGGGTGGTCATGCAGCTGTGAGTTTGTTTGTTCTTTAAATTTATGTTCCAGTTCAGTTTTATATTTGTTCCAATCTGCTTTTTTGAAGTTTCAATACAGATTTCTGTGATTTTGACTATTATTTGTATTATCTAGTTTTATATCAGCAATTACTGCTCTGTGACTAGAACTTGGGTCTTCTGTAACTTTTTTTTAATTTTTAAAACATACGTTGTGGCTAACAAGAGATCTGGGTTACTACCTGCTCCAGAGTAATGTATGAAGATTTTGGGATCTTCTTTATCATAAATCAGTTCAAAGGTTGTGGTATTCAAAAATTCTTCCACTATCTGCCCTGTAGAATCCAATTTTCATAACCCCATCTTTTGGAATGGGCAATTGAAATCCCCAATTATGATTGTTTTATTTAATTGTTCAATAAGTGAGAGATCTGGTTCAATCCTGGGAGGATTGTAAATACTGTATAAATGAAGATGTGTTTTGTTATCCCAAAAATTTAGCTTTATTAATTCAGATTTATCTGTGTTATCCATTTCTTTAACAATTTGAAAGCAGGATTTAATATCATTTTGACTCCATCTAATATTCCACTACTTATCTGTCTATTTTTGTGTAGTAGGTGTAGTAAAAATCCAGTAAAATTGAAGTATTTAAGTTGATAATTTGTTAGATTTGCTTCTTGTATGACAAATATATCTATTTTATAGCCAAATACAATTTCATTCAATTCTATTCTTTTTGTTTGGGTGAGACCACCTGCATTCCATTGTAGAATTCTGATGTTAGATCTTGCTAAAACACACAATTTATGTCTAAATAAATTTTTTTGTAGAGTGAACCATTTCAGAGATATTCCTTGTTATTTGTGTAAGCTTTGGAGAATTATACTTTTGTCAAATGGAACATCGCTATTCATTTTTGCAAAGAGAACAGAATTTGAAAGCTTCAAAAGATTTGACTATCGGTCAAAGCCTACTGTATTCCCATATTCCTGTTGCACGTGCCAGAAAACAAGCAATAAGGTAATTTCTGCAAATGTTTATCTTAACTAGCACGAAGAAGAATAAGAGTTTTAAGAATGGTTAGTACAAGAATAGAGAAAGTTATGTGAGCGCAGCACATCAGATTTTTTTCTTATCCATTAAGGTTTCCTTGGAATTTAAAACTACACAAAATTCAACTGAATAAAGAGGGATTTCACACATTATTTACAGAAAATTCAAGTTATACATTTTATTTCTCATGCCAACATATCAAATATGACATTTTAAACAAACTTATTAATTTCTTTTCTGAGAAAATAAAAAATGACATGTACAGGGTAGTTCAGGGTGCGGGATTATCTTGAAAATTTTTATATCATCCTTGAAAAATGCTATACTTAACTACAAAATTTGGTGTTTAACCATCTTGCCTCCCTTTCGCTCCCTCATTTTTCCCAGTAAAACACAAGGGTTCTGAAATTCATTTCAAGGTAACATGCACAATGGCAACTTACAATGTAGTAAAGATTGGTTTACCACAGCCTGGTAAGTCAACAGGAATCATATTACCAATCAGCGTATAGATAGAAAGTGGAGGTCAATACTGCACATTGGGAATTAATTTGTTTCTAACTGACCAATGATATTTTTTCTAGTTTGCAGCTGCTTCATTGCTTCACATATTGCGTAACTTCTACAGTAAAAAGTCTAATACATACAATATGAATGAAATATACCATGCCTGGTAATGAGAATGAGAAAGGTAAGCTTTTTCAAGTCTTAATGAATACTGGAAGTTGATGACAGTATTGTTGGAATCACATTAAAATAGGATTTGAGTCTATTAATAACACTAAACAACATTCACACAACACAAAAGTCCAGAATCCGGAATCTTCCAAATAGAATGCAATAACTGCAACAAAAACACACTCATAAATTAGAGCAAATCAGACAGGGTAGATCCAACTGGAAAGATAGAAGTCCCAATAATAACTTAATACATGTGCTGCATCAGAATATCCAAAGCATAAAAAATCTCAAAGTCTTACTAAGCAGTGAATTAAATCACATTGATGTAATATGCTTAATAGAACATTGGTTAAATAACAATGAACTTAGTGAACTTAGAATCCCAAATTTTAATATTGTACATGGCTACTGTCGTAATATAAAAAAAGAATGGTGGATCATTGATTATGGTTAGAAACACATTGTCTGTAAAGCCCATATCCAAGCTAGAAAGACTGAATATTGAAGAGCATTTTGAGGCTAGTGTCATAGAAATTCCTAACAAACTAGTTATGTGTATATCGGAGCCCTACAAATGATGTAACTACTTTTCTAGAAACCTTGGACTCTCTTCTTTTTGAACTGCGTAAGACAAATAAAAACATCATAATAATGGAAGACATGAATATAAATTTTCTTACAAACAATCCTGATAAATCAAAATTTATAACTCTCCTAAATATGTATGGCCTGAAGCCAACAGTAGAAGTTCCTTCAGGAGTTACAGAAACATCAAGCACGGCAATTGATCAGGTAATAATAAACTATGATCTAAAAGATTATGAGATAAAGGTATTTGACACCTGCCTATCAGACCACTTTGCCCAGACCATATCGTTTAAATGGCTTCAGAAACATAAGTTTGAAAATCCATGCACAATATTAAAAAAAAGTCCAACAAATGCATAGGGAAAATTATGAATATTTTCATTATCTATTGAGCAAAGAGACATGGGATGAAGTTTATACAGGGGAAGATGTAGATAAAATATGTAAACAATTTCAAAATACATTCAAATATTACTATGAACCAGCATTTCCTATTGTAAGGTGAAAAATAAAGTCGGGGCCCTCTAAATGGATAACCAAAGGTACATTAATTTTCAAAGAAAAACTGTGATCATTAAGCGATCTAGTTAAAAAACAAATGTACCAATAAGTCTCAAAATGTATTACAGAAAGTATAAAAAAATTTACAGATCTATCATAAAAGCTGCAAAATTAATGAGCAACGATCCCAAAATTAGCTTCTCAAAGAACAAACAAAAAGCTACTTGGGAGGTAATAAAACAGGAAACTAATCAAGAACAGCCACTCACCAGAAACATCCAATTAAGAACAAACGACCATCTAATTAGCAATCCCAGGGAATTAGCTAACATCTTCAATAATTACTTCGTGGAAATTTCAAAGAAATGCAAAATAAAAGCTGTGCAAAAAAAAATTGAGACCAACAACTATGAGCCCAAAAATGCCAATTCAGTGTTTTCTAGAACCAGCTACCGAAAAATAAGTATTGGCTATCATCAGGGAATTAAAGAGCAAAAAAACAAAAACATGGGATGGTAGCTCAAATGAAATTATTAAAAAATGCAGTGGCTACATAATAAAACCCCTCTGCTTTCTGATAAATAAGTCACTGGAAAATGAACAATTCCCAGAAACATAGAAACAAGTGACAGTAAAACGAATTTTTAAAAAAGGAGATGAACATGATACCAATAATTACAGGCCAATAACTCTGTCAGTCTTTTCGAAAATTATAGAAAAAATAATGTATAGAAGAATGATTCAATTTTTTTCTAAGTTTGATATAATCAATCCATGTCAATTTGGTTTCCAGAAATGCAAAACAACTAGTGCAGCCATCATGAAATTTGTTGATAGCATCTATGACTCAATGGACAATAGTGAACAAGAGGTGGGCCTATTTCTCGATTTAACTAAAGCATTCGATATGGTAGATCACAATATTTTGCTCAATAAACTCTGTAATTGTGGAATAAGGGGCATAGCTTATAATTGGTTTACTACATATCTAGTAAACAGGGAACAAGTAGTAGAAATTGATTATTTAGATATAAAAAATAAGACTGAAAAAAGAAACTTCAGAAAAAAGGTATCCTCTGGGGTACCCTAGGGATCAGTCCTGGGTCTCCTTCTATTTTTGATCAACATCAATGATCTACCACTCCATTTAAAAGATGAACCTGACGTAAAAATTACACTCTTTGCTGACGACACAAGTATACTCATCAGTGGAAAGGACAGTAAAAAACTTGAAGATGATATAATCCACAATAATTAAAATTTCTAACTGGTTTAAAATCAACAAACTCATAATCAATGAAGACAAAACCATAGCTGTACAATTCCACAATAGAACTCTAAAGAACCAGGGGTTGCCAAGCATCAAATTTGGATCAAAAATAACAATGCTAGAAGCTGAAGCAAAATTTTTGGGTCTGTGGGTTAACCAACATCTGAGATGGGATAAACACGTGGAGAAATTGACAAAGAAATTAAGTACAGTATGCTTTATCCTTTTCCAGTTAAAGTCTCGCATTTCTAGTGGAGTGCTAAAACCTCCTATTACTCTTATTTTCACCCACTACTATTACATGGAATAAAGCTATGGGGAAATTCAAGTTATAGTAATCCAATTTTCAAATTACAAAAGAGAGCATCAAGAATCATAGTGGGTATCTCTCCTAGAGAAAGCTGTAGAGAGTATTTTAAACAACTAAACATACTCACCTTTCCGAACCTCTACATAAAAGAAATGTTAATTCATGTTAAAGGCAATTTGGGTAACATAACAATGAACACAGATATACATGCCCATAACACCAGGAACAAAAACAAACTCTATATACAGGCCCATAGAACTAAACTTTTCCAGAAATCATTTACATACAGTGGCACAAAAATATATAACCAACTACCTGAACGTCTAAAGACCATTAAATCAGAAACTAAGTTTAAAAAGAAAATTCACAAATTCCTAAATCTCGACCAGCTCTACCAAGTGGAAGAATATATCAGTTATATAGGTAAGTCTTGAGAAATTATATAATAGTAGCCTTAAACATTCAACTAACAACTTTTTTTCTGTTTCATGCGATTAAGAGATAAAACTGACAGAAGAGAACTAGTTCACCAGTGACATCACCTGCAGCCAGCCCACGACTGACTTTAGAAAAAGAAATTCACTATTGTAAAATTAGGAAGAATTGTACTATTTATTGTAATTAACTACGTATTGTATATGCACTTCTTAATGTATATTGTATATAAGTTTATATACAGCATGAATTATGACATATCCTACATCTTCCTATAAATATTGAAGAGACTTAGCAGTAAATGTAACCGCTTTTTAGAGAGCACCATATTTTTATGTTTTGGTGGTCACATCGCTCTCTCACAACCCCCAGAATGTCTGGAGGACCACACCTGTTGTTGGTTTACGGGTCTCACCGACCTGACAGGGAGAGTTATCAAAATAAATTCACCGACCATATCCTCTGGCTACAAATCAGAGGACGTATTACATGCCATGACAGGTCAGCATGTTGTTGTTTTCTAGTGCCTTGCATCTGGCAATGAAGCCATTAGCATTCGTGCTTTCCAATACTTTTGAACTGTAGTTTCTTCTGATCTTAATGCTTCACAGGTCTTCAAGTGTTCTTCATTCATTTCTGCTGGATCGTTACACAGGACACATATTGGTGAGGCTGAGATACCTATTCTGTAGAGATGACTTGCTAAGCAGTCATGATTTGTCAATAGTCGGAAGGCTGCAACAGCTGTTTTCCTTGGTCTCTGGGGGATTATATCTGGATTGGAAAGTAGTGTAATCCATTTTTTATCTTGGCATTTGTTTCTATTTCTTGTAGATATGAATGACAAAAATTTTTAATGATCAAGCATTTTATTGAGGAATATGAGAAATTGAATTTAGACTTTTGTTTTATTGTTGACAGGTCAGCATGTTAGGGGTTAATATTTTAGAGAAATGGAGACGTTGGAAAAATAAGGACTCCCTAGCCCTCGGGAACCCTAATAGCATCGGGGTCGGAAGAGAACAAGAGATGACCAAGGTAAGGTCAGATAGAAAAGTTACGGTGAGGAGCAAAACACCAGTATGTGGAAGTAATGTTCTGCTCAGCTTGGGTACCTGGTCACAGAGCAGTAATTACTGGTATAAAACTAGAGAATACAAATTACAGTCAAGGTCTCACGAATCTGTATAACTTCAAAAAAGCAGATTGAAACAAATATAAAACTAAACTGGAACATAAATTTAAAGAATAAACAAACTTACAGCTGTATGACCAACCAGATCATATGAACAAAAATTTCTGTAAAGTCATCCTAGAAACCGCAAAGAAACATATTCCTCATGGAAGAATTAAAAATTTCAAACCCTTTTGGAACCCCCAGTTAGAAGAACTGAAAAAGCAAAGGGATATAGCTAGAAATACAGCTGAACAAACAAAAAACATATCGGATACACAAATATGGCGGAAGAAATGTGCCTCACTAAAAAAAGAAATTAATACTGCTAAAAAGAATCACTTTAATAATTTCTTAGAAAAAGTGGATTATAGGACAGATGGTAACAAAGCCCATAAGTTCATAAAAAATGTCAAGGACAGGAAAGAAAACAACAGCACAATTATCATACACAACAATAAAATATTAGTAAATGATGCAGACATAGCCAAAACATTCAATAAATATTATGCTAATTCACATAAAGTGACAAGAAATAATAAAAAGGAAGATTTGAAACAAGAAAGAGAATGTGATGCTAACACTCAATACAATATCTTTTTCCAAAATTTTAATATGCAAGAACTGAACATTGCAATAAACAATCTAAAAAACAACAAGTCTCCAGGACCAGATCACATACATCCAGAGTTCATAAAAAACCTTGGAAAAACAGTAAAACAACAACTACTGAAACTCTACAATCTATCCTGGAAAACCACTGTACCTGCAGAATGGCAAAAAGCAATAATTGTCCCAAACTTGAAGAAAGACAAAACAGCATCAGAAATAAAAAATTATAGACCAATAGCTCTTACTAGCATAATAGCAAAAGTGATGGAAAGAATGGTGTCAAATAGGTTAAATTGGTTTCTAGAATCCCAAAATTTAATTTCCCCATGTCAAGCTGGATTCAGAGAGTTCCACTCTACAAATGAACAAGTCTTACTTCTCAGTCAAGAAATCAAAGACTCCTTCAATAGAAAAGAAGATAATTTATCAGTTTTTATTGATTTCCAAAGTGCATATCATTCTTTATGCAGAACAAAACTGCTAAAGAAAGTAAAAAAAAAAAAAAAAAAAAAATAGGGATACAAGGTCCAATGTTTTTATGGCTATGTCATTTCCTAACACAACGCTTTATTGCTACCAGATATGGAAGAAATATATCTAAATACAAACAAGTACACTGTGGCTTACCACAAGGCGCAGTGCTCAGCACAACACTTTTTAATATATTTATTAACGATCTGCCACAACAAATACAAGAATCAGGTGTGAAGTGTGCACTATTTGCTGATGACTTAGTAATGTGAACTTCAAAACCAAAAAGCAAAAGTACAGAACTAGAAAAAACCATGCAACAATCCTTAACCAACCTACAAAGGTGGACCAAAGAAAATTTAATGACTGTGAGACAGAATATTGACCAATAGAAAATCGTTCATATAAATGTTTTTTTAAAAGTGTATAAATTTCTAGTTCTTGTTTGGGTGTATCAGGGAGTTATTTTTCAATATTTAGGATAGCCAATGTTTTCTTGTCAATAGATAGTCTGTTGTGTTCAACCAATAAAAACTATTTGCGCGGATGAATACAAAAAAATGGCGGTGTGTCGTACCAAAGCGACGCCAAGGACTATTTTCATTAGCGTCTGTATGCTCAAGATGATAAGATGTGTTTCTGGTAGCGTGTGAACATGGAACTTTCACCAAACTTTTATCCAGTGTAGATTCTACCAAGTTATTAAATTGTGAAAATCTTTGATTAATTAATACGGTGCTGAGAGTGTAAAATAACGAAGTGTTGATGAATAAAATGTTGTGATAAAGGAACATTGATTTATGCATTCCATTCTGTAACCACGACCCTGTAGATAAGAGTCGCGTCTGCTATCAAAGTATTTCATCTTTCAGTAAGAACATTATTCCTGCTGCTATGTAATAATCTTTATAAAAACTGCACCAACTGTTAACACAACAAAATCAAGCTACCAAATCTTTTCACTAAGAAGAAAACCACTAAAAGTAAAACTAAATTTTGAGGGTCAACAATTACCAGAAACAAAGGAAGCAAAGTATTTAGGAGTTACATTTGTTACCAAACTTACATGGACCAAACAAATAGAAAATGTAATACAAAGAGCAGAGAGGCGTCTTTCACTGTTAAAACGTCTAACAGGAATGAAGTGGGGATGTTCCAGAGCAACTCTTAACACAACATACAATGTATATATAAAGCCATTATTTACTTACTGCAGCGAAGTTCTTGTAACACCAAAAAAAAAAAATTCAAATCCTTCAAAACCAAAGTCTGAGACTAATTACAGGTGCTATCAAAACCACACCAATAGTAGCTATGGAAATACTAACCAACCAATACCCCATTGAATATGAAATAGAGAAAGCGGCTTTTATTCAACACCAAAAGTTGATCAGACTCCCATTCATACATGGCACAAGAGAAATTTTACACATACACTAAAGACTCAGGAGAGCTTTCTTTCAAAATTCAAGACATCAAGAAGAATGTGTACCTTCCTAATTCAAAGGAAAACTTCATATCTAAAGTCAATCCGACACAAACACTAGACATCACATATTATTTACACCTGACAGAAGAAGTTAAGAAAAGTGATACTCAACTAGTGTTCTAAAATTATTGACATTAGAGACAATCCATACTAGATTTCCAGAACACGAATGGCTGCATATTTATACTGATGGATCATTGATATCAAACCAAGATGGAGCAGGTGCTGGAGCCACATGTCACCTCTTTTCCTATTACAAATCTTTAAGTTATGGAACTACTAACTTTGATGGAGAAATTGAAGCAATTCGAATGGCCTTACAAAATCTTTTGTACAGAATTTCATATTTTCAGCAAGCAGTTATTCTCTCAGATTCCAGGGCAGCAATTATAGCAATTACTTCCAAGATGTCACCAAAAAACCAAACAATTATAGAATGTTGGAAAATCCTTACCCATCTAACAGTACTTCAAAAACACATAGTCTTCCAATGGATACCATTTCACTGTGGACTGAGTGGTAATGAGAAAGCTGATTTTCTTGCAAAAAAGGGTACCAGCGGTGTACAAAAATGTATAGTTAATCTACCATTTTATGCAGCTAAAAGATTAGTCAACTCTGAATTCAAAAAAATTATTGCAAAACATTACTATGGAAAAAAAATAAAAGATGGGAACTACCAAACATTCAAACAGTAATTCCTGAGTATCCTCGAAAAACAGCAGCTGCAACCTTCAGGTTGATTACAGGACATGATTGTCTGGCAAAACATTTAAACAGAATTGGGATACATTCTTCACCACTCTGTCCTCTATGTGATCTGCAAGAGGAAATGGATCGAGACCACCTTTAAATATGCCCGGTCACTTCTCGTGCCACATCCATCAGTGAAAAATATTGGAGAGCAAGAGGATTAA
Source organism: Tenodera sinensis (assembly GCA_030765045.1). Taxonomy (NCBI): domain Eukaryota; kingdom Metazoa; phylum Arthropoda; class Insecta; order Mantodea; family Mantidae; genus Tenodera; species Tenodera sinensis. The sequence goes on from CM060970.1 coordinate 18,623,746, forward strand.
TGACTTCATTGTCAGAAATCCAGCATTAGCTAACATCATCTTCCTATAAGATAAATTGGATGAATAAATTGATTGATTGATTGACTGACTGATTGATTGATTGATTGATTGATTGATTGATTGATTGATTGATTGAATTGATTGATTGATTGATTGAAGTATAAAATACAAACACTTAGAAAAATCAGCAGTTGCTACCCATTTTTGGAAAGGGAAAACATGACATTAATTCAGATCCAAAATTATTAAAACACATATCAGGAAACACAAGAATTGTTAATGTGGGAGCAGATCTTCATCTGGAAAAACAGAGTTTTCAATTTTGTTATTCCACAAAAGCAATCCATTATACAAGTTCTTAAAACCACTGCCAGAGAAGTCTACAGGAGATACCAGCCTCTACAAGTTCAGTTGATGCCCGGTTGATAATGGAGGAAAGCTAGCCTCTGAAACATGTTCCGGGAAATTTTAAAAAGTGAGTGTTGTTTAGTGTTATTGATCAACTTGACTTAATTTGTCAAGTCTTCTTTTCTGTTCCCAGGGCCTGGGAAAAACTTCCCTTTGGTTGTGAAAACTCCCATTTGAATACACGTATTTCAACTCTCTCATTCTTGTTATATACCATTATCGGTGGTTGTGAAGCAGCCTTAAAGTTGGAAACAGACTGAAGAATGCAATGCCATAGCTGTGGTTCAAATTCTGCCTATGGCATTGAGTTTTTCAGTCTGATTCTATCTTTCTTAGCCTTCTGTAAAACCCTGAAAGTATCAAAATGCAAAAGTGCAATATTTCCAATTAACAATTAGTTGATATTGGAACACAACTTGCCTGGCTCTGAAGTACTCAATGCTGATATCTTGTGCTGCATAGCTGCCAAGTGTTGACAGTTATTGTAGGACAAAGGCCACACTGGCTTCTCGCTTTTTGGTAAAGGTTCTAGGTTATCAAATGGAACTGTGCACCTGTTAAATAACTACCAGTTAACATGCAATTCTTATCAACATAAATTCAACACTCCACTACACAACGTCAACAAAAACACAATAAACACAAATACGCATCAAAGCCGAGGGAAATCCCAATCCGAAAAAGAAACAAATCCCACACTAGGCTGAAGAGGGATTTCCCTAAACAGCCCAGGCATGTTGTAAACATGCCCAAATAAACATTTTCATTTTCATTTTCTCACCCCAGTGACATTTTTAGAAATGAAGTACACTAATCTTAACACTGCAAATCCAAAATTTCAGATTATCCGAACACAAAATCCTCAGTTTGAAAAACAATAAAATGCTTATTTGTAGTGTAGAGAAAGCATTTTTATTAGAGAATTTGCAAACTCATTGTTGAAACTACACACATTAAAAAAAAAAAATAAATAAATAAATAAACAATTTTATTGCAGAAAAATGTTTTGCGGAATTTTGTAGCAATTCCCCCTTGTCAAGTTGCTTAAGCACTTTCAGTTTTTCTTTTAGTATACAGGAACTATGTTTTCTTTTAGTTGACATCATAGTGCATGGTATAACACAAACAAGCACCTGTTGTGTATTAATTTATGAGCAAAAAGAATAAATTACTGTAGAATGACTGCTAACAATTGTGAAACAAACTGAACTACATATGTACCACCACTAGCACATGCAACCAGCTATGTCCACAGGTCAGGAGAATACATTGTCCTTATGTTAGACGTGACTGTCACTTCCTCACATCGCTACACTATTACCTGCTGATCCTATAGCACATGTTAAGTACTTTTTTTTGTTTTTTGTTCTTTGGATAATTTGAACATTTCAGAATCTAAACACACACCACACCCTCAATTAATTCTTGATTAGTTCTACTAAACATGTAACCTCATTAACTCAAAGAAATTGGTACAGCATATTTAGATTATATGTTTCAAAAAAAGTGGAAATTTCACGAAAGCAGAAGTAAATTAAAAAAACTGCTTGTGCCATAATCAAATGACTTTCTCTGCCTGCTATCAGTTTTCTAATATATCTTCAACAAATTATTCCTACAAAAATGTTAATTAAGATAAACATTTTGTTGTAGGTGCAAAAGGGATACAGGAAACTGAAGTGATAGTCAAATGTTCAAAAGTGAGTCACTACATCACCTAGAAATTCTATAGTTTTTTCATTATATCAAAAGAAACAAATAAATTGTGACAGTACTTCAAAAAATGAAAAATTCAGACCAATAGTAAAAGATAACCTGGAAATGACTGATGTTAAACAGTAGAGAAAGTAAAAGTTAGTTATTTTCCAATCAAATATATTCCAGAACTAATATTCTTATAATTGAGTAATTCAACAGCAATAAACAGTTCTGTTCTAGTACATTAATCCATCTTAATCAATGCTTGCATAAACTTCTTTATGCTGGTTTTTAAGTTCAAAATATATATTAGAATAGATATCACAAAGGTATGGTAAATGTTTTACATTAAAAGTGATTTATTTCAATAAAAGATTGAATACTTCAAAACCAGTTTGAAAAGGTTCATTAAAATGTTGTCTTTTATCTGTTTTATACTCTGCATGCATATTAAAAACTTAAGTTAACCAAAGGAACATTGTACACTTTTAGTTTATCAGAAATTCATTGCTATACCAAGTCTGTGATTGTCATAGAGGTTATAAAAAACAATCTCAAGTTCACATATTCTAGAATAAAAACTACTAACTTTTCTCCTAGTTCCTCTATGAACACAACAACTGGGCCTTTAGCTGGAGACATTTCTTGAATGTGAGCATGAAGAATCTTCTCAGGTTCTAATTTCACCAAACATTTTACACCAACTTGAAGTTCTCCATTATTTCTGTACCAGCCATATTTTATTTCTGTCCAGAAACATTTTAGCAAGAAAACACAATAATCAGGAACAGTTTTCCAACAGCACACATACTATAAAACTTATGATGAAAATCAAGATTTTAGAACAATGGAGTATGACATTAAAATCTATAATAACAGACCTGTCTATAATTATAGAGTTTAATTAACATACATAGTGATTAAAGCAAAAAACCTGAAGGTATTGACCAGTGAAGCAAATTAAAGCAACAAATATTAATAAATATTAGTGACTAAAACTTCACTCCTTTTGCGTTTTGCTTACACCTACTACCTTTCCCTTTCCTTACTAGCGTATTCCGCAGGATCGTTACAGGGTACTACCAAGTAACACAACACACTACAGCATAGCATAACATTTATTATAGTGAAAGGTGTTAAATATTAACAAGCAGTTAGTTAAAAAACAATAATTTTAACAATGGACTCCGTTACGTAGTAACTTAAAAATATTAAAATGAAACCACCAACTTGATAATGAACGCTATTAAATATTAACATGAAAATTCTAAAATGAAAACAAGAACCTTTCCTATATTTGGAATCAGTTAATTACAGAGAAAATACTAGCTGGAAATCTTGCGTACAGTCTGTGACAATATCCACTAACTAAACTACCGAGTTGCTCTCCGGTTTACTGATAAGGGGCCTCGTACAGAGCAATCCCCCTTTGTTAACTGTCCCTCTGGAGTTTTCCCACTCCTACAAAGTATTATTAACAAAACTGATACTCATCCCGATGTCGGCACTAGAAGATATAGGATGTACGGAGAACTTCCAGCCTGGAGTAGCCACGCCCTGGTCGACAGTGTACAACGGTGTCCTCAGCTTTCACCGCCATTCATCGAAGCCTCCTTCCACATAGGCGACATCTCTAACCAGACTTAACTGGCTCAACCACCTCAGAAGTCCATACCGCTCCTTTGCCCAAGGGAACCACATGCACCAAGTCGTATTCCATGTAACTGGGAGAATGAAGTTTATGCGCCTATCTTGCATTCCCCACGACCAGTGGGTGCCGACTTGCACTGGTGCCCGGGTTCTACTTCCCCTTGTTGATGGCGGACGAACTCCTGGTCACATCTCACGGTAGACTCCAAAAAAACGCACACTAACTACGCAGTAGAAACCTCTAGACCACAGGCTTTTTTCTCTGGCGTCATCTCAAGCTGTTCCATCTCTTGCCGACCACCCTCTCTTTTTGGCTCTTCCAACTGCTGTTCGTGCCCCCCACTAATTAATCCGTTACACTCCCCCCCTTTAATCTATTGTGAAACAATAGCCTTGAAGAGGTGAACCCTTCATCCTACCCCGGAGAACATCTCAGTTTACAATTCCTATTCCTATTATTTCTTCAATTGAGACACATGCGCAAAGCTTGATTTTCCAGTCCCGCTCTCCGTCAATCGCACTGAGACTGGAGATGTGAATTCTTCTATAAGCCATGGGCCCTTATATCTCGGGGCGAGTTTAGCCGTGTACTTATTACTTGCCTTACTCTGGGGATGATTCTGTACGTACACTATATCGCCAACCTGAAAGTGAGGAGCTTGTCGTCCCGCATTATAGTACTTAGCCACTTTATCTCTAGCCTTCAATAAATTACGTCTGACCCGTTTCCAGGTCTCCCGAATCTCGGACTCGCTTACTTTATCCGGCAAAATGTCCTTAATCCCCCATAAATTAGATAGAGGACAGTTAGGCTGGAATTTAAACATTAACCTGAACGGGCTCTCGCCATGACTCTCGTGCCTAGCCGCATTAAATGCAAATTGCAACCAGTACAAGTTCTGGTCCCACTTGGTGTGATCATCTGAGTGATAGGCAATCAACGCATTCTTCAGGTTTCTATTAACCCTTTCACTTTGTGACGCCTTAGGATAGTAGGGTACCATGAATACGTTACGAATGCCACTTCCCCAACAAAACGATTTAAACGCCCTTGACTTAAAACACGTGGCATTATCCGAAACGACTTCCTCCGGTACTCCGAAGACAGCAATTATGCCTTGCAATTCCTTAATCACATTATGGGTGTTCGCTTCACGAACTGCTCGTATCCAAACATATTTTGTAAACGCATCAACTATCACCAGCGCATGTTTATTTCCCATCTTGCTCCTCGGAAATGGTCCGATGTAATCGACAAACAATCTCTCCATTGGCCGTTCAGCTACCTTGGAGGCCAAATACCCCACTTGCTTACTCTTTACAGGCTTGCTCTGTTTACACCTACGACACTGAGCTACTCTCTGGGTTATCTCTTTATCCATTCCTTTCCATCTGAAATACTGTTTGATCCTAGCTCTGGTTTTAAACCCCCCTAAGTGCCCCCCACTAGGCGCTTCGTGAAAATAGGTAAACAGCTCTGGCACTAAGCTCTTTGGTACCAGAATCTTTGCGTCCTGCGTTCTATTTTTACAACACAATACTCCATCCTGTACGACATATTTTGGTACTCCTTCCCCCCCCTCAACCTGTTGCAATAGGGGCCCCAATTCACTGTCGTTACGTTGATAGGTCCGGATATCTTCAAACAACGAGGGAAGATTTGATAATATTGTACATACTTTTCCTGAAACTTGTTCACAATTATCCACTGGCGTCTGTTTTAACCAAGTTTGTAATGGGATATAAATACTCGGTTGAAAACCGAGATAAGCTTTTGCTCTCGCTAAATCCACTACCATTTGTGTATGTCTAACAAAGTCCGCTCCTAGGATCAGTGGTACAAATAATTCCTCTATCACATAAACTTTATAGTTCCAACTAAACTCTCCAATTTTCAATGGAATTACTAAGGACCCAATAATCTTCAACGGGCTGCTATCTACCGTAATAAATTGTGTTTCCTCAACCATTAGATCTCTACGCTTATCCTTAACATGCTGTGCATTAACTAATGTTACTACACTGCCCGTGTCAATCAAGGCCAATGAGGGAATCCTATTTACCTCTATCTTTATAAAAGGCAATTCTTTATGCACTAAACCCTGTATTACATTTATTCCGTGAACCAGCCTTTCCCTTAATTGTCCGGAATTCCTCCCCAAGGACGAGTTTTGAAATATCTGCTCTCCCCTAAGCCGTTTAACATCACAATCTTTTACCATATGACCTGGCTTGTTACAGTAATAACACACGAACACTTGTTTACTCTCTTGTTTCGTTAGTTCGGCATTCGATAGTGGTTGCCCCATTTGATTCTGAGGCCCGCCCCTATTTAAACTTGGTAATTGTGTATATTTCAAAGCTACCTCCTCCAACTCTTTAAAGGTCGTGGGCTTTGATTTACTCAAAAATAATGACCGGAGTTCGATATGAACTGTATTCTGTAATATATTACTCACAATCTCTTCTTCTGAAAGTACTACTTTTAGTGCCAAGGCTACCAACTTCTGCTGATTAATATAATCTAAAATACTTTCCGAAGTCCGTTGTAGCCTAAAAAAATGTCGATATAGGAGCTCATGAATTTGTGCTGATGACAGAAACATATGTAACACCTTACTATGAAAACTATCTAACGAGCCCTCTTCTGCAATTATTTGTAATAACACCGACTGTAAATTCAAGCCTACAAAAGGTTGTAACATCTGTAACACAGTCACTTGTGGTGTTCGGAAAGCTTCAGCTTGCATTTTAGCTTTCACCAAACAAATGAGAAAATCCAATATGTCGTCTGGTGATTTTACCTCAAATATTTTTAATGACGCTAAGAACGCTTGCCATGGATTCGGAACAACAAGTTTCGCGAATTTAACTTGAAGTGGCTCTGGATTGATATTCTCAGTATTTCCTGAACCAGTTGCTCCTTTATTTTCAATTCCGGTGGCATCTAATTGTGTTGCTAATGACGACAAGCGCCTCCCCAACTTATGAAGCTGTTCATTATTTTCTCCTTCTAACAATCGTGCATTTTCCTTTATCCTAAAACTCCAATACTTTAACCTTCCAACTATTCTTCGTTTCTGACTCGGTGTGATTTCCGATAACCTAAGTTCTTTTAACATTTCATCAAATAAATTAACATTCGCCTCACAAAGTCCGATTTCCTGTACCGGATCAAAACTCGCTCCGAGATTAATTGGGCTTGGTTGGCTTAATGCTTCTCGTAAACTTCTGGCCAATTCAACTACTGTACTTTTTGAATCATATTTTATCTGTCTTATTTTCAGTTCTCTTTCCAACTCCGTACGATGGAGGAATTCGGGCTGAAATACAATTTCCATTATGACACTGACAATATAATTGACCTGAAACACTATTTTGTGTACTTTGTAGTATCCTGTTAAATGTTCCCACCGACACTAAAACGTGTATGTAGGACAAAATGGCTCTGCTACCAGTGTTACGCTCCTTTTGCGTTTTGCTTACACCTACTACCTTTCCCTTTCCTTACTAGCGTATTCCGCAGGATCGTTACAGGGTACTACCAAGTAACACAACACACTACAGCATAGCATAACATTTATTATAGTGAAAGGTGTTAAATATTAACAAGCAGTTAGTTAAAAAACAATAATTTTAACAATGGACTCCGTTACGTAGTAACTTAAAAATATTAAAATGAAACCACCAACTTGATAATGAACGCTATTAAATATTAACATGAAAATTCTAAAATGAAAACAAGAACCTTTCCTATATTTGGAATCAGTTAATTACAGAGAAAATACTAGCTGGAAATCTTGCGTACAGTCTGTGACAATATCCACTAACTAAACTACCGAGTTGCTCTCCGGTTTACTGATAAGGGGCCTCGTACAGAGCAATCCCCCTTTGTTAACTGTCCCTCTGGAGTTTTCCCACTCCTACAAAGTATTATTAACAAAACTGATACTCATCCCGATGTCGGCACTAGAAGATATAGGATGTACGGAGAACTTCCAGCCTGGAGTAGCCACGCCCTGGTCGACAGTGTACAACGGTGTCCTCAGCTTTCACCGCCATTCATCGAAGCCTCCTTCCACATAGGCGACATCTCTAACCAGACTTAACTGGCTCAACCACCTCAGAAGTCCATACCGCTCCTTTGCCCAAGGGAACCACATGCACCAAGTCGTATTCCATGTAACTGGGAGAATGAAGTTTATGCGCCTATCTTGCATTCCCCACGACCAGTGGGTGCCGACTTGCACTGGTGCCCGGGTTCTACTTCCCCTTGTTGATGGCGGACGAACTCCTGGTCACATCTCACGGTAGACTCCAAAAAAACGCACACTAACTACGCAGTAGAAACCTCTAGACCACAGGCTTTTTTCTCTGGCGTCATCTCAAGCTGTTCCATCTCTTGCCGACCACCCTCTCTTTTTGGCTCTTCCAACTGCTGTTCGTGCCCCCCACTAATTAATCCGTTACAGTAATTATGTAATATCCAACAGATTATTGTTTCATAAATCAGTCATTTGTATCTTCAGCTGTGGAATATTGTTTCATTACGAATGTTACTGCGGCTAAGTGACAGATTGTTTCCTATTGCATTGCCAACTACTGGAAGTAAAACAAATTTATGAACAGAATCAGATGAATTACCACCAACTGATTCTTTCAATAACTTCCAGTACCTGGTAATGCAGTATTAATTGATTGAAAAGTGGTTTACTTGGAATAAAGAGTGGTTTTTATTAGTTTCAATACCATTGCAGACTGATCACTGTCATCCCAGAACAATATTATATATGCGGAACAGAGTATAAATAACCAAAATATATAGTTCCAATGACCTCTGAGTTACAGACTTGTGTAACACTGTAATTGCATATGTTGTGCCACTTAACTTTCAACTACTTGGTATCCTGACATCTCCATCATGCCCCCTGTGTGATGATCATGCTGACATGGATGAAGATCATCTGAAATCCTGCACTGCACTTATCTTTGAGAAGAGTGTTAAAACATTGGAAAGCTAGACTGCTAATGGCTTCATTGCCAGATGCAAGGCACTGAATAACAACTTTCAACAAAGTGCTCGTATGTGTTTATTCCACAATAGTCTTCTATCTATAGTGATACAAAAAATTTGTCGAAGTTAGATTCCATATCACTGAATAATACTGATCAGTGGTCCAGATCCCAGCTATGGCATCAAATTTTTCAGTCTAGCTCTACGCCTATTTAATAGGTCTATCTGCTATTATCAGGGCCTGGATTTCCCAAAAATGCATATGCGTATATGCAAATGCATATTTTGAAGATTAGTGTATATTCAGGGATATATACATATTCAAGATGCTCTCAGGCTTCGAGCCAGGTGTAGTGATGAAAAGACATCAACGTTTCGGGAGTGTACATCTCTCCCATCTTCAGGATGAATGACTAGCAAGAGTGAAGGGACCAGTACTGTCAGCCAGTACACTCCCGAAACGTTGATGTCTTTTCATCACTACACCTGGCTCGAAGCCCGAGAGCATCTTGAATATGTTCATCGCCAGGAAAGCTTCAAGTCATATTTTGATATATACATATTTGGGCATTTATTTACCTTATGTATGATCAATTACCTGATATCTCTGAACAAATTAAAAAATCTAATGAATCTATGACATCCCTTAGCAACATAATGGCCTTCTAATTACAAGCCTTCATCAATGTGTTCGTGAAGTGCACATTTGAATGTGAAACTGTACATCAACATAGGTATTCATGTAGTACATTGTTCATCTCTTTCAAAAAACCTATTCATGGTCTAGAAATTTCAAAAAACCTATTCATGGTCTAGAAATTCACAGTACAGCCCTGTACAAATCCCTTCAGTTGAATGACACCATTTCTTCTCTAAATGTCGTACCTGAGAAAACTATAAAAATAAGTTAAAACTAGGCTCAATATGGGTTTGGACTCAAACCCAGGACTAAAGAAAATGAATTCAGTTAACAAGTACATAAGTGGGATCAGACAATCTTTGCCTGAGGAATATTCCAAGCTGTTGCTACCAGTATAAAAGTATTACCCAATGATGTCCGTTCATGTAAAGCGATCACTTTCAACTTATAAAAACTAATTCTGCTGGATAATAGAAAATTCTTAACCCCTGAAAACATTGGGAAACTCTTAGTAGCATACTGTGATTCATCATTTTGCAAGGAATGAAAAACGTATATCTTCTTAATTAACGAAATTGAAGCTATTAACAGTGAAGCAACAAGATTCTAAAATAAGAACAAATTCTAATTTGTTCTTACTTTAGTATACCTTCTTCTTTTCTTTTCCTCTCTCTTTTGCCCTTTCGAGTGTCAGGTTTCCTCAGCCGGTCATGATCCATTTTCTATATTTTGTCCTATCCCTAGCTAGTTGTTTAACTTCCCTCAAAGTCTTTCCCTTCTTATTCACTATTTTTTCCACATAATTGCTCCATTCTATTCTTGGTCGCTCTCTCCCTCTTCTTCCTTTCCCTCTGGCCTCCCATACCTGTTTTGGTTTCCTGCTCTCATTCATCCTATTTATGTGTCCAAACCATCTTAAAACATTTGTCTCTTTTTTGTTACTGGTTCTTGATTAAAGATATTCCTTATTTGACAGTTTCTTATTCCGTTCCTTCTTGTTTTCCCAATACATTTCCATAAATACTTAATTTCTCTACTTTTAATTCTACTTTTATGTTTTGACAATACTGTCCGCCTTTCCAAGCCATAAAGAAGTGTTGGGAGATAAACCGTGTAACATATTTGTTGTTGTTGTTTTCTAGTGCCTTGCATCTGGCAATGAAGCCATTAGCATTCGTGCTTTCCAATACTTTTGAACTGTATGATGAAATTTGCCTAAAGATGTCCCCACCCGGAGATCCGATTGGGGGACAGTTTTAACTCCGGAATGTTTATCTTTAGGACTCATATTCATGTATGTGGCTTTCATGTAACTGTTTTCTTAACAGGCACCAGTTTTACAATGTGGCAGTTACATCACCCGACTTAAACCCCCATTTTGCAAGGGGGACCACACCTATCGTTGGTCAACGGGTCCATCGGACCTAGCCAGGAGGACTAAATAGGTGGTATTTAGATCCACCGACCTTACCCTCATGTGCCTCTGGACGCTGTTGTGCTGTGATAGGTCAGCACATATGTAAATGACATTTCCTCCATTTTAGATGAAACAGTTATACCGCTGTGATTCGGTCCCCAGAGCCTCATCTGTTAAAAGCAGGGTGCACCATGGGCAGGATGAGGATGGGAATTGGGTAGGAGAGGCTATAGGAGGCGCATCACTACCCCTTACTACCCCATATATTTACATTTTTACATCATTGTTAATTTCCTTTTTTCCTATTAGTGTTTGGCTGATTTGGTAATAGATATGGTTTGCTGTATTTATTCTGCAGTTTGTTTCTATATCTAGTTTATCCTTTCAATTGACAGTTGTTCCTAATATTCAAAGTTCTTAATTTGCTGCATGGTTTCCCTGTTTCATTTGATATTTCTTCTCCATGCCCCTTTTGTTACATGCATTACTTTGCATTTATTTGCATTTACTTCCATGCATCTATCTTTACACATATTGGCCCACTCTATTACTGAATTCTATAGTTCTTTATCACTATTGGCCATTAGGACAATGTCATCTGCATAAGTAAAAGTCGCTCGGGGTGGCTCAGTTGGTTAGACGCTGGCCTACGGATCCCAAGGTCGCGGGTTCAAACCCGGCCCAGGCTGATGGTTTTTAAGTGTGCTTAAAAACGACAGCTCCACGTCAGTAGATTTACTGGCATGTAAAAGAACTCCTGCGGGACAAAATTCCGGCACACTGGTGACGCTGACGTGATCCTGGCAATTGACAGCGTCGTTAAACAACAAAATAATTTTTTTTTTCCATCTGCATAAACTAGAGTCTGAGTGTATACTGGCCTCATGTTCAAATTTCCTATTTTCACTCGTCTGGGTCTTCTTTTACATTGTTTAAGTACTTGGTCCATGTATATAATTAACAGTAATGGACTCAAGCTGTCCCCTTGTATAACTCCTCTATTAATTTCAAATTCTTCTGATTTGGCACCTCCTATTCTTACTACCTGTCACTTTATTATATGTATTGACAGTTTATCTTCTTTAGCAATGTTTCTGAAGTTTCCTCATCTCTGTGGGCTTTCCACAGTTGTTCCTTAGGTACCCTGTCGAAGGCTGATTTCAGATCTATAAAAGCCAGATATAATTCCCTCTCTTTAATCTTCATTTTATCTATTACTATCCTCAATATGAATATATGGTCCTGTGTCTGTTGTAGTTGCCTGAAGGCACTTTGTTCTTCCTCCATATTTTCTTCAATTTCCTTCCATAATTTATTTTCCAGTATTCTTCAATAGCTTCCTTACTACTGATGATAGGCTTATGGCTCTGTAATTTTCACATTTAACTGTAGATCCCTTTTTGAGAACAGGTATAATGTTTCTCTTCCAATCTTGTGGAGTTTCCTCTTGTCTCCATATCTGTCTAAATAATTCAGTCAGCCATTGTTTAACTTTTCTTCCTCCATATTTAATCATCTCTGGTGTTATACCATTAGCTTCTACAGATTTCCTATTTCTCAGTCTTCGAATGGCATGTTCTATTACTGCTGATGCTATTTCTGCCTCCTTTTCTTTGTTTTTCTCCTCCTGTCTATTGTTATTTCTATTTTGTGTTTCAACGGCAGGTATGTCTTTTTCCGAAAATACATTTCCATAGTATTCTTTCCAGCCTTTTAATATTTTTTTTGTTTCCCCTTTTATTTTTTTATTATTATCCATGATATTCCATACTCATTTTTATACACCCCTTCTAAGTTTTTGACCATCTGCCAAAATGGAAATGATTGATCGATAGTTAACTTCAATTTCCTTTCCAAATCAGTTTTTGCTCTCTTTACCTCTATTTTGGCTTCGTTCCTTTTTGGTATGTATTCTAGTCGATCTTTCTCTCCGTTAGTCCTTATAAATTTCCTCCATGCCTTCCTTTTTAAAATGCATATCAAGAGTTAGAATAAGTGCAGATTCTTTTATTTTTAGTGCACATTTTTGACAGTTTTAGAGCATATTTGCATGTATATTTTAGGTGGTTTTAGAGCATATAAATCCAGGCCCTAGCTTTAATACTGAATTACTTAGTGTACTATATACTTTCCAGAGTACCTCTGTAAACTTGTCTATTGAGATTATAGTTCATCTGCAAAATGTATTAGTTCTGATCTTGAGAACTCATTGAAAAAGAAAAAGTCATAAATCTTAACATCAGTCCACTAATTTAGTTTCAAATATTGCTAAACAGTTGTTCTTACCTTTCCTATAATCATTCCATATATCAAATTCTATGTTCCTATAAATGTTTGGATCCAGAGCTTTTGCTACTTTGTATGGAAATGGTGTTGCTCCATGGGCTAATATATCTTTTACATCCTTAACTGCTTCCTCTTGCCGATCTCTTTCACTTTCATCAAATGATATTCCCACATTGAATCTGTACCTGGAATGCACAATCTTATGACAATATAATAATCTATCTCCACATTTAAGACAAATAAGTGTGGCCAATATTGCTTCTAAATGAGTTGTTTTCAACTGAGGAATATGATACACTAGAAACAGAAGAATATGGGAAATCTTTAGAGATGTACAATAATTCCTCAATGAGAAGTATAGTTAAATGCCTTCTGTGGAGTGGAACAAAACTGCTTTATAAACTGCTATTTCATCATTAGTTAATGACTCAATGAACTTCTTCCATCTTATAGATGGTTGGGTTAGATTTACTGACAGTCATAGTAATACAAAAGTTAATGGTATCATCAGAAATAAATAATGAATAAAGAACAAATATAAATACAATTACAGCAATTTACTGCAAAATTATTGTCACCATCACACAATGGTTGTACCTTGATTTATAGACAAGCAATTAGGCATTACGCAATTCACCACATAATGCCCCATTAATATTCCAGGTATTTAAGAAATATTGAAAAATAACATGCCACCACCACAATTGTTAGGATAACAGGACAGAGTACAGGGTATGCATCATATTGTAGTATATTCCTCATTGTTGATGCAACCAGTTTGCAGTCTGCTGGAACGGTGGCTAGTCCATCAATGAATCTGATTGGTTCAAGTATCTAAAGTACAGAAATTAGGAAATATGACTTAAGTGATAAATGAATGGATCAGCAAGGGATGTGGATCATTTGGTTAGCATACATCACGTCTATAATCATTTTATTCTTCAATTGATACGGCTGTTTGTTTACATAGTTATTCTTATGAATGCTTATTTTGTAAAGTACCAGTATGGGTAAACACAGAACTTATACAGCTGATTGCATTTGCGAAACAGAACAGTAATCAAGCCACTGAAAAGGAGTTAGACAAATTACCTATTTGTTCAGAGGTCCAATAATATTGACTCTGGTTAAAAAGTACACATGATTCAATAGTACCATAAATGCTTTTGTAAATAATAGATGAATTTTAATTCAATAAATCCAAAGCCACATTTTCTTTTTCTTCTAATTATTTTTATTTACTGGAGTACGTGTTTGTATTGCAAAATCAACATGTTCCCCTCCTTCTCCTTTCCTTTCAACCACAAACAGCAGAACATGGTCGAGCTTCAATACACTCAGACTCGCTTACTCCCATTACCGTACACAAATCGCTGAAAGTTAACACAGCCAGTCTTAAATAATTTATTCTTCACATAATGGTTGCACTGTGTAGCATAAAAAGTGCAATGATTATACAATGAAGTACAGTAGCTATAATATGGATTCTGAAGAGCTTAACTTGCTTATGATATAGTTTAATCCCAGGATATCATGATTTTAATCAGTAATGAAGAATTTAGTGTAATTATGCTTAGTTGATGTCTATTTCTCGTATCATAACTATTTTTTTACAGTTAGTCCCAAAGAATACTTAATGTTTTCCAAAAAGTGTTACAACTTCTAACATATGCCGTAATTCACAGAGTACTCTAAACAAATTTTTATAGGAATCCCCTAATTTTACCCCTATGATTCATCTAATTGCTTGTTTTTACATTTTGAAAATTCCTTACCAATTGTGCCAAAATATTACATCAAATTTTAATAAACTATTTTAATGCATAAAATATAAATTCCTCAATATATTCAAATTTGTGATATTTCAAATGAGTCTAAAAATAAAGTTTGATGTGTACACTCACGACTCTCCACTCACTCTCGTACAAACTATTCTTAAAAGTGATCATTCAACTATCTACTTCATGTTAATCGAGAAAGCCATTTGTACAAATGGGTTTACTACCTATTACTTTTTACATATAATGGGAATAGGGAAATACAGTAGGTTTTAAGCAATAGCCAAATATTTTCAGAGCTGGTTGCTATGTTATGGCTTTGAAATCCATTCTCTTTCCATG
The DNA here is from genome assembly GCA_030765045.1 of Tenodera sinensis. NCBI lineage: Eukaryota > Metazoa > Arthropoda > Insecta > Mantodea > Mantidae > Tenodera > Tenodera sinensis. Next base: position 18,638,979 of record CM060970.1, read on the forward strand.
CCCAGGACATAAAAAAATGAATAATGAGTTCCAATTTGAGAAAAGTATAAATACATTAGAAGCACGAAACAGCACAGTTCGAAATACTGTGGATTCGGATTTAACACAGGGGAAAGTATGTCCCCCAAAAATATATTGCATTTTTATTTATTTATTATTTCTGAAAGTTGAGCTTAAAATTTTCTTCAAAGAGCAGTACTGAAACATACTTTTCGCTATCCTAGCATGCACCTTGGCCACTGCATTGCTAAGAATTTCCCGAAGTAACGAGATATGCACATGGAAAAAGATATTCTGCATGTAAGTGAAGTGATAAGTACTATAAACAAGATGGTTCTGTGTATGGGGAAGCAAAATGAATCAAACAGTATCCATCTACATCTTGCTGCAATCAAACAATACATGGAGAAAAAAATGTAAATTATGTCACCAAACAAAATTTGTTGATTTCTTTAAGACAATACAAAATTAGGTTAGAGTAAAATGGGTACAGTGTAATTTTTACTGTATAAATTAAGATTGATTGCAGTACTGGAATACACTTCTAGCATAACTGGTGTGTAAATCCATTTAAAAAGTGGTGTACTTTACTATATATTACATACTTCACAAAGTACTGTAATTTATTGTTGCACGAATGTTTCCCACCATATCCATGGGATCGATTTTTGTCACTTTTAAGCTCACATTTCGATATACTGCGAAATCATTATGATAGAAGGGCTAAAGCATGTTCCCCAACAACCACATTATTTTGGGATTCTACTGTATTGGAAAATTCAAACAAATAACGAGGAGTATCTTTAGAATGGTTATATCAACAAAAAAATGTATGCCTATGTATGCCTATCTCATACAGTTTACCAGTTATGAGAAAGTCATTCAGAATGAAGAGGATTTCAGACTTTTCCCAGAAAATTCAATATATATTTCATTTGTTATTAAAATATCTTAAACATGTGGTATTTTAATCAAAATTATTTGAACCATTTTTGTGAAAGTCAAAATTTTTAAACTATTTACATGTAAAGAGTAGTTTGGGGGTGGCAGTATTTTCTTCAATTGGTATTTACTGCCTTATTTGTTTTTGAGTTATGCAGTATACATGTGCATGCTCATGCCCATGCATGCGCACACATGCACACACACTTTCCCTAAAAATGCTTTTCTGTGGAGGCACTTTGAAACATGTATTTACAGTGAAATTTCAGTACCGAATTTTTGGGTGGAATGCACTTCTCTACCTATTATGTGAACAGTAGAGGAAGCAAAAGATGTGACTTGATTTAGATCTCAAAATCCATATCATAAAATATGAACTTAATCTTAAAATATCTTACACTCTTTTATGCTGCAAAAACCAATTGGCAGTACTTTCTTAGCTGTATAGTTAAGAAAATGAATCTGACCTTCCACAAGATATGAGGCGATCTTCAGCAATAAGTTTCTCCCTCTGAATGCGACTGCTTTTGTCATGTAGCATCTTTTCTACAGCATATTCTATATCAGAAAATTTGAACACATGCTTGTAGAGAACTTCATATACTATTGCTGAAAGAAAAACAAATTAATGATTAATGGTTATATATATTTTACCTTATACAACAATCAACAAATAACCAATTTCAGACCACCTGTATCGTACTGGGGTAGCATGTCTGGCTTCCAACCTGGTGAGCCCAAGTATAATTCACTTATAGCAAGCTGCCCAGATAACTTACTCAAAGCTTTCCCTTATCTCTCTAAGACTTTCAGCTAAATGCAACAGGAGCTTATTTGAGCATCATTTCACACATTTCATTCACAATCTCTCTACATCTAACACTTCAAAACAAAATATTGCAGTGATTTTGAAAATGAACTCCATTGCCAGGTAAAAAGTTTGGCCCCTACAAATTTGTTACATTACTTTATTTTCATTTTGGACTTTGTAGTAAAGCACTACAACTGAATAATTCATATTACGAGGAGTGCCCATCCCACCAAAAAGCAATCCGGCAATTTTGAGATCCCTATGTATTTCAACTATTTAGTTCCCATTTATGCCTCTGGAAAGCTTCACAGGGGGCTCTTTGAATAGGTACCATAGCAGCTACTGTGATACACAGTACCCAAAAGCTTGAACAAATTGACAAATTAAAATTTGGCAGATGGTGGCAGGGGAATCTGTCATAAATTTGAGGTTGCATGTGTGACTAGCTCCACACTTTTGTTGCACAATATGTAAAGATGGTACCAAAACAAACACTGATACATAGTGAAATAATGCAATCTTCAAAAGCTTGCTAAATGAATACAGTAACAATTCTTTCTTAGAGTTATAACATAAATGCAGTTAAACATTTTCAATATTTCCAATAGTGTGGACACACGTTGTTTCTAGGCCTTCTAAAATTAAGAATAAATCATACAGTTGTATAAAGTAGCTCATAAGAAAAGAAACTACATACATGTATCCCCCCTCACACACACATACCCACATACAGAGTGTTCCAAAAAGATAGCAACAATGCTTGGTGTGTTGTGTGGGGTGGCAGACTGATCGGTTTTCGGATGGGAGCCCCTGTCCGAAAATGTACGGTTTGGGCGCTGTGGTGCATCAAGGTGTCATATGGGTGTGCGTTCACATTTTGTCAACAAACCCAACATCAAGTTGTGTACATTACAAACGGGCTTCAAACTGTGTACCTCCTATGTCATTGCAGATCGTACATCGGCAGAGGTGAGCCTCATGCACATGACCCAAAATGTGCAGTTATCTTTGAAGGTTTTCAATTGCTTCCTGGACTAGAGTCATAAGGTCATGGTGCTGCTTTTATAATTATTCGTCGGTGATGGTGATAAGCTTTTGACTCTTTCATTATCTCGGGTCGTGGTTCTGGATGGAATGAACATACACTCGGGGTTAACTTTAGTGAAATATTTTATTCGCACCTTCTCGTTCACAGTATTTAAATCGTATCACAGTAGCAAGTCTTTTATTTCAGTGGATCGACTTCCTTAGCATCGCCGAGATTTAATGTCTGAAAATTTAGCGATATTTCGCTAAATGTTTTCTATCACTTTACACTTCGTCTATTTTACGTCCTTTCATTTAATTGCACACTTCATATTAACTAACTTGTTAAAGTTAGCTAATGTTTCACTTATTCTACTCAAATTAACGGTCTTTAAACACTTAGTAATTTTACTTTCACTATTTTATGACGCGCACACATAAAAATGCGTCCATCTATACCATGAACAGTATGCAGGCTGCAGCAATTGGTTTTTCTATTCCTTGATTTCTTGCACGTGAAAGCAGTCTTGTCACTTTTTGAATTGCCATTTGTAGATGTTTTGCGTCTGTGATGGAGATTACTGTGTTAATGTATTTAGAATTCCCACTGTTTGGTATCCAAGATGGAAACTCTGTATTAAGATAAAAGTTTGTGTGTATGTAGGCTTTTGGTACATGGTATGTCTGAGAATTTTATTGATCTTGGAGATGAGATGTCTAAAAACAGCAGAGAACCATTATCTTCTATTTCCATGGTAAATTTTATTTGAGGTGTGAGACTGTATGGAGCAAGGAATTTTGTGGAATGCTGTACCCGTGCAGCCATATAACAAAAGTGCTTTCAACATACCTGAAGAAACCTTTAGGCTTCAGTTGAGCTGTGGCAAGAATTTTGAGTGCAAGAAAGTCCATGTAGTTGATAGCAATGGCTGGAAATAGTGAAGTCCCACCATAAGGACAGGAATGTTAGAGACCCTAGCCATCTCCAGAGAAAATAACTTAACCCTTTCATGCCTGAATTATTTTGCTACTTATGCCGTTCTTCCTCTAATTCGAAACCGGTTTAGATTAGTCGGTCTGGGACACCTTCAGCCTGCTGGCTTGGATAGCCATGATCGTTAAGGCAACACGTAGTGCACTGGCCATGCACTCAAAGCCTGAGGTCATGAGTTCGAGTCTCAGCAACCGCAGTCAAATGTGCCTGTGGTAAAGGACGGGGAGGGCCCACATAAAATAATCAGTGTGATGGCACGCGTGGATGATGACGGGGTATCATTTTACTGCGGTTGCATGGATTTTACTTCTTTTCTTATAAAAAAAAACACACCACAATATAAATTGTAAAAAATGTAGTTTTTTACAATTCAATTCCTATTTTCACCAGTACGTGACCCTTAACATGATTAGCCTCACTGTTCAAAGAACTTTCTATCTTCAGTGAATTATTTAAAGATGTTTCTAAAGAATGTATAAGATCCCAAAAGATCAACAGACTTAATGAATAATAGAAAAAATTTGCTTACATTATGCAAATGGTAGTGTTTTGTTTTCTGGGTGCTTGAAACCAGCTCACTTTACTTAATTCAGAATTATATATGTATAGTCAAAAACTGTTGTGAATGATGTAAAATAGCTAAAAGAATTAATTATGGACACTATAATATTTGAGATTAGGTACTCAGGGGTCTCCGTCTAGGGGATATGTGAATGGCAACCACAAGGTACCCAAGCTGAGCAGAACATTACTTCCACTTACTGGTGTTTTGCTCCTCACTGTAACTTTTCTATTTGACCTTACCTTGATCATCTCTTGTTCTCTTCCGACCCCGATGCTATTAGGGTTCCTGAGGGCTAGGGAGTCTTTATTTTTCCAACCTCTCCATTTCTCTAATTTCTCTATAAAACCTTAACCCCTAACATGCTGACCTGTCATGGCATGTAATACGTCCTCTGATTGGTAACCAGAGGATATGGTCTGTGAATTTATTTTGATAATTCTCCCGGTCAGGTCGGTAAGACCCGTCAACCAACGACAGGTGTGGTCCTCCAGACATTCTGGGGGTTGTGAGAGAGCGATGTGACCGCCATAACATAAAAATATGGTGCTCTCTAAAAAGCGGTTACATTTACTGCTAAGTCTCTTCAATATCTGTGAAAAATGTTGGAGAGCAAGAGAATTAATGACTTCATTGTCAGAAGTCCAGCATTAGCTAACAACAATATTTCCAGAACACGAATGGCTCCATATTTATACTGATGGATCATTTATATCAAACCAAGATGGAGCAGGTGCTGGAGTCACATGTCACCTCTTTTCCTATTACAAATCTTTAAGTTATGGAACTACAAACTTTGATGGAGAAATTGAAGCAATTCGAATGGCCCTACAAAATCTTTTGTACAGAATTTCACATTTTCAGCAAGCAGTTATTCTCTCAGATTCCAAGGCAGCAATTATAGCAATTACTTCCAAGTTGTCACCAAAAAACCAAACAATTATAGAATGTTGGAAAATCCTTACCCATCTAACAGCACTTCAAAAACACCTAGTCTTCCAATGGATACCAGCTCACTGTGGACTAAGTGGTAATGAGAAAGCTGATTTTCTTGCAAAAAAGGGTACCGGCAATGTGCAGAAATCAATAGTTAATTTACCATTTTATGCAGCTAAAAGATTAGTCAACTCTGAATTCAAAAAAATTATTGAAAAATATTACTATGAAAAATCAAAGAATAAAAGATGGGAACTACCAAACATTCAAACAGTAATTCCTGAGTATCCTCGAAAAACAGCAGTTGCAACCTTCAGGTTGATTATAGGACATGATTGTCTGGCAAAACATTTAAACAGAATTGGGATATATTCTTCACCACTCTGTCCTCTATGTGATCTGCAAGAGGAAATGGATCGAGACCACCTTCAAATATGCCCGGCCACTTCTAATGCCCCATCCATCAGTGAAAAATATTGGAGAGCAAGAGGATTAATGACTTCATTGTCAGAAATCCAGCATTAGCTAACAACAACAACAAACATTTTCAATGGGAGATCACTAAATAATCTATAAATGGGAAAACAAACTGAATTGCTGGATTATTATTCAAACTAATTATATATCATTTAATATAAGAAAGCAATAAAGAATGAACAAAACGTACTATGTGGAGTATTTGCAGGCCTGCCAGCATTATTATTGTCACCGCGCCCGCCCCATCTAATTGCCGACAACCGTAGTGTCACGCATCGCATTATTGTCGGCACTACCGCAAAGGAGCCGAAGGAAAGAGACAGAGCATGGCCGCATTGTTGGGGCGCTTGCCGAAAGAGAGAAAAGGATAGAGGCTACTGGAATCTTCTACTTTGTATTTCACCGCAAAATAACTGAGCTTTCCCGAACTTTCCAATATAGTGCCTGGGAGATATAAATAGCGGTAAAGTGCGACAGCAGGCAGTCAGACGTATGTGAAGGTTGAGTAGTCGTGCCGACGGAGAGGACAGACGTATGTGAAGGTCGAGGAGTCGTGCCGACGGAGAACAGTTCTTTGTGTTACGAGTTCGGAGCCGTGCTGTTGGAGAATCGGAAAAGACTTTCTTGTTGTTGCAACGAGTGTACAAAGTTACTGTTTACGGAAATAAAAGTGTTTCTTTATCTCGACTACATCTGTCTAGTCTACTTTACACCCACATCAAAAGTTACACTGGTGTCAGAAGTGGGATTCGTCGAATTGCTTCTAGTTTCGTTACATCGTCGTTAGAAGTTGCAACGTTAGAACCAAGATGGAGGGAGATTCGGAAACCAGGATGATGGCAATGATGAAAGAATTATTCGCCGAAATGAAGACAGAAATGTCCAAGATGAAGACGGCAAACAACAACCTCGCTGCCAAAATGAAGACGAGAAACGACAACCTCGCTGCCGAGCTGAAAGAGATGAAGACGGCAAACGACAACCTCGCTGCCAAAATGAAGACGAGAAACGACAACCTCGCTGCCGAGCTGAAAGAGATGAAGACGGAGCTATCGGCGAAAATTGACGGCGAACTGACTGGCGTGATGAAAGACGTGGAAGAACTCGGCGAAAAGGTGGAAGACCTCTGCCAGCATGCGGACATCGTGGAGGACGACGGAGAACGTCTTGGCGCCCTGGTAGTAAGAGTTGACGAGAGCGTCAAAGTACTGGATGCCAGGGGCAGACGGAATAGCGCGGAGCCGGAGAGGGAGCACCTAGTGGCCGAGGCGACAGTTGCGCCCGTTTCGGATGATATGAGGGAAGACGTGGAACAACTCGGCGAACTGATTGGCGTGACGGAAGACGTGGAAGAACTCGGCGAACTGATTGGCGTGAGGGAAGACGTGGAACAACTCGGCGAACTGATTGGCGTGACGGAAGACGTGGAACAACTCGGCGAATTGATTGGCGTGACGGAAGACGTGGAACAACTCGGCGAACTGATTAGCATGACGGAAGACGTGGAACAACTCGGCGAACTGATTGGCGTGACGGAAGACGTGGAAGAACTCGGCGAAAAGGTGGAAGACCTCTGCCAGCATGTGGACGTCGTGGAGGACGACGGGGAACGTCTTGGCGCCCTGGTAGTAAGAGTTGACGAGAGCGTCAAAGTACTGGATGCCAGGGGCAGACGGAATAGCGCGGACCCGGGGAGGGAGCACCTAGTGGCCGAGGCGACAGTTGCGCCCGTTTCAGATAACGAAAGTGTACGTCTCGGGGAAGACAAAGGTGCAGTTCAGGGACGTCGTCGAGGATCCTCTGGAGGAGTGTGTCGGGTACGTAACCAACCAGGATATGACGTGGAGGACGATCGGCAGGGAAGCGCACAAGCAAACGAGCAACACGCGAGAACCGACTTGGCGTGTGACATGGGGGGACCGTCGGAGCCATCTAATCACCTGACGCATAGTGCCGTGAACGGAAGAATGGTGGACATCATCTTGGACGGCAGGATGCAGGAGAGGCCGTGCCGAGCACGAGTGAACACGAGTGCAGCGGTGGACGCGACTCGCGCGGATGTGGCGGGGTTTGTTGCAGGACCCATCGGAAGCAAGGTGGCTGCGAAGGTGCGCCAGAGAGGTCGGCGGACATGGTACCCAGTGAGCCGTTTCCGAGTGCGCAGGATGGCCCGTCAACACACCAGGAAGAAGGGCAACTGGACGAGGGACCGTCAAGACCGGCGGTACTGTTGCAGAATTTCGAAGCAGGATGGCATACATCGTCCTACCCGGACCAAGGGACACTATCCAACAACGATACCTAGGATCGTGCCTCCTGGAGAAGAGGTTCGATGGGTTAGTCCACCGGGGCGCAAGGGAGATCCCGCAGTGATAGTGCTGGTCGGGACGACCAGCTCTGAGGAGGGAGCAGTGTCACCGCGCCCGCCGCATCTAATTGCCGACAACCGTAGTGTCACGCATCGCATTATTGTCGGCACTACCGCAAAGGAGCCGAAGGAAAGAGACAGAGCATGGCCGCATTGTTGGGGCGCTTGCCGAAAGAGAGAAAAGGATAGAGGCTACTGGAATCTTCTACTTTGTATTTCACCGCAAAATAACTGAGCTTTCCCGAACTTTCCAATATAGTGCCTGGAAGATATAAATAGCGGTAAAGTGCGACAGCAGGCAGTCAGACGTATGTGAAGGTTGAGTAGTCGTGCCGACGGAGAACAGTTCTTAGTGTTACGAGTTCGGAGCCGTGCTGTTGGAGAATCGGAAAAGACTTTCTTGTTGTTGCAACGAGTGTACAAAGTTACTGTTTACGGAAATAAAAGTGTTTCTTTATCTCGACTACATCTGTCTACTTTACTTCACGCAACACCGCAAAGTCACATTATTCATAATTCAAATTGAAAAAAGAAAGAAAATTCAAAAGTGTTAGTGCTTCACACTGATTTAAAATGTTGCCAATTTTTTTTGCCTCTTTCATTTTTCACACAGTCACACACTAGTCAATTATATGCACCAGTTGCACAAATGCTGCCATCATTTATAGTGTTGCTGAAATAAGAAAGCCACTTGAAGTACACAAGCAATCAAAGCACCTGTAAGCATGTGACCACAAAGAATGCTTTGATTGGTTTATGACCGAAGCTCTCTGAGGAAGAAAACTAAATAGATCCATTTTATAATATGTTACTGCTGCTTTTTTACATTAGCGGTGTGGATGTTAAGTGGCTTTCTTAGGCCAGATTTATTAAAGGCTTTGTGAGAATAGCAATTATATAATTTCAAGAGCTTGAATTACTTCATAACACTGGAAATACTTTCATTATTTCAATCTACACATCATTATCAGTATCAACAGATATAACACAGGGAAAAATAACCATGCCCAACTGTACTGTTAACTTGTGCACAGCAATAATGCATTCCAAAAAAGACTAATGCCTCACCCAACATGCCTACTGTTTTTTGCTACAAACAGCAGGGGTACAGTATATATAAACCATACTTAGTATAACTTAACATAGCATAAACTAACACATAAATACTTTAATAATGTATATTGATATATTTCATATTTAGAATATAGAAACGAAAAATGTACCACTGAGCTAGATATTAAGCAACAAGTTTCAGTGCCTAAAAAATTCAATGCACATTTGCAAAAAATGTAGAAGAGGGTAACATATCAGTGAGGTTTAGCTGTATTCTACTCAGAAAAGGAACAAAGCAATACAGAAGCTAGTGCAACTTCTATGACTAAAGTGTCAGATATGTAAGTGCTACATGCTCTTATCAATACTGTTACTTTAATTGACAGAAGCATTTCCATCCAGACAAGTGTTTCAAACTTTATCACACCACAAAAAAACCAACTTAGGAGTGAACCTGTAAGTGTGTAATACCAATATTTACATGTATATAACTGTAAGGGAAACTATATGCTCAAAATCTTAATATAATTCTTGAAAAATGGACAAGTATTGATTCATGCAGATATTTATTAAGAAACTTTAATGTTTTTACTAACACTGTATTAACTGATGTTAAATATGTTTAATTTTGTTTGCTTGTACATTACATCATTGGTGTGGTCCTACAGACATTCTGGGGGTTGTGAGAGAGCGGTGTGACCGCCAAAACATAAAAATATGGTGCTCTCTAAAAAGCGGTTACTATTACTGCTATTGCTCTCTTCAAGTGAAAAATATTGGAGAGCAAGAGGATTAATGACTTCATTGTCAGAAATCCAGGATTAGCTAACAACAACAACATTACATCTAAAACTATTTGGCCTGTAAACATGAAGGCATAGCCAGCATTAATCATATACGAAATTGTAACGAAAGAATTAAAAGGAAATCAACTGTTGCTAAGCTTGGTAACCATCAAGAACCCATCGTTAGTCCTCTACAGTGCACGAGTGATAGCATTGCATGAGAAGGAAACTGATCAATGCAGAATTTTTGTAAGATAATAATTGTGAGTAAAAACACAAACATTTTTGAAACAAGTAGTGAGAACAAAGCATACGCAAGTGATTGTGTTTGTAAAAAATTATGCATAATATTTCCATGGATACATCATGCAAAAAAATGGAATAATTTGCCATGAAAAGGACGAGTAGGAAAGCTTCACATCAAAAACAATTTGAAAAACTTTTCCACAAAGAAAATCTATGAATAGTTTCATACAGTTTCAAAAACCTGTTAAAAAAGAATTGCTTTGCTAAAGAATTCTAAACTAAATAAAATGAATCTGTGGTGAAAACTGAACTTTATTTAAAAAAAAATACCTCATGTGCAAGCAATGGGTCTATTTAAAACTACTATATTGTATCCAGTATCATGTGATCAAAAAGGACGAATAAAAATCTAATCTAATTTTCAACATAAAAACTTTTCTTGCACCTGGTATCTTGTTGAATTTTTTTAAAACTAGCATGAGGTTGGGAGTGACCACTTACATTTATACAATATTAGTTACAATCTGAATGAATAAATGTAAATAGTCTAATATTTTCAATTTTAAGGCAAGTTTTGAACATTTTTATATCTGGCCCAAACTAATTCTACACTGAAAGGATTAACAATGAGTTAAAAATGCATTGCAAAATAAATGATACTCACATTGACAAAAAGCTACTTTTGTTACATAATCTTTTGTGTAAACAGAATCGTAGTGGTCATCTGCAGAACGACACAGTAATACTTTTCTTTCAAAGCTGTATTCAGTTGCAGCACGTGGGGGTTGCTCCAACTCCTCAAAGATGATCACGTCACAGCTGTAGGCAAGATGCTCAAATAAAGTAACTAAAACTTTATCACATTATGGATTAGTTTTTTATATGCTAGTGTTACATTTTCCTTTCCCCAAACAGAACAGACTAACAGCCCCAAATGTCCACACATGTCAGTTGCAAACCAAGCATCCTAAGAAATAAAGTTTATTTACAGTCACATGTTAAACTGTTATGCCATGAAAAAACAATTAAAACTGGTACATACATTTTCATTCACCATCAGAATTTTGCAACAAATTTGCAGCTTTGTCAACATTTCAATAAATATAATATAATATACAATACCATAAATTTAGCTACATGCGAAAGAATACAGATATAAACAGAAGAGTGCAGGTATACAGGTTAGTTAAAAGACCTGCTCCACTGACATAACTTTTGAAGCATGTGACTGATTAACATGGAACTTGGCATATGACAGTCATGTACAGGAGACTCAAAAATGATATTAACAATTAATGCTACTTCCAGTTCAACTACAAGTGACTGCAACCTTCTTACTTTAAATGGAACACCCTAAATTATTTTGCAGATTCACACAGTAGTCTTGAATAGCTTTTAAGGAAATACCCACATTAGAGAGTTCTGTGATATTCATTAATGTTAAATTAAAAAAAAAATAGTGTAGGCTTAATGGAGTGTTTTCCGTTTTTTTTTTTTTTTTTTTTTTTTTTGTGAATTGACTGCTCTTTGTTTTAATCCCAAAAGCATATTTATTTGACTGTAATGGTTTATGCTCACAGAATACATTTGTTAATTTTAATGATTTTTGTTATTTCCGGTTTAACTGGAAAAGACTGCAACTTTTATGTTTTAAATGGTATACCCTATACTTTTCTTACAGATTCAGATAACACTCTTCGATACATTTTCAACAAGAACCCACAATAGAAAAAACAAGAAGAAAAATCAGAGAGACAAAGAAAATGCAGTTCACCTTCTAAATTCTGCATTCAAACTGGTAGCCCTCAGCTGCTGGGGATCTTACTGGCCACTCTATGTGACTTCTTCTACCAGTCCATCATTGTGAGAAAACCTGGTCTAAGTAATAACAAACAATCTGTTCAAAGGGAGCTGGAGCTCACAAAATTTAGAAGGTGAACTGCATTTTGTTTTTGTTTTGGTTTTATTCTTGTTTCACTTTTTTTTGTTTTTCTATTATGGGTACTTGTTGAAAAAATTGTAATGCACATAGAAATAATATACATAGGATTAATGTAAATAAAAGGACAAGTGAACGTGACTTATTTATAAGTGGAGTGAAATTGTGCAAGTTGCCACAAAGTATAAAAGCCAAGCAAGGAGTTACTTTTAAAAAAGAATTAAAGGAATATCTAATAAGAAAATATTTATACGATATACATGAATTATAATTATTAGTAGTGTCAACATAAAATGTAACTTATCATCTTAGAATTGTATTTTGACTATGCTCGAAACATTGTATGTCTATGGAAAAAAAAAAAAAAGATGATGATGATGATGATGATGATAAATAAGCTATTGAAAAGTACTATCTGTAAATATGTAAAAAATCTGTAAAAAAAATGTAGGATGTACTATTTAAAATATTGCAGCCACTTGCAGTTAAACCGGAAGTAGTACACATCATAAAAAACAAATTTATGTCCCATGAATATAAAGAAACAACTAAAAAACTAAACATGCCTTCATGGATTAGAACACACGAAAGTCAAATCAGAGAAAAAAGAAAACATTTTACTCTGTTAAGCCGACACTATTTCTTTTTTTTATTTAACAGTGATGAATTTCACAGAAGTATCTACTGTGGGTACTTTTGGAAAAACTATTGAAGAGCACTATCTGAATCTATAACAGAATTTAGGCTGTTACACTTAAAGTTGCAATCACTTTCGGTTAAACCAGAAGTAGCAAAAAATTACTAGACACAGCATAAACTGGGCTTGTGGGCCATGGTCTACTGGGCTCCTTCTTCTTCCCAGAAGGTTGTGACTACGGCAGACATCTTCAGTGGCGGAGCTCATTAGACCATGGCCCACAAGCCCGGTTTATACTGTTTCTAGTATTGACACCAGCTATGAAAGCCTTAGAACTTTCATAGCAAAAAATTGTTTATATAATTTTTGAGTTCCCTGTACATGACTATCTCCATACACCAAGTCTGGTGTTAATCAACCATATGGTTCAAAAGTTATTCAGCTAGTGTAGAACTAACCTGTATATATCAGATGTTCATTTTTAATTGTTCCTTGAACAGTCACTGCTGTCCAGCAAACCTTTAGTTTCAAGATGAAAACAGGCATCAGTGAGAGCACCTAGAGAGCACAGAGAGAGCACCTAGGTTGAACTTTGCAAGAGAACTTATTTCTGCTCTCTGGACTTGCACTTTGTGTTCACAAAGCTTTCCACAAAGCATGCAATAGTTTCTCCCGGCACCTTTTTGGAAGACTTTCCGATAGTGAAATTGAGAAGCTATGAGTACAGTGGTTTCATCACTGGTACAGTTTTAAAAGTGTAGTATCACTTATAAGAAAGAAAAATGAATATTAATATTAGTCTCTGTTTAACATTTTATCTTAAGGATTCTTCCAGATGTCTCTTGGAATTCTGGATATCTGTTCAACAAATCATCAATACAGCGGTCTATATCATATTTACATCCCTCTTCATTCAGCATTCTGATTTGACAATAGCATCCCAAGGCATGATACTGTATTGTCAAGTTCATATTGCTCTCTGTCAGCGATGATATGCTGCATTGCACTCATAGCTCTGAAGACCTGTTTCCATATTGTGCTGACAGGTTTGAAGATCCTCATGGTATAGTATGTAAATTCTGCAAACAGTTGCTAGGGAGCAGCTCCAAGTAAAAACTACTCAAGCTCAACTGACACCAACCACCAATTCAGCTGCTGATGCTTATAGAAATACCACAACCATACATCATTGGATGGCACCATGTAGATGTGCATTCCTAAGTAATTTGACATCATAGGTTGGAAAGAAAGATGCGCTTAAAAATGAACAGGATATATACCGTGCGTTACTTAACCGGCTGGATCCACCCCCCCCCCCCCCCCCCCCCCAGCAGTGGCATGTGACTGGGCTAGGACCGGCGCGCTCTCCGTCAGGGTTATGCGCAAAGGATCAGCAAGTCACAGGTATGGAACACTAACTACTGTACTAACTTGCATTAGACTTACCTCAATCACATCAGATGTTGAAATTGGCAACCTTCAATTCGAACACATTCTCCATATCTCCGAAAATAATTCTGGTTTACTCACAAAAGTTCATGTTGACTGATTGCCTGTACTTCTCTTGTGATTTTGTCCTTCAGTTCCTGTAACTTGTGAGGGTTTAATGCGTATGCTTTATTCTTAAAGTTCCCTATAAATAAAAATCTCATGGAGATAAATCAGGGGAATGAGGGGACCAGAATCCTCGACTAATTATTCTGTCACCATACCCACTTCCCATTCATGCATAGAATTACCAGCAGTGTATGCTATAGTTGAATCCTGCTGTAACCAGCCATACAATCTTTCATTCCTTCTTTAAAATAGAATTTACATAAATGTATGAATCAACTTTTGTGTCGTAAACATGCTGATAATTCTACGCATGGTGAGGAACTTCATGAATAACATGGTGATTTTCGGTAACCCAGTATCAATTGTTCTGAGTAGAAATGCGACCTTTAATTGAAGATAGAACTACTCTTCATCAGTGAAGAACATTGAAGGTGGGTCAACGTCGCCATTATGAACAGACTGATAAAACCAATTGCAATAATTAACCCTATTTACAGGATCTTGTGGCTGTAAAGCATGAACTTTTAAGTTTCAGAAGTTTCGTTGCCGTAAAAGCTGACATCTTGGAAATGTTAACCTCTTACATCTCAGCAGTTTTTATTTATGAGGAACATTAAAGAATAAAGTGTACGCACTATATATGCACATGTTAAAAGAACTGAAGCACAAAATCACGAGAGATACACAAGCAATCAGTCAACACGAATTTTTGCGAGTAAATCAATTGTTTTCGGAGATATAGGGAATGTGTTCGCGTTGAAGGTCATCAATTTCAACATATGACATGATGCAGTAAGTCTAATGTAAGTTAATACAGTATTTAGTGTTCCATACCTTTATGCCTAACTCTGGCGGAGAGCGCATCAGTGCTCGCCCGCTGCCTTGGTGCCGCGGGGCTGTCCAGCCAGTCAAGGAACACATGGTATATATATGTATGTAACAGGGTATTTTGCATCCACTTAGCCAATAAGAATGGTATTACTTTGCAACATCATGAAATAGGAAAGCACATTTTCTACATAGTTCCATAAATATATTCACAACATTCAGGTCTGATTCTTAATCTACTTTAATGTAATATAATTAATACATTTACAAATTTTTAGAGATCACTTCTGTGTTCATAATAGTATTTGTGTTAGTGTTATGTTTCACCACAAAATAGCATTATTTCAAGAATAAACTTGAAATACAATATTAGGGCAACAACTGAATAGGTTATTAAGCTTTAATATTGTTACTTACCTATAGAGCAAGCCCATGGCTCGTATTTCTAATTGTCCACCGAGTTCTCTAGGGTTTGCCATTCTTGCCAAATGCTCTTCAAAATTCCCCTCAAAATACTAAAAGAAAAGGTTATGTTTTATCAGAGTAATAAATGGAATATTGTATAACTGAAGGAATTTAGATCTTATTTAAACTAAACACACTATATAGGTCAAAAACTTTTTTGTTACTTTCATAATGAATAAAGTCATTACAAATAAAACTATTGGATAAAATCAACTGCTATAAATGATAAAATCATTAATTAGTGGTGATCAAAAACCATCTATTTTAAGTGGATGCAGTATTTAATAGCTATGTTTGTTCAACAGAAACAATTTACACAATATTAAAATTAAGTATTGGATAATTACAAAGCCAACATTTACAAAATTAAAACTAATCAACTTTTCCAATTTAATTATGCTCAGAAGATTACAAGCTAAAAAGAGAAGTAGATTAACTAGAACAATAGTCTCTTATCAGAAAACAGTAAGCTAGGAAAATCCACTAACACAAAGAAGCCATGATTATCACTCAGGAAAATGCAAGGATACAATTCCGCATACAGTCCATGAGTTTGAAAGTACAATGTCATGCAAGAATGTCTCAAAATAATGACACATCAAGAAACACTACACTAATGCAAGTAAATGATATTAATGGCAGCTGGTAGATGATGAACTATGGTTTTGTACAACTTATAAACTCTATGTAAAAATAATTCAGAAACAACATGGTATCATTGCTGAGATGAAACTAGCAGAATCCCAGAATGGATTCAGGAAAGGAAGATCACATAGTGATCGCATATTTGTGTTAACACAAATAGTAGAGAAACACAGAATTTGATATTCTAACTTTCATACCCTTTAACAACTTTGAAAAGGCTTTCAACATGATTGAAAGATAACTAAAAATTATGATGACAGAAAGATAACCTGAACATCTAGTGAGAGCGGTTCAAAGTATGTGTAACAACATGTACATATATCAAAATGAATGATAAACAGTTAACAGAAATAAAGAGGGGTCAGACAACACCACCCACCAACACCTTTTCAATATATACATTGAATATGTTATTCATAAATGGGAGGAAATTTTAAAACTAAAAAGGGAATTGTTGCCACCGTCTTTGCAGACGATCAAATAATAATATCCTCTGAAGACAGTTTGCAAAGAGCTATGTTTGATCTTAATGATATCGTAAAAAGCTATAATCTGAGAAAACTAAGGTTATGACATTTCAAAGCAAAGAACACTTAAGGGCAAAATAACTATAAATAATAAAATACTAGAACAAATTGCAACATTTCAATAACTTGGCTATAGTGTCTCCTATATGAAAGATGAAGATGTTGACATGAAGTTACAGAAATTTCACTATCTATGCGGCACAATTAAAAGATGTTTTAAGAATGTTACTAAACAGACTAAACTAAAATTTTATAAAGTTATGGCAGTCCCAACATTTATGTACGGAAATGAGAGTTGGACACTTACAAAAGCTCAGTCTCAAAGAGTGATGGCGGCTGAGATGAGATTTCTCAGATCTGTAGTAGGATACACTTTGAGAGCTAGAAAACAAAATGAAGACGTAAGAAAAGAACTGGAAATATTTAATTTACTAGAGTAGCCATCAGGAACGATGACAGTAAATGACATATTACGCGCAGGTAGGGGTAATGGGGAAAGGGCTGCACTGCAGTGGAAAGGATTTATTGCTCGGAATTATTTAATTTTACTGTTAAACCATAGGCAAGTATTCTCACACACGCTTTGAAATGGACTATGCCTGGTTGGCTAGAAAACACATGACTATGACGTTGTTGTATATTTCTCTTCTGCACAACCACCTTCATTCGTGATGGCAACTATGTTGTTGTTAGCTAATGCTGGATTTCTGACAATGAAGTCATTAATCCTCTTGTTCTCCAATATTTTTCACTGATGGATGGGGCACTAGAAGTGGCCAGGCATATTTGAAGGTGGTCTCGATCCATTTCCTTGATGGCAACTATAGACAAGATTAAAGAATATAGAAGAAACTGGAGAAAGCATGTAAAGAGAATGGAAGACTCATATACACCTAAAGTGATGCTTAGTTCAAACCAAGAGGCATATGGGATGTGGGACGACCAAAAAAGAGATGGAGAAACCAAGTAATATGAAGACGGAACAAACCAAAATAACATACCTTGATAATGATGATGATTTTGATGATGGGGGCGACAACAATGACGATGGTGGTGGTGGCAGTGGTGGTGGTGTTGATGATGGTAGGTGATGAATGGCAGTGATAGTTTTTCTGGATGAAGCTTGAGCACCCACATTTGGACAACCTAAACCCTGACATTCAATGCAGTAAAAGGAGAGCTCCAACTTCATTCAAGAAAGCAGAAGTTTTTCAGGGGTTTCATGGAAATGCAATATTAGGTGCAAGTTCAACTCAGAACCCAAGAGTGGCTAAGATGCAGGAAAACATCACCTAATTTTTAAGAAAAGAAATCTGTTTTATGGTGGTATCTCAAAATGCTGGATCATTGTTAGACTAAAAACAGTAATGCAAAGTCCATTAATGTATCCATATATATATGACATTGTTCACCAACTCTAGCATGTAATTACACCCAGCTACTCCAGAGTACTTAAATTGTCATCTATAGCTGACAAGCTATCAGACTCCTCATGCTGAAACCCACCCTGAAATTCCTGTGACAGAATCAATATAAGGAGACCACATACAAAATATGAGCTGCCAGTTTTAACCCTTAAAAATGAATGCCAAATCTTCCATATAAGCCACAATAAGATCCTGATTATCTGAGATCCAATTAACCAAGGCACCATACTATCTGGGCCAAATCTGCAAAATGCTTAATTACTTTTTAGTGCAGAAATTTTAGGTTTTCCCATAAATACTGTCACATGGGTACATATTCTTAAGGCTGTCAACCCTGACACCTGCAAAGACATTAGATTATGCAGTAATTCATTAAGTATCGAGAAAAAATTATTTTCCTTATTCTTAAAGTAGGCTAATACAATGTTCTTGGAAGCATATATATACTGGATATTCATAAAAAAACACTGACAATGCTTAGTATGCTGTGCAAGATGGCAAACTGGCAAACTGATCAGTTTTCAAACAGGAATCCCTGTCCGGAAATGCACAGTTTGGATGCTGGAGAGTGTCAAAGTTTGAGAACCTGTTAACATTCCTTTTGGTATCTTAATATAGAAGATATGCAACCTTTTGGCCATCTGTGTACTGGTATAAATGACCTGATCATAATAACATTTTTGCGCATGCGCTAAATTCCTTCATAGAGTCCTTGGTGCACATCCTACTGTGTTACTTGTGTAGTTTCCAGTACAGTAACTTTTTTAACAGCATTACGAGACATACCAGTACACAGCTGCTGAAATGGCCGACTTGAGCTCCAGCACACTTTAATGTAAATGTACGGAATCACCCTGTCACATATCCAAATTGATGGGTAGGTAAAGGTGGGCCAGTTCCATGGCCAGCATGATCGCCAGATCTGACACCTTTTGACTATTTTCTGTGGAGTTGTATGAAGAGAATGGTGTGTGGCACTCCTGTAACATCAGCGTAGGGCCTTATGGCTCGAGTCTACAGAGCGACTGAAAATCATCATGGGACATGTGCATGAGGCTCACCACTGCCAATATAGGCTCTGCAATGACGTAGGAGGTACATAGTTTGAAGACCATTTGTAATGCAGATAGCTCAATATTGGGTTTATTGATGAAATATGAACGTACACCCATCTCACACTTAAATGCGCCACAGAATCTAAACCATGTATTTCTGGACAGGGGTTCCTATTTGAAAACTGATCAGTTTGCCATCCTGTACAACATACTAAGTATTGTCAGTGTTTTTTTGTTTGTTTTTTTTGCACCTATATATATTTCAAAAATCAGCACACTAACACAGTTGCTACACCTGCTATTGTATTTAAAGAGTACATACAAAGCAGTTTTGAATTTCACAATTAGCATGAAAAGAAAACATTGGGTTCCTTTAAAAATGAAGATGGAAGCTATAATATGCTTAGGTAGCAATACAGTAACTTACTTCTTATCACACAAGTTTTATGCCCTTCTGGACATACATGTTACCTAAGTTTTCACTTATCTGAGACAAGCTATTCAGGTTATTGAGATAATTCAGGTTGTTGAGAATTACCTCAGAACAGGTTTACATTCCCTGTAAAGAAAATAGCTTAAACAGACAGCATTTTACTTTGTAGAAGAATACATACCGTATTTTATCGCATAATTGCACCCTTTTTTCTCAAAAAATTTGCTTGAAAACACTGGGGAGGGAATTATGCGAGTGGAATTTAGGAATTCAGAAAGGAAGGGAAACCATGTAGTATTATGTAAAAGTTATATATGTATACAGTAATTTGTGATTGAACTGGATACATACCACAGTTTCATTGGGCCTACAATGTATTGTTTCATTGTTTCTTTTCTCTGACTATTCTGCGGTCTCACTTTCATCACTATCATCACTATTTTCATTTATATCTGGCTCAGATAACACTTCTTCATGTTCACTATTCCACAACATGTCATCAGAATCATTAATGGCACAAGAAATACCAGCTTTTTTTTTAAACTCTTCTAAACAATATGACGACTTGTAACAAACTGACTTAGAAACACGTCTGCAACTTCACATTTCAATTTTATGATACGTTGTGACAATGGCAATATGAGTATTTCTGTGGCAAGCACTGTGTCCATTGTTGTCCGTGACCGGCACTGCTGCGTCAATTGTTGTCCACTATCAAGTCATTTGAAGGCCGCTCCAATAAGAACGAACCAGGAGAGGGAATTATGCGATGCTTAATAGGTAATAATTTTTAGTGATGAAAAATCATAGCGGAGGGAAATATGTGAAGGGGTGCTTTATGCTATAAAATACAGTATGTGGAGTGTAATATTCACACCTCAGAATTTATGTGATTTTACTGTGTGTATATAAGTATATTCAGTTAACACTGTCAAGATCAAAAACTCCCATCCAAATTACCTTAGATAATCAGGGTTTTGCTGTACATGGAAATAATACTTCTATTAACTAGCTCAATTAACAGCTCTGACCGCTTACTAGGTTCTTGTGCGAAGGTGGTGGGGACAGGGTACCCCATTCAGTTATTCAAACCTCGTGCACTGCAAGGAAGCACATCTCTCAAGCAGGAATGTCCATCTGAATTGAATACTGAACTGCTATTAATGAATTCCAGTTTTGGTTTCAGCACCTTGCAGTTAAAACTGACAGCTGATGTTTTTGGTGTGGCCTCTCTATATCACATTGCTTCAGTCACAGGAATTTCAGGATGGGTTTTGACATGAGGGATGTCACACTTCCTTTATGAAGTATCAATGTCAACAACCTTAAGTGCAACAGCCCTACAAGATAGTGCCTTACATACACAATTTACTTGCCTTCATCATTGTTGTTTTATTTTTCTTCATAAATTCCACACATTGCTGCCTCACATTCTGATGAACACTTTGGGTGTTGAATAGCTTGGACAAAGAAGAGGAGAAAGCATTAAGCAATAGTATAAGACAAAGCTTATTTCTGATTAAGAGTTTACTTAACTTGTTAATACTGTGGCAGTGGCCATGCATCTCCTAGATGCTCAAGGTCAAGCTGCCTCACACTACTACTTGTAAATATGTGGCCAGATGACAATGGAGCAGTCAGAACAGAGTGATTCCGACAGTTCTATTAGTCGTTGTTTCTGAAAAGATGCTTTGAGAAAAATCTGTACTACGTCTTTCTCAGCTATATAAGCAAATGTAGTAGCCAGAGAAGCCAGCTTTTTCTTTTTTTTTAAATTAGCTTTTAAGTATGTGCTGTGTTGAGAGAGTGAGTGTGTATCGTCAAGAGACTGTTTCAGACATTCAATCACTACATAAGATTTGTTTGTTGTGTGACGGAGTTTTCAGTTAAGCCTGTTTGAGTGTGTGTCAAGGTTACTATCAGACAGAACAGCTGTGAATTACAGGGTCACAAAAAATTGTAGATTGTCTTAACAATAAAAAAGGAGGACTTTATTTCTGTGATTCAATTTCAAGGGAAATATAGTGGCAGAAAAAGCAACTGGACTTTGCCATTTCTCACAATAGCATAATTTTTTCATTTGCTTAGTTTTTCTTTCTTCTCCACTGTTGCACATTATGCTAATGTACATAGTATACCTGATTACCAAAATGCAAAATGTTATGCATCTAGATATTTTTAATGATCAGGTGTATCAAAGTTTAAACATGATGCTTAAGTTTAAATAAAGCCTACTTTTTTGCATAAATCTATATTTCTAAAGATTTTATATGTAAACACACACGCTTGTTCCATTAAATGTTTAAGTATGTATATCAATCACCTTTTAAACTTTCACCCTCTTCACCTTAAAAATTACTGTATGATTATGATTTTTTGAATTTATAGCATCAGCACATAAATTAAAATGCCTTTAATGAAGCTGTTATTTTTGTGCTGGTTTGACATCAGCCGTTTCTTGCAAAAGAATTGACAATTACAACTGTATTATGTTTGGCTTCATAAAAAAATGTTTGTTCTTATTTCATGAAATACTTTGAACATTAGAAAAAAGCTATCAGAAGAGTAAATATATTATCTGTCCATATATCAAGTCAATCAATGATAACTGATTACTGTAACACACACAAGTTGTGTGTAGGTAGAGCAGAAAATCCTTGGTTTAAATCCTGGCTATGACATTGAATTTCTCATTTCTGATTCTATCTTTCAAGTATTACCTAAATTGGCTTACAATTAGATAGCAACTCAATGTGGGTAAATCATTTACAACATATAATAAGCAAAAAGCTCCTGCAATGCTCATTCTTTATGGAGGGAAATAAAAATCTTCACAGCAGTAATTTAAAGGTGCTACATTTTGCATTAACTCAATCACACATTTCATTATATGGATATAAGGTGTTTCCAATAAAGAACTACGAGAAAAAATTAATGTGATACAGAATCACTCAACAAGAACACTATACCTAACATTTTCCTATATCTACATAACACTAGAAATATGTATAAAAAGGAAGACAGTCTTCCCATTCAATAGTTCCTAAAATATTCCTCAGTATTTTAAACTGAGAAATATAGAGATGCAAGTCTATTCAAATACACATAGATGTAATACATGTTCAATTAATTAACAATAAGGATGTTCACAGTAACAAGATCAGAAGCTCTACCAATGTACATGTATAACAAATAGATATTACAACATATGGAATTAAGAATATACAGAGAGACCCAAAAACATCGAAACCACTGCACTGCGTTTTTCCACTGTGCAAACAGAAACACAATAACAGCTGATGTACACAAGGTTATCTGGATGATTTGTTTTTCTCTGCTTTGAAAGTGCAGTATCATGCAGTATTGAGCTGATGTTGATATTGTATGGCTGAATAATTACAAGTAAGCTTTATTATTTTGTCCTGTACTTAGATACAAAGTGCATTATGGCTCAGCATTTGTTTTCTACTGCACAGCATGTATTTATGACTCATAAATGTTAACTCAGTCAGCTCTCCAAGTATGTAAAAGATTTCCAGGTGTAAAAGTTCAAGGCGGTACAACAATCCATAAACTTTACAATAAATTTCAGGCCTCACGAAGTGTTCAGGCTCAGAAATCTAAAAGATGGCATATGGTTCTTACCGAAGAAATATTAGATGACATCAGTCATCATTTGGAGAATTCCCCCCAAAAATCCCTTAGGCATCTTTCACAACAAGCAGGCAGTTCCTATGCCTCTTTGCAAAGTGCTACTAAACTTAAAACCATGTAAAATAACTGTGGCACACGCTCCTCAACAACGTGATCCTGTAATTAGACGCGCATTTTGTGAGAGTACTCTCAATATTGTATATAATGGCAAAATTGACCCACATTTAACATTTTTCATAGATGAGGCTTGGTTCTACCTTCATGGATATGTGTAGTAGGAGTAGTAGTAGGGCTATAGGGCACACAACTGCTACAGTCATTAGCGCCCAATCAGAACAAAATGGCTAAAACACTAAGAACTAAGCCTCTAAGTCTAAAACATTAAAACAAAAAATTTACAGTCACCAACACAGTGCCAGAAGCCGTAAAAGTAGAGCAAAACTAAAAAGTAGAGCAAGGACCCATTAAGCGATAGATAAACAAACCGCACGACCAACAAAATTAAACAATAAACCCAGTGAGTCAAACACGATCGCCCAAACCGCTAAGGCGGATAAAATGCAATAAACGCTCTATGGCACTAGATGTATCTGCCAGCACTTCAGCAAGTGTGGCCGGCAGACCCACAGACAAACGTAACTGAGCTAAAAACTGGCATTGAATTAAAACGTGCCGCACCGTCAATGGCTCATGACAATGAGTACAGACCGGTGCAGCATCGGATGATAAAAGGTGACTATGGCTAAAACGACAGTGCTCGATATGCAATTTGCTTAAAATCACTTCCTCGCGGCGTGAAGCGCGCGAGGAGGTCCTCCAGGTGACAGGGAGGGGCTTCACCTCCCTGAGTTTGTTCCCCTGAATAGTCGACCACTCCGCCGTCCAACGACAAAGGATAGAAGTGCGCAAAGTCGCGCTAATATCAGCAGAGGGAACGTGAGAGCTAAAACACCTGGGAGCTAAAACCGCTGCCTTCGCGGCAGCATCAGCAGCCTCGTTTCCCGGTAGGCCTAGTGTCCAGGCACCCACAAAAAAGACACGCTAGCGCCAGCACTGGCGAGGGAATGAACGTTGTCCTGGATACACTGCACTAGGGGGTGGTAGTTGTACAGCGATCGTAGGCTCTCCAACGCACTCAAGAAATCCGAACAGATAACCCAGCGCTGCAAGACTTGCCGACGAATGTATAAAAGAGCTTGGTAGATACCAAAAAGCTCAGCGGTAAAAATCGAGCACTGCGCTAAAAGTCTAAAGCTAAAACTTTGGCGACCATGGATAAAAGCACATCCTACTCCCTTATCGTCCTTCGAGCCATCAGTGTACTTAAAAGAGCTGTAAGCAAACTGTGTCTGAATTTCTAAAAAGGCTGAACGGAGAACCGAAGCTGGTGTCGTGGACTTCGGCATGAACATTAACCCCAGATCGACGGGGGTTTCTGGTCGGAGCTATGGCGGGAACTGCGTTTCGCCTTTGGGAAACGCCGCCGGTAAAGTGATGTCCAATGTCCGAAGGAGAGAGCGAAAACGAACACCGGGAGGGAGTAAGGCCAGAGAGCTCGTTCAGTATTGGCGGTCCAAGAAGTAATTAAAGAAAGGACTAAAAGACGGATGACGCGGCAAACCAGAGAGTCTGCAGGAGTAACCGCACAGAAGTACGTCCCCCCGATGAGACAGCGGGGGTTCAGCGGCTTCCGCACACATGCTGGTAACGGGGCTTGTTGGAAAAGCGCCAATACTCAAACGGATACCAAGGTGATGAATGGGGTCAAGTCGTTTTAAAATCGACGGTCGAGCCGACGAATACACCATAGAACTGTAGTCAAGCTTAGATCGGACAAGAGAGCGATACAGGCTTAAAAGAACAGTCCGATCGGCTCCCCAGGATGTGCCACATAAAACGCGTAAAACACCAAGAGAACGTTCACACCTTGCTTTTAAATAGGATATATGGGGCGACCAACTGAGTTTTCTGTCAAAAATCAATCCCAGGAATTTCGTCTCGTCTGCGTAAGGAAGTACTTCGGCACCGAGACGCAGAGAAGGTGGAAGGAAGGCCTTCCGGTGCCAAAAGTTAACGCAGACAGTTTTCTCGGCGGAGAACTTAAAGCCGTTTTCGATACTCCAAGTGAAGAGGCGGTCGAGCCAAAGTTGGAGGCGCCGTTCTAAGAGATGCGTCCGCCAAGAACTAGAGTAAATGGCGAAGTCATCGACGAACAAGGAAGATAAAACGCCAGCGGGAACGCACTCCACAATGGGATTGATTGCAATAGCAAATAGTGTGACGCTGAGTACCGCGCCCTGCGGCACCCCGTTCTCTTGGGTAAAAACACGGGACAAAACTGAGCCCAGCCGTACACGAAAGACCCTATCCCGCATAAAACCGTGAATAAAAAGGGGCAGTCGACCACGCATGCCCCATTGATGGAGAGTACGAAGAATTCCATACCTCTAGCAAGTGTCATACGCCTTCTCTAAGTCAAAAAACACAGCAACCGTTTGGCTCTTCCGTAGAAAACCGTCCATGATATCCGTCAACAACGATACCAAGTGGTCGGCCGTGGAACGTAAACGACGAAAACCGCACTGGACGTTGGACAGCAGATTGTTAGATTCAAGCCACCGCGTCAATCGCCCGTTAATCATGCGCTCCATCACCTTACAGAAGACACTAGTGAGGGAGATCGGACGATAACTGGAAGGTAGATGGCGGTCCTTACCAGGTTTTAAGATTGGGACGATGGTGGCTTCGCGCCAAGCGGACGGAAAACTACAGGTACGCCAGATGTAGTTATAAACTTCTAAAAGAAACTGTTTACCAGTCGAGGGCAGGTGCTGTAGCATGGAAATGTGAATACCATCCGGTCCAGGTGCAGAGGGCCTGGAAGAGTCCAGGACTCGCTCCAGTTCCGGCATCGTGAGAAGGGCGTTATAACACTCGCGGTTAGAGGAACAAAAGGAAACTCCACGAGACTCGACCCGGTGTTTGATAGCCGAAAATTCCGGGTGGTATTGTGAGGAGCTAGAAAATCTAGCAAAAGCCTCACCCAGAGCGTCAGCAACCTCCTTAGGGCAAACTAAGGTGTCATTGTTAAGCCTAAGACCGGGCAAGGTAGAAGTGTAACTTTGTCCGCCACACGACGGAGCTTCTCCCAAACGACCGACGAGGATGTGAAATGGTTAAACAATTCCACAAAGTTGTGCCAGGATGACCTCTTACTCGCCTGTATTATGCGACGAGCCTTGGCACGTAAGCGCTTGAAGGTGACCAGAATATCTAGAGTAGGGTGCCGACGAAATACCCGCAGCGCAGCCCTCTGTGCACGAAAGTCCGCCCGGCATTCGTCGGACCACCAAGGGACGGGCAAACGCCACGGTTGGACAGACGAGCGAGGGACAGCATGTTCGGCAGCGGAAATAATCACAGCCGTAAGGTGAGTCACCATCTCGTCAACATCAGGGAATAGTCGGCCGTCAAAGTTGGCCAAACTGGGAAAAAGGGGCCAGTTTGCCTTGTGGATTTGCCAGGTAAGGTACGCGTGACGATGGCACATAGTTGGACAGCAGGCTGATCAGGCAGGGAAAATGGTCGCTAGAGAAGGTGTCAGAGACGACGTTCCACGCAAAACGATGAGCAAACTGCGCTGAACACACAGATAGGTCTAAGTGAGAAAGGGTGCCGGTAGAAAGGGAAACAAAAGTCGGTTGATCAGTGTTCAGAACAAAAAGATTATTGCGAGCGAAAAACTCAGCAAGGTGCGTCCCCCTTACGCAAGTCTAAGGCGATCCCCAAAGGGGGTGATGGGCATTAAAATCTCCCAGCAACAGGTAGGGTGCTGGGAGCTGTGACAGGTCCGCAATAGCGAAGGGGGAAGAAGGAGGTAGATAGACGGAACAGAGTGAAACAGAAACCGGGTAAACTCAAAGTAACAGCAGAGTAGTAGTGAGCGTGAGAAGCTGGTAAAAAACGTCGTCACGTGTGAGTGGCACGACACCCCCATGAGCAGAAGTACCAGGGTCCGGTGCGAGGTCAAAGCGCACCGGAATGAAGCCAGGGAAAGTAAAGGAGTCCTGCTGGCGAAGCTTAGTCTCCTGTAAGCAGAGGATACTGGGACACAGCGAAGTTATAAGTAACTGTAGATCAGCCCTATGAGCGCGTACGCCGCGTACATTCCATTGAACGATTGACATCCGGAGGCAATGGGAGAAGCTGTTTACAAAATTCACTTAAGCGAAGGCTGCCGTTTCATCTTGCCCTTATGGTTCCTCGTAGGGCTTTTAGGAGGAGGTTCTTGTTCCATGGGCTCCTCGGTATGAAGAGGGTCAGGGTCAGTGGAGACCGGAGTGAGAACCTCAAACCGGTTGCCTGTAGGCATGGGAGGTGAAGAACTCCGCTGGACACGACTGCGCCCCCGCCCATCCTGAGAGCGTGCTCTGCGAGGTGGCGAGGGTGAAGAGGCTGAAGGAGTACCCTGGCGGCGAACAGGGCCGGAGGGTCCTTCAAGAAGTCGGTGCGCTGAGGCTGGGTCTTAAATTTGCGTGTCTCAGTACTTATTATTATGATCTTCTTGGGGCTAGCGGAGTCAGAAGGACGACCTGGAGTGTGGATAGGAGCGACTGTGGTGACCGTTAAAGGGCACGTCTGGGTACCCATATCGCGCTTTGGCACCTGTCTAGAGACTATGGAGCTGAAGGTACCGAATTTTAGGACAGATGGCTGGCGAGCAAGATGACGTTTGCGTGCCTCCGTAAACGATATACGTTCTTTGGCACGCAGCTCTTGTATAGCTTTTTCGTCCTGAAAACGCGGACAATCGCGAGAAGATGATGGATGGGTACCGCGACAGTTCACACAGGAAGGCACGGATGGACAAGGCCCTTCGTGAGCATCCTTCCCACACTGAACACAAACAGCGGTGGTAGCCTTACAGGACAACTTAGTGTGGCCAAAACGTTGACATTGAAAGCAACGCATTGGCCGTGGGATATATGGTCGAACATTTATTATTTCATAGCCAGCCTTAAGTTTGGTAGGAAGATCCAGCAGGTCAAAGATGATGAAGAGGGTGCGGGTAGCCACCTGAGCACCATCCCTTCATTGCGCGCATACAATAGACCTCCGTCACCCCTGGTCTGCAAAGTAGCCCTTGATCTCCTCCTCCATCATATCATCTAACAAGTTCGTGGTGATAACGCCCTTTGAATAGTTGAGACTACGGTGTTTCTCCACACGGATGGGGTACCCGTGTAGAAGTTTCGCCTTCAAGATCTTATCGAGGTGCGTAGCCGTGAAGGTCTCAACCAGCAAAGAACCATTGCACAGTTGATTGCAGGATTTAACCGGGCCAGCAATTTTGTCAAGACCCGCCTGGATGACAAAGGGATTTACTTTAATAAAAGACTGACCCTCTTCTGTTCGTTGAATTACTAGGTAACGAGCCGTTGAAACTATGTTAACGTCTCTTTCCTCTGATACTTGACGTTTTCGTTTGACGGTGTTTGAAGCCATAAAAATAGCGATAGAAATTTCATCCCCCAGTGCTCCCCACCCACCATGGAGCCCAACGAGGGGTCATCCCACTGGAATGACAGGGCTACACGGGGGATATAGCGGGCTCACCGTCCCACTCACCCTGGAGTTCAGTGCAATACCTAATCCTGGCCGATTGACTAGGGGTGGGTTAGTCCCTAGCCTCGCGTTTAGATGAAGCAGAAACCAAAGCGGTGTATCGGAAATGTGCACCCTCCCCGAATTCAGAAAAGAAAGTGTTCCAGGCTCAGATACGCACCCCTCAACCACCAGGATAATCCTTTCCACTGACACGGGTCTCCATGCACGGCCTACACGTGGGTGGGCGATTTGACTGACTTCCTCACCACGAAGAGGAGCCCACACCGTGGGATTCAGTTGGCTCAGGGCACCGGGTGTGCCAAACCCGCACCTACCGTAGTAGGTCCCCCTGGGGGGATGGATATGTGTGTACACAAAATAATTGTTATTAGAGCTCTGAGAAACCTAATATTGTTCATGAAATATTCCTTCATCATGAAAAAATTGGTGTATGGTGTGCCATTAGTTGAGAAAGACTTATAGGCCCAATTTTTTTTAGAAGTCTAACAGTTGATGCCCGTACATATAATTTTGTCCCCCCCCCCCCTTTTTTTTTTTTTTTTTTTTTTGTTTTAGAGAACTAACCAACAGGGAGCATGATTTTGCCTTTTTTTATCAAGACTGCAACAGGTCATACAGCCACTCTTTCAATGAGAACAATTGAAAGAGTGTTCCAGGACAGAATTATTAGTAGGGATTTGTGGCCCCCTGGGTCCCCCAACCTAACCCTCTGTGATTTCTATCTCTGGGGTAACTTAAAGCATGAAGTGAACAAGACAAACCCCCACACCCTGGAGGAATTAAAACAAAATATCTCCCAGGAAATTACCAGCATTTCTCAACATGAACTATGCCAAGAGATGGATAATTTCCTAAAGAGGTGCCAAAAATGTATGGACAGCAAAGGTGGCCAGTTTCTGCATCTCCTTTAATAACATTAGTAAGTAAAGCCTTTAAAAGTAGTTTTAAAAATGTTGTATGGTTTCATCCGCGCTGTTCTAGGATAGCAGCAGTCGGCGACGAGCGCTGTGTTTATCTTTAGAATTATTAGTGTTTAATATGTTATATTCTGTGATATTTATTAGAAAAATATAGATGTAATTCATATTTGAGTTAAGTGATGATAATTCTACTTCATGCTTATGTAATTGATATACATGTCCCCATTTTAGAGTCTTGTACAAGACACTCTGTGTAGCCCATATAGGCAGTGTGTCCAGTGCACTAAAATAAATAAATCATACAAGCATGCGCACACACATCCACACAAACACATGCACACACCCCCTCCCCACCACATCCACGTGCATGCACACACACCCACTCGCAGGCACAGAGGCCTTTCTCTAAAAATACTTTTTTTTTTATTTAGGAAGCCTCAAAACATTTACTTCTGCTGAAATCTTGGTATCAAATTTTGGAGTGGAATGCAATACTTTCTCTACCTACTCCACATATTACAGAAAGTAAAAATAAATGACTTCCCTCTTGAGAATGGTATAATAATGGGAAAATTCAAATCAATAATAAGGAATATCTCAGAAATGGTTAACTCCCTAAAAAAATGTATTCAACATAAACTGTGTGCTTTAACAAGATCTATATTTTTTTTGTAGTGAGACTTTGTTTATGGTTAACCAGTTATGCAGCATTATCCACAATGAGGATTTCAGAGGATAGTCACAGAAAATTCAAGAAACATATTTCATTTGCCATGAAAATATCTTAAACATGTGATATTTTAAAATTGTTTGAGCCATTTTTGAGAAAATCAACTTTTTCAAATATTTTACATGTGAAGTGTAGTCTGAGATGGGTAATTTTCTTGAACGTTTTTGTGTTGCATTCTTGGAAGACACTGAACTTAAATACCAAGTTTGGTACTTAATTATTTCTTCTGGAGTTGCATGGATTGCACACACAGACAGACGTGCATGCACCCACACCCACATGTGCATGCCCACATGCACCCGCACGCATGCACACACACACACATGCAAGTATGCACACGCACTCATGTATACACACAGACCTTCTAAAAATACCTTTTTTTTAAAATTAAGGTGCCTCAAACCATGTATTACCAGTGAAACCTCAATATTGAATTTTTGGGTGTACTGTGATACCTTCTCTTCCTACTGTGTACACGGTAGAGATAATGAATGTACTGTTTTCCACAACAAACAAAGTCTCTGGGAAATGAGGCTCAGAGAGGGGTGGTGGAGTTGCTGATTAGACACAGATCCAATACCCTGCCTACCCTTGCTAATGATACACAGGACAGCTCAGTTACAGCCTATACAAAAACATATGATCAATATCTACTTTTGCCAAGAATACCTTCTCGGTTTTAGCACATATAGTTAATTATATTTGTTTACAATTCTATTTGAGTGATCCTGTGTTTGCAGAACTACCAGACAGTGACCATCACACACACTCACCATCTTTGTTGCACTGTTTCCAAACATAAGAGCAGTACATTCCTGTAAGAGACTTTCTGTTGGCATATGTGCTTTTTAATATTGGCACATGCACACATTTATAACAATGAAAACATCTGCACAGTGAAGCACAAATGTTATACTATAACACAACTCAAAGAAAAGTTGTTACAGAACTTGGTATCTGATCAAATGTTTTTTAACAGATGGAAAATTAATTTATGGAATATATACTATTTATGGAATTATAATCTGACTCCATGTATTACTGCTTGTAACCCTCTATAATTTATATACAAAATAAAAGCAATTTTAAGGCCAAACAAAATCCCAATTGATTTCCTCAACGGTCAAGTGAATAGAATTGTGGCTTTTCAGCCCCAAAAGCAGAGGCAAGAAAAGTTTTCTTTCATTAGAATCTTCCCTACTCTTAAATTTACAACAGAAACTGAAAAAGGACAGCTGACTTACCTAGACCTGAAAATTATAAGGAGTCAGAATAAAATGGAGTTCAGGATCCACAGAAAACTTACTCATGCTGACAACTACATAACAAACAACAAACAGAACCACAAGTCACACCAACATGCCATTTTCCATTGCCTGACACACAGACTTACTAGTGTACCACTCAATGAAATAGAATACAACAGAGAGAACCAACATATATAAAAAGTTGCTATACAGAACGGACTCATAGAAACGTAATTGACAAACTCATAAAGAAACATCAACAGCTAAAGAGACTGAAGGGCATCACAACCCTTCACAAAAAGGATCAAATGCAACCAAGATACTCCAGATTCATGTTCCACCCTAAGTCTTTCAATAAGTTAACAAATTATTTCAACAACATAGCATTAAGCTAGCTCCATACAACAAGAATAACTTAAGGAATTTATTGAACCATCCCCTAAAGGACACCCTACCAAATTACCAAAAATCAGGAATGTACAAAATAAATTATGAAAACTGCAATCAGATATATGTAGATCAATAAAAGAAACCTACAAATCAGACTTAAGAAATACCTGTGAAATGTCATATTCAAACACATAAATCAACAGTGGTTTATAACTTCTGGTCAGCCAAGCATGACATACAATAAGAAATAAAATTTTAAAACAAGCAAAAACCAATGCAGAATGTGTGGGAAAAAATATCTGTAACTAAAAATCCATATGAAGTGATGAATTTTGAAATCCCACTGATTGATGATATCAAGTGACAAGACAGGGCAGCACCATGAGCAATTTAAAGGATTCTAGCCTTGACGTCAGTAGGCACAATGGTAGTTGCCATTGAAATAGCTGTCTAAAGTAAAAAACCTAATGTAATCATCCTACTCATAAATTTTAACCAATTTGACAGTTCTGCTATTCTAAACATTTCATTAAGTCATATGCAAATAGCAATTATTTTGTGAAGGCTTATTGGGTTTCATTTTCTTCCAGGAAAGTAAAGGACATCTGAATTACCCAGTATATCATTTCAGGATAGAAATATTTCAAAACTAAATGGCTGAAGACTGATAAAAACAATTAAAATTACTTACCTGCTCTGCAAAAGCTCTAAACAAACAGGATCCATCATGTGCAGTATGTTTACGATAAAAGCCTTGCGACTCTAGCCACTGATCCATAGGACCAGTTTTACTGAAAGTTCTTCGACGTGCCATACCAAATGGCATATGTCCTATGAAAAGGAAACAATTTATATATGTAAATAATATTGCATCACCTCATTTATGTCACTAATAATTCCTTTATTTTTCTTAAGTTCTCTGGTGTAGGCCACATTATATAGGTGTTGGCTGCCAGTGTTTTGCAGGTCATGTGGCCTGCTTCTTATTGGGCTATGTGTGAAGCAAAACTGCTGTATGTCCTAGTTAACATCCATTAGTTAACAAAAGAGGGTGCCAGATAAAACTCAAAGCTCTTCCGTTGTCACAATTCAGATCATGTTTGTGCTTTGAAATGTTTATACTTTCACGTATTATTCTATTAGAGTAGTTGTCACAAATAGCTAAAAGTTTTATTCTATCAAAGAAATTTTAAAGAAATATAGACATTTTATAAATTATATAACCATTATCTCCAGCTATAGCCAATTTCTACATGCAGGAATTTGAACATGTGGCACTTGAAACTGCACCCCTAGCTCCAATTCAGTTCTTTTGCTTTGTGGATGATATGTTTGTGGTATGGTCACATGGAAAAGATGCCCCGACAGTATTCTATGAATTTCTCAATAGCATCCATCCCAGTATCAAGTTTACCATGAAAACTGAACACCAGGATGGCTTACTCGGAAATGATGGCCACCTGGGCCACAAGGTGATACCTTAATAGCACCAGTTATCACCTGGCGCAGAAGCAGACAGTCCTCTCAACATTCATAAAGCCAGCAATTGCCACCTCTGATCTTGAAAATCTACCACAAGAAATACAACACCTTCACACAGTTTTCAGAGAATCAATACACCAACCAGGAAATTAACAGAACTTTCAACAAAAGGCACTCTAAATGCAACCGTGAACCCAGCAGAAAGAAAAAACATGCAGGCTTAGAAGTTATTCCTTACTGTGGCGCCCTGTCAGGGAAAATTGGGGGACTACTCACAAAGTATGAAATACAAACTATGTTCAAGCCTCCAACAAAAATAAAACAGTTTTTAGGTTCTGCTAAAGATGATTTGGGTCTACATGCAACCAGGCATTTATGAAATCCCATGCAGTTGCGGCACAGTTTATATAGAATCGACAGACAGAACTGTAGATCATAACAAAGCACATCAATGATGTATTAGACTAGGTTACCCAGAAATTGGAGTGGCTGAGCACACATATAATACAGATCACAAAATTAACTTTTCCTCTACAAAGATGCTAGAAAAGTCCTCTCAAGTACTACAACAGGTTGATTAAAGAAGCTTTATACATTAAAGCTAATAAAAAAACTAACAGGGATGAAGACCTTTAAATAAGCAAAGCATGGACACCAGTCATTTGGCATGTCTCTCCACCACAGCACAAGGAAGCCTCAGCAGTCATCTGGTTGGTTTCACACTTGTGTCTCCATTGGCTGCAGCTCTACCAATAGGAAGAAAGTAGGCGGATCTTATCTGCTGCTGGCTAGGAATAAATATTGCAACATCAGTAGTCTAGCTTCAAAACTATAAGCTTGTAAAAAAATGTAAATAAATGTAAATTATAGCCTGTAAGCCGGGCCCCTTGTACCGGCACCAGGCCAAAATTATGAATAAAGAAAACTTGAAACTAGCTTCAGTTTCCCTGAGGAAAGCGGCAGAGTTAGTTGCTGAAAGCTTGGGCAGTTACCCAAATTTGACCTGGCTGTTAGCCCAAGAAACTATCATCAACAGTATTTATTATTCGTAAACAGCTGTATACTCAAGGTATACTGAAGATATTCTGAATTTAGACGACTATTCTTTTAACTTTTATAGGAGCCACAAATTTCATTCGCATTAGCATCATGAATAAGACTCTCTGTACTATTGGGGCATTAGTTCTATCTTAGATTCTAACAATGTTTGATTTCTTTTCTCAAATACAGAGATTCTGTAGTAATTATTTGCTTTCAGGTTAGTGAAAGAATAAAACTAATATTTTGGCTTGTAAGATAAGCAGAAGGTGAAACTGCCAGACCTGTATTCCGTCCAATTCATATTCAGTAAAGGGTTAACAAATGAAGATAAGATATTACAAACAAAAATATATAAAGGAAGTTTTCATGTTGATAAGGAAGTTTGTGCTATCGAGCTAAAGCTGAGTCAACTATATCTGTAAAATTGTATATGTATTTTTAAATGAGTATTTGCTTTTCTTTCTTTGATTACCCTCCCCTTACGGAGGACTTACAAGCTTGTGCCTAGGGTCACACGCCTGTCGGGGAGCAGACAAACCTTTGGACTGGACGGAGTGAAGACCTAGAAGTGGGCGTCACCCCAGCACCAGGTATCAGAGAGAGGAAGATGATAATATAAAATGCAGGCAAAATGGATTAATGCAAAGGTGATGTTGGAGCAGTTGGTGGAATGAGTGGTTGGAGAAGCCCCTGCCCAGACGCTGCTTGGTTCACCACAAATAGCACATGGAGTCTCTGGGTGATAGGTGAACAGTCTAACCACTCGACCATGGAGCCGCTGTTTGCTTTTCCTGTAAATTTATAATAACACAGTTACAAGTTTTTCATCGCCTACTATCGATATGTGTTTCAAAATAAAAAGAATATGAACCTAATGTAAATAGGTTAACATAAAACAACTACTGCTAGCATTATGACAGTAGTAAAATAGTACAAAATGGTGGTTTTGTGGCCTGTCACACTGTCACATGTATGTATGATTTGCTTGCACTGCAGTTGCACCACCTTACTAGTAGGGAATGATCCACCCAAAGCTACACTTCATTGGCTATAAATGTCAAATGTCAGTTACATCTTCTGCTCTTGCTGAAAAAGATTGTGCATCTCAAAAGCCAGTTTATTCAAATATCCGTGTGGTATGTGAATTACTTTAGAACATGCTTATTATTGTTGTTATTCTTGTCTCGTTATAAGTCCACTGAAATGTCTACCAAAATCGCACATTGAACTGAATCATGTAGACAAGTGTGTAGACAATTTAAGGAAACATTTTCTTATATATTGCAGTTCCAAATAGAAATTGTTAGCTGTCTGGTCAATAAGTTTAGGACAGGATCACTAAACACCAAAAAAAACTGTATAGTGACTTTCACGTTACTTTTATCATAATTTTACTTTTATAAATAGCTAGCAATGTAACAATTTATAACATTGGATATCCGACACCCCACGCTTTTTTACAATAAAATTTATTATTTTGTTAATATAAATTAGTTTTTATTTTAAACTTATTACAAAATTTTCAAATATAATGAACTACTTGACTTTATAGAACAAATTCTTCATACTTAAAAATTATTTTCTATTTTTTAGGTCGGTTTGTTATAAAAGTGTGTTTTTGTTAGTTTGTTAAAACTATAATTTATTTTTAACTTTTTATTCTCAAGTTTTTCTATTCAATCTTTTTCAAAATTTTTAATTTGAAATCTTTTAAAAATTTCTGAGTTTGAAATTTCTTTGAAATATTTTTTGAAAATTTTCAAATCATCTTTTTTGGAACAGTATTAGATTACAATTACTGTTTTAACTATGCTATTAGCTGTTGTGGACTTCCTGGCCCTGGGTAAACTTCAAGCTGCAATCCTTCCCCCGAAATCTCATATCACTCTCAGGCCCTCTCTCCAGGCATCACCATCTTTCAATATTTTCAAGCGGTTTAATTCCTTTCACCAGTGTAACATGTGTCGATTTCTAAACTAACAGATGTTGTGGGTATCTTGGTCCTGTATGAACTCTGGTCCATGATATTTCCCCTGGGTCTCATGCTCCTTTCAGGTCCTCTCTCTGGGCATCTACACCATCCAATATATAAGCACATTTTTTTAATTAAAGCAATTTTTGGGCTGAATGTAGAAATGTGCCTTAGCAACATCTAAGATGTCATAACTGTACCCTTTTCTATAAATTTAGCTTAGTCATTCTTTATCCTGACGATCCTGTCAGGACATTGGGAAAAAGTCATAATGATACTGTACTTTCATCGGTCCTTAACACGTGTGCAAATTTTCAAATCAATCAAACAACTCTTAAGTTGGTGAAAATTACATCAAAACATTCCTTTCCATTGATAAATTTAGCTTAGTCATTTTTTATCCTGAAGATCCTAGTCAGCACATTAGGACAAATTCAAGATATTATGGTATTGTCAACAATCCTTGACATGTGTGCAAATTTTCAAGTCAATCAGACGTCTCAAGTTGGTGAAAACTGCGTTACATTGTTAAATTTAGTCAAGTCACTTTTTTATCCTGATGATCCTTGCCAGGACATTAGGACAGAGTTGCAATATTATTGTATTGCCATCGATCCTTGACATGTGTGCAAATTTTCAAGTCAGACGTCTCAAGCTAGGCAAAATTACTTTACATTACTAAAATTTAACCAAGTCACTTTTTTATCCTGATATTGCTGGTCAGGACAAAGGACAAAGTCATGATATTACATTGTCATCGACCCTTGATACGTGTGCAAATTTTCAAGTCTATCATACATCTCAAGTTGGTGAAAACTACGTTCCATTGTTACATTTAGCCAAGTTATTTTTACCCTGATGATCCTTATCAGGACATTAGGACAAAGTCGTGATATTATATTGTCATCAGTCCTTGACATGTCTGTAAATTTTCAGGTCAATCAGATGACTCAAGTTGGTGAAAATTAGGTTACATTGTTAAATTTAGCCAAGCCACTTTTTTATCCTGATAATGCTGGTGAGTACATTAGGAAAAAATCATATTATTATATTGTCAGCGGTCCTTGAAATGTTTGCAAATTTTGAAGTTAATCAGACGACTCAAGTAGGTAAAAATTGCATTACATTGATAAATTTAGCTAAGTCCTTTTTATCCTGATGATCCTGATCAGAACCTTAGGATAAAGTTATGATACTATTGTGTTGTCATTGGTCCTTGACACGTGTGCAAATTTTCAAGTCAATCAGATGACTAAGTTGGTGAAAATTACATTGAAAGATTCTGTTACATTGATAAATTTAACTAATCAACTTTTTTTTTATCCTGATGATCCTCGTAAGGACCTTAGGATAAAGTTATGATATTATATTGTTATTGACCCTTGACATGTGTGCAAATTTTTAAGTCAATCAGATGACTCTAAGTGGATGAAAATTACGTCGAAAGATTCTGTTACATACATGCATACTTACATACAGGTGAAGCTAATATAAAGCATGTAAAAAGCCATGTTATAAGGGAGAAAAAATTGATGAAATTGGTGCATCATTCAGTCTTTAAGATGTGTTGCATAGCAAGCAGGTGTTTCAAAAACCTCTGTGCATGCAGCTGCTAAACTTTCAAACAAATTTATAGGTGACAACCGTAGAAAAGAATATCATTTTGCATAACTGAGCCAGAAATAGGGAGACACCCACTACAGAACTTTTTCCTCCAGTAAGTGCACGTTAAACAGTGAAAATGTTTCCCCTACTTCTACCCCTTTACTCCTTCCAGTTAGATTTTGATTACAATTTTAATAAAAAATATAAATTTGAGCAGCTGTATACTGTGTCTAGTGCTATACATTCAACTATAAGTATGTAAAGAGACGAGTTGATAATGTAGATTCAGAAATACACAAAATGGTTGTAAACATGAACAAAACTCATCCGTCAAGAGTGCGGAGAGGATAACAGTGATACGGCCCAGGTTTGATCCCAGGCAACCACATGTGGGATTTGTGGTGAACGAAGCAGCGCTGGGGCGGGTTTCTTCCAGGTTCTCTGGTTTCCCCTGCCATCTCATTCCACCAGTGCTCCATCTTCATTTCATGTATCATCAGTGTCACCATCTATGGTGCCGCGCGCACGCACGCACACACACACACAGTGTCAATGGGTGCTTGGCACGTGGCAAGGAGGAGGAGACAGTGGTGAAGTGAGAGGCAAGGGTAGGGGAAGCAGCCTGTCACACAGCAATGGAAGCTTCCCCTCTCAACATTCATTTATAAGTTGGAGACCTATAGCACTCATTATGGTGCATGTTACTATTACTCATGGGTACGAAAGGCAGAAGTTTCAGAATGGAAAATCCTCAGTCAGTCTATGCAGTTCAGATCGAGATTTATTCACCATTTCCAAAAATGTTTACAAGGTTTCATCAATATAAACAATAAAATGTGCATATAATTTGCAGTTATACATATTAAATTTCAGCGAAACACAACTGAGTTTTACATAATTATAATGGAGCATACTGCATATGTTATATTAAAAGAAACGCGAGGTATATTTTCCTTATTTCTGTTGACTAAGACTCAACCTGAGCAGACAGCTTTTGGTGCAACAATGTTGTAGCAACAAACAAGAAGTAAACAAATATTTTCGGTATCTGGTGTTTACTGTTGAACAGCGGTTTTGTCTTTCAGTTCTCAGTTGCTTTTAATAAGCCAAGGAAAACAGAAAAAGGAAATCCAGCCCAGACCGATGGTTTTTAAGTGTGCTTAAAAACGACAGCTCCATGTCAGTAGATTTACTTGCATGTAAAAGAACCCCTGCAGGACAGAATTCTGGCACACCAGTGACGCTAATGTGATCCTGGCAATTGACAGCATGTTAAACAACAATAAAAAAAGAAAAAGGAAAGAAAGGATCAGAAAGTAAAATTCACACAGTAGTGAAACTTATTCCACATAAAACCAAAACCAAAATTGCTCAGACTTAGGAATTGCTTATACCACACTACGTATAGTCATCAATAACAAAGTATGCACTTAACGCAAGAAAACTGAAATAAGCCAAATTAACTAATTTCTGCAGGACCAAGTTCAAAATAATGTTTTCTTGTACATATCTTTGTTGTTTGTAAAATATTATACATGCAGGCCCACTGTATTCCTTTTTTTTTAAAAAAATATGATGCAATATCAAAATCTCATTTGCAAGTAATTCTGAGTTATTTAATATACGTGTAAATCAGGTTCAACTGTAGTATGATAGGAGTGGCCCTAAAACTTGAGTAAAATTTCAAAGTTACAAAAGTATGGTAATGTCCCATTCACAATGGAGCTACACTGCAGGCAGGACTTGAGCAACAAGACAACTGACCAGTAGAAATTAAATGTGAACAGGATAAAATTTGTATTATAAATGTTGAATTGGTCAACTTTTAAAATGCAGCAACCATAAAATTGATATTTGCATGTTCTTGTTAAGATGGCATCAACCTCCAGGGAAATGCATTCTTTTTCAGAAGAAATATTACATTAGCCTGAGATATATGAATTGATTTTAAGTGAATACAAAAATACAATGAAAAGGTGTGTGTTTTCTCTCAAGATTTGCACAGTAATGTCAACTGTGTCACCTTATCATGAACATTTCTGTCTTT
This sequence comes from Tenodera sinensis, assembly GCA_030765045.1. NCBI lineage: Eukaryota > Metazoa > Arthropoda > Insecta > Mantodea > Mantidae > Tenodera > Tenodera sinensis. The sequence continues at coordinate 18,679,408 of CM060970.1, forward strand.
GTTGTAGAATCCAGCTTTGAACCTTCCCAAGTTGCTGCAATTGCCACATAATTAACAAACCTTAAAATTTTAAATATTAAAGGTAAGGTTTATTTACACTATCCTCACTTACTTCAAAAAATTGTTATATGTTTTGGGAACAATTATTACCATCTTCAGCTAACAACTGACTGATAGATGTAGATGTGTTGTCCAGTATACTATTGATAGTGAAGGTCTCTGGTGGTGGTAATATAAACCTAGTAAGTTGGTCCATTGGTGGGAAATCAACATTCATAGAACTTGCCTTTAATATTAAAATGTTAAACTTTACTTGTCCAAAAAAACTTCCTAATCATTATTGAAAAACCTTAAAATGTTTGAATTCTTCCTTTTCTAATTCTCACCACTTTCAGATTTCAAAAGGAATGCTAGCTTGCAAACTTTCAATTTCACACCTGTTCCTCAAAAAAGGTGCCCTACAGAAAGCCTCAGCTAGAAATTCTTCCATTTACCCATGAGACGCATATCTGTGTTCAAAAACATTTGCTTCCGGTATTTTAAAGTTCCAGCTTTCCATGGGTTAACTCTACATCAGTCAATGAATAGATCCCTTCACATGCCCAAATACTCTTTGTGCAAAAGCCTAGTTAATGTTGGAAAACAAAGGTGCATCACCCCCATTTCAGAAGTTGCTACAAGTCCTACAAAAAGTAAGAAGTGATATCAGCTATCTCATTTAGTATTTGTCCAATGGCATTCCTCATGAAACCAATAGTAGTGTGGTGCCTCTTATTCAGAGACAGCTCCATTTCAACTCCACATGAGTAGCTGACAGTGGCTGTCTGCCAGATTCACCTAGTGCTCAAGTAATGAGCAGCTTTGGGAAACAGAAGACCAAGTTGAGGTTCCCATTATCTATTCAAGAAAGCAAAGACCTTTCAAACAGCAGCAATACAACCATGCAGAAAATTACTCTAAGCAAGCAATCTCAAAAATTAGGTTGCAGCACTTCTGGTGCTGTTAAAATAAATTAGGTAGATGCCCAATTACAGAAATAGCAAAAATGCAGAGTTTGTCTAGATTACAGTAAAATTGCTAAGTCTCCACAAAAGCCAATAAGTAAAAGTAAAAGATTTGAAAATATTGATAATTTTATGTGTAAAGCCACTTATTTGGAAATTTACAAACTGTTTTATAAAGGAACCCGACCTAACACACAGGAATTGCTTGTTCATTTAGAGGTGGAAGTAAATTTCCCATACGAAAGATTCAAACTGGAAAAGGTAATAGTCAGTTAGGATTTAAATACTGAACTCCAGATAAGCCAGAATCATCATGGGGTCACCATGAATAGTGTCGTGATTCAAGGAAGCACAATGTGACACAACCTAGCATCTGTAACAATGATGACCACAATAAACATTTCTACTGAGGATGTGAGTAATTGACTCGTGAAACTGGTCTAGAATTAGAAATAATTCACAATTACCAAAGATAAGATAAGTTTAGTGGCTAAATATTTACTAATATTTGTTGATTTATTACTTCGCTGTCAATAGTTTCAATTTTTTTATTCTATTGATAAATTCTCTCTTAAAACAAAATTAACGTGCCATTTCTGCAAAAGCTTGTTTTGATGAACATGAAGTAAAAAGGAATGTAAACTTTCTTAAGATAGACAGTAGATAAAAATAAGTTATATTGGGTATAAAGTTACATGAATGTAACACATCAAATTTTTACTTTCTCTACTGGTAAGTAGAGGAAGTATTGTAATCCACCCAAAAATTTGATGTTGAGATTTCACCGGAAATATATGTTTTGGCCCCCTGAATCCAAAAAAGGCATTTTTGGAAAAAGGTCCTTGTGTGTGTGTCTGTCTGTCAGTCTGTGGGCACGCTAACTAAAAAGCGAAAAGTCAGTTAAAAACCAAAGTTGGTATTTAAGCTTAATGCCTTTCAAGGATGCGACACGAAGATTTTGAAGAAAATAGTCCCACCCTAAACTACTCTTTACATGGAAAATGTTTCGAAAATTTTTATTTTCTTGAAAATGGCTCTAACGATTTTCATTTAAATGCCATATGTTCGAGATATTTTTATGACAAATGAAATGTATATTTTGAATTTTCTGGCTATAGCCTATGTAGTCCTACTTAGTCTGGATGAGTTTTGAATAACTCATAAACCGTAAGAGATAGACAAAATCTTACTATACAAGAAATGTTGTTGTTGTTGTTTTCTAGTGCCTTGCATCTGGCAATGAAGCCATTAGCATTCGTGCTTTCCAATACTTTTGAACTATAGTTTCTTCTGATCTTAATGCTTCACAGGTCTTCATGTGGTCTTCGTTCATTTCTGCTGGATCGTTACACAGGACACATATTGGTGAGGATGAGATACCTATTCTGTAGAGATGACTTGCTAAGCAGTCTTATACAAGAAATGTTGTTGTTAGCTAATGCTGGATTTCTGACAATGAAGTCATTAATCCTCTTGCTCTCCAATATTTTTCACAAAATATAAATATTGAAGAGACTTAGCAGTAATAGTAACCGCATTTTAGAGAGCACCATATTTTTATGTTTTGGCAGTTACATCGCTCTCTCACAACCCCCAGAATGTCTGGAGGACCACACCTGTCGTTGGTTTACGGGTCTCACCGACCTGACCGGGAGAATTATCAAACTAAATTCACCGACCATATCCTCTGATTACCAATCAGAGGACGTATTACATGCCATGACAGGTCAGCATGTTAGGGATTAAGGTTTTATAGAGAAATGGAGAGGCTGGAAAAATAAAGACTCCCTAGCCCTCAGGAAAACTAATAGCATCGGGGTCGGAAGAGAACAAGAGATGACCAAGGTAAGGTCAGATAGAAAAGCTACAGTGAGGAGCAAAACACCAGTAAGTGGAAGTAATGTTCTGCTCAGCTTGGGTACCTTGTGGTCGCCATTCACATATCCCCTAGACGGAGACCCCTGAGTAAATTTTAAAATAAGTGAAATACTATACAATTGCAAACTGGCTATTCAAAAGATTGCTGCTTTTTGTGTGAATGGTATAGCCGTGTTGAATCCAAACATTATTACAATAAAAAATGGCCTCCCGGGAAAATTTTGCACCTGGAGGAAAGAATGTCTCAGCTGAACCATTGGTTGATAGATCAAACCTAATGAAGAATTCTGCTAAGTCAGAAAACTCTGGAGCAGTCTCAAATACCAATTTCCATGACCAGTAGTCTAAGTTGCAGTATGACATTTTTTAATTTGGGTCTCAGATCAGAGAACTAATAAACATCTGCTGTTTGAAAACTGATTGAATCATGTGGAACTTGAAGCATAAATATCATCACAGAAAAATTGTGAACAGTTCTCAGTAATATTAAAGAGCACAATTACAAACAATTAATCAACAAATTACTTCGAGACTACAGAAATTTAGGCTGCAATATGCTCAAAAAATTCACTTGCTGCAATCTCATTTGAAATTTTTTCTTGAAAATCTTGAACAAGCGAGTCATAAACATAAAAGTATACATAAGTTGGTTTGATTAAAGATTTGTTTCACGAATTGACCGGGGAGTTTAATGTCATGCTGGCATGTTGCCAGGTCAGCTCAGTGGCCAAAGCAACCGCACATGAAGTGGAAGATCCGTGGTTCAAATCCCAGCTATGGTACTGAATCTTTCAGTAAATAAATAATAATTACCATCTGAAGGTTATTTAATCCTGGGACATAATGTACTTACAATAGTAAGTCACCATTGGGGTAATTTTTCAAGAAATGTAGATCTTGCTAAAATACACAATTTATATTCCAATAAATTTTTTTGTAGAGTGAACCATTTCAGAGATATTCCTTGTTATGTGTGTCAGTTTCAAAAAACTTAGAACTTTCATGCAATGTAACATCGTTAATTTTTTATATGTTAAGTGTGCAAAGAGAATGGGATCTCAAAGCTTTAAGATTTGACTATCGCACAAAGCCTACTATATTCTAACATTCCCCATGCATCTACAAGGAAATGGCAATAAGATAATTTCTACAAATGTTAATCTTAACATGAAGAAGATATAGGAATAAGAGTTTGTAAGAATGGTTAGTACAAGAGTAGAGAAAGTCATGTGAGTACAGCACATCAGATTTTTATTGAAGTTTTGTGTGAAAACATGTGAATAAGTGTGCAAAACTGTTTTACATTTATTTAATGCCTACTGGGAACAAGATTCAATTCTTGTTTCAATTTGCATTCACATTTATTTATATTTATAAAGTTCAATACAGTGGAATACACAACTGAACCTTGTCATGAGTCATAAGGGTCCATGTCATAAGATACCTAAATGGAAAAGAATTTAGTTATTACATAGTATATACAATATAAGTAGATAAGAAGTTAAAAGTATAATTAGTATAATCAAACACATCATAGAAAGGATCTATAAGTTTAGGTATTCTTCAATACTGTAAAAAGCTTTGGTTATTAAATATTTTTCATCCAATTTTTAAAGGTACCTATTATAATTTTCATATGATTTTAAATGTTCAGGCAAAGCATTATAAAACTTTGGTCCCATATAACTAGGGACCCTCTCTGATAAATGTAATCTGGTTCAGGGGAGATTTAGTAATTGATTATTTCTGGTATTATATATGTGAACATCTGACATGTTTTTCATTGGGAATTTAAATTGAACTAAATATAAAATGGTTCTACTTCCTTGCATTAGGCAAAGCATGGAATACCATTTCACGTGTCCATTCTTAGTGTCAGCACCATCAATGCAAGTGGCTGTATAATTCCAAACAGCAATACTCCAGAAAGTTCAGATATAACATTACAGAGTTCCTGGGCTGTGTACTTACTGGGTGAGACAACAAATCAAGCAATAGTTCCTGTTATGGAAGGAAAAATATATTGCTGTTAAGACATACATCAAAATATAGTAAAGTAATTGTCACCAGCATTAAAAAAAAATGTTTTCCAAATATATTAATGGAAATGTGAAACAATACATGTTTTTAAGACACAAAGCAACTGAAAATCCAAATGTTTCTAATCTAGCAGAAAGCATACATTTTGAAATGTAGAAGATTAGGTCCAAGAATTTATCTTTCTATAAATGTGCTAAGGACCTTCAGTTCCCTATAGGATATACAACAAAGGGGAGGGGGGAAGGAAAGCTGAATGTTATAAGAAGGTTTGATGACATTTGCTAAATATGAAACTGACCAGAAAGGGTTGGTGGTGATGATGTACAAGTATCAAAGGTTTGGATTAGGTAGCTAATAATACAACTGAATAAATATAAAATATTAAATGAGACATGCAGACATTAGGGGAAAACTTAACAAGCCTTTGTTTAAAGAAATAAAATTTTAATTATTCGAACAAGTAGAAAATTATTTATTTCAGCCTGAACTATTCAGTTACACAAAAAAGATTCATTAAAACAGCAAGATGGAGGGTGGGGGTGAGGAAAGAGAAAGAGAAAACAAAAGGAAAGAATAAAGATGATAAAATCCAACTTTTCAAATTTTAATTTCATTTCTTCAAGCAATTGATCCAGGAAAAAAAATCTCTATCTACAAAGGCTAATAAACAGAAATTAAGTTGCATGAAGTTAAGGGATAGTAATTTTCTTATTAGCGTTTTACTTTAAAACCTCCAAAAATGCAGTGATCTTACTTAATATCTCTCTTTCTCTCTTTCTCTCTTTCTCTCTCTCTCTCTCTCTCTCTCTCTCTCTCTCTCTCTCTCACTCATATATATATATATATATATATATATATATATATATATATATATATATATATATATATATATATATATATATATATATATATACACACACACACACACACATACAAAGTTCGGTTCAAGGCTTAAAAGTGCAATAAATCAAAATTTCGTCCATAGGGGAGGTGCCGTTGCATTTCTAACTTCCTAATGCTGAACACATTCATTTTCGAATAGCATGCAAAAAATATATGTAATAGCCTCATAAAATTAAACTTTTATGAAATTATCTTTAGCTTCGTAATTCCTGTTTCTATTTTCGGTGCGATATACCTATTTTCAGAAAAATGCTAAACACAGCTGTGAAATTGCCAAGTGACAGCCCCATTTCACCTGTTGCCGTTTATTGATGAGAAACCACAGTGAGATACTATCTAATTTCTCATTTACCGTTCGCTAGCTTTGCTTTGTTACCAGCGCAATTATAGTAGTCAAACTATCACAAAGGAAGTGATTACCGGCTAACCTGACACTAAAATTAGACACATACCATCAAGTTGCAGGTTTTGCTCCTCCTTCCTTACCCGCCAGATTTTCAACTTTGTCACCTCGTGGCACGACAACCTGCAGGTGTAGTGGCACAGTTCATTAAACGGACCGCTGTGCAAGTAGCAGTCTGCTCCGAAACCACCCGCTCGAAACAGAAGTGAAAATGTGCGGACAAAAGAATAGCAATACGTTTAAAATGAATGGTCCTATAAGTGACGTACGTCACGGTGAGTTAAGCCTTAACAAATAGGGCAATCGACTCGTCGAGACGACCATCAACACTTGTTAGGAAAATAAAAATATCAGCTGTAAAGATAATTGACCCACATATACATCGATGTATTAATAAACATTATCGGTGTCAAAAAGAGTATATCGACTCGCAGCGTTAAATAGTTAAATTGGGAAGTGTGATATATTTAATGTACTGAATGTGTTTACTGCCCCGCAGATTGCTCGGAACTCTAGATAGTGAGAAGAAACAGAGAATGAAAGTAGCCTCATGTGGCAATGGTGTCGTTATGCCTTTAAATGATAAAGTCGGCATCTCGCCGGACTCACTTTCTGGCCTGATGATCTATATTCATTTTGATCCATTTCCATTTCTGTTTAGGAGACTGATTGATGCTTCGTACTGTCATTGCAGCCATCATGATGAATTAGAAATAACAGTATTGCTCTGGTGCTGTAATAAGCTTGGGTTTCAAACGTTTGGATGACTGCTTCACTAAGTTGTTTATTCAGGATGTTCAGGATTTTACCTTATGCAGTGGGGTGCATGTGTGGTAGCTTTAGCGCCCAAGTGTGAGGTCATTCGCACAAAAGGTAGTACCTACAGATAGTTCCGATAACAATCGCTGGTAGGTCTCTCTCTCTCTCTCTCTCTCTCTCTCTCTCTCTCTCTCTCTCTCTCTCTCTCTCTCTCACACACACACACACACACACACACACACACACACACACACACACACACACACACATTCACTCATTGTCTGCTTAACCCACTCAGGTATCCCGTAAACTTCTGATCCAGTCAGAATACGCCAGAATTAGTGTGTAGTAAATGGCACATACATAGCGTCCTCTAAAAATGTTCCGGAGAAAAGCACATTAGTTTAAAAGTTTATCATGGGTACCCATGAAAACAATGGTCGATATAGAAATTTCTGATAAGATAAATTCCGATAGATTTTCCTAATGATACTTCGCCATTAGTTTCATTTTTGTAATTTTATATTAAGGCAGTGTAAAATGTTTTTCAACAATAATGGGAATCTTATTTCTTATTAGCCTTATATATAAAACATTTTCAACTTGCTGTAAAACTGAATGCAACATTTCGTCCCAACAATTGTCACCAGCCAAATTTGCTAAGTATGCATCAACATTGTGATTGTGCTCACTGCGTAAACATGCAGAATGAACAATAAAGTATCCTCTAATCCGGCATAATTGGATAGTTTCAGATATTCTTATCATGAGTTTTGCTGAAGTTTTGGAGTTTGGTATAAAATTGTCTGCCTCGCATTTTGACTACATGACCGAGTGCGAATTCCGATTATATATCTACATTTCCGCTTAAGCTCGTGACATCATAGAAAACAAGATATACCTATACTTATGAATGCAACAATACAACTTAATAATTATAGATCAATTAATGTAAATTGTGTAAACTGATCCGTCACTTTACATCTTTATCCAGCCATGAAGAGTTCTGCATCCTTTTACTTAAACCCCAAATGAACCAAGGTTTAGGTAAAAAGTAAATTCTTAATCGGAATAAACCACTATTCTGTCGCCCTTAGAGTGAATGGTTAATAATTGTTAAAAGCTTTAACTTCTTCTTTTGTAGTGTTTAACGCCCGCTTTTACTGCTACGGTACCGCAGGCGGTGACACTAATGATACATTGAATGAAGGTGGAGCACCGGTGGAGGGGGAAGCCGGAGGACCCAGAGGAAACCTGCCGTAGCGCCGCTTCGTCCACCACCAATCCCACATACGGTTGCCTGGGATCGAACCCGGGCCGCTTTGGTGAGAAGCAAATGGTCTAACCACTCGGCTACGGCGCGGCCACACCTTTAACTTCAATACCAGAACGGGCACTCCAGAGTTTGCAATCCATAATCCTGAGGAAATATTGTGGAATACAGGAGGGGAAATCAACCCCCAAAACATCCTCTCGACTCACCATTGAGTTTAAGACAGATTGTAGGTGGTCCGACACGTGGGCGTAAAAACTTGAGACAAGAAGGGAATTGCCTCATACCCCATCTATCATCCTCTGATCACCAAAACCTTTCACCTGTGTTCCAAACGATCTCTAAGTAGCGAATGTAATTTGTCATACAAGACCACACAAGTTTGCTAAATGCTCGCCGCTAGAAAAGATGGAGGTTTCAATCTGCTCAGGACAATGGGGCGTTGTCAGCGAATTGGTCCATGCTAAAAGCCTAACCCGCTCAGTTTATTACGTCAAGCTAAATAGAGTAAGGGCTAAAAGATTTTCCGGCATCCAGAAATGCTACCAACGTAAGGACTTTCCCGGAATTCCAGGGCAATAGTCTCACTACCCTCAACAATTGCTGGGTTGCTTGGACGAAACCGAAATTGATGGGGAGGAATGGATCGAATGTTTTGAAAACGGGAATACAAGTAAGTGAGATTTATAACCCAAAAACCTTAGAGGGAGGGGAGGGAGGATGGGTAGGTTGATGCGATAGCTGGAGGAGCAGACTGTCCCTCCTTGTTCTTAAGATGCATACAAATCATGTTCTCCCATTCAGCGACTAAAGGATCCCAGCGTGGTGTTCATTTTAAGCATGCCAATTAGAAGAAGTAAAGCTTTAAAGGAGCATGACGAGTGTAAGCCTGACACACTTCGACAGCATTTTTTTTGGGGGGGGGGGGGAGTTCAGACTTCAGAATGTGCTTTGGACTCATACAGACGGATGAGCTGAGGAGGTTCGGTCGTAGCAAATAATGAGACCTCCTGGAGAACGCGTACCGGGGATATCTCTTATCCTTAAAGTGCACTGTAGTTAGTAAATATAGGATTCCGCGAAGGAACGGGGAAGGAGGCGTATTGATTTTGTTGACGGGGAAGGAGCTTAGCTATTCTCCAATTTTATTGTCGCCCATTTTCGAGATCCTGCATGGCCATGGTAGCTTCTCATGCTTGCTGATGGTGTTGGGCACCTAGCTGTAAACGTCTGAGGGGTTTTCAATGACGCTGGAACAGTCTACTGTCTGCCAGCCCAGGGCTGACGACGAATAACATCTAATGGTGGTGACTTTAGGTTCGGATGGTGCAGTCGTACCCATTCGTACATTCGAACAGACAAGAGCGGAAAGATAGCCGCCAATACTTAGACTTACGTCAGTTTTGCGCTAAAGCAGCTCAGGCTGGGTTAATGAGGTTCCAATTCAGTACAAACTCTTTTGTAAGTGATCTTCGAAAAATAAAACTATTCTCTCTTCCCTGTATCAAGATGGTCCCTAGAGTAGTAGTAGTGAGTAGTGTTTAAGGGCCCGTCGACAGCTAGGTCATTTGGACTGGTCCCTAGATATGGAGACATGGAGAATGGGCCACCCCTGGGGAAAGCATGTTCTTTTGTCGTTGACTCATTGGTAATACAATTGTAGCAGAAAGACCACTTTTGTACCATCCATTTTTGCTCAGTTTATGTTAGAAGTCTGGAAAGTGTGAACATTTTTTTTTCAGGCGCGCTGGTTTGCAGAAGGGGAGGGGAGGCGGCAAGCTCTTAAAGATGAAGAGAAGAGTAGCAGACCAGCAACAGTAGTGACTGGTAAAAACATTACCACTGTGGAAACAATGATTAGGGAAGACTAACCTACAAGGATATTGAGCTGACATTAGGGATTAATTCACAGAGTATTTCAACCATCCTTCATGTAAGTGGTACATTGTTGCATCAGATCACACAGCTAATGTAACAACAGAGCTTCTGCAATGAACTGAGGTAAAACTATCGACTCATCCACCCTATAGCCCCGAACTGGCAGCATGTGATTTCTTCCTGTTCCCTATGATGAAAACCCAACTTCAAGGTCACCAATTTTCTAGGCCTGAAGAAGCAGTTTCTGAATACGCAGAGGAGTTATCTGCAGTGTCAGAAACTGAGTGGCATTTACTAATTATTATGTGCAACATCTCAACATACAATGGCAAAGATTAGACAATGGATATCATGTGCACTGTGATCTCCACAGATAATTTGCCATTAACAATCCCCAAGTGGAAGATGTGAAGCGAGGGTTGCAGGCAGATGGGCCACAGAGAGGCGAGTGAGTCTCTAATAAGTGCTGAGAGATCTTAAACTCAGCACCAGAACCCACTGAGGAGATGCCATGGGTGTCACAAAGGGGTACAAGGGGGTCCGTGGTCTCCTTTGGAAATTAATGGATTTAATGTGCTGTCACCTATTACTATTAGACTGTTGTTTTAATTTTGATGTAAAGAAGTTTTTATTTAGCCCAAATTAATACACTTATCCGCAACAAATACTTGTATAGCTAATGCTGGATTTCTGACAATGAAGTCATTAATCCTCTTGCTCACCAATATAGCAGTAATAGTAACTGCTTTTTAGAGAGCACCATATTTTTATGTTTTGGTGGCTACATCACTCTCTCACAACCCCCAGTGTCTGGAGGACCACACCTGTCGTTGGTTTACAGGTCTCACCGACCTGACCGGGAGAGTTATCAAAATAAATTCACCCACCATATCCTCTGATTACCAATCAGAAGAGAACAAGAGATGACCAAGGGAAGGTCAATAGTCAGATAGAAAAGCTACATAACTCATATATTTTACATTTTTTTTGCAACAGAATAATGAATTAATATTGTTTGATTGTAAACTTTCAATGTGCAGCCCCCTTGAAAAAAAAGGTCTGCCAACTCCCATGGGAGACACCATCTCTCTGGGTCCAGTGCCGACAAGGGTTTTCCCCAACAAGAGGACAGTAAACACACACCAGCCAGCACAGAGAACATTTACAACTCACAAGCATCTGCACCATCCTCTCGGCACCGTAATACACCACGAGCCAAAACATACCTGAAAGTTGCTAAGTAAATGGAATGAAGGGAAAATGATACAAAGGAAATCGTAGCATGAAGCTAAGCACCCCAGCATTTGCCTACGTGGCATGGGAAAATCATGAGCAAGACAAGTCTGAGTGCACAGTTGATGGGGATCGAACCTGTGACCTCACAAACGTTACCACGGCACACCTTGCTCTGTAAATATCTCAACATAACTTTAGTACTGCCAAAAACACTTACCTACTACCTTCTTATGTTAGAAGTTTCTGCTTTTCAGAAACTTACATTCTTCTTCACTTAATCCCATCTCTGGATCTTTATTTCACCTGGAGTTGAAGTTAAAAGTTTTAATTCAGTGAATTAGTTTATTGTTGTATGAGAGGTAGAACTGGAACTTAAAAATTCAATGCCACAGCTGGGATTTGAACCACAGACCCTACACTTACCAGGCAGGTGCTCTAACCATTAAGCTACTGTGACAACCTGCCAGAATGACATTGAATTCTCAAACCAGCTGTGGCATTGAATATTTAAGTATCAGTTCTACCTCTCAAACATTGCCCACACACGGCTTGTGTGTTTAAAAACACCAACAGTAAATTTGTTGGCATAAATAAATAATAATTATTCTGTTGTATTTACTCTGCTAATGTTGTTTATGTGTGTTGATGTACTAGCAACAATGCTAACAGTACCACTTCCATCAAAGATTTGCTCAGCTTTGAATGGAAGGCAATGGTCCGCAATAGTTGGATTGTTTACTGGACGCTGCATTTTGGAAGAACACCTTGACAAAATGGGAATAACTTGACTCCAGATGCAGTTGGCATGAAAGAGATGTAACTGCAGCTCATGTGCAGTGTGACATTTGGGAGAACTAAGGAATCCCATTTTGGAAATCACTTTCCAACTCTAATCAACTATAAAAATGTCCTCTTCAAGGATGCACAGTCCTTTAAAGGCACAGAAGTGATACAGGACATAAAGTTTTGGTTACACGCAAAGGACCTGGTTAAGTTGAAATGCATGGGGACACGTAAGCTCAGTAATACCAATAGGTACCACTTTTGGGAGGAAGCTAATTCTTGCACCTAACTTCTTCACAGGAATGTGACTTAGTTAAAGAGGTAGAACTGGAACTGAAAAATTGTCCACACACAGCTTGTGTTTAAAAACACCAACAGTAAGTTTGTTGGCATAAATAAATATGACTTAGTACTTCATCAAAATCTCTTGGATAAATTTCATTAAGGGCATTATCTGAGGACGTCATATGAGTGGTTTATTTTCTTCTGACTCATAAAACTCAATGTGTGAAAACATTGATAAATGGAGAAAAAATCCACATTGTACAACTTGGAAATTCTTGTTTGAGGTCATTTTTTACACTCACCTTCACTTAAATTGTTTTAAAAATAGGAAACAAAACAATTTAAGTGAAGGTGAGCGTCAAAAAGTGACTCAAAATGACCTCAAACATGAATACTTCACTGTTAATAGTGCTTCTATTTGTAATATTCTTGGGAATTCTGTTTGTTAACATGTACAATGTCAGCAGGGAGCATATTTACATCAAGCAAAACTGGCATTCAATCCAAAGCTGACAATGAATACAATAAACTTTTGAAACATCTACAATAATTAACTTATTTTTTTCCAATTATACATCATTATCAGTGGCGAAGGTGAAGGTGTGTCTGAAAATCTCAGATTACCCACACTAACCACAGATAAATTGTATGGTATATGCTGGATGTAGAAAAGCAAGAAAACTGTATAAAAGTCATCAATAAGTTGCTGGTACGCTCCTAAGCAACTTTTAACAGAGTAAAAATTTAATAGTCTGGATAACGCCAGACTCGCACTTGCTATCACGAGAGACGGGCTTACTAGGCATTGCTAACAACCGCCCCTCTCCAAGCCACATTATTCTAATGCTTGTAGGCATTCTCATAGTCCAGACTCCAACAATGGGAAACAAAGGAAATAAAAGCTGGGATAGGAGACCACTATGGTCAAATTTTAAAAGTACAAATACGAGATGCACAACAAAATATTCTTGAATACAAGAGGCAAATAAACAAACAAAACTTAGACTAACTTAAGGACTTCTTCTCACATGTAAGTTGGGATGATATATATATATATATATATATATATATATATAGGGCCAAGGACATTAATGATAAATACAATATTTTTAATAATATATTGCAGCATGGTCTAAATGCTAGAGCACCTCTTAACCTCTAGAGGGATATGGACGTGAAATCACGTCCATTTAAAATGACGGATGAGCGATATGGGCGTGTATACACGTCCTGTGCGTTTAAGCATTTAACCCTTATCCAACTCAACTTATTTTAATTTTCCCTTTATGAAACATTTTATTAAAGTCTATATAAACTTTATTGGCTTACCTTAATATGTTCTTTCTGCAGTGATTTACCTCAAAACAGGGATAAACACACAAGGATACCTACATCTCCACATTCGCGAATAATTTCCATCTTGTGGCACACGAAACACTTTCGAGATGGGCGGGACTTCTTTGCTGTTGGTGGTATCCTTTTAGGATAATGTTTTCCTTGAAGTCTGAGGGGTGCAGGGGTTTTGGATTTTCAACCCCCAATGTGGTATTGTTCAATTAGGCTGCGAGCTATTTATAGTCGGAAGTCAAGGTCGGTCATTGTCCTGTGTGGGTTTAGAGAGCTCTCCAAATCACCAAACAATTGTATATGGTTATATCCAATTGGTGCAAAAACACCTTTTTATACCAATTCTCCCTTCAGCTACAAGCAGGAAAGTATATGTATGTATTTCAACAAAGAAAGAAACGGAGTCTACTAAGTTACGAAACTTGCATAAGCAAAAGTTGCAATGTTGCTCTATTCTGATGACTCAAGAGACCACGCATACAGTAGGGCTTTATTACACAGTATGCTGACGCATAAGCCACACATACAATGGGTGTTTCTTTACTGTTTCTTTCCGAAAACTTATATTAGATGCGTTCGACAGAGCAAAGTTGACTTTTCACCACAGTGAAACAAAATTGTGCCATTTCAACGTTTTGTAAATACAACTCAACTTTGCTGATGACGTACATTTATACTGCAAATAACGAGTTTTATACCAGTTTTTGTTTCATTAAAATAACTTAATATTTACACAAAATACAGCTGTGTATATATGACGCACTTTAAATGCCCTGCGCTGGATATTGGGTAGCAGTTCTCAGCACGCGGATGTTTTAAATGGCCATCGCTCAAGAGGTTAAAAAGATTAAAATAAAGTCAGTCACAAAACATCTTCAACACGCAAAATGGACGACAAAAGGCATAAAAAAGTCATGGGAGACAATGCGATTTCTAAATTTGATAAAAAGTCTCCTTATGGATGAGGAATCATTAAAATATATAGAGAAATGTAACACTTAGAAATGTAATAGAAAAGGCTAAAATGTTATACAATAGGAAATTAGTGGTAAAAGCAAAAAATAAGACAAAATATTGATATTAAAAGTGGACAAACAGAAATTAAAAATCCAAATGAGATATGCAACTTGTTTAACAGCTATTACATTAATATAGTGAGTCATCTAAATACATCAAAATCAACAAGCAGTTCGCAAAATTTAATAAAACCCTCGGGACAAATGCACTCTATGGGAATGTTTAAAGTAACAGAGGAAAATGTAATTCAGGAAATAAAAAAACTAAAACCAAAAAAGATCCAGTGGTATGGATGAAATATCTAATGAAATTCTAATGCACCTTAAATATGAGATGGCAAATATCTTAACTAATATTGCAAATGCATCACTAAATCAAGGCAAATTTCCGGAGGTATTAAAAAATGTAATAGTGAGACCGTTACATGAACGAAAAGGAGAAGATGAGTGTAGAAAATTATAGACCAATTACATCGCGTTGTACCTTTTTCAAAATTATAGGTGTGTATTTAAAGCAACTTCAAGCCTTCTCAAAAAATTGAATATTATATCAGAGTGACAATTTGGCTTTCAAGAAAAAAAATCAACGACAAACGCAATTAATTCGGTAAATTATATAACAGCACTGAATAATCATGAAAAGGTAATTGCCATATTTTTAGATCTGCCAAAAGCGTTTGTGTAAATATATAAATATATTTGAATTGATTCAAAGAAATGGAGCATTAGCCATTGGGTACGCGGACAACATGACTATAATAATTAAAGCCAAAATAAGTATGTAGGTGGAAGAAACAGCACATTCACTAATTTAGACATGGTATTGAATATTAAAAAAAACCTCTATAATCAATTTTGAATTGAAAAAGAGCTCAACCAATAGTAATGAAATAGAAACAAATGGACAAATTATATCAGAAACAGCCCATAGTAATTTTCTAGGAGTGACTGTTGACAAACAGCTAAACTGGAAATCATACATCAAACATATCTCTAAAAAAATAAATAAAGGTATATATATAGATATTAACTGTTCCCTATATATATAAAAGCATAAAAAACACTATATTAGACAAAGATGAGCAAAAAAATAACAATGTTCATAAGTATGGATTAAGAAATAATGAATATTTTAGATAACTGAGATGTAAGAAGTATGGGGAAAAAATTATTTAATAAGCTACCTAAAGAAATACAAATCATTGAAAATAACAAATTTACAATAAAAATGATAAAAATATTTAATAGAAAATGCTTTTTATAGCCTTGAAGAATATAAATCAATTAAGGTAAAGAAAATCAAGGTGTAAATATAGATGTATGTATACTTTCTGACGTGTGCTTTAATTTATATACTTAAAGGATGAATAAAATGAGTTACGAGTTAACTTTCGGCAGCATGTAACTTTGGAGTACAAAGTGTGTTAGTTTTTGTATTCTTTTGTGCTGGGAATTCAAAGTATTTGCAGTTTTTCCTACATTGTGCCCTTCTCTCATGCTTTACAGCTAGCGAGACAAATAATTTGGTAATCCATTTTATTAAACACCATTATCATCCCTTTTATTTGAAGAAAAATTTGCTCTAAAGAATAAGAGGCAGACACCACATCTGAATATTGTACATAAAGATGGAAGCCAAATAAGAGCTTCCCAGTACCAACATATCTGTGGCTCACAGCAAGAATAACAAACTGTAAATTATGTTGTTTGCATATTATTTGGAGGAGAAAGTGAATGGGATGACATTGGCATAAGTTGCATACATTTTTTTCATAGAAGGGCATGTAAACATCTAGTTTCCAAAAGAATATATCGAACAGCGACCGTTTTCATCTTCTTAGAAAATGTTGAATCAATTATGCCTTATCAGAAGCAGCACAACGAACCAGTAAGTTGCAATAAACAATTTATTTAAGATTAATTTAAGTGGTTGTTACCTAAGGAAACAAGAACTTCCATTCGTTGAAGTGAATGAAGACTGCTAATGAAGGCAATTATCTTGAATTGCTTGGGCACCAAGAGCATTCATGAGGGAGAATTTGGAAACCACCTCAGGACTTAAAGTAACTTTGAGTAATATTCAAAATGATCTTATTGAATGTATAACTTAGATAAATGAATAAATTAGGAAAGAAATCTCAGCTTGTGGAATTTGAGCATATTTGCAATAGACAAATCACTACTGAATGAACTCTCCAGAACAAGAGTTTCAGGGATCGTGTCAGTGATGTATTTGTTGCCAGAAAATAATGCTGTATGGAATTAACCTTAAAGAAAGACTAAGGTAAGCTTTAGGGTCCCTAGTCAGTTATGACTAGCTTTGCCACTAATTATTACTTCAGCCAGACAAAACCTGCGTTTGAGGCCCCCTAGGGAAAAAGGAAAGAAAAAAAAAAGTGTGTGAATAACAAAAAAGCCAGACAAATACTTAAGTTCCATATTTTCCAAAAGATGCAAAAATCCCCTCCCATAAAGTATTCTTTTTATGGAACATTTGTTAATATTTACGATTTTCTAAAATACCTCTCAACATTTTGATTAAAATACAACATATTTAAGATATCCACATGACAAAACATTTATCTTGAATTTTCTATGAATAGCCTGTGAAGTTCTCTTCATTCAGGAGGAACTTTGTATAATCTTGTATAACTTAAGGGACAGAAAACATGAATAAAAAATTTACACCTCTTAAAAATCATACAATTATTTCAAATAACTTCTTTTTGGTGTGGCATAAGTTGTTTCTGAGATATCCATTATTAATTATTTGAATTGTCAATACTTTTGGGTATTTAGTTGTTTCTTGTGATTGCAAGGAAAGATTATGGAATTTTAAGGCCAGCATGTAGCGCCCTTAAAATATTTGACAATCGCTATTTGCTTTGTTTCTATAATTAAATATGTAATGTAGATATTTCTGCAAAGATTTATCTTGATTAAAATGAAGCAGATAGAAAAATAAACTTTCATACAAATAGTTTGTGTACTCACAAGTGATAGAGTAGTGAAAGTCATGTGAATGGAACACTAGATATTTTAGTAGCAGAATTATTTGTTGAAGCTATGAGATGCACCTCACTTCAGTTATGTAGAGATAGCTCTTTAAACAGCTGTAACAAGCTAAGTATTTGTAATGTTACACACTGCTTGCTGGCATTAACGGTATTTAGGATATGTATGTTTGGAGGTGCAAATAGATAACTCAATCTAAGTATCAAGTTTATTGGCATCAAATTATATAAAGATAATATTTAACGATTGGACTTGGCCACACGCTCCAACTCATCCTTCTTCTTGATGGCGTAGGAATTCGAGGATCCCTGTAACAAAAAAAGAAATAGAACTGTAATTTTTAATTATTTCCGCAGCTTCTTTCAGAGATGTCCTGTTTTATATACATCTTGGAAAGGAAAAAAAGGAAAAAACCCACACATTAGGAACTTAGAAAATTATTTATGTCAACAAACTTGCTGTTGATGTTTTTAAACACACAAGCTGTGTGTGGGCAATATTGAGAGGTAAAATTGGCACTGAAAAATTCAATGCCACAGCTGGGATTTGAACCACAGAGCTTACCAGACGGATGCTCTAACCATTAAGCACTGACAATCTGCCAGAATAACATTGAATTTGCCTACCAATTCATATTTCTCCTGATAAACCAGTTCCAATTCTACCTCTCAAACATAGAAAATTCCTGTATGACTGCCCTCAAGATGGGACAATTTGGCATAGCCCGCTTTCTATATTTTAAAATACACATGTAGTCACGAAATCTATTTGTCATTGAATAGTTTACAGTAGTTATGGATGGCTGTACAAATAAAATTAAGAAAATAGGGAAAATTCTGATCATGCTCTAATATTTAGACACTTAACAAAAAGTAATATGCCATTAGGAAAACAACGTTAAACTTTACTGCAACTTTAAATTCACTCTGGTAAATTCACTACTCTCACACATTATCCTGAGCTCTCAGATGCCACTGTTGCTGAAGACAGCAATAGAACTTTTCAATTCTTTAACACAATTGTGCTTAAAATTACATCTCAGAAGCCCTTGAGTTGTAGTTTCCGCAATTAGTTTTTCCAATATATCTAGTATATACACCTGAAGATATTCATAATGAAGCAAATATAATCCACCAATATCACAAATAATGTAGAGACCACAAGCTTCATGTATTTTAAATATCTGATGTAAACTATTAGAAACAGTGACCAGTTGCCTAGAGAATGGCAGGGATACCTGTCGAAACTGGTTGGTGCTTCAAATAACTTACACCACATATGTGAAACTGGTGGTCTCTACATTATTTATAACACTGGTGGATTGATTTTTCCAGGTTAGCCAATGGCAGAAGTAAAAGACTACATGTGGCTTATTCTTTCACTATTTACAAGAGTTAGTGGTGACTGCTGGATCTCTTTCACGTATTTAGTACTTAAAATTGTTCGAGTTGGTTATGCATAAAAGCCAGTATTATAATGCAAGGAAACACCAACAAAGGTGACGTCATATAGTGAAATGTAAAAGTATAACACTGGAGTATGGACAATGCTCAGTTGTTACTTTGACAAAGCACGGGTCTTATTTACTTGGACCGTTCGTAGCACTAAATTCCAGAGCTAAAGATAAAGTGAGTGAGTAGTATATACTTACAATTATTATTTATTTATGCCAACAAACTTACTGTTGGTGTTTTTAAACACACAAGCCGTGTGTGGGCAAAGTTTAAGAGGTAGAACTGGAACTTAAAAATTCAACGCCACAACTGGGATTTGAACCACAGACCTTCCGCTTGCCGGGCGGACGCTCTAACCACTGAGCTATTGTGACAAACTGCCAGAATGGCACTCAATTCTCAAGCCAGTTCGTATTTCTCCTGGTAAACCACAAAGGCAGTCTCACATCAGAGACAATTACCCCAATGGTGACTTACTATTGCAAGTACTTTATATCCCAGGATTAAATAACCTTCACATGGTAATTATTATATATTTATGCCAACAAACTTACTGTTGGTGTTTTTAAACACACAAGCCGTGTGTGGGCAAAGTTTAAGAGGTAGAACTGGAACTTAAAAATTCAATGCCACAACTGGGATTTGAACCACACACCTTCCGCTTGCCGGGCGGACGCTCTAACCACTGAGC
This sequence comes from Tenodera sinensis, assembly GCA_030765045.1. Taxonomy (NCBI): domain Eukaryota; kingdom Metazoa; phylum Arthropoda; class Insecta; order Mantodea; family Mantidae; genus Tenodera; species Tenodera sinensis. Next base: position 18,699,373 of record CM060970.1, read on the forward strand.
TATTGTGACAAACTGCCAGAATGGCACTATATTCTCAAGCCAGTTCGTATTTCTCCTGGTAAACCACAAAGGCAGTCTCACATCAGAGACAATTACCCCAATGGTGACTTACTATTGCAAGTACTTTATATCCCAGGATTAAATAACCTGGGTTCAAATCCCAGTTGTGGCATTGAATTTTTAAGTTCCAGTTCTACCTCTTAAACTCATATACTTACAAGTTTTAAAGGCCATAAATTTACATGAGGCAGCTTTTTTGGAGAGCACTGAACATGAGTTTATGCAGAGATCAAGAATTACTCAAAATCATTGATATATGCAGTGAACTGGATATTGCTACCAAATACATAAATTCCTACAGGAACTCAATTGCAACTAAGGATGAAGGTAAGTTACCTTTGAAAAATGTCCTACAAATTTAGATTTTTTTAATGCAGATTAGCGAAATTGGGAATGTTTTTGTTATTCAGTTGTTAAATATGTTATTACTTTGAGAGGTAGAACTGGAACTTAAAAATTCAATGCCTTTGTGGTTTACCAGAAGAAATACGAACTGGTTTGAGAATTTAATGCCATTCTGGCAGTTTGTCACAACAGTTCAATGGTTAGAGCAGCTGCCTGGTAAGCGGAAGGTCTGTGGTTCAAATCCCAGTTGTGGCACTGAATTTTTAAGTTCCAGTTCTACCTCTCAAACTTTGCCCACACACGGCTTGTGTGTTTAAAAACACCAACAGTAAGTTTGTTGGCATAAATAAATAATAATTACCATGTTATTACTTCTTTAATTATGATTGTGCCTAATGCTTATCTCTCAAAATATAAATTCAGAAGGACAGGTTTCCTTACCATTTGAACACACTGTCAGCTTCTTTGTAACAATAACTTACATAAGTTGTTAACGTTACTGCCCCTATGTGAATGATTATTCCCTATAGTATTGGCAGAAGTATAAATTTGTTGACAGGATCACTTGGCAGCATTTTAAAATTCATTGCATGATCTCTATTCTTCAAAATAAAGATCTACCTCCAAGTCTTTAAATCAGCCTCAGCAAATCCTTTTTGATCATTTAATCATGAAATAGATCCAATTCCTCCAAAGTTATTAAATCCATTTAAATGAAACTATAAATTTTAGGATTTGGGAGAAACAAATCTTGTGAATTTATATTTTTAAAAGATCTGAAGCACTACCACTAAGTATTTAAAAGTAATTAATTATATATTAAGCATACAGTTTTAGATGAACCCTCCTAATCTTCAAGCATGATGCTACGGATTGACATTTAGTTTGGTATAATGCTTTCAAAACACCAACAAATCAGTTTCACTCTTAGCAATCTTCTATTTATAAAGTAAAAATCAGATGAGGAGCTCAAATTGAGCACAAAATTAAACAAATAATGATATTAAATTACAATAACCTATATTTACACAAAAGGATCTAGTTGGAATAAAAGAGTACTTCATTTGAGGCCAAATTTGTAACATACCATACTTCATCGGGTAATTGTATTTTTTTAAAAATATACACTGTGTCCTTCATGTGAGACTGGCTGTATTATCTTTCAGTGGCTAGTGTACAGTAATGGGAGTAAGAACGAGTCTGAGCATAGACAGCTGTTCATAACTGAAAAGGAGAGAGGCAGAGCAGGAGGCAAAAATGCTGCAGAACACAAACTGCAGAGCAAATAGGTACTCCAATTAAAAAACAATTGAACTAAAAATCTTGTTATATTTACAAATGCATTTACTACACTGTTGAATCTTGTGGACCATTTAATTGGAGTCAATATTATCGGACAACCAACGACAGGTGTGGTCCTCCAGACATTCTGGGGGTTGTGAGAGAGCGATGTGACCACCAAAACATAAAAATATGGTGCTCTCTAAAAAGCGGTTACTATTACTGCTATTGCTCTCTTAATATTGGAGAGCAAGAGGATTAATGACTTCATTGTCAGAAATCCGGCATTAGCTAACAACAACAACAACATATTATCGGACTAATGAACAAGTCTGTAACTGGTCTAGAGAAAATTAAAATAGCCAATAAGTGAAGGTTATTATTTATTTATGCCAACAAACTTACTGTTGGTGTTTATAAACACACAAGCCGTGTGTGGGCAAAGTTTAAGAGGTAGAACTGGAACTTAAAAATTCAATGCCACAACTGGGATTTGAACCAGACCTTGTAAACCTGTTATCTTAACAGGTTTACAATTAAAGAAATTGAAGCTATTAACAGTGAAGCAACAAGATTCTAAAGTAAGAGCAAATTAGAAACTAAAAACTTCACTTATCTTAGTAATGTTGCAAGTTTTTCGTGCTTTGAGAATGAGCTGGAGTCAACTCGAAACTTTAGTCAGCAATTTACACGAAAAACTTGCAACATTACTCAGATAAGTGAAGCTTTTAGTTTCTAATTTGTTCTTACTTTAGAACAGGTTCACAAGTTTTCTACTCATTGAAAACTCACTTTCTGCAGCCAGATTACCATTTGATCCACAAATGCAATCACTCTTATACCAAGTTCAGTCTTAGGTTTGTCAAAACAAACCCATGTGATTACTGTACCGTGGTACAACACAGTAGCAATGCGTGCAGGGAAGTAGTCCCATCCTAGTAATCTGAGTTTTAGAATGAATTTATCGTTAAATGATATAATATTCCACACAAATACCTGAGAGGTTAATTAAAGCTGATGTATGCCGATAAACAGAGCTACAAGTCCCAACATGCAACTCGTGTGAATTACCTGATACCTGAGTATTGTTTACAGCAACAGTTTCTATTTAGAATCATGGCGGACGATCGCGGTGAATTTTCTCTTGCGTCTTCGTCGACTTATGTAAAGCATAAGGCGGGAAAACCATTGACTAGAGGTGAAAAAACCGTAGTGTTGAACATGTATTATAAGTTGTATGAGAAATATCCAACTGTTCCCATCAAAGAAGTAGTGAAATTAACTTCTGAGTTCACCGGTGTTTTGAGTACCAGTACAAACAGTACTTGTAAAGAAAAAGCTGAAACGGGAAAAGTGGTTACACCCGGGAAAAACGAAAGCGTGTGAAATACGCCATGCAAGAATGTGACGAGTTTGTTAAAAATGCAATTCGTGTCACAGTGCACAATTTCTTTTTCAAAAATGAGCCGCCAACAATTGACAAAGTGCTACAACAGGTTAATGCTGATCCAGACTTGCCTAATTTCAGAAGAACCACCTATTATAAAATTCTGTGTGAAATAGGGTTCAAATTTGTCAAAGGAGGCCGAAAAAATGCTATAATTGATAGGGAGGATATTATTTTGTGGAGAAGGGACTATTTGAAGGCAGTGCGTAGGTTTAGAGAAGGACACAAGTTGTATTATTTAGATGAAACCTGGGTTAATGAGGGCTATACAACATCCAAAGTGTGGGTAGATACAACTGTACAAACAAGGGAGAAAGCATTTCTATTGGGACTGAGCACTGGCCTGAGAAATCCCTTAGGTAAAGGGAAACAACTAATATTATTACACATAGGGAGTGAAGATGGATTTGTGGAAGGCGGCAAGCTACTTTTTGAATCCAAAAAGACTGGAGACTACCACAAAGAAATGACTGGCGAAGCTTTCAAGAAATGGTTCTAAAACATTTTGCCAAAACTGGAACCAAACAGTGTAATAATCATGAACAACGCTCCTTACCATAGCGTTAAAGCTGAACGTCTGCCAAATAGATCGTGGGTAAAGTATGACATCATTGCTTGGATGGAAGCGAACTTTTGCGATCTGTTCGGGAGGCAAATTTAAGCCTCAAATATGACAGATATGTTGTGGACTCCCTTGCAAAACAGGCTAATCTTATTGTGCAACGGCTGCCTCCATACCATTGCATGTTAAATCCGATTGAAATGGTGTGGAGTCAGGTGAAAGACTACGTTAGACAACGCAACACTGTCAAGGTCCTGGCCGAAGCAGCTCTTTATCACGTGTCATCAGCCTCCTGGAAAAAGTGCATCGAACACGTAGTGAAAGAAGATGCGTTGTTCTGGGAGATAGACAGTATAAGTGACACCGTTGTTGACAACTTAGTTATCAACATTGGAGAGCAAAGCAGCAGCACAGATGACGATTCTGATCTGGAGGGGATAGAGCCGCTTCCAGAAAGCGAATAGATGTAAGTTACCCGTTATTTTCTTTTTCACTTGATTTTTTAAAGTTAATTATTATAATTATGACATGTGCATCGTTTATTTTGTTGTAACTATCAATCTTATTGTCTCTAGTTACATGTTAGTCACTCTTTAAATTGACGGAATAAGGGATCATTTCCTTTCTATTACGTACGCATGCACTCACCACGTGGTTGTGTTGTGACTATTTCCGGCGTGAATGGCAGAAGGATACAGTATAACTGTGCGCTGGCTGCCCGGGTTCAATTTCGCGCGGATCAACCTTAGAATGAATATAGTAGTTTAAAACCTGCCACATAAATTCTGTATTTTCCCATTCTGGTGTTTGACAAAATAAACCCTCGGAAATAAATAGTTGTACACAATCGAATAATATGGTTAATGCCTAAGCACATGCTCATCAAATGGTTCATACACCTTGACACATTCACTGATTGCTGCTAATTCTCATGCTTTAGTTACTTGAACCAATCAGATTCATTGATGGGCTAGCCAACATCTTAGCAGTGAGTAAACTGATTGCATTGACAATGAGGAATATATTATAATACACTGTACTCTCTCCCATGAACCTAACAGGTTGTACTGGTGGCATGTTATTTTTTAATTTCTCCCATAGTGAACAATCAGAATATGTTGTTGCTAACGCTCTTATAATTGGATTTTTTCCATTTTTCTACAGGTTTCCAAATATTTACATAGTTGAACTGGAACACTGGCATTAATTTTTGAGATTGCAATTCACTGGAGTAGGTGGTCTCTATTAATTATTGATGCGATGCTTATCCTGTGAAATGCTTAAGCTCCGATTGCTTGTCTGTAAATTAATGTGCAACTAATGTGATGAAATATGGTAAAATGTGGAATAGATCCCTTTATAATTAAATTTATAGCCCAAAACTTAGTAATTCATTCTAGCTATACCTTAAACATGCATTTAATGGTAAAAATTGATGTTAATAGTAGTATAATTGCCGTCACCACCACCATTATTACTTTGCAAACAACAACTCGCTCAAAAAATATGTTTTCTTCAGTTAGTTTTTGCTTATTTCATCTCTTGGAGACAAAATAAATTGTGATTTTATATGAACATAAACCACTAAATATAATACAAATTGACTATGACTAATGGTTTAGAGGTTAATCAAATTGCAAGCATCCTACCCCCCCCACCTTAGCAGCATTGATGAGTTCATCTGCCACGCATTCAGCAATCGTCTTAATATTTCTGAAGGCCGCCTCACGTGCACCAGTGCAAAGCAGCCAAATAGCCTGCAACAATAAAATGAGACCTATTAACTTAAACTTCTTGTATCATCAGAGTTAAGTACATTTCTGAGTCTAAAACAGGACACTTCACATCTTTAGAAAAGATCATTAAAAAGACAAAGGCATTATATAAAACACAGAAAATTATTATGTACTACACTTTACTATTGCTAGTCAGTGTTCTGTCTTTATATCAGAACTTTATTTTTTGCAGTGCTCTTACAGATAGTACAAACAGTGGTCTGTAAAGTCACGGGCAGTATTCACCAGCTTCAGATATTCTGTGAACCCAGAATTGTTTACTGATGTACAAACTGGTTGCATTCCTACCAAGTACAAGATGGTGGATAGACTGTAGACATGTGGATGTTCACAGATCCATATCTACACATTATGACAATGAACACATGTTATATGTCTCATTCCTAAACCAGAATCCTTGTCAATCTCATTAAGCATCTGCAGATCATTTGGGTCTATGATAGTCTGTAACAACCTTGTATGTACGTGCGACAATATTGTTAGCTAATGCTGGATTTCTGACAATGAAGTCATTAATCCTCTTGCGCGCCAATATTTTTCACTGATGGATGGGGCATTAGAAGTGGCCGGGCATATTTGAAGGTGGTCTCGATCCATTTCCTCTTGCAGATCACATAGAGGACAGAGTGGTGAAGAATATATCCCAATTCTGTTTAAATGTTTTGCCAGACAATCATGTCCTGTAATCAACCTGAAGGTTGCAACTGCTGTTTTTCGAGGATACTCGGGAATCACTGTTTGAATGTTTGGTAGTTCCCATCTTTTATTCTTTGATTTTTCATAGTAATATTTTGCAATAATTTTTTTGAATTCAGAGTTGACTAATCTTTTAGCTGCATAAAATGGTAAATTAACTAGAGATTTTTGTACACCGCTGGTACCTTTTTTGCAAGAAAATCAGCTTTCTCATTACCACTCAGTCCACAGTGAGCTGGTATGCATTGGAAGACTAGGTGTTTTTGAAGTGCTGTTAGATGGCTAAGCATCTTCCAACATTCTATAATAGTTTGGTTTTTTGGTGACAACTTGGAAGTAATTGCTATAATTGCTGCCCTGGAATCTGAGAGAATAACTGCTTGCTGAAAATGTGAAATTCTGTACAAAAGATTTTGTAGGGCCAATATTAAAATTCAGTAAGCTACACCACCCACTGAACTTTCCTTTCTACGGTTCACGTATTGTGTAAAATGCGATTTGCTTCATTGTTGTGTTGTGTCATTACTTGCTTGCGCACTTGACATAATCTTCAAGGCAGTGCATGTTTCATCCTTTGGTTTCATTTTACCATTATAAGGATTCATAACTGCAGCATGACTTTATGGACACTCTGTATATTAAAATACCTAAGGATTGGGTGTACTGTGGTGTTAAATGTCTAGCAATAATAATCATTAATCATGCACTGTAAGCCTCAGTAAAAACAACTATGAATACTAATTAATGTATAACTTATTGTAGAGTAATAATTCACTTCATTGCATATATAAGTCTGATAAGAGGGGACATTACCTGATTGACACGTCTCAAAGGTGACACATCTACAGCCTGCCTCCTTACTGTGCCTGCACGACCAATACGTGTTGAATCTTCTCTAGGCCCTGAGTTAATTATGGCTGACACGAGTACCTGGAGAGGGTTCTGCAGTAGAAAAATACAATAATATTCATATATGCAACTATACATAAATTAAAAGTAACAAATAATTCAAATTTCAATGTACAACAAAGAGTGGGAGCAGGCACTGAAATCATAAACCTGCATAAATTCTGCTCAATTCCTGTTTTTTTTTGGGGGTAGTGTTTAATGCCCTCTTTTATTACATACAGCACTGCAGGCAGTGACACTGATGATGAATGGAGTGAAGATGGAGCACCGATGGAATGAGATGGCGGGGGAAACCTGGAGGAAACTCACCCCAGCACCACTTCGTTCACCACAAATCTCACATGCAGTTGCCTGGGATCGAACCTGGGCCGCATTTCACGGTTGATTCACTTGTCTGAACACGAGGTTTTACATTAGGGATACACAACTGTTTATTTTGCATGCATTTTAGGCACGTTATATAAATGCAGCTTAGCTTGATCAAGGATCTAATGGAACTGCACACTTGCTCAGTGTGTAATGGGGTAACAGCTTATCAGCATAGCCAACATTAAATGGTAGATGAAATTAAACCAAAAAGCAGTACCAACATACATAATAAAAGCACTATTTCTAACCTTAAATATTATGGGGTTAAAGTAGCATGCTTTCATATGATAATAATGTCTGAACATTGTTACCACAAGACACATACAAACCTGCCATGTTCGGAAAATGTTCTGCAATAAAACTTTTAGATAAAATCACTTCCGAATGCTAAATATTATAATATAAATATTTAATGTACTACTGTGTTGCGAAAACAAAAATAACTAACTATAACTGTATATGCTGCTCAAAAACAATTCAAGAAAAAATTGTGCAAACATGAACAATACAATGGTGCCCATAGATTAATTAATAAAGCATCTAAATATGTTGTTAGCTAATGCTGGATTTCTGACAATGAAGTCATTAATCCTCTTGCTCTACAACATTATTTCACTCATAGAGCAATAGCAGTATAGTAACCGCTTTTAAGAGAGCACCATATTTTTATGTTTTGGCGGTCACATCGCTCTCTCACAACCCCCAGAATGTCTGGAGGACCACACCTGTCGTTGGTTTACGGGTCTCACCGACCTGACCGGGAGAATTATCAAAATAAATTCACCGACCATATCCTCTGATTACCAGTCAGAGTACGTATTACATGCCATGACAGGTCAGCATGTTAGGGGTTAAGATTTTATAGAGAAATGGAGAGATTGGAAAAATAAAGACTCCCTAGCCCTCGAGAACCCTAATAGCATCGGGGTCAGAAGAGAACAAGAGATGACCAAGGTAAGGTCAGATAGAAAAGTTACAGTGAGAAGCAAAACACCAGTAAGTGGAAGTAATGTTCTGCTCAGCTTGGGTACCTTGTGGTCGCCATTCACATATCCCCTAGACGGAGACCCCTGAGTGTAGAAACAGCAAATTTCGGACTTCTATTGAAAAAAGAAGTTGTTTAGTGTTATTAATCGACACAAAATTCATATTTTAATGTGATTCCAACAACACTGTCATCAACTTCCAGTATTTATTACCTAAAGTTGTTGTTGTTGTTGTTGTTGTTTTCTAGTGCCTTGCATCTGGCAATGAAGCCATTAGCATTCGTGCTCTCCAATACTTTTGAACTGTAGTTTCTTCTGATCTTAATGCTTCACAGATCTTCAAGTGTTTTTCATTCATTTCTGCTGGATCGTTACACAGGACACATATTGGTGAGGCTGAGATACCAATTCTGTAGAGATGACTTGCTAAGCAGTCATGATTTGTCAATAGTCGGAAGGCTGCAACAGCTGTTTTCCTTGGTCTCTGGGGGATTATATCTGGATTGGAAAGTAGTGTAATCCATTTTTTATCTTTGGCATTTGTTTCTATTTCTTGTAGATATGAATGACAAAAATTTTTAATGATCAAGCGTTTTATTGAGGAATATGAGAAATTGAATTTAGACTTTTGATTTATTGTTGTGCCTTTCTTTGCAAGTGAGTCTGCAGCTTCGTTCCCCATGACTCCACAGTGTGCTGGAATCCATTGGAGATGAACAGTCTTATTAACTTTTTGGAGTTGTGTTAACATTTTGTAGCATTCTCTAATTTTTGTTGACTTCTTTGTAGTATTTGAACATATTCCCTGAATTGCAGCTTTAGAATCTGAAAGAATTACTGCCTTGTTAAATTTATTTAAGGGAAGATTTAATAATTGTCGGAGAGCAATGTATATAGCCTCTATTTCTCCATCATAATTTGTTGTGTCTCTGCCAACAGAATGATAAAAGGAAAAATGTGAACACATAACTCCAGCTCCAGTAAGGTTTTCCTTCGAGGAAAAATGGGGGTTTAAGTCGGGTGATGTAACTGCCACATTGTAAAACTGGTGCCCGTTAAGAAAACAGTTACATGAAAGCCACATACATGATTATTACCTAAAGTTTTACCCACCAAAATATTGTCCTTCTGGTTCATCCTGAGTATGTTATTTAAGCAATACCTGCTAATTGGGACTAGGCTTATACTATGTTCATTGAATATTTTAGCGACTCTCTGAAGGACACATGAGAAATCCAATATAAAACTGACGAAAATTAAGTGTTTAAAACAGATATTGATAAATTCAAAAATATGTAGACACTAGTCCTGTGATTAACACAATTACAAGTAAGTTGGAGCAGAATACAAAAATCCTTAATCCACTGCAGATGAATAAGAAGTCACTAATTGGTCCATACCATGAAAGTCTAGCAATCAGCCCAAGATGCTTATATGTTGTTGTTAGCTAATGCTGGGTTACTGACAATGAAGTCTTTAATCCTCTTGCTCTCCAAAACTTTTCACTGATGGATGGGGCACTATAAGTGGCCGGGCATATTTGAAGAGACTTAGCAGTAAATGTAACCGCTTTTTAGAGAGCACCATATTTTTATGTTTTGGCGGCCACATCGATCTCTCACAATCCCCAGAATGTCTGGAGGACCACACCTGTCGTTGATTTACAGGTCTCACGGACCTGTCCGGGAGTTATCAAAATAAATTCACCAACCATATCCTCTGATTACCAGAGGACGTATTACATGCCAAAGACAGGTCAGCAGGTTAGGGGTTAAGGTTTTATAGAGAAATTAGAGAAATGGAGGTTAGAAAAATAAAGACTCCCAAGCCCTCAGGAACCCTAACAGCATCGGGGTCGGAAGAGAAAAGGAGATGACCAAGGTTCTGCTCAGCTTGGGTACCATGTGGTTGCCATTTATATATCCCCTAGACGGAGACCCCTGAGTATGGTGGCATGTGTGAGGTGGGGTGTGGTGGCGTAATATGTGAGGTGGAGACTGGTGGCATGTGAGGTGGAAACTGGTGGCGTAATGTGTGAGGTGGAGACTGGTGGCGTAATGTGTGAGGTGGAGACTGGTGGCGTAATGTGTGAGGTGAAGACTGGTGGCGTAATGTGTGAGGTGAACACTGGTGGCATAATGTGTGAGGTGAAGACTGGTGGCGTAATGTGTGAGGTGAAGACTGGTGGCGTAATGTGTGAGGTGAAGCCTGGTGGCGTAATGTGTGAGGTGAAGACTGGTGGCGTAATGTGTGAGGTGAAGACTGGTGGCATAATGTGTGAGATGAAGACTGGTGGCGTAATGTGTGAGGTGAAGACTGGTGGCGTAATGTGTGAGGTGAAGACTGGTGGCGTAATGTGTGAGGTGGAGTAATGTGAGGTGGAGACTGGTGGCGTAATGTGTGAGGTGAACACTGGTGGCGTAATGTGTGAGGTGAAGACTGGTGGCGTAATGTGTGAGGTGGAGACTGGCGGCGTAATGTGTGAGGTGGACACTGGAGGCATAATGTGTGAGGTGGAGACTGGTGGCGTAATGTGTGAGGTGGACACTGGTGGCGTAATGTGTGAGGTGGACACTGGTGGCGTAATGTGTGAGGTGAAGACTGGTGGCGTAATGTGTGAGGTGAAGACTGGTGGCGTGATGTGTGAGATGAATACTGGTGGCGTGATGTGTGAGGTGAAGACTGGTGGCGTAATGTGTGAGGTGAAGACTGGTGGCATAATGTGTGAGGTGAAGACTGGTGGCGTAATGTGTGAGGTGAAGACTGGTGGCATAATGTGTAAAGTGAAGACTGGTGGCATAATGTGTGAGGTGAAGACTGGTGGCGTAATGTGTGAGGTGGAGACTGGTGGCGTAATGTGTGAGGTGGAGACTGGTGGCGTAATGTGTGAGGTGGAGACTGGTGGCGTAATGTGTGAGGTGGACACTGGTGGCATAATGTGTGAGGTGAAGACTGGTGGCGTAATGTGTGAGGTGAAGACTGGTGGCGTAGTGTAAGATGTGAAGACTGGTGGCGTAATGTGTGAGGTGAAGACTGGTGGCGTAATGTGTGAGGTGAAGACTGGTGGCGTAATGTGTGAGGTGAAGACTGGTGGCGTAATGTGTGAGGTGAAGACTGGTGGCGTAATGTGTGAGGTGACGTAATGTGTCAAGTGAAGACTGGTGGCGTAATGTGTGAGGTGGACACTGGAGGCGTAATGTGTGAGGTGAAGACTGGTGGCGTAATGTGTGAGGTGAAGACTGGTGGCGTAATGTGTGAGGTGAAGACTGGTGGCGTAATGTGTGAGGTGAAGACTGGTGGCGTAATGTGTGAGGTGGACACTGGTGGCGTAATGTGTGAGGTGGACACTGGTTGCGTAATCTGTGAGGTGAAGACTGGTGGCGTAGTGTAAGATGTGAAGACTGGTGGCGTAATGTGTGAGGTGGAGACTGGTGGCGTAATGTGTGAGGTGGACACTGGTGGCATAATGTGTGAGGTGGAGACTGGTGGCGTAATGTGTCAAGTGAAGACTGATGGCATAATGTGTGAGGTGGAGACTGGTGGCGTAATGTGTGAGGTGAACACTGGTGGCGTAATGTGTGAGGTGAAGACTGGTGGCGTAATGTGTGAGGTGAACACTGGTGGCGTAATGTGTGAGGTGGACACTGGTGGCGTAATGTGAGGTGAAGACTGGTGGCGTAGTGTAAGATGTGAAGACTGGTGGCGTAATATGTGAGGTGAAGACTGGTGGCGTAATGTGTGAGGTGAAGACTGGTGGCGTAATGTGTGAGGTGGAGTAATGTGAGGTGGAGACTGGTGGCGTAATGTGTGAGGTGAACACTGGTGGCGTAATGTGTGAGGTGAAGACTGGTGGCGTAATGTGTGAGGTGGAGACTGGCGGCGTAATGTGTGAGGTGGACACTGGAGGCATAATGTGTGAGGTGGAGACTGGTGGCGTAATGTGTGAGGTGGACACTGGTGGCGTAATGTGTGAGGTGGACACTGGTGGCGTAATGTGTGAGGTGAAGACTGGTGGCGTAATGTGTGAGGTGAAGACTGGTGGCGTGATGTGTGAGATGAATACTGGTGGCGTGATGTGTGAGGTGAAGACTGGTGGCGTAATGTGTGAGGTGAAGACTGGTGGCATAATGTGTGAGGTGAAGACTGGTGGCGTAATGTGTGAGGTGAAGACTGGTGGCATAATGTGTAAAGTGAAGACTGGTGGCATAATGTGTGAGGTGAAGACTGGTGGCGTAATGTGTGAGGTGGAGACTGGTGGCGTAATGTGTGAGGTGGAGACTGGTGGCGTAATGTGTGAGGTGGAGACTGGTGGCGTAATGTGTGAGGTGGACACTGGTGGCATAATGTGTGAGGTGAAGACTGGTGGCGTAATGTGTGAGGTGAAGACTGGTGGCGTAGTGTAAGATGTGAAGACTGGTGGCGTAATGTGTGAGGTGAAGACTGGTGGCGTAATGTGTGAGGTGAAGACTGGTGGCGTAATGTGTGAGGTGAAGACTGGTGGCGTAATGTGTGAGGTGAAGACTGGTGGCGTAATGTGTGAGGTGACGTAATGTGTCAAGTGAAGACTGGTGGCGTAATGTGTGAGGTGGACACTGGAGGCGTAATGTGTGAGGTGAAGACTGGTGGCGTAATGTGTGAGGTGAAGACTGGTGGCGTAATGTGTGAGGTGAAGACTGGTGGCGTAATGTGTGAGGTGAAGACTGGTGGCGTAATGTGTGAGGTGGACACTGGTGGCGTAATGTGTGAGGTGGACACTGGTGGCGTAATCTGTGAGGTGAAGACTGGTGGCGTAGTGTAAGATGTGAAGACTGGTGGCGTAATGTGTGAGGTGGAGACTGGTGGCGTAATGTGTGAGGTGGACACTGGTGGCATAATGTGTGAGGTGGAGACTGGTGGCGTAATGTGTCAAGTGAAGACTGATGGCATAATGTGTGAGGTGGAGACTGGTGGCGTAATGTGTGAGGTGAACACTGGTGGCGTAATGTGTGAGGTGAAGACTGGTGGCGTAATGTGTGAGGTGAACACTGGTGGCGTAATGTGTGAGGTGGACACTGGTGGCGTAATGTGAGGTGAAGACTGGTGGCGTAGTGTAAGATGTGAAGACTGGTGGCGTAATATGTGAGGTGAAGACTGGTGGCGTAATGTGTGAGGTGAAGACTGGTGGCGTAATGTGTGAGGTGAAGACTGGTGGCATAATGTGTCAAGTGAAGACTGATGGCGTAATGTGTGAGGTGAAGACTGGTGGCGTAATGTGTGAGGTGGACACTGGTGGCATAATGTGTGAGGTGAAGACTGGTGGCGTAATGTGTGAGGTGGACACTGGTGGCGTAATGTGTGAGGTGGAGACTGGTGGCGTAATGTGTGATGTGGACACTGGTGGCGTAATGTGTGAGGTGGTGACTGGTGGCATAATGTGTGAGGTGGTGACTGGTGGCATAATGTGTGAGGTGAAGCCGGGTGGCGTAATGTGTGAGGTGGAGACTGGTGGCGTAATGTGTGAGGTGGACACTGGTGGCGTAATGTGTGAGGTGGTGACTGGTGGCATAATGTGTGAAGTGAAGACTGGTGGCGTAATGTGTGAAGTTAAGATTGGTGGCGTAATGTGTGAGGTGGAGACTGGTGGCATAATGTGTGAGGTGGAGACTGGTGGCGTAATGTGTGAAGTGAAGACTGGTGGCATAATGTGTGAGTTGGGGTGTGGTGGCATGTGTGACGTGGAGAGTGGTGGCATAATGTGAGGTGGAGACTGGTGGTGTAATGTGTGAGTTGGAGTGTGGTGGCATAATGTCTGAGGAGAGGTGCAGTGGCGTATTGTGAGGTGGGGTGTGCTGACGTGTGGTGTCATAATGTGTGAGGGCAAGGTGTGGTGACACCTCTGAGCATGAGAAATGTGTAAATATAATGCTATGCATATGTTTGCAATCTTGTTTTATTTTAATCACTCCCAAGAGTCTATTGGAAAGCAAGGGAAGTATGAATTTGAATGCTAAAGTCAGCATTATTTTAATACCCCACCACTTTATTTTAACCATTTGGAAAGGGAATGTGAAATATTTAGTGCCCATTTGCTGATGAATTGTTAAAAATATACCTGTCCTGAAATTCACCTATGCTCATTCTAAATATAATCTTGCTTTAAAATCTATCAGCTGGCTTCTCTGCAGCAAATTCAAAAACAAGCGCTTCTGTGGCAACATAACGAATGCAATAACATCAAATGCTTTACCATGGTTATATTTTATGAACAGCTGGTGGCACTAATGCAACACAACAGATGGAATATCACCAAATATAACCAGACCATGCCATAATAGGGGAAAAATATGTTAGTTCTTGGGGTATACCAATAAGCTGTTTCCTGTATAGTAATGGTCATGGAAGCAAAGTGAGTGTAACCAATGTCTTAGTGCAGAGCAGAACTGAAATGCTAGAATGCATGTAATCTAGAAAGTGCATGCACACTCAACTCATTAGCATAACATCAGAAGAAGGAGAACATTTCACATCACATTTGTTTGGCAACAATGGAGGCAGAGAGATTAATCAATGAGGCTGAAACCCACCCTGTGTTATGGCATGGAGCTTGTGACATATATGATTTAAAAAAGGCAACTGCATGGAATGAAGTTGCAATGGTTCTATTTCCAACATTTGCTACAGAAAATGTATCAAAACAAAAGCTAATAGCTAAAGTATTAGGACAGATAGTGTGTTTGTGAGCAATGGAGGAACTGGAAAGGGTAGAGTGAGACTGAAAATTGAATGCCATGACCGGCATTTGAACCACGGATCTACCGGTTACTGTCCGGCTGACCTAACCACTGAGCAATCAAGGCCAATGTGCCGATATGACATTAAATTCTCCATCTCACTCACACTATTCGCGGTAGACCGCACAAGGAGATCTCAATTTACCTTGAGATAACATACCTTAATGGCAACTTAGTGTTGTTTACTAATGCCTGATTTCTGACAATGAAGTCATTAATCCTCTTGCTCTCCAACATTTTTCACTGATGGACGGGGCGCTTATTTCTTTATAACCTCTTCACCCCTAACACGCTGACCTGTCATGGCATGTAATGCGTCCTGATTCGTGGTTCAAATCAAGGTCATGGCATTCAATTTTTCAGTCTCACTCCACCCTTTCCAATCATGTCCTGCACATGGTTATTGTGTAGAAAAACATTAATTACAATGGAGAAACTATCCATGTTCGGCAATAATTGGTGTACATGATACGCATGTGAACATGACAGCGGCACCAATCCATGCACATTGCCAAATGTCCCAGATAGTATATATTTCATAGCTTCTTACTGTTTATATTTTGTTGTTTTGCCCCAGAACTTTAACAGCACCTACAGAATAATTAAAGAGTGCATCTCTAAATCAGTTGTCATATCTGTTGATATTAACGCTATCTTCAAAATGAACATCTTGAAATCCTGAGAGACGGTACGTCTTGAAAATTGTACTTATCCATTGCATTCCCAAACAAAATTATGTAAAGGTTCATCAAATAAAGAAGCTGACATTCAAAAATAATTTAAAAACTTGTCACTATTTTCATAGTGCATGGACTCGAGGATACAATTGCCATGCAAATGTCTCACTGTTAATTGGATGCATCCATAACCACCTTTTTCGTTCTCTTTAATAAGAGATAGGCAAGACCCACTAGAGCAACAACTACATCATGTTCCATCTTTGAGAAGTGAAGGACAATAAAATGCAAGTGTCTCAGCTGCAGATGTTTAAATCTCAAATGTGTGCAAATATTATCTGTGAAAAGCAGTCAACTGATATTAACTTCCTTCTTCCATTGTCAGTAAACTTGGAAAAATTTGTGTATAGATTGGCCTGAAATTCTTGACTAGCTATATGGAAATTTATCAGTGTCACTGCAAAATTATTGCACAAAACTTTACAATTCTTTAGCAAAATTTAAAGGTACTTTTTTCAATTGCAAATTGCTATTTTTTTCATATTGTTTCTTTCCTTTCATGTTCATTCAAAGCGAATAGAATTTCAAAGCCATCAGATAGCAACTGACTTTGAAATAATTTAACAATCACTTTTCTGACACCTACAACGAAATAAGGAACAAAGTTTTATCTGTATTAACAGACAGTAGAAGAATAAGGTTTTGTAAGAATAATTTGTAGAAAGCAATTAGAGAGCATATGCAACTCATCTTTTTTAAAACCATGTATCACATGTCCCATGAGATTAATGTAAACAAGTGATACACGCGAGAACTCCAGTCTGAACAGGAGAGTCGAATATTGATGACATTCCCATTTGTTTAATTATTACTGTATTTATTGATAATGTTGATAACCCTCTATAAAGAACACAATGACAGTGATATTGAAACTCTTATTCTTTACCTGATTACCTTCCCCTTATGTAGGACTTACAAGCCTGTGCCTAGGGTGTCGGTCTGGGTGGCTCAACTGGCAGATGCTGCCCAACCAATCACAAGGTTGCAGACTCAAATCCAGCCCAGACTGACGGTTTTTAAGTGCTTAAAAACAACAGCTCCAAATCAGTAGAATTACTGGCCTGTAAAAGAACTCCTATGGCACAAAATTCCGGCACACCAGCCACCTTGATGTGATCCGGGCAATTGACAGCGTCATTAAACAACAAAATATTTATTTGTGCCTTGGGTCACACACCTGACAGGAAGCAGGCAAACCTAGGACCGGAGAAAGTGCAGACCTGGAACCAGGTGGTCAGCCCAGCACCAGGTATGAGAGGGAGGACGAGGTAGATATCAAATGCAGGTGAAATTGATGAATGAAAACGAGATGGAGCAATTGGTAGAATGAATGGCAAGGGAAACCGGAGAAGCTGGAGAAAAAAAGGAAGGAAGAAAGGAAGATAGTTAAATAGGCTGACAAGTCTTTAGGAAGTTAAATAAAACTTACACGTGGTGGAACAAGAACAGGTTAGAAAATGGCGAACGAGGTAAGCGTATTCAATGAAAAGTTTGGATCAAAGAAGCAAGACATAAAAATGTTCATAAAACTTAACGAGAAAAAGAGGAACACTTTCGCCAACATAAAATTTATTAAACTATGTTTACGAAATAAAGTAAGCCCCAAATTCGTCCGGAAAATAGTTAAACTTGGCAACGGAAATGTTCAACAAAAAGTGGCAGAGAAAAAAGTTTTCCAACTAGAAGTCAATAGACATTACAAGCAGTTAGAAGACATAGAATTAAAACTCTACAAGTTACATTCAGTTTTAATACAAGCACTGGGAAACACGATTTGGGAAAACCTTCAAAATAATTATTTGGCAATCCTTATTGGAAAAATGAGAGCAAAAACTTTGAAACTTAAACACAAATTGGAAAAATTAATAAATGTATCACCAAAATTTACACGAAAAAATTATACAGAAATTAAAATGCAAAATGAAAACAGAGAGGGTTCACGTACAAACGTACGTTCAAACACGGCACAAAATGGCGGAACTACAAAAACTTATTTACAAAACTTTGAGAATGTGGTTAATCTTTCGGATCATCAATTCTCCAAAGAAGAAATTAATCTTTTAGATCAAGGTTTAAAAAAGTGCGTCCAGTTTTCTTCGGAAATTGAAGATTATATAGCAGACATAAATATTTCAACACAGTGTTTACCATTATCTACACAAAATTCGGTAAAAACCCAGTGCAAAAAGATTTTAGAAGAATTAAAATATAGATCAAGTTACAAAAATAAACAAATTCTTATCCATTCTTTAAAACATAAAAACGTAGTATACACAAAGGCAGGCAAAGGGAACAAAATAGTAATAATGAATAAATCAAATTACATACTAAAAATGGAAACAATGCTAAATAATAGTAACTACGAAAAAATCAGCAAAAACCTGCTAACCACTTGTGTTCAAACCTTTGAAAAAACTATACAAAATTCAAGCATAATACCAAACAAATATGCAATTAAACCAAATAATCCAACCGTACCCAGAATCTATGGTTTACCCAAAATACACAAGCCAGACATTACCATGAGACCCATAATTAGCAGCAGATATTCACCAACTTACAAACTGGCAAAATGGCTATCTAATAAATTTAATTCATTTCCTAAATTTGAAAGTTTAAGCATAAGAAACAGTTATGAACTAATAGAACATATCAAAGACTTCAAATTAACAGAAGAGGACACCCTTGTCTCCTTTGACATAAAGTCACTATTTCCCAGTATACCAATAGAAAAGATCCCATCACTGATCAAAAATTGGCTCAAATCACTTGGAATGTCATCGTCAGAAATTGCAGAATACATAGAACTCACCAAATTATGCACAGAACAAAATTTCTTCCAGTTCCAAACAAAGTATTTCCATCAAACTTCAGGCTTAGCAATGGGCAACCCTCTCTCGCCATTCTTAGCAGATATTTACATGAGTTCATTGGAAATAAGGATCACAAAAGATTTCCCATGGATGTTCAAACTCCGGCAGCGATATGTGGATGACATATTTGCAATAGTTCCAAAAAGACACATCAGTGACGCATTAAAACTTCTGAACATACAGGACAAAAGTATAAATTTCACAGTGAAAGTAGAAAAAGATAATTACCATTTTTAGATCTAAAATTAATTAAAAACAAGGATAGAATAAATTTCGGCATTCAGAGAAAACCAACGCAGACAGACAACTACATAAAAGCTAATAGTTACAATCCAAGAAGCCACAAACAAGCAATTTTCAATAGTTTAACACATAGATTGGTGAACATCCCTCTTTCAGCAGAAGAATATAAAACAGAATATTACAAAATAATTGAAATAGCACAAAAAAACGGCTTTGCCAAAGAATTAGTAGATAAAAAGGTAAAACAAGCAGAAAAGAAAAAATTATTAAAAGAAACTACAACTCTTACAGCAGCAAAAACAAAAATGATATTAAAAAAATTCACATATCATCCATGGGCCTTTGATAAATTTAAAAAGGTGTTCAAGGAATACAACATTGAGCTAGCAGCAGTAAACCATTACTCCATAAAAAACCTACTACTTTCAAACATTAAAGATGCTATTCCACCTAACAAAAAATCTTGCATATACCAAATTGAATGCAGTGATTGTAATGAAATATACATAGGAAAAACCAAAAGAAATTTAGAAATTAGATCCAAGGAACACGTTAGAAACATTAAAAGTAAACAATTAGAAAAATCAGCGGTTGCATTTCACTTTTGGACAAAAAATCATGACATAAAGCTAGAACCGAAACTTCTCAAACACATAACCGGAAAACAAGAACTGTCCACATGGGAACAAATCTTTATTTTAAAAAATAGAAACCGAGTATTTAATTTCGACATTCCTCAGAGAGACATTTTCAGTAAGTTCATTGAACCGCCACCAGAAGAAGCATCACCATCTGCACCATCAAACACCATGGAAACCCAGTTATTGTCCGGTTGATAATGGAGGAAAGTTAACCTTCGAAACGCGTCCCGGAAGAATATGTTGTGAGTGTTGTTCAGTGTTATTAATTAACTCACCTTTTAAATTAAAAGCTGGAGAAAACCCACCCGGACACTGCTTCATCCCCACAAATACACATGGGTTCCTGGGCTCGAACCCAGGCTGCCTAGGTGGTAGGCGAACGGCTCATGCTTCTTAATTCACTTTAGCTTTTAAAACAAATTGCATACTTTTTTTTTTTTTTTTTTAATAAGGTTAAGTTTATGAAATGTTTTAAAAAACTATGAGTAATTTACAAGTAGAAAAGCATCTGAAATGTTTACTATTACCTTACAAATGCTTTATATGCACTTTTCTGCAGTATTCAATTTCTTTTGCCAATTTTCCCAGCCTCTTATTTTCATGAATATGTAGTTTTCATTGAAAAACAATACTGATAGCTAAGTAAACAAATCCAAAATGCATTTTTGGATGCATTCTCCCCACATCAGTTAGCTGTCAGAAACATTTTAAATTTAATGTGACAACGTATGTGTCTACATTTGAACCATTTAACAAATTTTTTATGCTTTGCTGCACTATATAAACCCTGTGACACAACAGCTCATCCAGGCTAAGGCTTGCGGCTGCTGCATCCCCCACGAGCTCACCACAGACATCATGAGTGGGGTGCAGTACTGGAGGTGGGATATGGTCAGTGCCTTGATCTCTCCCAGCCAGTTTATGAGGTCTTCTCAACCAGGAGCTGCTACTTTTCAATCAAGTAGCTCCTCAATTGGTCCCTCTGGGATATAACAAGGCTAAGTGCATCCCATGCCAGACCTCTCAGCAGTGGGAAAAGTCCCCACACCAGTACTGGAGATCGAACCTGGGTCCTCCATGCCAGAGACAGGTGCACTACCACTGCAGTATGGAGGCAGTCACTTCACTATATTCGATACTTAATTATAACATTTATGACAGGCATTTCTTATTAATATGTCCACATCTAAAGGATTTCAACAAGAAATTCTCTGCAATATTCCTTAAAATACTTGAGTTATCTGATGTTACTGGTTTCCTCTGAATAATATTCCTTTTTATTCCAGAACAGGATAGAAAACTAAACGAACTCCAAGCTTTCCCCATTTTCTGGCCTTCATGTTTATTTTTAATTTGTTTTAATCTTTACTTAATTTAGTTTACATTATACAGTATCTGTGAATGCTTACCTCTCCTGTAAGCAAGTGGATAATTTCAAATGCATGCTTGACAATACGAACAGCCATGAGTTTCTTGCCATTGTTACGACCATGCATCATAAGAGAGTTGGTCAAACGTTCCACTATGGGACACTGTGCCTTACGGAATCTCTTTGCTGCATAGCGTCCAGCAGAGTGAGGTAAATATTTGGCATTTTTCTCCTTCACTGCAATATAATCCTGTAACAAAGAAGTGATGCATAAGAAATTTAACAGTGGTATCTAGAAGTCATGCTAATTCCTCAGATGACCTGCATAGCCAAAGAAATTTGGGATATTATTTTACATCCAGCAAAAATTCTAAGCCCAAAACTGGACGTGATTAAACCAGCTGAAGTTGCTCTGGAATAGCAGTGAAGGTAAACTCGATAGTTAAAGACTCAAACCTCAAACACTGCCCACACATGGCTTGTGTGTTTAAAAACACCAACAGTAAGTTTGTTGGCATAAATAAATAATAATTACCATCTGAAGGTTATTTAATCCTGGGACATAAATTACCTGCAATAGTAAGTCACCATTGGGGTAATTCACTCTGATGTGAGACTGCCTTTGTGGTTTACCGGGAGAAATATGAGCTGGTTTGAGAATTCAATGTCATTCTGGCAGATTGTCACAGTAGCTTAAAAGTTAGAGCACCCGTCTGGTAAGCGGAGGATCTGTGGTTCAAATCCCAGCTGTGGCATTGAATTTTTAAGTTCCAATTCTACCTCTCAAACATTGCCCACACACGGCTTGTGTGTTTAAAAACACCAACGTAAGTTTGTTGTGATAAATAAATAATAGTCACAGTCATGTGTTTTCTAGCCAATAAAGCATAGTCTGTTTCAGAGTGCACGTGAGAGTACTTGCCTACAGTTTAATAGTGAAACTAAATAATTCCACTCCATTGTGTGATAGTAGGTACGTTAGAAGTTCTGACGATGGCAGAAGCATAAAAGTTACATTATTGACAGTCAAGCCAGAGAAATTGTGTATAATGTGTACAAATACTTCCTGAGGAGAAAGAGGGGAAACGGTTGCAATGCAGCATTTCCCCTATTACCCCTACCTGCATGTTAATGTCATTTACCACCTTGATCCTGACAATTACTCTAGTTATAGCCTAGTTGAATTTGCAACAACTGGGGCTGGTTGCAACTGCAAAACATCAACAAAGTATAGCCGCAAGATCTGTGAAGTTAAATCCCAATGTTCCAGGATAGTGGGGAAACATTGGTTCCAAATAATAGTTACTATGTAACAAACTCCTCTATGTCAATTTTTTTTCGTGTACTAGTTTACATGTGCAGAAGGCCCAAAAAAAAAAGTGCACAGCATTTGCCAAGATGACATTATGCCAAAATTGTCCTATAAAAGACGGTCCCCTAAAAAGGTAGGGCAAGTGGGTTACAGGTTCTGAGAGCAGTCACAAACTCTAAAAGCAACTCTTAAGCTATTCTGATAAGTATTATTAACATTTTAGTACTTATTTCGTCTTACGATGGAACCCAATCATGGAAGTTTAGTCAAAAGTAGATCTACAGGCCATTTGGCTGCTTTGCACTATTGCATTCAAGGAATATTGTTGTTCTTAGCTAATGCTAGATTTCTGACAATGAAGTCATTAATCCTCTTGCTCGCCAATATTTTTCACCAATGGTTGGGGCCCTCAGGCATATTTGAAGGTGGTCTTGCTCCATTTCCTCTTGCAGATCACATAGAGGTCAGAGCGGAGAAGAATATATCCCAATTCTGTTTAAATGTTTTGCCAGACAATCATGTCCTGTAATCAACCTGAAGGTTGCAACTGCCGTTTTTCGAGGATACTCAGGAATTACTGTTTGAATGTTTGGTAGCTCCATTTTTATTTTTTATAATATTTTGCATTAATTTTTTCTTTTAGCTGCATAAAATGGTAGTAACAAAGTTAACCAAGGAGTATGTAAATGGCTGAATGTCAAAGGCAAATGCTCACTGCTATCAAAATATGAATGCCATACTGTTCCGTGCCATCAATTTGAACAGGCCCACTCCTCGCGGCACAATGGAGGCAGCACACATCTGCCAACACTCTAGAACACTCTTAGATGAACGTCAACGTAACATACAGGAAGAAATAGACATCTCGCAAGAACAGTTAAAATGCATAAGTGAAAACCCATTAAGATGCTGTAATAATTGTTCAAGACATACTAACCTGCAATGACATGTCAGAGACCTGAACATCATCACAACTCCAACGCCCAAATAATTTTATTTCTGGCAACTCTGCTGGTTGTGCAACTGTTAAAGTTCCTTCAGTATCAACCGGAACATCCTCTGCTTCAAATGTATCCATTGCGTCCGCCATGATTTCTGAAATTATAATAAACACATGTTAATCCACGCATTTTGTTTGTAATTAATCCTTAGGGTATTGTTTACACTGCAGTGTCATTTTTATTCTAACTTGAATATTCAGCAGTCTCTGGCTGCACATTCTCTTAAAGATGAAAAGATTAATTTTAGACAAAGTTGCTTTATTTGTCAAACAATCAGACATGAAATGCACATAAAGGTGCCTTAATAGAAGAGTGAGCACTTGCACAACCTGTGACCCATCTGATATTCTTTTTTAAAAGTTTCTTTGTAGCAAAATCGTGGAATGTCAACAGAGAATTGCATCTTATTATTAATGGGCATATGCAGAAGAAACTGCCAACCCAACCACACAATTGTAAACTGCAAGAACCAGTTATTTGAATCCCTAAACTACATGCTATGACCTAACTATCGTCTAAATTTTGAAGCCATGTTTTCTATTCAAATGCATAAACAAGAGGCACAAAGTCTTTCTTACTGGCAGAAGTGCAAACTGACCAGCGCAACGAGTAAAGCCATTTATTATAACTTTTTGGAATAATACTTTGCCAAGCTTCCAAGTCTGATAGAAAAATTGTAACTATACCACATAAATCAAATTGAATTTATTGAATACTAAAGCATATACATCTTGGGCTCTCCAAAAATTTAAGCCCTAGCCCCTCTGTCATGGGACAGCCCTTTGAGATTCCTTACACATAATTTTTGACGTGTACTGTTTATTCTTTAACTACAGTTAAACTTATTCAAACCTGTCTTTTTAACTTTCGTTTTTTGATTCACTAATTTTCACCAAATTCTCTTTCCATTTCCATAGTTCATCGATATTTTAAATTGCCCATTCCATTCTAAAATTTACTTTCGCTCACATTTTTCTTATGTTTCATGATCATTTGCTAATAATTTCCTACACCTCATGGATTCACTTCCTTATCTCTTTATCACTTCCACTTCCTTTCCTCACTTAATTTTCACTTTTTTATAATATCTACTTCACTTTATCCCTAAAATTTTCTATTTCCATCCCTCCTATCAACCCTGAGCACAATTCACTTTATCACTTCTCTTCCTTGTCACACGGCACGGAGCACCATTTTCCTCTCTTTTACATAAAAATCATTACGATACCTTTAAAGTATGTTTTGGATACATTTCAGCACTTCCGAAGACAATAACACATCCATATTATCATTATTATGAACATTTGTTTCAAATAAAGTCCTATTACAAAGTCAACAAACCATGCCATTTTCTTGTCATGGTGCATGCTCATACTTGAAGCACAGGAATGAAATCTGCTTAAATAGCTCAGTTTTGGACTGCTGCTCGTTTGAGTGAAAAACACATTTCCTCTGATTTGGGGCCCTAAGTCAAAAAGCATTGTTGAGGGATATTTTTTATAACAGGAATGAAACAGATGCAGCCTACTATGAAACAATGGGGCATAGTTTAATTTAAAAGGAATTTAATTTAATGAAAGGAAGATAATGGGGCATAGTCTTAGGATCTATAAGGCTAAACCCTAATGATTCCCAAATTAGGCATGGCTTTTCTAGTATTCAGTTCTACTGAACCTATAATGCATAGCTTTTTTGTTGCACTTCTTTCCGGTTTACCACTTGCATTCATTTACAAGCACTCCTCATTTCCCATTATGCAAATTACTAATATATCACAGCTTTTTTCATGTATGATTTGGCAACATCCTTACTGTACATTGATTGACACTAATCAATGACACTATAGTACCAACTAGAATCGTTGGATTTGAAGTTTAGCCATAATACTCTTTCAAGTAACCTTTCTTGGAATTCTACAATGTGAGTGCATTAAAAGTGAGCATATATCCTCAAAACTGCACTGATACAGCAAATCTTTACTGTCAAAATATTTGCTCAATCTATGTATTCCTACACCATACTTGGGATACAAATTATTTTCGCTTAAGCTACTGTACTTTTGTGATCATTAAAAGAGGTTAAAGAGGCGAAGCAGGGTGTTGTAAATACTTTATTATTGTTGACTGGAGTAGATGTCACTTCCAAAGCCTGCAACCCACCCCTCCACCCTTAAGCAGTCTTCTTTTATAGGCAAATTCTTGCATAAGTACAAGAAACATGGCTATTTTACGGCTACTGAGCAATTGGACTATGCATTGCAACATAAAGTATACACTGGGGTTTAGGCACACTGATGTTTCTGCTATGCTTTGTCATTGCTTCGCAGTTTTGCTTCACTCTTATAGAAAAAAAATCCCTCGGCTACACTTTAGGCTTAAGGCCTTCAATCTGCCAACTATGCTTTGTGACTCAAGATCCTTAATCACTCATTTATGTTAGTCATATGTTGACACCTGTGAACGATGGAAAAAGAGCAGAGTGCCACCTTCAGTGATAAATGGGAAATAAGGCAGGAGAAATCTATAGTGACAAGATGAAAAATGATGAAACAAGTATATTAGCTTTCCAAGTTTTACTTGTCTAGTTCATGCTTTATTCACTGCTCAGAGAGGTTAGAGAAAATGCAGTAAAATTAAAGATATATAAACAAATTTAAAATACTTTACACTTGGTGCTTTCTGGTATCAAGTCACTGGGGAATTCTGTTTGCAGTACTTGCAGAATAGAAAGGGCAGTTGTGCTTCTAATAACAAACTTAAATTACCATACTAATATACAGCTCTACAGTAAGATGCAACCTAACATTTGGTTAAGTTGGATAAAGGACCCAAAGCACTTCATCACACTTAACATTTCCCTTCCAAATAGCTAATAGGATCTCCCACCTCAACTCAACACTGCAACAACTACCCCCACTACACTCATACTGGGAATATCAAGTAATGGAAGGAGCATCCACAATCCACATGGGGAGACTGGAGTGAAGATGGGGAAAAAAATTAATACCAATGGAAATATGTGATGAATATATTCTATTCATTGATTTATTATTAATACTGGGAGAGCAAAAAACCTCCAAATGGGCTGTGTAGTGTTTGGCCTCTCTTTATCCTTGGCACACATCTGCCGCTATCACAGAAAGATGCGGATGAAACCACACAACATTTTTAAAACTACTTTTAACGGCTTTACTTACCAACTTTATAAAAGATGCTGAAATCAGTCGTCCATATATTTTTGGCACTTCTTTAGGAAACTATCCATTACTCGCCGTAGTTCATGTTGAGAAATGCTGTCAATTTCCTGGCAGATATTTTGCTTTAATTCTTCCAGGGTGTGAGTTTGTCTTGTAGACTTTAAGTTACCCCAGAGATAGAAATTCCAAGAGGTTAGGTCGGGGGAGCACAAATCTCTACTAATAATTATGTCCTGATACACAATTTCAATTCTCATTGAAACATTGGCCATATAAGCTGTTGCAAAGTCTTGTTGAAAAAGGCAAAATCATGCTCCCTGTCCGTTAACTCTCTCTCTCTCTCTCAAAAAAATTGAAAAATTTGGTGTATTGTGTGCCATTATGAGAGAAAGGTTTTTCAGAGTTGAAATAAGTGATTTCTCCCTGGGGTAACCTAAAACACAAAGTGTACAAGATAAATGCACACACCCTGCAAAAATTAATACAAAATATCTGCCAGGGAATTGCCGGCATTTCTCAACGTGAACTATAGTGAGTGATAAGTTTCCTAAAGAGGTGCCAAAAACGTATGCATGGACGACAGTGACCAGTTTCAGCATTTTCTTTCATAAAGTTGGTCAGTATAGCCATTAAAAGTAGTTTTAAAATGTTGCATGGTTTCATTCGTGCCTTTCTATGATAGTGGCAGGATGAATGAGTGCCAAGGATGCAGAGAGGCCGAACACCATGCAGTCCATTCGGAGGTTTTTTGTCCTCCCTATATTTTATTATACTCAGTTGCTTATTTTTAAGGGATTTGGGGCACAGAAAGCATAATTTGCACGTGATAAATTTGTCATTATTTAACTGTTCTCATATTCATATAGTATCCATAGATTTATAATTTATATTAAAGGATGATGGCAGAGAAGGCATAATTGGGATCTGACACTAGTACATGTTACTAGCTGACAAAGCAAACAAGCATATCGGAAAATATAATTGCCTTTTTGGTTGGGTTGACTAGAAATAAAATGAGCCATTTGTGCAAAATACTTTGTCAGCAAGGCATAGTGAGGTGGGCAAGTCATGTGGTTAGAATATAAGTAGTGGAGGGGGAAGCAATTTTAGGAGACAGGTGGTGGGCAGGCATACACTGTGTACCAGGGTCCACGATTGTCTGCCATTACCCAAAGTTGCAACAATTTTCAGTCTCACACCTTGTAATACTTAATGCAGAAGAAATATAAGGTGAAATATTCTTGTTGGTGAATACATATATTCTCTGCTGGGCTATCTTACAGATAGTTGTAACTTCACAACAAACTTTGCTGTGCATGACCACAGTAGGTGATTTACATAGACCAGCAAATAGCTTAAAACTGTTCCAAAAAGGATGTTACTATTCTGCAATAATGGATAAACTTTAGATTATGTCTCGTGAGAATTTTGTGCAAGCCCCACTCGGAAGTGCGCACGAATTCTTACGAAATTTGCTGAAGTAGTTGTGTTATTTCAGTGTTAATTCAGCACTGCCAACATCACTATTTCTCCATTAATTTGTTGCCAATCTGTTGCTCTCACATACGTCTTGCTTCTAACAACAACTTGATTAGCATACAGCCAGGGTCCCGCTAAAACATGCAGTCGCATAGGCAATATATCTGTGGTGGCACGATGTGAAAAATAGATAAGCCAACGCCCAAGTGCATTTGAGTTGAGTGTGTTGGCAAGAAAAACTAGTAAGGTTGAAAAAGCAATGTTGGCAGATGTGAAAATCGTCTGCTAGTGATCGCTAGCGCATGCAATCCAATCTAGTGTTGATTCTGCTAATGACTGTCAGCACATGTGCAGTATCTTTGGACTTAAGACTTTGTACAGAAAATGCTCTGGAACATAATCTAAAGTTGAGCCAAAATCTATAACCTTCCATGTTACCTAAAACTATTAGGTAATCCCATTAACATGAAATCTTCAAGAAAGATTTAGTCATCCTAATTTAATCATTCCCGATGTACTATGGAAGTATTCTTAAATATATTGTCGACAGGTAAATATTCACTGCATAAGGCCCCTTGCATACGATGGTGATCTACACCTATTCGTTATTGTAATGTATGTTATCAGGTTAACTCTTAAGCAAGGGCTTACAAATTTTCACTTTTTCTTACATAAAGGAAGAGTGAGTGAGTGAGTGGTTAGGGTTTAAGGGCCCGTCGACAGCTAGGTCATTAGAGCCCCACATAAAGGAAGATGGAGGGAAAAAACAGTATTACTGGCAGTGGGTATACAGACAGACAAAAGTATTCAGACACCAATATTTCAACTAAATATTTATCTGTATTCCGGTAATAGCAAAAGCTAGACATGTCATTTATATAACACAACTATATCTTATTGAAGAGCACAAATATGAAATACATATTAAATGAACTTGAATCCATGTGATAAGCAATAAAAAATTAAACCTGCTTTTCCTTTGTGACAAAAGTATTCAGACACACAACTACACAAACTTAATGTTTCGTTATAGTATGCCCGTTTCTTTGTATGATGGTCCGTAATATTTTAGGCATGGAGTTACATGCTTCCTGATGTCATCAGAACTTAATTGCTTCCATTCTTCTAGAATTATCTGTTTAAGATGATCTATTTTTGTCAGTAACTGGTTGTTTAACCTATTGTGTAATTCCTCCAGACATTTTCAGGATTTACAGTTATGCAATATTTATTTTAAGATTTCTGTCTGATGACTGAGGTGAGTGTTCAGAATATGAATGACATCCATCAATCCAAAGCTTGACTACACACGCAATGTGCTTGGGATTATTATCCTGCTGAAAGTGGAAACTCCTGCTAAAAGTAGAAACTCCTACATAAACCTAACTTCTCAGCACTCAATTTCACGTTTTGTTTCAGTATGTTTAAATAGACATACTTGTCCTTGATCCCATAAATTATTGCAAGTTTACTCACACCAAATGAAACCATACATATCCAGACCAAAGCTTAACGCCCCTGGGTTTGACCATGGCTTGCATGTTCTTAACATCCCACTCTTTATTCTTCTATTGTCATACTTTCACTGAGGTACACATTGAATTTACTTTCATCGGACCACATTGCCCTGCTCCAGAACTCATCTTTTCCTCTGCAAATTACTTGCACATTTTCTGATTTGCTTTACTGACGTAGCGTTTTATCCTGGGCATTGAAACCAGCACTATTCAGCATTCTGGTGACAGTTCGGAATTGGACGGCTTTTCCTACATTTTCTCTTAAAAGGGTTGTGATTTTGGATGCTGAAATTTGTGGATTTTCTGCACCATTTTGACAACTATCTTCCTATCCCTAAGGCTAAGTTTACATGGACATCCTTGTCTTGCAATGCCGATGACTGTTTTCCTTTCTTTGTAGTTTTTACAATGCTGAGCATTGTTTGTTGGGTTCTTTTAACAGCAAGAGTTATTTCTGCGCACTTTTTTCTTTGGTTATAAAGGTTGATGGTTTTTCTTTCCACAATCATAGTTTCCGGTCCTTTGTGCCCCCTTGTGATTTAAATGCGGCAACTGCACATCTTAATATTGTATGTGTATAGGACACTGCGAGTACAGTACTGACCTAACAAGACACTGCATCTAGATACTGTTTACAATGTTTGTACCATCAAATTGGGGTGCATCTGAATACTTATGTCCAAGCATAATAACAGATGATGGTAAAGAAATTATCATATTTTATCAAAGAAGAACATTTTTGTTGAAATACTAACACTAGTAGTCAAGAGGACTGAAGGGGACAAAATGCAATCACAAGGGAAAAGTATATGGGTGTTTTAAATATAATTATGCTGGTTCAATATTACGTATTACGTGTGTCCGAATACTTTTGTCTGTCTCTGTATTATTATGCATGTTCCATAGTTATATGACATGTTTAATGTACCTGAGCTCTGCTCACAATAGGACCAAACGAACAAGCTAAATATTTTAAATTTCAACCCTTATGGATTAAGTGTAACATTCTGATTTCTATCCAGCAGATATGCCACCTCTAGCGATGTAAACAATATTCCCTATGCTTAATCACAATTTAACTCCACATATTTCTTGGTCATATACTATTAGAATAAATAGTGATCAGTGTGTTAAGCATCAACTGTTTGACTAGAGATGAATTATATCAACTACTAGGTACTCAGTATTCCTAAATTATATCAATAATTTACATTTATACACACAAAAAAAGCTAAACACTACATTCCCTCAATTTAATGCCGAGTGTTACCTGCCAACTTCCAATGTAATACGTAAAATTTCCACAAGTTTGCGAACTCAATATTAATTTATGTTGCCACTTGAACCATATCAGGGTTATACACAGAATGGTACACACACATTATCCTACAAACTTCCATATAAACAGAGATTAAGCGCATATCAAATGCAATAAAGCAAATGTGCACCAAGAAATAAATACGAACAGGCAACACGTGTACGGATCACATACACCCAACCTCTTCAATCGTCCAGTAACTGCATACAATTAGCTAACTGTTAGATAACAATAGTAATATATTTCTTACAATTACTCCCAGTATAACTAGAATATGACTTAATAATATTAATTTCGAAAAAACAATATTATGTTCTTTACCTCCTTTCTATTCCTCCACGCTAAACCGGAAAAAGAGAGCTCTTAAACTCAGGGTGGCGAGCACGAAAAACAGAATTTCCCTAACCATGATTAGCAAGTCACAAAGTTCCTTAAGTGCACAGTTCCTTAATTTTCGTTTCTCCATGTACTTTACAGTTCTTTGGAAATCTCTGAGAATTTGATTCGTTATTTTTTGCGTTATTTATTAGACGTTTACAAAATTAAACACCTAGTCCACCATTTATGCAGACCTTGGGTGACATAATGTATAAAAATGCGCTCGAAGCCACACTGTGGGAGAGAGCCATACAGATGAATGTAATAGCATTATTTACTTTCTCTACCGGTAAGTAGGGGAAGTTTTGTATTCCACTCAAAACTTCGATGACGAGATTTCACCCGAAATAAATGTTTTGAGAAAAAAGCATTTTTAGAAAAAGGTCCTGTGGGTGTCTGTGGACAGCATAACTCAAAAACGAAAACTCAGTTAAAAACCAAAGTTGGTATTGAAGTTTAATCTCCTTCAAGGATGCGACACAAAGATTTTGAAGAAAATAGCCCCGCCCTAAACTACCCTTTACATGGAAAATGTTTAGAAAATTTTGATTTTCTTGAAAATGGCTCTTAACGATTTTTATTCGAATGTCATATGTAATATGACAAATGAAATGTATATTTTGAATTTTCTGGCTATAGCCTATTTAGTCTTGTTTACTCTGGATGACCTTTGAATAGCTCGTAAACCGTAAGAGATAGACAAAATCTTACTATATGTACAAATAAAAAAAAAAAAAATAAAAATAAAAAAAAAAATAAAAAATAAAAAAAATAAAAAAATACATAAATAAAAAAAACACAATTTATGTCTAAATATATATATTTGGTAGAGAGAACAATTTCGGAGATATTCCTTGTTATTTGTGTCAGTTTCGAAAAACGAACATTTCGTGAAATGGAACATCGTTGTTCATTTTTTTATGTTAAGCGTGCAAAGAGAATGGGATCTCAAAGCTTTAAAATATTTGACTATCGCTCAAAGCTTACTGTAATCTAATATTCCTCTTACACCTACAAGGAAATAAACAAGATAATTTATACAAACGTTTATCTCAACTAACACAAAGAAGATATAGTAATAAGAGTTTGTAAGAATTGTTAGTACAAGAGTAGAGAAAGTCATGTGAGTGCAGCACATCAGATTTTTTATTCAACATGCATAAGCTTACCATTTTATCCGTTAAAATACGAAACGCCTATAAAATGTGATCAACTGATCATTACTTTCTGAAAATCGTATTAACATAACATTATGATCCAGGAAACATGATTATTTTTTTCTCTACTACTTATAAGTGGAGGAGATATTGTGCCCCATCCAAAATGTTGCTTTCAGCTAGAATTTAATAAAAAAGGTAAGAAAATTAGTACAAGTAAATACGGACAATTGTTTGGGAACTATCATTTCGGAAAATGGAAAAATACAGGAAGAAATAATACACTAGAGTAAAGAAAGTGAACAATATTTCCTATCAGTTACATAGCAGTATAATTGGAAAGAAAGAAATATCAACTAAAGCTAAAATATAAATATGCAAAGCAGTATATACACCCTTGGATCAGAGTCATGGACTATGTTGGGTAAGCATACAAATAGAATAGCAACTCTGGAAATGAAGTGTTTAAGAAAAGTAATGAAAAGACAAGGAGAGACAATGAGAAATATAGTGGTAAGGGATAATCGAAATATAAAAACATTAGAAAAAGTAATAGAGAAGAAAAATCTAAAATGGTATGGGCATTTGGTAAGAATGGAGGAACACAAGAAAACAAGACAGACATTTGAAGCAAGAACTATGGGGAAACGGAGGGGAAGACCAAGGTTGGAATGGGAGAGTCATGTTAGACATGTGGCAGAAAGAAAAGAAAAGGGAATGGTTGAATTAAGGAGAATGGCACAGGATCGACAGGAGTATAATAAATGGATACAAAGCCCGACGCCGCGAGGCACAAGGGAAAGCTGAAGGAGGAGGAGAAGAAGAAGAAGAAGAAGAAGAAGAAGAAGAAGAAGAAGAAGAAGAAGAAGAAGAAGAAGAAGAAGAAGAAGAAGAAGAAGAAGAAGAAGAAGAAGAAGAAGCTAGAATTTTATGAAGCTGAACCCCTCTATAGCCAAAACTTGCACCTATGTAGGAAAACCTATTATATTGCCACTTCTGAACCTCGATGCGACAGTTTCTAGCAGTGTTGTCCAACTTTCTTATATGCCCGGGCACATTTAACTCATACCTAACGAGGCGCGGGCACCATCAAAACCACCGTCAGGGCAAGTACCCTTCTTTTGAGAGTAAAATGGGGAAAGCTCTAGTTAGGGAAGTAAAGAATGCCGCTTTAGATGTACAAAATCACGGTTCACGGTGTGTATTGGGAATATATTCGTAGGAAATAGTTTTGTCTTGAAATTTGAATTAATACAAAAAAATCTTCGGAGTAAAAATTTGCTGATGAAGAGCGCTAGAAAAATACATCACGGGCGTAGCATTGGATAGCACTGGTTTATAGTAGCCATTAGGGGCGGTTCCTCCGTACTTACTTCCGTGCTGCAGCACGCTAAACAATTTCAGAAATAACCAACTTTAAAAATTTTACAACACTTTTGTTGTAAACGAACTTTGATGATGTATAATGATTTACTTATTACTAGTACAGCGTGCTGGACAGACAGTGTGCGACGTACACAGCGGCTCGAATAATACCAAGGTTGTAGGTTCATTCCTCCTCTCCCTGAGCCCGCTTACTTTGCCTTCGCCGTAATTCACTCTGTCCGGTGCAGAAGTTAGAGACGAAAGTTCTACTGGTCAACTTGTTTGCAGCTGTGCAGTGTGTTAATCTCCTCCCAAGTACCCGTGTTAAATAAAACTCACGTAAATGAATTCAGTGGACTCTGTTAAAGAAACCATTCACTACTCGATCCTTGCAAGAAAACGTTCAAGTGAAAATACTTCGAAGAGCTACTCCTATATGAGTATTGTTCAGACAGCCAAGGGAAAAAGAGCTATTGATAATAACACAAGACATCTCCATGTGACATTTTTTGCGAAGTGTTCATGGATGTGCGGGTCTGAAATTAGAAAATCCCTTTCCTGTCTTCCTTGCCTGTTGTTTGGAAGTAAGGATTCCTGCCTAAAAAGTGGTATAAAGGACATTACCCCGGCCGCTGTATGTTTGCACTTGACAGCTGGCATTTAAGTTGGTACACTCACAGAATTACGGATGAAAAGCGCCGTTCGTAGAACTTCCTGAGCCAATCACAGGGTAGCATTCTGGTCAGTCACAAAGCGGAAACGGGAGAGGGAGACGCTCTGTTGCCGGATATCACTGCTTCCAGCCATGAACTTCAGTTTATGATTTCTATAATGTGAACTTAGTTCTTTGGGAGCTATGTCAACTATTGTTGATAGTGCTGCTGGTGTTTATTTATATTTATTCTTTATTTTATACAATGTTTATATAAATTATTCGTATTATATACACACAATTTAAGGTGCAAGCTAGTGCCTCAAAAGAGACGCCGTTCGCCGAGTGATTCACGAAGTGAAAATCCTATACGTCGAGGTGTGCCACTGAAAAACCAAGCATTGGAGTTATTAAGAACGAGGGAATTTTATGAAAGAGCGAAGGAATACGTGGATATCCATGGGCATTCCTCTATTCCTGCTGATGAAGTTATAGAGCGGACTGCAAGAATACTTAGATTAAGCAGAAGAACCGTAATCAGCAAGGGAGTAGTTCTTCAAGAGATGGAAGACAAGGTTGTTGGACCGTCTGGAACAGAGCAGGCATTTTTGTCAACTCCAAGGAAGAAAAGAAACTGCATTCATCTTGTCACAGAGTTTCATGCGTTCGAAACAGACGCTATTCAAAGGCATATTTACGCCTACTACGGTACAGAGGAGTACCCAACCGCACGAAAATTATTTTTCACGAGGGCAAAACATTGCAGAAAGCGGTATTGAGATTGGCTTCCAATATGAAAAGGTAAATGAACGAAAAGTACTGCTGGAAAAGACACACAGTAGTGGCGCGAAATATGCTTTTGCATAAAATCCTAGTCAAAGACCACAAAATTGTGTGACTGGACGAAACATTGGTTAATGCGATGACACCGTGACAAAATACCTGCATTTACCTTCAGTTATTAGTAATAACAAAGTACTTTATTGTTCTTCTTACGAAAGATTCTATTTCGTCATACTAGAGCAGCCTGCACAACACCGACATTGGCACTATTTGTAACAACTGGAATTTGGCCCATTGATTTGTTAATAAAGTTACGAGGTGCAAGTTTTTGGGTTAAAAAGAATAACATCGAAAAAGTACAAGAAATAACGGGTAGGAAAATTTATACATTAAGAGACGTCAAGGCAAGAGTAAACTTAGAGTGGCAAAGAGAATGGGATGACGCCAAAGAAGGAAGAAGAACCTAATTTATTCCCGAACATAAGTAAAAGACTTAGATATAAAAAATATATTTAACAATTTATTGCCTTTCAGAAACTAATACATTGCTACTGTCAACACAATAATGAATCTCTTATTGCATAAAAGAAACAAATTGGTTGGTAACAGGTTGTATGTTATAGTTGTCTTAAGTGAATATAATATTATTACATACTTTTTATGTCCATCTGATACTACGGTCGAACACTGTAAGGTATAGCCATGTGCAGAGTAGAGCTATGAAAGTAGCAGGCCAATATCCATTCCAAGATAGGAATGTTCTGGACGTGCTATTCTGAAGAAACTCTGTAAGCCAGCTGTGGATGGATAGGGTGTAGTCAGCAGGTAATAAGATATCCTATTATCAGCCAACCCAAGAGCGATCGTTTACCAGTAGTAGGGATGTCCAGGAAGAGCACTATTCTGTCAAGATCATTGGGGTTGTCGCTGCGGTAGACTCTGCGAATGATCACAGACATCCACGTCCATATGTCACGCCGACAGGTCAACAATCGATGCCGCAGCGTGTCCATATTGCCACACTGAGAACACCATGGCGTGGACGAAATGCTGTGTTGATATTTCTTTGTCTCGGTAGGAATGATCTCGTTTACTACTTTGTATGCTACGGTCTTCCAATCCGAGGGAATCTGGGGCAGGTGAAAATTGGCCCATATTCTAGCCCACTGCTTATTCGGATATTTGGACATGATGTACTGCGTAACCGCACTACTCTCTAGGAGATGATGGTAAAGAGCCTTAATCGACAACGAGTCCAGGTCACGTAAAAGCTCTGCCGGTAGTTTCGTGAGACAGCTTTTTAGTCTCCTAAAAATGGGATGTGGTAATTTGGCAGAAATCACTACAACAGGGTTCGGGACATCGGTTGAGGTCGTAGATCGCAGAGAGGTTTTGAGAAATAACACCTTGCATTTGTAGCTGACGGCGATGAGGCCGAATCCTCCTTTTGTAGGTGGTTTCCATAATTGAGCCCTGGCAATCCTATAAACGTGTCCCGTCCAAAGGTAATAGGTGATATCTAATTCAATGCGTTGTGCAATATCCTCAGGTGATGGTAGTACTTGTGCAATATGCCACAGTTTCGATAGAATGAAGAGATTCACATTCCAAACCTTCTGTATAAGGTTAAGATTTAGTGTGAGATGTCTTGAGGGCAGGTACCGAACAGTCTTGAGAAGGGGTTTCCAGTTCAATTCCAGCATCTGTACCACATCGGAATGGAAGTGTATGCCGAGAATTTTCACATTGTGGGCTATGGGCACATCTTCCAGCGTAGAGCCTAAGGGCCACTTTCCAAGCGCCAACAATTTGGATTTGTTAAAATTAATGTGGGCTGACGAAGCTCTGGCGTAACATTGGAGCACCTGTTTCACACATTTCAAATGCTGGGGGTCACGAAGCAACACCACCATGTCATCCGCATACGCTAAGGTGTTAAACAAGTCAGCAGGATGAGGATACCGTTTGCAGTTGTTATGAAGCATGTGAATCAGCGGTTCTGTACAAACCGCATAGAGCAACGTGGAAAGTGGACAACCTTGTCGAATACCACTTCGTAATAGCACTGGGTTGGTAAAAAATCCATTAATCTGCACCCGGGAATGGGCGTTAGCATACAAGAATGAGAGGGCTTGTAAAAGTTGCTGCGGTAGGCCCATTTTATGCAGGGTTCTAAACAGGTAGGCACGATCAATATTGTCAAATGCCCTATGAAAGTCCAGGGATAGAATACTGGTAGTCTCATGTGAATGAGCGTCAAAGTGTAAAATCGTATCACGAATGAGGTGGAGGTTTTCAGTGATCAATCGGCCTGGCACACCACATTTTTGTTCTTTGCCGATAAGCTCATTCAGGACTGGACGAAGTCGGTTCCCTAGGATTTTGGCGAACAGCTTGTAGTCAGCGTTTAATAATGTGAAGGCCGATACTCATCTAGCGGGTTCGGTGCAGACGTTTTGGGAATTAAGACGATTATTCCTTCATTGAAGCCCATTGGATCACCCGGTGTGTGTAGTAGTTCTTCGTAAAGACGTAGAAGGGGCGGCTGAATGAATTCCCAGTAGAGTTTGTATAGGTACAAATACTCACGTTTGAGACGGTGAAGATTTGACTGCAAATGCACTTATTTGACGTTTGGACTGCGGAGCGTTGCACTGCAGAGCAGACACACACAACGCAAGCACGGTCCGTTCACTTCACTGCCGGCTGACAGACTGAAATGTTTAAAACTAACAAAGGTACCATTCACTATCTGACAGGACACGGGCAATGTGGAACATACTGGATGAAAATAAACAAGCTGACGATAGTTGCAGCCGTTGTAAAGTTCCAGGTGCTCCAGAGTACACATTATTTGAATGCGTCAAATGCGGGAATGCAGCTGAAGCAGATAGAAATAATCTAACAGGTTTCCAAGTTGCACATGTTCTGAGAAATCAAGAGTTGTATAAACATCTAGAGATACTTGCAACTAAAATCAGTGAATTGGCTTGAATGAAACTATAGGAAATGGTATTTCACCAACTAGTATTGATTCAACTGTCCAACTACCCAGAAGATCTGCGAGATTGGCCTTCAACAATAATGACCTGGATCAAGATTAATCAATCAGAACAGACTTTCTTTTACTTTTCTTTGTTTTTTATTTCTATTGTTATCTGATACAATATCTCTGTAACAATTGTATTATCAGTTTCAATAAATTTAGAATTTGGAAAACACATCAGGTACAGGGATGGTAGTTTTTCAGATTTTATTTATTTTTCTTCTTACGTTCATAGCTTATGTGCATTGTTTATGAGTTTCTGTGACGCGATAGAAAGCTGAGTCGTCTCCTACCGTGTAATGGCAACGTCGCAAGCGCAGAATAGTCAACTGGACGTGAATCCATGCGAGCTGTCAAGTGCAAACTTGCAGCGGCCGGAGACTAGGCCAGCGCTGTACAACGCGGCACCTGCGGGCACCATGCCGCCCCTGACATATCTTCCTGGCACCCTTCGTCAGAAAATTTTTACTCTGTTGATTTCTAATATTAAGTAAAATGTCAAAACAAAAGTACTTCAGAATATCTTACCAGTACACACCCATGAAGTATGTTTTTGTACACTTAATGTTGTATTTCTTACTTCCCTAACCAGTGCTTTACCTAATTCCTCTCAAAACAAGGGTACTTGCCGTAAGTGGTTGTGATGGCACCCGCGCCTCCTTAGGCACGAGTTAGATTTACGTTAAATTTAAATTTATGTACACACACATTCTTGTGCATCCAGAAAGTAAGTCCCGATGACCGATAAAGGGAACAAAAACATGACTAAGTAAGAAATATTTATTGGAATAATTACATAGACTCACTGGCTACTTTTCAACACAGTCACCACCATTGTTGAGGCATTTATTGCAACGGTGCACCATTAATTGTATGCCCAAGTCATAGGATTCTGCCGCCAATGTCCGCAGCCACTAACTCACTTGATTCTGCACCTCAGCGTCATGTTAAAACGTTTTCCTGCCAGAAACACTTCGTGAGACGGGAGAGATGGAAAGTCACTTGGAGCAAGGTCGGGGCTGTAGGGTGGATGTTCGAAGACCTCCCATCCAAACTTATTCAACACATTTCGTGTAGCGTTGGCTGTATGGAGTCTTGCATTGTCATGCCCAAGCGTAATGCCTCTTGTGATCATTTCACGTCTCTTGTTCTGGATTGCCCGCCTGAGTTTATGCAACGTCTGGCAATATCAATCAGAATTTACGGTCTCCCCTCGTGGTAAAAAGCCGCACAAGAGGACACCACGTGGATTCCAGAAGAAAATGCACGTGACTTTTTGACAGAGATTGTCTGCTTGAATTTGATCTTCGCAGGTGAACCACTATGCCGCCAATGCATTTCTTGTTGCTTTGCCACCAATGTTTCATCCCCAGTGATATATTGCCGAGAAACTGGTCACCTTCCGCTTCGTATCGCTGTAGGAATGTCAATGCTGCGGCCAGACGTTTGGTTTTGTGTTCATCTGTCAGTTGTCTAGGCACTCATCTTGCACACACCGGGAGACAATTTCGTGCAAAATGGAGCGAGACATCTCGGGAAACTGACAAGAGATTTCTGAAATTGTGAAGCGCCGTTCTGCACAATTCCTTGTCGCACACATTCCAACACTTCTGGCGTCAAAGGCCATTACGGTCTTTGTCGTGAATATTGATTCTTCCTTCCGTGAATTGCCTGCACTATCATCTTACCTTACTGTCACACATGTCTTGTCCATTCACGTGACACAATTGGCGATGGTTCTCTGCTGGAGATTGCTTTTGAGCATGCAAAAATCAGATGGCTGCACGAACCTCGCATTTGGCGGGAGACAATATCGGAGCAGCCATTTTCTCCTAATACAGAGCAGTAACTACTGCCGTCACAAAACTGAAACTTTACTGCAATGTTACCATATACTTCCTCTCTTCTCCTGCGCAGGCGCATTCCTATCCGATTGGTGGTACCATCTCTGGACGCGATCGGGACTTACTTTCTGGATGCACCTCATATATATATAAGGAATACTGCGGAACATAAGAATCTCAAAACTGGAATATTTTTGGGACTTACAATCTTACTGGCTAGTGTCGACAGTGCTGTAAAAAATCACATGAAAACAAGAACCGTTGCTAAATGGACGTCAAAAGCACAAAACGAAGTGTTGCGGTGTATGCTGGACGTCTGCCACAAAAAATTAGTAAAATAACTGAAAGACACAAAATTTGTAGTCTTAATGGCAGATGAGACTAAAGATATGTCAGAGCATCAGCAGTCAATGCTAGTGTATCGATAGGAGATTAACAGTGATATCTATAGGTCGCGCGTTACTTCTTGACGAATGAAAATTTTATATGAAAGGTTGAATGCGAGTCTCTACTCAGCTTTTGCGGGAACGAGAGAGAGGAGGTACAGTCTGCAGTGAGATGACGCGCATGCTTCTGAGCTGAAGTAGTACAACACTACAAATCAATTTATGACACTTGCAGTAATATCAGCCACACGTATTATACACTATACCTCTATAACTGTTTCCGCTTAACTTTCTTGCATTTATTCTATTCCCGACATCTCTCCCTCGTCTGAATTGCTATTTTCGTTGCATGCATACATACATCCGTACCGCACAAAACTTCTGCAGTCGACTGTATACACAAACGCGACAGAGGAAAACAGAGGTGTCTGTTATCGTAGCATAAACATTTGCTGACCTGTTTATTAAGGGTAGGCTCACTCATTGGATTTCTGCTCAAGGTCATTCGTCAAGAACGAACGCGCAACCTATACGAAAGGTTTTGGGTCTGTTTTAGCCTAATGGATGGACTGGCATACAATTATCCCACTGTCTGCTTACAGAGTTAAACAGTAATTTCAAGTCAACACAAACAAAATCATTGCACGAACATTTGATGGCGCGACTATCATGAGGGGAATAACAAATGGTGTATAATCTAAAATAAGAGAACATTATCCTCTGGCACGCCACGTTTTCTGTTATGCCCATGAATTACTTATCTTAATGGAGAAAATTACTTTACAAAACAAATCAGCAAGAGTGCCTTTCTCCAGCTTGTAAGGATGTGCTGCTTTCTTCTTACGCTCGCCCCAGCATATATCAGTTCTCGAGCATATCTGTGAACGTCGTGCTGCTGCCGGTGCTACCAGTACATGGAATTTTAATTCCCGGACAGTAAAATATATTTTTGAAAATAGAGAAGCACTTACTGAATGTTTTCATTTTCAAAATGCATAGGAAGAGAAGCAAGGGGGTTAGGACACAACCTGTAAGACAGCGAATTTCTGTTCTGGTTAGATTTCTTTCACCATTTGATGCCTCATGTTAATGTCCTCTACAACCAACTGCAAACACATCTACAACCAACTGCAGTTGTGGAAAACTGATAGTATTAAAGTCAGCCATTTGGTGAAAAATTTCATGCAGATGATCGATGGACTACGCAAGAGCTTGGATACTGCCTCTAACGAAGAGGATCAACATAGAAATAAGTGGAAGCGATTGAATTGCAACAAAATTGCTGGCGATAAGAGGTATGCGATCGAATCACAATAGAGAAATGTTGGTTTCAGTCAATATCCCATCTTGATATGTGTAAGCTCTTAGACACGGAACATTTCGAGGAATATTCAATGTATTTTCCAGTGAAATCATAATCGTACTCACGTATGAAAGGTCAGCATTTCATCGTGGGAGTGTGGTATTGCCACTATTAAGATGCTGTATTCTAACAATCTGGTTAAAGTTTTTGATGAAATAACAAATCTCTTGAGGATTGCCGTCACGATCCCTACTGACTAACGCAGAATCGGACCGTTGCTTTTCTTCACTGAAACTGATCAAGTGCTTCCCAAGGAACACAATGATGCAGGACCGACTCTCGACACTCGTCATCCTCTATAAAAAGGAATCTAGT
This sequence comes from Tenodera sinensis, assembly GCA_030765045.1. Lineage (NCBI taxonomy): Eukaryota > Metazoa > Arthropoda > Insecta > Mantodea > Mantidae > Tenodera > Tenodera sinensis. The sequence goes on from CM060970.1 coordinate 18,741,569, forward strand.
TTCGAGCATCAAAGACTTCAACACCAAGATTATTAACTTGTTTGTCGAAATGAAAAAATCATCTGGTCGGCTTCCTACTATAATTAGAAACTGGTGAGTACATTTATATTACAATTGTATGAGCATGTAGAACGTTATCCGTTAAGTTCACAAGCTGCCGCTGGTATACAGTAAGCATTGGTATCGACAATTTGCAAACAAGCATACTTTCTCAACGATATATAATTATTAGTTTACTTTATACCGCAGAATATTACGTTCTCTGCGGACTGGGCATCCATTGGAGAACGTATAAACCAATGATGGAACTTGTAGATTTCTTCTCCCATCTGCCGCTTATGCGATTTGGGAGCAAAAAAATATTTTGTTGTTTAACGACGCTGTCAATTGCCAGGATCATATCAGTGTCGCCGGTGTGCCGGAATTTCGTCCCGCAGGAGTTCTTTTACATGCCAGTAAATCTACTGACATGGGGCTGTCGTTTTTAAGCACACTTAAAAACCATCGACCTGGGCCGGGTTTGAACCCACGACCTTGGGATCAGTAGGCCAGTGTCTAACCAACTGAGCCACCGATTTGGGAGCAGATATGAATAAAGGCCACTTAAGTATCTGCAGTGCATTGTCATTATCTGGTCTTCCTAACGATCTTAAGGAAAAAGTTGACAATTACAATGGTTTTAAAATTGCTGCTGAAGAGTACCTATGCTCTAAATCATTCTATTCGTATAAGATTAACTGAATGACAAATTATCCTGTTAATGCTTATGAAGTTTTGTAAGTAGTTCATAGCTCATTTTATTCTGTATCGGATTATCTGAGTGGCAAATCATCCTGATAATGCTTATGTAGCTTTGTAAGTAATTTTTAGCTTCTTTGGTTGCAAATCATTGTTAATTTAATTACAATCGATACTTGTGTGAATGCTATACATTTTTATAAATGTATATGTATAGAACAATTAGACAAAAATGCCATTCATTGTTAGTTATATTATAATTAACTTATATTTATAACTAAACAATAGGATGTGGCAGGAGAAGTCTAGTGAAAGTTTAAAAGAAAGTAAGATTTACATCTGTAAATATACCTTATGTTTGTGTTATAATTACAGGGAAGGTTTGATTGTCTCTCCATTGGCATATTTGTACATTTCAATTGACATGTTCAACGTTCATTTCCACGGCTACTTGTGAACTCACTGAACGCAATCCAATCTAATCTAATCTAAGAACCTACAGAAGCACAGAAGAATTGTAAAGCAGGAATCACAGGACACGAACAGTTAAATGTCAGGAAGGAGTCTTCCTTGTTATATGTATATTCTGTGACACTAAATTGGCACGAATGCTAATGGTTTTATCACCACACAAATGTGTGGCATTAACCTACAACTACGTCATCATCATTATGTAAATTCGCATCCCATTGTTAGGCGGTTATTTGATTGCTTATGTAGACTAGCAGAGGTTGGTGTTTTGTGAGCTCGAGACTCATAAACTCATGCGAGATCATTTCCATTGCAACGAAGGAAAATCTCACAGCAGCATCGATCTTCTCTGCATCTGTGTTATTGCGGACTGCAATAGGTTGGTATTCTGTGGTGTCGCCAATGAAATAAATAATGCAACCTTAAAAAAATTGCGGGGCTTATGAAAGAGAAATTTGCCAAGGAATATTACATCCTAGAGTGAAGTTACTGAGTTATTTAGTAACTAGGAATCACTTTGGAAGCTTCTATGTAAACCGGAACTGATCTGAATGCAAACAGTTGTGTATTTATGTGCAAATAAATATGGAAACCGGTTTACCTTATGAGAGGAAAGGGCTGAAGTTTAGGTCTCTGTCGTTAGCAGAATTTTCTCCTACAAAAGCATCATGTGTTCAGCCGGTATTTGCACAGCCCTGTTCTATGATTAGGCATATCAGCTGCGAGCAAATATTTTCAAGTCCAAAACAATACAGTGTGAAAAGAAGTGTTACTGAGGAAGTACATATTCTAGAACCAAATGAATCGAAATTGAGAGAAAGTCAAGACTGTGACAAGATTGCAATGCTGGAATTAACTGAGAGCAAACCTGTAAATGAAGGAAGTACGTTTTTGTCTGGGTCTTTGAAAAGCCAATCAGCCTCTGAACAAGAACAAAAGAAATCCTGCAAGCGAAAGAAAAAAAAAGGAGAAATTAGAAGTCTGGTTGAAGAATCAAAAGAAATGTCAGAAACAGACAAAAAAAGTAGCATGTTTTATTTATTTGTGCCCTTAACAGTGATAATTTGTGCTTCCTTATACTTTCACTATAATTCACAGCCATGGGCAATACCACCTGATTTGAGGGTATGCAGAGAGGTCATTCCTGATGTTACTTCACTGAAGGATGCATTGGAAAAAAATATGTTTGGTCAGCATAATGCAGTCAGTGAAATTGTGAAGTTACTGCGCATATTTTATACCTCAAGGTAAGGTAAAGGTGCATGTGCCGTATCTTTAAGTTACTAATGTCGTTTGTATACTCATTTGCTTGCATCTAAGTCGTTCTTTTTTAATATATTAGTAAACACTCGCGCTGTTTAACCCTCAATGGGCTAGAATATTATTATGTAAACTATTTTCTTAAGACTGCATATATACACCTAACCTAAACTAACCTCGGTCTAACTCGTTTTGTGAATATATTAGTAAAAACGGTAGCTTGCGATATATAACACTAACTGTATAAAGCTAATATAACCTAGCGTAACCTCGGTATCCTCCATGGAAGAATAGCATAAGTGACTGAAAGTTTTGCTACTATACTGAACTTTAGTGGACAAACTAGACGTTGTAATCGTTCCTTTATTAAAAAAAAGCACTTTATGGTAACATACACATGAGCAACATCCCAGATGCTTATATGCGGGACTCTTTTAAGGATACAAGGATATGAAACATTAGCCAACCAAAGTTATTGTCACTAGAGTTACGATTAAAAGCTAGCTTGTTGTTAATGCTTTTATTGACATTGGGTCCCATCATTCATGCAGGTCATTATTTAAAACCCAAAAAAATTCCTACCCCTGTTAGTGAATACATATATCCTCTCTTGAGGTATCTTGTAGATAATTATAACTTCACAGCAAGCCTTGCTGTGCATCATCACTGTACAAGGTGTGGAGGCAATTTGCCTAGACCAAATAGCTTAAAACTGTTCCAAAAAAGATGTTGCTATTCTGCAGTAAAAATTTATAACCTTCCATGTTACTAAAATTACTAGGCAATCATAGTCAACATAAAATCTTGAAGAAAAATTTAAACTCACTCTTACATACTCACTCCCTATATACCCTGGAGTAATTCTTTAATATCTTGGCAGCAGATAAGTATTCACTACATAAGTCAGATTGCTGATGGTGATCTACACTGCTGTAATTCATGTTGTAAACTTTACTCCTGAGACGATGATGACTTGCAAATTTTCAATTTTTTTTCCCTTACATGATATAAAATAGAGGGTGATGAAAAGTAGCATGGATATATTACTAGTCATGATGAGTGTTCCATAATTGTATGACGTGTTCAATGTCCCCAAGGTCTGCTTGCAATGAAACCTAATGAATCAACAAACATAATAATGAGAGGTAGAACTGGAACTTAAAAATTCAATGCCACAACTGGGATTTGAACCACAGACCTTCCGCTTACCGGGCAGACGCTCTAACCACTGTTAAGTGTTATCCTCCTGCGTTTGTAATTACTGGATATATAAGTGATTGGCTCTTCAAATTACATATTGTATTACCTATATAACCTTTAAATGGTAGAATAATTTGCAAAAGTTTGATACTGCCAAATAAAGTGTGTTGTTTGTAAGATTCCACGGTGGACACACTTGAGGATATTGAACATGTCAGGCAAGAAATGCATACAGCTGTGACCTATAAAAAAATAAATCATCGGTATCACTATCATTACTTGTGCATCACTATTTGTAATACAGCTATATAGTCATGCTAATGTTACACATAAGATAATGCAGAAATTGGTTGGAAAGTGCCATAATTTCATAGTGTAGGTCTAAAGTACAATGTGAAGTGTTTTAGCACATATGCAATTTTAACTGAATTAAGTTGTTAGCTCGCATATTCCAAAATACTTCCCCCATTTCATTGGGAAGCAGTGAGAAAGGGAGCAAGAGTGATATCCCTCCTTACTAACTGGGTGCTGATGACCTCAAAGTTGAGTGCCCTTAAACCAAACCAACAACAAAGCTCCTTACTAACATTTTCAACTTAAGATTTTGGTAATTATTTATTTATGCCAACAAACTTACTAGTAGTGTTTTTAAACACAAGCCATGTGTGCGCAATGTTTGAGATGTAGAATCGTAACTGAAAAAAATGCAATGCCACTGCGGGGATTTTGAACCACAGATCTTCTGCTTTATGTGCGCCCCTCTAACCACTGAGCTACTGTGACAACATGGCAGTATGACATTGAATTCTCCAATTGGTTCATATTTTTCCCAGAAGACCATAAAAGGAATCTCGCATCAGAAGTAAATACCCCAAGGGCTACTTACAATCGTAGGTACTTTATGTCCCTGAATTACTACATTTACCATCTAAATACTTAATTGAGGGACATAAAGTATGTATTATTGTAATTTACATACACAAACCTGCTAAAATTGTCTTTTTGGGGGGGGGGGGGGGGGATTCGGTGAAACCCTGTCAAATTAGGTATTTAGGTACAACAAATCATGTAAAAGCACTTTTATTCTGCTGAAAATACTTACATTACCAAGCTTATTCATTTATAGAATCATTTTATATTTAGTTCAATTTAAATTCCCAATGAAAAACATGTCAGATGTTCATACATATAATACCAGGAATAATCAATTACTAAATCTCCCCTGAATCAGATAACATTTATCAGAGAGGGTCCCTAGTTATATGGGAGTGAAGTTTTATAATGCTTTGCCTGAACATTTAAAATCAAATGAAAATTATAATACATTTAAAGATAGGATAAAAAATTATTTAATAACCAAAGCTTTTTACAGTATTGAAGAATACCTAAACTTATAGATCTTTTCTATGATATGTTTAATTATACTAATTGTACTTTTAACTTCTTATCTACTTATATTGTATATACTATGTAATCACTAAATTCTTTTCCATTTATGTATCTTATGACATGAACCCTTATAGGGTACCTTTTTATATCATGTTATGCATTGACTCATGACATGGTTCAATTGTGTATTCCACTGCATTGAACTGAATGAAATAAAATTATGGCATTTAAGTTTTTGGTGGAATACTTCTACCCAATACTTTCTCCAAGTACCAAGTACATGGTACATAACAGAAAAATAAACACAAAGGTCTATATGAATAAGTTGCTGGCTAGCTGTGAAAATAAAACCGATGAAAGTTGTACAACATTTACAACTAGATTAGTGTTGACAAAAATTAAATCAGTGTGGTAATCAAACCAAATCTGTTTAACATGTTATTGCATTAAATCAAGGAAAATTGAAGCTATTAACAGTGAAGCAACAGGATCTAAAATAAGAACAAATTAGAAACTAAAAGCTTCACTTATGTTAGTAATATTGGAAGTTCTTCAATTGTTGTTATTGTTTCATTATGTGGCTTCAGCTACTACCAGTACGTAATAGGTCACAAGTTAAACCCATGCCTCGATTGTGTGGAGAGAGTGAGTGCTTAGGAAGGACTTATCCTTTTTTGAACATTTTACACATTCTTGTTTTGCTTAATTTTTAAATTGCAAAAACTTTGTTTATCCAGAGCTCATTAGTTCAGATTTCTGATTTATTTGGATTGATATTTTTATTTCCTTTTACTTTCTGTTTTGTGTTTCAAACTTAGTACATATTTGTAACAAAGAAACTTGCACACTATTTCAGAAAATAAAAACAAGTAGAACATTAAGTTTAAGTGTCAAAAGGTGTTTTTTTCTTATTCTTGTTGTTAAAATGTAGAGTATAGAGTAGTAGCTTATATTCATTTAATACTTGTTTCCAGCATGTTAACAGTCTAATAATTTCAAAGATTTCTGGGACAATCCCCCCACCTCAAAATACTCTTTGCATCAAAAGTTTTTCATTATTTTTATTATCTCAAAAATAGCTATAAAGATTTTGATTAAAATAACACATGTTTAAAGCATTTACATGACAAATAAAGTATTGGAATTGTTGTGATGAAATTTGCCTAAAGATGTCCCCACCCGGAGATCCGATTGGGGGACAGTTTTAACTCCGGAATGTTTATCTTTAGGACTCATATTCATGTATGTGGCTTTCATGTAACTGTTTTCTTAACGGGCACCAGTTTTACAATGTGGCAGTTACATCACCCGACTTAAACCCCCATTTTGCAAGGGGGACCACACCTATCGTTGGTCAACGGGTCCATCGGACCTAGCCGGGAGGACTAAATAGATGATATTTAGATCCACCGACCTTCCCCTCATGTGCCTCTGAGGGACGCTGTTGTGCTGTGATAGGCCAGCACAAGGAAAACAGCTGTTGCAGCCTTCCGACTATTGACAAATCATGACTGCTTGGCAAGTCATCTCTACAGAATAGGTATCTCAGCCTCACCAATGTGTGTCCTGTGTAACGATCCAGCAGAAATGAATGAAGAACACTTGAAGACCTGTGAAGCATTAAGATCAGAAGAAACTACAGTTCAAAAGTATTGGAAAGCACGAATGCTAATGGCTTCATTGCCAGATGCAAGGCACTAGAAAACAACAACAACAACATGACAAATAAAAAATATCATGAATGTTACATGAATAGCTTGTGAAGTCCTCTTTGGAAGACATTTTGAATAATTTTGTAAACTGGTAAACCATTGGAGATAGTCAAAAACATACCACACAAAAATTTTATAACCCTATAAAACACAATTTATTTCAAACAACTTTTTTGTGGCATCTTACATTTTTTTTTTTTTTTTTCTTATATTGACTCAGGTGTCTCCGTCTAGGGGATATGTGAATAGCGACCACAAGGTACCCAAGCTGAGCAGAACATTACTTCCACTTACTGGTGTTTTGCTCCTCACTGTAACTTTTCTATCTGACCTTACCTTGGTCATCTCTTGTTCTCTTCCGACCCTGATGCTATTAGGGTTCCCGAGGGCTAGGGAGTCTTTAGTTTTCCAACCTTTCCATTTCTCTAATTTCTCTATAAACTCTTAACCCCTAACATGCTGACCTGTCATGGCATGTAATACGTCCTCTGATTGGTGATCAGAGGATATGGTCGATGAATTTATTTTGATAATTCTCCTGGTCAGGTTGGTGAGACCCGTAAACCAATGACAGGTGTGGTCCTCCAGACATTCTGGGGATTGTGAGAGAGCGATGTGACCGCCAAAACATAAAAATATGGTGCTCTCTAAAAAGCGGTTACTATTACTGCTATTGCTCTCTTCAATATCAGTGAAAAATATTGGAGAGCAAGAGGATTAATGAATTCATTGTCAGAAATCCAGCATTAGCTAACAACAACATTTTTTATATACCTGTTGTTATTAGTTTGAAAGTTTCTATGATATGTCATTTTTAAAGTGCTGTCACTATTCAGCTGTTTCTCACGTCATGGATATTGAATGAAATTTTAAGGTCAGCATATAGCAGTTCACTTTTACATCTGGCTATCTATTCAGGCTTCTGCAGCCCTTTTCTATCTACATTGTAATGGACTGTTTATGCAAAGGTTCATATCAAATAACATGAAGTAGATGGAAAGATAAGGTTTTGTAAGAGTAACTTATAGAACCTACATAAAAAAGAACATTGTGAGTAGAGGAAATTATATGAATGTAACATATCCTATATTTCTTTCTGGCTAGTTCTACTACTTGCTTATAGTAAGCAGAGGAAGTATTCTTTTCAACCTAAAAATTTGATGCTGAGATATAGCTGAAAATAAGGTGTGTGCACATGGCGTATTGTGTGTGTGTGCAGAGTATGTATGCGTGTTGTGGTGTGTTTGTGTATGATATGTTTTGTGGTATGTGTGCGCATGCAGTGTGTATGTGTCGTGGTGTGTGCAGTATGTAAGATATGGGATTTGTGGTGTGTCTGTGTGTGTTTGTGTGTGCATATTGTTATGGTGTGTATGTGGGTTTGGTGTGCTCGTATGTTGTAGTGTAATGTGTCCTGGTATGTGTGGTGTGTAAGATATATACATTGTAAATTGTATCTGTGAATTTTCTGGAAAGTCTGTGAAGTCCTCTTTATTGAGAAGGAATTTTGTGCAATCTTGTATAAGTGGTATACATTAAGTGTAGATGAAAATGTGCTGCACAAAAAATATAGATATGTTTAAAACAATTTATTTCAAGTAGCTTTTTTGTACCATAAGCCATTTTTAAGAGATCTATTAGCAATAGTTTGAGTTACTGAATACTTTAAAGTTCTTTTCAAGTCCTGCTGGATATTGATTACAATGCAAAGAGAAGGGAATTTTAAGGCCAGCATATAGCATCCAGTTCTTAACCATTTACTCTTGATAATCCCTATAACAAAATGTCTAATGTAGCTATTTCTGGAAAAGTTTATCTAGGTTAAAATTAAGTAGATAGAAAAATAAGCTATTGTTCAGAATAGTTTACATTATACCCTTAATAAATAATAGAGGGTAAAGAAAATCATGTGAATGTAACACACTGATTGGTTTTTTCAAAGATAGCATGTAAAAATAAATAATTAATAAAACATCCTTTGTATAGTATACAGGAAATTGCCTTTGTGGTTTACCAGGAGAAATACGAACTGGTTTGAGAATTTAATGCCATTCTGGCAGTTTGTCACAATAGCTCAGTGGTTAGAGCGTCCGCCCAGTAAGTGGAAGGTCTGTGGTTCAAATCCCAGTTGTGGCATTGAATTTTTAAGTTCCAGTTCTACCTCTCTCACACCAACAGTAAGTTTGTTGGCATAAACAAACAATAAGGCTACACATTGTTTTGCCTGTCTGCATCCTTGGTACTTGTTGCATCCTGCCACTACCACAGAAAAGCATGGATGAAACCATACATCTTAAAAACTACTTTTAAATGCCTTACTTATCAACTTTACAAAAGGAGATGCTGAAACTGGCCACCGTCATTTACATACATTTTTGGCACCTCTTTAGGAAACAATCCATCACTCACCATTGTTCACGTTGAGAAATGCTGGCAATTTCTTGGCAGATATTTTGTTTTAATTCTTCCAGGGTGTGTGGTTTTGACTTGTACACTTTATGTTTTAAGTTACCCCAGAGATAGAAATTGCAGAGTGTTACATTGGGGGACCGAGAGACCCACAAATCTCTACTAATAATTCTGTCATGAAACACACTTTCAATTGTTGTCATCGAAAGATTGGTCATATGAGTTGTTGCAGAGTATCAGGCTTCCTGTCTGTTAATTCTCTTAAAAAAGAAAAAGAATAAAATTGTATTCACCCATGTACGGGTGTCAACTGTTGACTCCAACAAAATTGGTCCTAAAACTTAGAACCTAAGTGCATGAAGTACTCCATGACGAAAACATAGGTGTATGGTGTGCCATTAGTGGAGAAATGTTTCTCAGAGCTAAGCGATTTCTATCTCTGGGAAACTTAAAACATAAAGTGTACAAGACAAACTCACACACCCTGAAAGAATTAAAACAAAATATCTGCCAGAAAGTTGCTAGCAGTTCTCAACATGAACTATGGCAAGTGATGAATAGTTTCCTAAAGAGGTGCCAAAAATGTATGTACAATGATGGTGGTCAGTTTTAGCATCTCCTTCCATAAAGTTGGTAAATAAAGCCTTTAAAAATGTTATATGGTTTCATCTGTATCTTTCCATGATAGCAGGAAATGGGAACAAGTGCTAAGGACGCAGACAGGTAAAACACTGTGCAGCCCATTCAGAAGCTTTTTGTTCTCCCGGGATGTCTGTATTTTTAAACCAAATATCATCCTGCAATATGAAGTAAGTGTTAATGAATCTAGTTTTATTTCAAAACTTTAAATTTTATTTCCATATATTTATTTTCAGGTATCCAGAAGTGAAAGTTTTTGCTATAGCTGGAGGAATTGGTGTAGGAAAATCATACATGTCATCATTTTTAAGTAAATATTTCCCATGGAAGCACAATGTTGAACATTTGTTTTGGCCTGTTCATCACAAACAAGTTTCTGGTCTTGAGCTATACAAGAAACTCTCCTTCTGTGGTGTGAATCTAATAATAATTGATGATATTGGAATTGCTGAAGCAAATAATGCTATTGAACTGGTGAAAGAAGTTGCAGAATATTCCAAACAGGATCATATTCGGACAATTATAGTCCTAGTTTTTAACTTTTTAGAAAGTCAGCAGGACATTTCTTTGAAGGATATACCCAATGTAACATCATGTAAACACCATATGGAAAAAATATTTGACTTCAAGGAATTAGAGTCAGAAATTATATGCTTTGAAGATTTAGAAGAGCATGATATTAAGAAATGCATAGAAATTGCTGCACATGAGAAAGGAATAGATTGGTCTAGTGAAAGTACAAATGAAGTTCTAGATTTGCTTGACTCAAACACAGGTTGTAAGGGTGTAAATAGCAAGCTTCAACTTCTACAGGGTTAAAAAACCTCATAAAGAATTCTGGAATGTAAGAAGTACAAATATTTTCAAGGATTTTTAGAGATCATCTCAATTTTAGCGGCATAGAATTTTTAAACAGATTATAATACTGTCTCTGTGTTTTAGGTGTATAATATCATTTTAATGTCATTTCGAATATAAATGAAAAGAAATATTAGCTTGGGGCAAATTGGCTTATTTATAATTTTAAAGATAGTTATAAAATCATTTGTTTTTAAGGACCAATGTCAACTGAGACAATGAAAAATTGGTCTTAGCATGAATTTTGCTGAATATTGCAAAAACAAAGGTTGTATGTAACCTCTTGTGTTATATAAACTCTGTGCTAGGAGTAACATTCATAGTACTGTACATCACTTTCATGGTTCGTTCTGTTAAATTTTAGTTAAATCAACATAAAAAAACCTTGTCCTGAAACATGGAGGTGCAAGTTAAATTCACAAAAATGCCTTACATTCTAAAATTAAATGAAAGACTGCAGACCTAATTACTTGCTCAATTTACATTTCAAAATACTTGTTCCTATTTTTAGAACCAAATATTGTTATAAACATTTAATTTTACTGTTGTGTGTGATAAATTAAAATGTTAAAAATAATGGCAAGTTCTCACATTTAATAAAGGATTTCAATTGTGTTATTTTGTGAATGAATTGCTTTTTTCACATAATCATGTGTTCTTTTACTCTCCTCTTCTGTACCAGTATGAAGTACATGAAACCTACTTCTATTCTTTTTAAATATTGTATTTGAACATTCTGTCTGTCCTACTCTGCATCGATAGAAAGTCAGTCATACTACTAATGTACATTAGCTGATTTTGAAAATGCTATACATAAAACAATTGAAAAACTTTGCAATTTTCTGAAATTCATATAATGTATTTTTTTTCTTTACCTGATTACCCTCCCCTTATGTAGGACTTACACCCTCTAAGACTTAAGAGCCAGTGCCTAGGATCAGATGCCTGTTGGGGAGTACAGGAACCTATGGACTGGACAGAGTGAGGAAGAGGATCATATATGTATAAAATGAAAAATACTGAAAATTGGCAAAATGAATTAAGTATTTTTTATATGCCTGTGTAAAGAATTAGGAGTTTCTCGGCAATATCTTGGTTGATAGAATTTCTGGACAATTGAGCTGTTTACACTGTACAATTTATGAAAAGACAAAAGCACACCACCTAACATTATGAGCTGTGTGCTAAAAATGCACCAATTCGAACATCTGTTAATTTTCATAAACGTCTTACAGAGCAAACATTGTATTTTGCATAAACTTCTTAACATCTGTGTTCTTTCTGGTATCTCTCGAGGTTTTGTAGCTTTGTACAATTCACTGAGATGAATAACAATTCAAAGGGTTTCATGCAATTTATTCAGGATTCCCATATCTCGAACATATTTTAATCAAAATTGTTATAACGTAACTTTTAAGGGGGGGAGACAGTTTACTGGGGTGCAGAAAATTTTTAAATCTTTAACTTGTAGCCCTATGAGCTGCCTGACAAAATATGCATTTATTGGATATCACGAGGATTTCCTACAGGTTTTTATTTTGCTATTTTTTCCGCTTCTTTCCCTGATTACCCTCCCCTTATGTAGAACTTACAAGCCAGCCTAGGGTCAGACGCCTGTTGGGGTGCTGAAGAACCTCTGGACTGGACAGAGTGAAGACCTGGAAGCAGGTGGTCAGCCAAGCACCAGGTATGATAGTGAAGAACAGGATGATATGAAATGCTGGCAAGATGGATGATTAGAAGGGTGATAATGGAGCAATTGGTGGAATGAATGGCAGGGGAAACCAGAGAAAATCTGCCTAGACACTGCTTCGTCCACCACGAATACCACATGCGGGTCCCGCCTGGGTGGTAGGCGAGCGGTCTCCTGGCTGGAGAAAAATTCCAACCCCCCTGCAGGAAATCAAACCCGGGACCCCATGCACAACAGGCAGGTGCTCTACCAACTGTGCTACGGGACCAGCTCTATTTTTTTCTGCGGCTTACTTTAATAGAGGAGCTGTTTTAAACCAGACATGTTCAACCTGGGGTATGCGTATCCCAAAGGGTATGCAAAGACTTCTTAGGGGGTACGTAGAATTTAAAATATGCATACAGTTAGTATAGTATGTTTCCTAAATGTTCCCAAATAACAGAAAATAATAACATTTAAAATACACATACAGTCACTATATGTTTCCTGAATGATCACAAATCATTAAAATTATTTCAGCCAGGAAGATATAAATCGCCCTCTGTCCAAGAATCCATTTCCCGTACTCTACCGAATTACCCAGCAATGACATTATTTCAGTTGTACTTGCTAATTGTATTCTTTGTTTCAAATGCTGTCAACAATAACTACGAATGTACCTTACTAATTTATAATATTTCATCACTCAGTTTATTTTTGACTTATGTCCAGGTTCTTTTTTTTTTTTTTTTTGCTCATTCTCACATATCTTCTTTATACTTGTGAACTGATTTTCAGGTTATCACCATTGAATTTATTTTTATTGTGGTTGTGGACTATATATTTTAATCTTTGTTGAAATATGGATTAGTTCGAGAGAAAAACGTAAAGTCAACTAAACAAGTGATAATGGCGATAAGTGTTGAACCACCGCCAGTGAAGCCGATCTGGGTGGGTCAGTTGGTTAGACACTGGCCTACTGATCCCAAGATCGCAGGTTCAAATCTGGTCCAGGCCTATGGTTTTTAAGTGTGCTTAAAATCGACAGCTCCATGTCAGTAGATTTACTGGTATGTAAAGAACTCCTGCAGGACAAAATTCTGGCATGCCAGCGATCCTGGCAATTGACAGTATCGTTAAACAACAACATAATTTTAAGTTTTAAAACCGCCAGTGAAAAGTGCAACAGTGCATGTTCCAACACGAGACATCAGTGAAAAAAGGGCTGAAGTTAAACCATTTATGAAAAAGTCAAGAAATGTGAAATACAGAAATTGCACTGAAACTTACATTAAATATCGATTTGGAATATGTCTAATCCATCTCTTCCTCTCAGTATTATTTGCAACCAAACTCTGGAATAATTCTATGGAATCATCCCTACCCCACAGACATTTGGTGACCAATCACTGCAATTGTAAAGACAGGTCAGCAATTTTTTTTTTACATGCAAAGTAGGAAATTTAGATAAAAATTCAAACCTAATATATAATTTTTACAAAACCAACAAATGTTGCCTGGAGACGTCATATGAGTTAGTATTGATAGTTCCAGAAAATAAATCAACTTATACCGTAATTGAATATCTTATTATCTATTCCTGGTTCCATGAGCGTCGGCAGACATTTTTCTAGGGGGGGGGGCCCACATGTTTGAAATTTGCAATCAGATAATATCAATTCACTATTTTATTGTCAAAATGTATTATATTCGTTGCATATAACCATGTTAATTTGTGTTACCTAGAAATTGATCTTTTAAAATAGTAGTTTAATAGTCAGTAATTGATTGCACATTAAGTTGACCAACTTCCAGGGAGGGCCCGCGGCCCCCCCTTGCTCCCCCTTCGCGATGCCCATGCCTGGTTCTTAGATATAGCTGATAAGATGTTACACAAAAGTTCCTTAAACTAATCAAAACAATTCTAAATTCTGATGTGAGTGTAGGATTCATGATATTGCACAAGTTCCATGACTGACAAGTATGCCTTCTCACTCATCTCCTGCTTTGGCAGCAGCATGGTTTTAGGGTCATTAGCGCCCAAACAAAACAATAATCCTAAAAATGGATAAATCTACACATACAGTTGAAATAGTTAAAACAATAAAACGTCACCAATGCAGTACCAGGAACAATAAATGAGAGATAAAACGGAAGCATAAAATCTAAGTAGGAGTGATAAAATAACTCGCTTCAAGAGTCAAATGTAAAAAAGAAAAGTAAAAGCTAAAATATGCGAATGAGCACGGTTGCCAGTCCACAATCACGAATAAAAAATAAGACTAGTTCTACAGCACATGAATTGTCTCCTGGCACCAGTCAAGGTCACTGGCAGGTCCAGGGATTCCCACAACGGAGTTAAAAACGCACTGAATTAAAACATGCCGCACCGCCGAGGCTCATGACATTAAACACAGCGGTGCAGCATCTAAGGATAAAAGATGACTAAAAATGCAGTGCCCGATACGCAGTCTACTACTTCCTCGCGAGGAGGTCCTCCAGGTGACAGGGAGGGGCTTAACCTACCGAAGTTTGTTCCCCTGAACATTACTCTAGTCACTACTCCACCATGTTAAGAGGACACGGCGTAAAACTAAACTAAAAAAAAAATTATCACAGGTGCTAAAACACCCGGAGCTAAAACCGCTGCCTTAGCAGCAGCATCGGCAGCCTCGTTTCCTTGTAGGCTTATCTGTCCACCTTTGTGCACCTACACAAAGAAGACGCGAGTGCCAGCACTGGCGAGAGTGTGAAGGCTGTCCTGGATACCCTGTACCAGTGAATGGTAATTGTACAGCGTTCGTAGGCTCTGGAAGGGACTCAAAAATCCGAATAAATAATCAAGGGTTGCCGACGTATGCATAAAAGAGCTTAATAAATATCAAAGAGCTCTGTTGTAAAAATCGAGCACAGCTGTAAAAGACGAAAGCTAAAACTCCGACGAACCTGAATGAAAGCAGATCCTACTCCCCGATCGTCCCTCGAGTCGTCAGTGTAGGTAAAATTGCAGAATCCGGACTGCGCCTGAATATCTAAAGAGGCCGAACGAAAAACTGAATCTGGTGTCGAAGACTTCGGCATGAACAGCAAACCCAGATCGACGTGGGTCTCGGGACGGAGACATGAGGGGTATAACGTTTCTCCTTTTGGAAATGTCGCTGGTAAATCGACGTCCAAAAGCCGAAGCAGTGTACGAAACCAAACGCCAGGAGGGAGTAAGGCCAAGGAGCTCGTTGAGTATTAGCGGTCCAAGCTATCATTAAAAACAACTAAAAGACAAACTAAGCTGTCCATCACGTGTGTGGATAAGGAGACCAAGTGGTCGACCATTGAACGTAAGCGACGAAAACCGCACTGAACGTTGGACAGCACATGTTGAGCTTCAAGCCACCATGTCAATCGCTCCATCATCTTGCAGATGCAACTGGTGAGGGAGATCGGATAACTGGAAGGTCGATGGCGATCCTTCCCAGGTTTAAAATCGGGACGACGGTAGGCTCGTGTCAAGCGGATGGAAAAATAGCGGTGCGTCAGATATGGTTAAGTACGCGTAAGAAAAATGTTTGACAGGCAAAGACAGGTGCTGCAGCATTGAAAAGCGAACATCATCGGGCCCAGGTGCGGAGTGCCTGGAAGAGGTCAGGGTCTGCTCCAGCCCTTGCGGTTGACAGAGCGAAAGAAAGTGCCATGCGACTCAACCCTGTTCTTGATTGGTAAAAAGTCCGGGTGGTAATGTGATGAGCTAGACACATCAGCAAAAGCGCCACCGAGGGCGTCAGCGACAGCTCTAGGGCAACCTGCGGTGCCATTGTTAATCCTAATACCAGACACTGTAACACGTGAAACTTTGCCGGCCACGTAACTGAGCTTGTCCCAAATCACAGATAATGGTGTGAAGCCATTAAAGTATTCCACAAAGTGGTGCCAGGATGTCCGCTTACTGGCCTGTATGATACGTGTGTAATCGCCACTAGATGACCAGATTGTCGAGAGTAGGATGCCGTTGAAATACCCGTAGCGCAGACTGCCATGCACGAATCACCGCCAGGCATTCGTCGGTCCACTAAGGAAGGGTTAAACGTCTCGGTTAGGCCGACGACCGAGGGATAGCACGCTCGGCAGCAGATATGATCACGGAAGTAAGGTGATCCAACATCTGGTCGACATCTCCGAACACAAGGTTGTCTAAATCAGCTAAACAGCAAAAAGGAAGCCAGTACGCTCTGTGTAGCTGCCTAGTGGGCACTGTAACGATGATTATAGTTGGAGAGCAGGCTGATCAGGCAGGGAAGGTTTGCTGGAGGTGTCCGAGAGTGCATGCCGAATCAGAAATAAAAGTAGTTACACTAGTAGTAAGAACAGAGAGCTGATTCTGATGGATAAACTCTGCAAGGTAGCTTCCCCCTTACACAAGCCCTAGGTGATCCCCAAGAGGATGATGGGCATTGAAATCTCCCAGCAATAGTTAGGGCGCTGGGTACTGGGATGCTAGATTAGAAAGGTCCATTAAGGTGCAAGGGGAAGAAGGCGAGAGATAAACGGAACATAGTGTGAAACAAAAGCCGGGTAAACTAAGCAGCTACAGCTTACAGCTCGCAGCTACAGCTTGCAATGTAGTAGTGAGCATAAGAATCCAGTAAAAAAGATTGTCGTGGATCAGGAGCATCACACCCCCATGTGCAGGAGTACCAGGTAAATCAAATCGCACTGGAGTTAAACCAAGAAAGTTGAAAGCATCCTGCTGGTGAAGTTTGGTTTCCTGTAGGCAGAAAACACTGGGAGACAGTGAATTAGCCAACAGTTACAGTTCGGATTTATGCCTGTGTATGTCATGTGTATTCCACTGTAGAATGGACATCCTGAGTCAACTGGGAAAAGTGGGTCACCAAGTTTATTTAACCATTATTATTAACCATATTCAACTTGCCCTGTTATTTCAGCGTTTGACTTGGATTTTTTGGAGCAGATGGTTCATGCTCCATAGGCTCCTCAGATGGAAGAGGGTCAGTGTCACCTGATACCAAAGGCAGAAGCACAAAACTGTTGCCAGTAGTTATGGGTGGTGGAGAATCCTGCTTCACATGACTGTGCCCTCTAGTTTCCTGGGAGCGAGATCACGGAGGAGGTGAAGGAGAAGTGGTTGTAAAGGCACTTTTCCCACTGGCAGAGTCAGGAAGCTCTTTGAGAAATTCTGATCATTTCGGAGTGACAATATGCTTCCAGGTTTCATCACTTATGGGAAGGTTCTTGGAGCTGGTGGAAGTAGAAGCTGGTACTACAATGCAAGGAACGACAATGGTGGAGACTATAGGGCAAGTTTGAGTACCCATATCCCGCTTTGGTACCAGTGTGAAACATGAGCGTCGGCAGATTTTTTTCCAAGGGGGGGCCACATGTTGGAAGTTTGCAATCAGATAATATTAATTCATTATTTTACTGGCAAAATTTATAATATTTGTTGCAGATAACCATATCAATTTGTGCCAAATAAAAATTGTTCTTTACATCAAAATTAAAATAATAGTTTAATAGTCAGTAATTGATTGCATATTAAGTTCACCAAATTCCAAGGGGGGGCCGCGGCCCCCCCTTGCCTGCCCTTTGCGACGCCCATGGTGTGAAAACAACTGAACTAAAGTAACAAACTTCTGGAGAGAAGGATGTCGAGCTAGGTGACTTTGTGGGCTTCACCCACAGCTCCTGAATGGCCTTCTCATTGCTGGTAGTGAGGACAGTCAGGAGAAGCTGCTGGATGGGTACCTCGGCAGTTCACACGCTAGGACCAGATGAACAAGCTCCATCATGAGTGTCCCTACCACAGTTTGCACAAACCACAACCAAAGCCTTACAGGAGGTCTTACTATGGCCATAGTATTGTCACAGGAAACAGCGCATTCACTGCAGAATATAAGGACGGACCGGAATAACCTCATAACCCGCTTTAATCTTCTGAGGCAAGTCGAGCCGATCAAAAGTGAGAAACAGCGTGTGGGTAGGTACCTGCACATTGTCACACTTAGCTTGTACATGGTGCACTTCCATGACACCCTGGATCTTCTCCTCTGGCATACCATCTAACAGGTGGGTAGTAATGAAGCCCTTGGAGGAGCTTAGGCTTCGGTGCTTCTCAACACGGATAGGATATCTATGGAGGAGTTTGGCCTTCAATATCTTGTCAAACTAATGGGCAGTGTAGGTCACAAGTGGTGAACCAGATCGCAGATGGGTACAGGATTTTACAGGGCCGACAATAGTATCAAGACCTGATTGAATAATAAAAGGGTTTATCTTTAAAAAGTACAGACCCTCTTCCATTCGGTGAATGACTAGGTAATGTGCCACTGACACATGTACCTCTGTTTCAATTTGCACTTGTTTGTGCAAGTTTGTTGCACGTTTAGGAGTATTGGTTGCCATAGAAAAAAGGCTATAAATTTCATCCTCCAGTGCTCCCCACCCACCATGGAGCCCAACAAGGAGTCATCCCACTGGGATGACAGGACTACACATGGAATATAGCAGACTACCGTCCCACTCACCCTGGAGTTCAGTGCAATACCTAGTTCTGGCAGATTGACTAAGGGTGGGTTAGCCCCTAGACTCCGATTTAGGTAAAGAAGACACCAAAGCTGTGTATTGAAAATGCGCAACCCCTCCGAATTCAGAATGAAACTGCACTGGGCTCAGACACGCATCCCTCAACCAATCAGGATAATCCTTTCTACCGACATGTGCCTCCATGCACGGCCTACACGCGGAAGGGTATTTTGACTGATTCCTTCACCATAAAGAGGAGCCCACACCAAGGGCTTGGACACTGGGTGCACCAAACCCATAGTAGGCCCCTGGAGGAAAAGTGTAGGATGTAAACAATTACCAGAACATACAGTAGGAGAGGATATTTTTCAAATTCTTGATAATTTTATAAGACTAAAATTAAATTTGTCGTGGAACTGGTGTCTAAGCTTAACAGATGGTGGGTTTCATTGACATTGCTTTTATTGGTTTTATTGTTTATATTTGTAAAATTAACCCCAAAATGATTTGGCAACATTGCATTATACACAGAGAAAATATGGTAGCAAAAGAATAACTCCTGATTTCCCGAACTGTTGAACATTGTAATAAAAGCAGTCAGTTTAATAAAATCATGTACACTGAACTCCTGTCGTTTCAAAAATATGTGAGGAAGTGTGAGTTACACATAATTGTATTTGCACACCGAGGTGCGTTGGCTATCATGAGGGCGCATATTGGCTCGTTTTTTTTAACTTAAAACTGAAGTAAAATATTTCCTTACAAAATTGAAATCCAATTTGGTGAAATATTGGTGAAGAGTGGATTTGCCTTTTAGCTTATTAGAGGGATGTATTCAACAAATTTAGCAAGCTCAATCTTCAACTCCAAGGTTTTTGCAAAAATATTTTTAAAGCTCCTGATAAAGCAAACTGTTCTTTAAAGACAGTTTTATTTTGGGTTGATTGTGTTGATAAAGGCAATATTGCAGCTTTTCCAACTGTGTTGGTATGCAGTGGAGAAAATGAAATTAGTATTGCTGATGGAGTTTTGGAAATAATCAAATTCCACCTGAAAATCTCGGGTAACAGTTTCAAAATGCTTTCCAGAAATTGACACAGATGATAACACATAAGAATGGGTTACAAATCCATTCTGCATCACTATCATCAATTGATGTTCCTGTAAAATTAAAAGAAAGTCTTTCGGAAATATCCGTTGAGAGTTCACTGAAAATAGAAATTGAAAGGATGCCAGTTTATTATTTCTGGTGTCATGCACACAAAAAATACACTTAGTGACACTATTACACACCTTCTTCCATTTGCCTCTACTTATTTGTGTGAGTAGGGTTTCTCTGCATTTCAAAATGAAACAAAGAGATCGCTTTAATCCAGAATCAATATTTATACCCATACTAATGAAGATTCAGCCTTGAATAGAAAAACTGGTGTTCACAAAACAAATCTCAGTCATCTCATTAACAGATCAGAAATATATACAAATTCATGTGATTTTTTGTGTGTATGTTATCTGTATAGTTTCTGTATTTTTATTTTCTCTACTGGTAAGTAGAGGAAGTATTGTACTCCACCCAAAAATTCAATGTCAAGATTTCACTGGAAATGTATGTTTTGAGGCCCCCTGAATCCAAAAAAAGCATTTTTAGAAAAAGGTCCATGTGTGTGTCTGTCAGTCTGTGGACAGCATAACTCAAAAATGAAAAGTTGGTTAAAAACAAAAGTTGGTATTTAAGTTTAATATCTTTCAAGGATGTGACACAAAGATTTTGAAGAAAATAGCCCCACCCTAAATTACCCTTTACATGGAAAATTTTGATTTTCTTGAAAATGTCTCTAATGGTTTTGATTAAGATGTCTAAGATATTTTTATGACAAATGAAATGTATATTTTGAATTTTCTGGCTATAGCCTACGTAGTCCTTTTTACTCTGGATGACTTTTGAACAACTCGTAAACTGTAAGAGATAGACAAAATCTTACTCTACAAAAAAAGTAGATCTCGTTAAAACACACAATTTGTGTCTAAGTGTCTAAATCTTTTTGTAGAGTGAACCATTTCATAAGTATTCCTTGTTATGTGTGTCAGTTTCGGAAAACTTTGAACTTTCGTGAAATGGAACATCGTTGTTCATTTTTTTATATGTTAAGCAAAGAGAATGGGATCTCAAAGCTTTAAAAGATTTGACATCGCTCAAAGCCTACTGTATTCGCATATTCCCCTTGCACCTACAAGGAAATAAGCAATAACAAATTTCTGTAAATGTTTATCTCAACTAACACAAAGGGGATATAGGAATAAGAGTTTGTAAGAATGGTTAGTACAAGAGTAGAGAAAGTTATGTGATTGCAACACATAAGTTCTTTTATAAATATTGTAAAAAATGAGAAAACACTGGTTACTGCTAATCACACTTTATTTCGTTCTAGTTAGCATAGTGCTAACATTACACTTATAATCACTTTTGTACAACCACCTCTTTGCAATAACTGAGAGGGGGTAATATACAGGCCAGCTTGCCCCGAATGAATAAACACTACCACAATAGTGTGCAGTTGAAACAATTGCACTTTACATAGAAGTAATTGTTGCCATATAGCCACAGTTATGGCAAAATTGCTATGTTTGTTATGAAGCTAATTTTACACATGTCATTAGGAATATGTACTAACGCTATGCTAGCGAACTTCACTCCTTCGTGGACAGAAACGTTATGACTTCGGCGCATACATGACTGCGCAACTTCCTCTACCATCAGCCTTTCAAGAGAACAGTTGTCACTGCGTAGCTATGGGAATTGTTCTTGTCTTGCCTCAGTGGCTGTATCAGGTGCGATTTATTGTATTTTTCACTTGGGGCCGCCTCCTAGCGACTGTTTGCGGAATTGCCACGACTATGCCATGAGAATGTCCTTTGAACCTATCCGCATGATATGGAAATAGGTCCTCAGTGCTTTGAGTACGATGCAACATATTGACACTAGTAGAGGGAAATATGAAGCTGTCCACATACTGGAATGCTATTTTTGAACTGGATTGCTACATGAAGGGGAGATCAGTACGATATCGAACCGCTGCATTGATGGTTTTCTGGACAGGTATGAAGAATCCCAAGGAACATCTCGCAGAAGTTTAAGATAAATGTTAAACGGTAACCACGATTATTTTACGGTACTTTATTATGGCATGGCATACATAAATGACACACAGGCATTGAGATGCTTAATCATAACAAATCTGATGTGTTGCACTCACATGACTTTCTCTACTATTGTACTAACCATTCTTACAAACTCTTATTCCTATATCTTCTTCGTGTTAGTTAAGATAAACATTTGTACAAATTATCTTATTGCTTATTTCCTTGTAGGTACAAGGGGAATATTAGAATAAGCTCATCCCTTACTTTCAAAACGTATTCCAGCGTGGAAGAAGATAAAATGCTTAATTTAAAAAACACGCCCTTCTAGTTGCACGCTCTAAGCCCTAAGGGAAACTTCTATGCAAAGCGTAGGCCTCGGCATCAAAACTAAGCACCTCTGCAACACTCGACCTGGGCACTCTCTATCTTTTCAACTTGCAACTAAAGGCTCGCCGGACGGACGGTACGGGTGTTCATTTTTACTTTCTATACTGGTAAGTAGAGGAAGTATCGTATTCCACCCAGGATTGCCAACCCGTACGATAATTATGGGGGCATACGATAATTTTAATGTATGATAGTTCGATACCGGCGAAATATCATTTTCACTGGTTTCTCACACAAGCGAAATAAAACTAATTACAAATAGCGATACCATTTTTGCCCTCATGGCCTGTCTCCACCCTCTAAGACAACCGTTTCCAACCCTACTAAGCCTCCAACCCTTTATCCCCTTATTGCCAGTGTGCCCAGGTCTGATAATCTCAATGAAGTAGGCACTGTTCAGAAAATTGATGATCATTGGAGAAAACTCGGAATACGTGCTATTCCGTGTGAAATAAAGAACATGCCTGAGCCTGACAGTTTCTGGAGTCCTTTTAAACACGTCACCTTGGTGGAAATACTGATTTCAAAGAACCAGCGGCTTTTGCATTATCAGAGGTTTCCTTGCCCTACAGAAGCACCTCTTTTGAAAGAGTTTTTTTTTTATTATTTTTTTCCAAACTAGGTTCAATGAAAACCAAAGTTAGAAACAGATTGGCGCTAGATACGGTAAATGGACTTATTCTGTCATCTTAGTGGTAAGTCCGAAAATCTACAAGTCATCAAGTAGATGTTAAAGTTTATCTCAACAACAAATTTGTATAATGCTGCAACAGATGAGGAAGATGAAATTTCAGATGAATAGTGTCAGAAACATAAGTACTAAACTTGTGATACTGGTTGAGGTCATCATTAGAACAGTAAATTTACGTGAGAAAAACTAATATTTAAATAACCATGCAAAATAGAATTTTTAAATAAAAGCATTAGTTATTTTGTGTAATAACTGACATGAATTTCAAGAAGTCTTACATATTATATTCTAGATTTCACATATATAATTCAATCCAACACTAAATACTTATTTTGTTTGTTAACCACGCTGTCGAGTGTTGGGATCATTCAGCGTCGCCGGTGTGCCGGAATTTCGTCCCGCAGAAGTTCTTTTACATGCCAGTAAATCTACTGATATGGGGCTGTCGCTTTTAAGCACACTTAAAAACCATCGGTCTGGGTTGAACTCACGACCTTGGAATCAATATGGCAGTGCCTAACCAACGAGCCACTCAGACTGACATAACCTGTAACACTGGACTACTCCTGGAGGGGGAATCCTTCCCTAATTGGTTTACAATTGATAATGTACTGCCTCTTAGAAAGATTGCATAATGTATAATGGTTTGCAATAACTTCCAGCTTTGGAAAGCTCCTCTCACACAGACAGCAGCAGCGAGCATTTTAAGACGTTATAAGAGAATGGACTGCCAAAGATAAACCTTTCTAGTCTTCTATAAATGTCAACATATGCTATAACATACTTCAATCTTTAACTTTTCCCTTATCGATATTTGCTTCTTTCTCGTACCTTCTAAAGTTCAGCGCTTCTGATAGTCATACCTCGGCTATATATTTCCAGCATCACGACTGATTACGTATCTTTTCTGAGTTATATACCTACACTGACATAGCAGAAATGAACAACGAGGACCAGTTAAGATACGCAACAAATGATCGAAAGCTACAATTGCACCTTTTAAAGTGTGATTTATTTTCCACCTACACTTATGTAACATTAGAAAACAGACAATGTGGTAATAACCCAAAGAATCTCTCGGAAAAGGCGTGAAAGTGTTGTTTATTGTCTGTAGGTGCTTCGAAGAGGTTGCGCGGTTCCTAGACTGAAGCACCGTTTTCATTTCTGAATTCAGTATGTATTAAAATTATGCGAGCTTAGCATAAAAATATCACATACTTTAATTCTTTAAAACCTTCCGGGAGCAAACACTACGTTATTTCATTGTAGAAGCATTTGCTTTTACAGCTGGTAAAACAAGTATTTCATATCTATATTACATAGTTATGCTTACTTCTTGGACCACTTTACTATTTCTGGTACGTGTTAATAATAACCGAAAGGGATGGCTGAGGCAGTAGGGCATTCGGGAGGTTTGGGTTCGATTCACGTGGCGGACCTTCTTGGCTATTGGATTTTCTTCGGGGGTTTTCCCAGGACGCTAGGCGAATGCCAGGAAACATAATTACATCCCTGAATTTCCTGTCGCTCCATTTCACCTAATTTCTCATTTTACTTCAACCTTACAACCTGGTTAGATAATTCAGGGTTGTAAGTGTAGGCGGGAGTTTCGCCGTGCATTCGCTCTGTGTAAATCCTCTCCTCCACCACCGGGGGAGGGAGCCCGTTCTCTGCTGTCCTCTCTCCTCAGGTCCGATCACCTCTCCCCCACCGGGGGGCATAGGTGCCAAAGGTCTTCTGTATGTCGAGGTGCTACGTGCCCCCTCCAAATCCTGTCATGCAGAGTCATACTCGCATTAGCATGAGCAAGTATTGCATTCCAGCATTCCACCCAATCTCGATATCGAGATTTCACCGGAAATAATGCTTCGAGGCTGTCTAAAAAAAGACATCACTGATCCGTTACAATCACACGACTTTCTCTACTCACTTTTCCACAACTATTCATATGCAAGCTTGTTATTCTAGCTATTTCTTGCTACCCTAGGCAAACTTTCAATTTTCATTTACACATTCCATAGTATTACGGCACAATAGTAATGCCATAGTCCAATTTTTAAAAGGCGTGTCTCAATGTGATGGCTTTGAGATTACATGCTCTTTGCATGTCCGCGAGAACAAAAACGAATAACGACTTCCCATTTGAAAAAGTACAAATTACAAGGAATGCCTCGGAAATTGTTAACAAAAAAATACAGCTTCACATATGGTAAGTACCATAATATCTTTTTACGGTTTACCAGTTTAGCAACAGCCATTCCGAATGAAGAGGACCTCACAGGCTATTCCCAGAAAATATAGTTTTTACTTGTTCTGTAAACCTTTTAAACATGTGATATTTTAATAAAATCGCTAAAAGTACGTCTGAGAAAATTAAAATTTTCGAAATATTTTGCATGCAAAGAGTAGTTTGCGGTGGGAAGTTTTTTGGAAATGTTCGAGCCGCATCCTGAACTTGATACCAAGTTTGGTATTTAATCGACGTTTCGTTTTTGAGTTTTGATATTTTCTTATAGTGCTTTCTTTAGAGGGGAGGTTGTTCAGGAGGTCTCAAAACATAACTTGCGGCGAAATCTCAAGATCGAATTTTTGAGAGGAATGCAATACTTTCCCTGTCTGTTAGGTAGGGATTCCAGCACGTTAGCCGATGGCTGATATGTGTCAGGCCCCGGGAGGAAGGATGAGATGAATGTACTCCGCAGGCGGCCAGAACGCATCACAGGCGCAACTACGACTACGGTGGGTTCCTAACGGATGCAGGCAAGTTTTTCAGTCCAACTGAGTTCCAGGTCGTCATAGAGAGCCCGCCATCAGCCAGATCCAGGTCGTCAATCAGCCCCCCACCTCCCTGGAAGGCTGACCATGGCGCCTACCCTCAGCCAAACACCGTGTTTCCAGAGCGCAACTACCACCACAGTACATCCTACTGTTGACCCCGCTGACTCTTACAACCTGGAAAGAGGGGATAGAGAAAATGAAATGAAGTGAGATGGGGAACTTTGGGTAAATGTCCTTGCCAGTATTCGCCTTAGTTTTGTGTTTGACCAACTGAAAATAGTAATTTTAAGCACAAAATGCCCGGGCAAACTCATCATCGACACCACAAACTCCTGTAAATTAGTAAAAGAAGGAGCCTTTCAATTTAGCCGTTTGCTAACCTGGAAAAAACAATCGCCGAAACTACAACACACGACCTTCTGTTATATAATTTAAAGCACAACTGCGTAAAAGACATGAAAAGTCCTATTGTCCTCTTTGACAATAAGGCCATCTGAGAGTGAGTGAATGACTGACTGAGAGAGTGAGTGGCTGACTGAGTGACTGACTGAGAGAGTGAGTGAGTGACTGAGTGACTGACAGAGTGAGTGAGTGACTGAGTGACTGACTGAGAAAGTGAGTGAGTGACTGACAGAGAGTGAGTGACTGAGTGACTGACTGAGAGACCGAGTGAGTGACTGACAGAGTGAGTGAGTGGCTGACTGAGAGAGTGAGTGACTGCGTGTCTGACAGAGAGTGAGTGACTGAGTGACTGACTGAGAGAGTGACTGAGTGAGTGAGTGACTGAATGAGTGACTGACTGACTGAGTACTGACTGAGTGAGTGATTGAGAGGGTGAGTGACTAAGAGAGTGAGTGACAGAGTGAGTGAGCGACTGAGTGAGTGACTGAGAGTGAGTGACTGACAGAGAGAGATGAGTGACTGAGTGAGTGACTGAGAGAGTGAGTGACTGACTGAGAGAGTAGTGACTGACTGAGAGAGTGAGTGACTGACTGACAGAGAGTGACTGACAGAGTGAGTGGGTGACTGACAGAGAGTGAGTGACTGAGTGACTGACAGAGAGTGAGTGAGTGACTGACAGAGAGTGAGTGAGTGACTGAGTGGGTGAGCGACTGAGTGAGTGACTGCGTGAGTGACTGAGTGACTGACTGAGTGTGCAACTGAGTGAGTGACTGAGAGAGTGAGTGACTGAGTGAGCGACTGAGAGAGTGAGCGACTGAGTGAGTGAGCGACTGAGTGACTGACTGAGTGAGCGACTGAGTGAGTGACTGAGTGAGCGACTGAGTGAGTGACTGAGAGTGAGCGACTGAGTGACTGAGTGAGTGAGCGACTGAGTGACTGACTGACTGAGAGTGAGTGACTGAGTGAGCGACTGAGTGACTGACTGAGAGTGAGTGAGCGACTGAGTGACTGAGTGAGTGAGTGACTGAGTGACTGACTGAGAGTGAGTGACTGAGTGAGCGACTGAGTGACTGACTGACTGAGAGTGAGTGACTGAGTGAGCGACTGAGTGACTGACTGACTGAGAGTGAGTGACTGAGTGAGCGACTGAGTGACTGACTGACTGAGAGTGAGTGACTGAGTGAGTGAGCGACTGAGTGACTGACTGACTGACTGACTGAGAGTGAGCGACTGAGTGACTGAGTGAGTGACTGAGTGACTGACTGAGAGTGAGTGACTGAGTGAGTGAGCGACTGAGTGAGTGACTGAGTGACTGACTGAGAGTGAGTGACTGAGTGAGCGACTGAGTGACTGACTGAGAGTGAATGACTGAGTGAGCGACTGAGTGACTGACTGAGTGAGTGAGCGACTGAGTGACTGACTGACTGAGAGTGAGTGACTGAGTGAGTGAGCGACTGAGGGTGAGTGACTGAGTGAGTGAGCGACTGACTGAGAGTGACTGAGTGAGTGAGCGACTGACTGAGTGAGTGGCGTTTAACGGCCCGTCGACAACTAGTTCATTAGAGCCCGGCGATCTGAGAGCTCAAGATAAAGTGCGCGAGTAGTATTGTATTCCATCCAGAATTCGATGTCAAGATTTCACCGGAAATATAATTAAAAGGCCCACTAAACCCCAGAATGCAATTTTAGAAAAATATCTGTGTGTCTAGGAACAGCATAATCCAAAACCGAAAAATCGGCTAAATACCCAGCTTGGTATTTAAGTTCAGTATTTTCCAAAGATATGACACGTAAACTTTGAATAAAATCTCATCCCCCAACTATCCTTTGCAACCTACAGGGAATATGTTTATAAAGTTTGTATTTTCTCAATAACGGCTCTAATAATTTTGATTAAAGAATACCATACATTAAAGGTATTTACATGATGAATAAAATGTATATATTGAATTTTCTGGGAAGAGCCCGTGAAGTTCTCTTCATTCGGAAAGAATTTTGTACGATCTTGCATGGGAGATTGGTATAATATGTTAAGCGAAAGATATAAACAAAACACACAAAAATATAGATTTGTTTATAACACACCACTTATTTCGAACAACTTCTTGTGGCATAAGCCATTTTTTGAGATAGCCGTTATTAACGTTTCTAATTGTTCATTACCTTTGTCATTCATTCCACTCCTATCGATTTTCGGTTCTTTCTCGCGATTGCATGGAAAGAGTGTAGGTAGGCCAATACATAGCATGCAGTTCTTAAACAATTAACCCTTTGTAGTTATAACGAAATGTGTAATGTAGCTATTTGTGCAGAGGTATTTGGGTTAAAATGAGGTAGATAGAAGAATAAGCTTTATTAAGAATAGTTTGTATATCATTATAAACGATAGATAAAAATTGTAGTTGTCCGTATATCGAGGACTCGAGGGCGCCGCCGTTTTGTATATGTTATATTATAGCTATAACTGAAGAAAAAATGCCGTATTTTCCGAAGTAGGTATATGACGGTTACGAGTGGTCTGATTAACCTTGTAGGTACATGGACACAAACAGCTGCATGATATCCCAATTTGAACTTATAAATGTTTGACTTTTCACCACAGACACAACTGAAAAATGTGTCACGACTAGTCAGAGAATTTACAGGAAGCTAAGCTATTTTCTTACCATTTTTCTTTCTTTTTTCTTTGTAACTAGCGGATGATGCAGCGTTTAATGTTTCCGGTAAAAGTTGAAAGGAAGGACATGTCCAGATCCGATACCATTGTAACGGACAGGTGCATCTTATATTCTTCCGTCTTATGCAACACTTTCCCTTTTCAGACCACAACTTTGCTAGTCACCAAATCTCAACCATTGCATAATAACATCAATTTAAAAAAAAAATACTCTCACTGACTTGCAGGTGAAAGAAAGAAGAAACAAAAAATCGTTACGCACTATGGCTTCAATGGCGATTCCAAATTCTAATCAAGTGGTTGTTGTTGACTAAAAGCTTCCTTATGAGAAAAGATTGTAATAAAACTAGGATTTATCAGTGTACGTCAGAACAACCATTGCTACCTTTGATGTGGCAGAGAAGATGAAAATAAATATTAAAAAAAAACAAATTAGTGTTCATTTTTAGTCTGAAATGCAAAGCTCATTACTCGCATTATGGCTGCACTATATTTAAATTATTCTTGTTACTATGGAACTAATAAACAACTGAAGTTTACTTGTATGTTTTGTTACTTATTTACCTTTGAGTAGTTTTTTGTGACACACAACCTATAGAAATGCGTAAAATTGTACATGTTCATTATAACAGTTCATTACAACAGAACACAACATAAAAGATTTTAGAAAACATTTTTATAGGACTGTTGCATAGTCATAGTTTGTTACAGAGATACCTGTACCTAGTCATATCGTAAGTTCTGTTGGTCACGACTATAAACGTGGGTAGCACAACAAAGGACACTATGCAAAAGATGTTCATACCATTTATTAATTATAATACCTGTAGTTATTCAAATTGTGCTCCTTTAAGGGCCACACAGGCTTTTAAACAGCGCAGTCAGTCATCTACAGCAGCACTTATGACATCTATATATGTATGTATGTATGTCCAAAATTCTGCACTATTTGCTTCAAATCTCGTTTCAGGGCTTCCAGATTTCTGTGTCGTTTTGAGCAAGCTTTACGTTCGATACTGTCTCATGTTGGTAATACAGCGAATACATGTCTGGGCTTCCCAATGGCCAATCTTGGTGAGCTATAAGCTAGGAAACATTGTCCTTAAGCCAACGGTGCAAGTGTTTAGCCTTATGAGTTTGTGCAGTCTTATGATATGGGTTTTATGATATCTAACACTCTTCAACAAGACCCCTTACGGACCTTTATATGCAACAACGCGTAACAGGGATACAATTTGAGAGGTAGAATTGGAACTGAAAAATTCAATGCCACAGCTGGAATTTGAACCACAGACCTCTCAAACATTGCCCACATACGACTTGTGTGTTTAAAAACACCAACTAAGTTTGTTGGAATAAACAAACAAACACACAAATAAATAAATAAATAAATAAATAAATAAATAAATAAATAAATAAATAAATAAATAAATAAATAAATAAATAAATAAATAAATAAATAAATAAATAAATAAATAAATAAATAAATAAATAAATAAATAAATAAATAAATAAATAAATAAATACATAAATAAATAAATACAGAAATAAATAAATACAGAAATAAATAAATAAATACAGAAATAAATAAATAAATAAACAAATAAATAGAGACAGTGAGTAAATAATAACAGGGCTAAAATGTTAGGAATGAAGTACTGAAGGATAACACTGGAATTGTAAATGTTGTAAATGTTTCGGTGTGAACTGTAAAACAAGCCATTTAATTTGGCATGGAAAGGTTCACAGCTATTAGTTGTGAGATTTGTGGTAACTGTGAAATCAGCCCAAATAGCAGGGGGAAACATTGAATCTGCCGCAATGTATGTCGCCAGGATTTAATCACAGAACTCTTGTATTTTTGTGTCTCCTGGTTGTACAGACATCAGACCTACGTCGTCTGAGTTTAAAAAGGGAAGTCCAAACAAATGTTTTAAAAATTTACCTTTTTGTGAGTTTGACTTTTATTCCTTTGACAGACCTAGAATTTGTATTTTGCGCCACCAATTTTATCCTAAATAGAAACGACACCCTTTTATTACAACTGAAGGCCAAACAACAGTTGCAGCATTGTGAATAGCTGCTTCATAGTCTATAAGGATCACTTTTGGTGAAAATGCTAAGCCAATTATCTCACAATAGGTTACAATATGACGGAACATTTTTACATAGGTATCAATGGCAGCAGAAAGAATGCAAGTGGCACGTAAACATCATTTACTAATGTATGAATAGTGAACAATTGTGAGGGACAGCTTTTAAACGTGCCATCAACGTAAACTATAAGACTTCCACAAAGAGAGGTTAAGTTCGTTGTAGTTAAAAAACCAATCACGTAGCTTTCACGATTATTTATCATTAGGAAAGGCTCACCATTATTGGTGCAATTTTCATTTGTTGAAGTACGC
Source organism: Tenodera sinensis (assembly GCA_030765045.1). Lineage (NCBI taxonomy): Eukaryota > Metazoa > Arthropoda > Insecta > Mantodea > Mantidae > Tenodera > Tenodera sinensis. The sequence continues at coordinate 18,772,938 of CM060970.1, forward strand.
ATGTGTATTTTGTGGCACTTTTGGGGAGATTGGAATGAGTGCGAGCGCGTGCATTACGTACATACATATACCTATTCCTTTTAATGAGGGTTGTGTCTTCCATCGTTAAAGTTTCTGTTACCTACTGTTAATTCACTATGTAATAGTTTTGATGGTTTACATCTTTTGTTGCTTTCCTCTTTAAATTAATGCTAAGTTTTTGTCTATTTATTTTCTGTAAGTCTGGTTTATCATGATTGTGAACCTGAAAGCTTTCTACAATAGCGTTACTTTCACTTAATTTTATCTAACACTTAGACGAGTTCAAGGAGCAAGTCCACCGCTGAATTTCATCCTTGAATGATTTATGGAAGCGAAACTTGTAGTCTTCAACAATAAAAAGTGTTTTTCTCACTAATCATCACTTGCATACTGGCTCATTCACTATCTGTTCACAGCACTAGAAGGTATGCCTGCTTGCTGTATGTACACTAATGTCTATTGACTTCACATTGGCGCGTCATAAGTATAACATATGTATATCCCCTGACGTCACGCGCTGCGTATAGACAATCATAGCGGACTCAATTTACCGCATGGATTAAAAAGATTGGGACTCAACTTACGGCTTAGAGAATCGTAAACAACTGATGATGGACTCAGTTTACCTAGCTCCTATTTTTAGTCAACTTTCACAGATGAATTAGTTTAACGAAATGGGTTGGGAGTATAA